>OX376055.1:21224736-22424736 GCA_947361185.1 Charanyca ferruginea
AATTATAAACGTTCGGAATTTTGAAATTTTAGTATTATAAAAATAGGATGAATGATAAATCGGAGTTGCCATATTAGGAATTTTGAACTATTCGGAATTATGAAAATCGGTATTTTGAAATTCGTATTTCTGACTTTCGGAATAAAGTTTTTCGTATTTATGTAGTGTACCCATGTATAGCGCGAAATACACACAGGTAGATAAGCATTTGCACAATTTTTTGCAAATATCGTACACTAACCACAAGTTTTTGCATTCTTCTGTGCAAGGTCTACTGTACTAACATTAGTACGGCTCGATAAAAATAATTTTATGATCCCATCCAGAAGAAATCTGAATGGACTTCTGGCTCTCATAATATGTATTAAATATCTCCCTCATTCTAATTGTCTTAATTTATTCAAAGACGGTAAAACTGAGGTATTAACTTTTAAAGACCAAATCATAATCGTTAAATTACCAACAAAATGATACTAAATGTATAGCGGTAAGACTAATAATTTTTATCATCAACAACATATTTCTATCATCACTAGCCAGAAGACGTCAACTGTTGAACATAGGCCTCCCCCATAGAACGCACTAACGAGCGGCAACGTGCCGCTTGCATCCACCAGTTACCTAGCGGGTAACTGGTGGATGCAAGCGGCAGGTTACCCTTGACAATGTTACACAATGTTTATTGTTTGAATAAATATAAATACAAATACAATACAAATGTCGTCGGTCCACCTGGCGGGAGGCCTACCAACGCTGCGTCTTCCGGTTCGTGGTCGCCACTCGAGAACCTTTCTTCCCCATCGGTTATCGATTCTTTTTATATTTCCTCGTTCCGGATTCTATCGCGCATAGAAACTCCGAGCATAGCTCTCTCCATGGCTCGCTTCGTGACCCTGAACTTCTCTAGGAGGCCAGCAGTTAAGGACCACGTTTCTGTGCCATATGTCATCACTGGTTATAAACCCTCGTATTTAGACACTGTGGAATTTTGGACGAAAAGATATCTCGTAGTTTCCCGAACGCTGCCCATCCGAGTTGGATTCTTCGGGCGACCTCTTTAACGAAGTTGGACCTACCTAGTTGGACAGTTTGTCCAAGGTAAACATAGTGTTCCACAACTTCGAGAGTATCGTTCCCAACAATTACTGGTACAGGAGGAATATGGACATTCGACATAACTTTCGTCTTGTCCGTATTCATTTTAAGACCCACCTGTTGAGAAACGTTACTATGAGGTCGCTAAGCATGGTTTTAATGTCCTCCATCGACTCAGCCATGATGACTATATCATCCGCGAAACGAAGATGAGTGATGTATTCGCCATTGATGTTGATGCCACATCCATCCCAGTCCAAGAGCTTGAAAACGTCCTCCAGTGCGTTTGTGAACAGTTTCGGAGAAATGACGTCTTCTTGTCTCACCTCTTTGCAACTGGATTAGTTTCGTGCTTTCGTACTGTAATCGGATCGACATAGTGGCGTTTCTATACAAATACTCCAAAATTGCGATATATCTATAGTCAATACGGCATCGCAGAAGGCTAGGTTTCGATTGAATCGAAAGCTTTTTGATAGTCCCGCGCAACGCTAGGCATAATGGCCGATGATACTCCTCAGTCTTCTGAATAATCTGGCGGAGCGTATGGATGTGGTCAATGGTGCTGGAACCTTTTCGGAAACCGGCTTGTTCGGGAGGCTGGAACTCATCAAACCTGCGTTCGAGACGATTCGTGATGACCCTCGAGAACAACTTGTACACATGGCTCAGGAGTCAGGAGTGAGATGGGTCTATAATTCTTCAATAAGGTATTATCACCTTTTTTGAAGAAGAGCACCACCACACTCTTGTGCCATGCTTCTGGCGTAGTAACTTCCAGTATGATGGAATTAAACAACTTCTGGAGGACTAAAAGTACTGGTTTTCCACCCGCTCTCAGAAGTTCCGTCGTAATTCCATCATCGCCCGGCCTTGTTGTTCTTAAGCTGCCATTCTAATCTCATACAGGCTGATGTCTGGGATATCCTCAGTGTAATGTCGGGTCAGTCTCGCTCTGGTATCCTGAGCTGAACTGAGAACAGGCTGTCGTGTCGAGGTGTCTAACTGTTCATAAAACCTCTCTAGCTCTTTCAGGATCTCAGGTTTCGATGAAATGATACTGCCGTCTTCGATCTTCAGTTTCGTCATTTGGCTTTGCCCAATAGACGCATACTTTGTGAACACTTTGAAGTCTTGGTTTCGCTCAATTGCGGCCTTAATACATTGAGTACTATAGGACCGCAAGTCGTGTCGCATGGACTTTGAGATGCGCCTATAGAGTTTGCCGTATTCCGTCATACCAACTGAAGATTGCAGTCTTATCTCAGACCGGTCTGCCATTAGCCTAATGGTGTTTCCTGAGAGCTTTTGAGGCTTTTTCCGGCGTGAGGCTGTAGAGAACTTAGACCCCACTGCATGGACAGCTTCCACCAACCCGTTATTTATCTCGTCCACTGTTTCGCATTCGGTTAGGCACTGGAAGCGATTATGCAGTTCGAGTTGAAAGGTTTCGGGATTTTGGATCTAGGCTGGATTAGGGCGGAGCGTGGACTTCACCAGACGTGACCTCTCCAGCTTAACATCGATATTGATCATGAGACATCATTAAATATTCGCTTTTTGGTCGTCATGATGAAGTCGATCTCATTTTTGATGGAGCCATTGGGGCTTATCCAGGTCCACTTTTTAGTCTGGCGCTTCTGGAAAAAGGTGTTCATCAAGTAGAGTTCCTCCTTTTCCATGAAGTCAACCAGCCTCTGACCCCTCTGGTTCCGCTGTCCAAATCCATGTGTCGTCCCCACTCTCAATTCATCGCCATTACGTGTGCCCACCTTTGCATTGAAGTCCCATTACAAAGGTGAAATATGATTTGGAGGTATGCATGGCTTTCGATATATCCTTATACAAAGCCTCCACTTCATCGTCCGGGTGTGTCGAGGTCGGCGTATATACCTGTATGACCTTCAGCGAATACCGATCGGTGATTCTGAGTATGAGGTATGCTACTCTGCTCGACACACTATCGACCTTCACCACGTTGTTTTTTCTGATCTCCTTCCCGGAAGAAGAGCATGTTGCCGGAATCCAGGATTATCGTGTCCTGTCCCTCCCGTCTTGTTTCACATAATCCCAGTATGTCCCATCGCAACTTGCTCAATTCTTCCTCTAGCTCGACAATTTTCTCGTCAGTCCTCAGTGTGCGAACGTTGTGTGTTGCCAGGGCTAAAGTCCGTTGGGGGTGGTAGCAAGACATCTGCCGGAGATTCTTCCACTACCGAGGCCGGGAATAGTGGAGCTGCCGGGGACTGGGGGCCGTTGGTTTGCTGCTTTTGTCATTGTGTGTGTGGGGGGGGGGGGGGGGTTGTAATACTCCCCACGCTTGCCAGGCGTCTTGGGGATCGCAGTAAAGCTGTTAAGTATACGGAAGCCGCTGCTGCCCAACTTTCGAATTTAGCCGCCTTCTACGACACTCTCGGGAAGAAATAGGGGGGTTCCTATTCTAGCCCGGACACCCCACCATGAACAACATATTTCTATCAACATATTTAAAATCATAAAAAATTATGACAATATGAAACTTGGCTTGGTATAGCTTTCATATTTACATGCTTCAACGACTAAAGAGGAATATGCTGGGAAATGATTGGTTCCTCCCTCTGTCATTGTTGTTTTCTATAATTTCAACAAAACGGCAGGAATTAATAGTTTACTCCTCGACTATCAAATGATTGTCAATAAATTACCAACATTACTATAGGTACTAAATTGATAGTGATAAGGCTAATAGGTAAAGCTATCAACATATTATTACATAAAAAATACTCTTTTGTATTTCTTCTTGTATTTATAGGAAACTAGCTTTTGCCCGCGACTTCGTCTGCATGAATCGCGAATGCAGACGAAGTTGCAGACTAAAAAGTAGCCTATGACCTTCCCCAAGGCTTAAGCTATATTAAAATCGGTTCAGCCGCTTTATCGTGAAAGCGCAACAGACAGAGTTACTTTCGCATTTATAATATTAGTATGGATAGTATGGATATAGTATGGATCAACAGCAGTTGTAATAAAACGCTCCACGAAGTAAGCAACTCTTAAATTTTTACAATATGTTGATGGCGCCTACGGCCTAACATGCCTTCCGAGGGTTCCCACTATCTGGCAGAATCTTAATTTCCCGTTTTTTTTTGGCATAACACACTAGGCATAATTTTCTTTAAACGGCTATTTTTAAGGCATAAAAATTGCTTAATATAATTATTGTTTGGCAGAATGTTTATATGTCCGAATTTACAATGGCATACTTTTAAGATGGCAGAATATTATTTCGCACAATTTCGTTTAGGATAACGTTTATTTGGAATAATTTTATTCGGCATATTACGGTTTCAGACATTTATTTCTCAAAAAGATTACAAATCACTTATTATGAGAAATACAAGGTAATCTTAAAACTCAATATAAGAATTACTTACAGAGAAGGTAGGTACTCGTAAATAAGTAAGTTAGTACTGTTAGTACTGTAGACACACAATTTTTGCAATGTTGTGGGTAAGAGGAAAAAGTCAGTGAACTATTACATATTCATTCTTAAAGGCAAGTCAATAGCAATTACAAATTATACCATTTATATTTACTGTGATGTTTTGGAAATGCAGAGTAGGTATCCTAGTTATCTTTATACTTAGTAAAGTAGTAGATAATGACAATTGTTACAGATGTAAATTACTTAAATTGGTCCGGTGGGTTATATTTAAAACCTAGAAAAATCTTTTAAAATGTGGTACTTTATGGTTTTTTTGTATAAAGTAAAGGAATGTATCTCTTTAATGTCATTGGGTAATTTATTATACAACTCTGCTCCTTCGTATAGTATATTTTTCCTTCCGTAATTAGTTCGTGGCGGTCTTACGCAAATGTTGTTTTTTCGTCTAGTACTACGTTTTTGTGTTTCCCTTTTTATTGTAAATGTTAGTTTAGAGTGTATGTTTTTATTTAATAGCTTATGAACTAACATGCATGTATTATATTTATTTATCTGTGATAGTGTCATCACTTTAGTTTCTTTATATTTTTTTTCTGTCGGAGTTAGGTAGTGGTAGTGGAATAAGAGTTTTATTATTTTATTTTGACATGTTTCGATTTGCTTTAGATGTGTTTTAGCAGCAGTACCCCAAACCTCTATTAGGTATTCTAGGTGAGGTTTTACCATAGAGTTGTAAATGATGTACCTAACAGATGTCGGCAAACAGCGAACAATCCCTCGAAGCGCGCCTGTGACAGAAGATAGTCTAGATCTTAATTTATCGAGATGTGTCTGCCACGTCAGATGTTTATCTATATGGAGACCAAGATACTTTTCTGAAGAAACTTGGGTTATAGGTTCGTTATTTATGTATAGATTTGAGTTGTTTGCGACGTTTTTGTTTCTAGCACTAAAAATAATATAATTGGTTTTAGAGGTATTAACCGAAAGCAAATTGTCTTGGAACCATCTAGAGAGAGTATCTAAATCTTGTTGTGCTTGTTCGATGACCTCTTCGATATTGTTTCCAAATAAAAATAGGCTTGTATCATCAGCATAAAGTATTATGTCACCTGCCAGATTTAAGTTATGTATGTCATTTACGTATAATATGAACAGCAGGGGACCAAGAATGGATCCCTGCGGTACGCCTATATACTATAAGTTAAAGATTCATAACTACTTTGCGTATCACCAATCCGAACAATTTGTTGTCTATTAGATAGATAAGACCGGAACATATCGTGGGCAGTACCCCTGATACCGATCTCTTGCAGTTTTTGGAGAAGGAGACTATGGCTAATCGTATCAAATGCCTTTTTCAGGTCAATAAATATACCAAGTGCTGCGCGTTTTTCATCGATATTGTTTTTGAGATTTGTCAGAAGGTCAATTGTTGCAGCTAGAGTGTTGAATTTTGCGCGGAAACCATATTGCTTTTTAGAAAAGAAGTTTATAGTTTTGAGGTAATCATCTAAACGTCTATATAATATTTTTGCGAATATTTTAGAGATATAATATTTTTTCGAATATTGCCATTTCTATATAAAAAAGCATTTTTAACCTTAAATAAAAATAAAAATAATGTCTTAAAAAGTATATATGTTGTGCTATAAAAGTTAGTGACAGAAACGAATCGCTGCAAAACCGACTCCACGTAGTCTTGCCGGCCCTACCCGAAGAGTGTAATCTAAGCCAGTGTAGGCGCGGAGGGGCGAGGCGGCCCGCGAGCTGAGGAGCAGGTGGTTTTAAGCGGCCAGCAAGCCGAAGCTGCGGTGGTGTGCGTAAAACACATTGCGACGATAGGCTCGCGTGGGACTGCCGGAGCCACGCAGCGCCGGAGCCTTGACAGAAACCATGCCTGTTGCATGCTTGCTTGCATGCTGCATGCGTGGTGTATGCTTGTTTGCATGTTTGAATGCTTTTTAAAGGGAAATAAAAACAACATAAATGTTCACAATCAACTATGTGAACTATTTGTGTGTAACAATGTACATACAAATAATTATTTATAAATTATTATGGTAAAAATACAAAATGATTCTAACTATGAATTTTCTGCAATGTGAAATATAAAGTTTTCAATTATTATGGAGGATAGGAAATGTGTGCCAAAAGATGATTCAAACTGTAAGCTCTCTGAGATGTAATGGTTCTACTTTTTGATTATTATGCATAATATGAAATTTATGCCTACAGATGATTCGGACTTACAAAATTATGAGTTTTAAATCTATACTAATATTATAAAGCTGAAGAGTTTGTTTGTTTGTTTGGTTGAACGCGCTAATCTCAGGATCTACTGGTTCGAATTGAAAAAATCTTTTTGTGTTAGATAGTCCATTTACCGAGGAAGGCTATAGGCCCATGCGAAGCTGAGTCGGGTCGCTAGTGTCTGGTCAATGAGTGTCTGCCAAACAATTTTCTGCGTAATAAGTTTATGCTATCCGCTGTTAAGCAAAATAATATTATGACATAAAAAGTTCTGCTATAAATGGTGTATTGAATTAAAATAGAAACAGACAGACTTTTGCAGAGTTATTTGGATGTATTTTTAGAAAATTGAAATATACACGTAAATATTTTATAATAAAAATAAAAATATAGAACACGGAATGAATAAGTCATGCACTACCTATATAGTCTAAATTTTACACTGACCAAAAATGTGGGGTTTTAATTTCTTGCTCGGAACCCTAAAATCCTTTTTAAAATAAAAGCAGCCTATGTTACTCCTGATAACATCAGCTATCTGAACGAGAAAGTTACGTCAAAATCGGACCAGCCATTACGGAGATTAGCCGGAACAAACAAAAATGTTAAAAGTATATATATTTTGTTATAAGTACCGTGTAGACATTGAAGTGCATTCTGTAAAGCTGTTTATCATTACACAGACACTATTCATTTACATAATTGTATAGATATGGTACAGTTGATTTCAGTTGCACGTGAACTATACCTATTTGGAGTTCTGTAATATTTACTCTATGAAAATTCACTGTCTATCTCGCTCCATAGATCGCGATAGAAAGGGATAGATAGTTTAGGACGATTTACAGAAAATATTTTTTTCATTACATGTTATCGCAATAAAATAATAATTAGTTTATAAATACTTGTTGTTATCTATGAAACATAATATTAGTATTAGGTAGCGGCATTTAATTTTATTTCACAAGCGCCAAAAGTCAACGATGCACCACACTTCCAAAGTTATAAGGAATTAAGTGAATAAGGTGAGGGTTCTGAACCGCAGTTCAGTGGGACAGTAACAATTTAGTGCGTAGTAAATAATATTATGTATATCCTGTGGGCTATCTAATTTTAAATCACTTATACTAAACAAACTGTTAAGTAAACCGCTTATTTGTACAGAATAAGGAATATTTTGATACCATACGGTTAAATCCGAAGTTAGAAACTAGTCAATTTCGATGACTGTATTGTGCTATTAGCTTGTAAATTATACTGATAAGTTAATGATGGGTCATAGTCATAGTGTCCGTTATTAGCACGCATACACACAGGTAAAGTGATTAGTACCTTTGTACTGGCGGTATGTACCTACGACTTAGGTAGATATCAAGTTATTAGAACGAGTTTGTCTAATTGTTCGTCCTAATCTAGAAACTACGACACCGACGAGTAACATCACTCAACGTTTTTGTTTTTAGCACGATAATTTTTTGGTACCTACCTATCTAGTACCATTACAAAATCTAGGCAAGGTTTGGTAAAAAGGTCGCCTGTAATCCTTTTTAATGAAATAATACCTGAAGATAAAATATGTAAAGAAGAAACAATATTTAAAACCGTACCGTAGCAACAATTTCACTACTTTACATTAAAAGCAAAGTCTTTAGCGAAATGATTCTACTGTTTGAAAATAGTTTTATTACGAGTAACGCAGCTCGCACTTAGCTGTTTTTTATTTAATTGTAATCTTGAATGTGGAGCAAGGTTGGTGCGTTCGCCTAACATTAAAATAGAACAAATAACTTACAGCACGCACACTTCAATGTACACAGCGCTCGAGCTAACTACTCCACTGTTTAATTAATTTATTAATTTAATTATCTCTTTTTCATTTACTCTCGATAGGTAAACGATATTATACTATGTTTTTCTCGCAAGTATCTACGTACTGCAATTATGTTTACGCTCAGTATTTCTAAACATCTAAGATTTATGCACTCTTCGTTGTTAATACTTTTTTAATTATTACGAAATCAATTACCTGCTTGATTTAGTCAGTATTAAAATAATAATATTCTCCCTACGTAAACAAGTATCTACTAGTGAATGAGATCGATATGATGTATAGTTTGTATCTACAATGACCATAGGTCATTGTTCATTACGACTGAACTGTCCATGTGGTCAGTATTTATTTGTTATCAATACATATTATAATAGTAGTCCTCCGCCACGCTGAATTTGTATTCGTTGGAGCTATCTCAAAAACTCTTATACGGATTCTCATATGGATTTCCCCAATATCTAGGAAGGACTATAATTTATTAGTGCTACCCGTTCGAAGCTGGGACTAGTCGCTAGTGTATAAAACTGTAAGTAGTTTGGGAAACAACAGCTCTTTACTATCAGTGGACCTCGTCTGTGACCTAGTGACCTAGTTACGCGTCAGAGTAGCAATCGCTTGTATCGGCCACAAACGTGTAGGTACGTTTTCAGCAGTCCGTACACCACACACGAATACACACACACGTACCTAATACAACACGCAACACACATTCATATAAGTAGAATTCAACCACGTTAAAATGTGTGATGTAAGTATGGTAGAACAAAATCTACTGCTTCAAACAATTACCTATTCATTAGTTTCGGATAGTAATATGAATATCACAGTGCCTAATTTTATTTCAGGTTCAGTCACTACCTTGAACATATGCATCATTCTAAAGCGATTTTCTCCTAAATCATTGTTGAAAACGTTATGACGTTGCGAACATAGTATAGTACTTTGTATCTCGTATTATACTTAATACGAGATACAAAGTACTATACTATATTCGCATATGGATTATTATGTATGGTGTTATTGTTATGTATGTATGGTGTTGGCTATGGGGTAAGTTTTGTCGGAAACTTGTCATTATTTCATGAGAAAATCGCCTTAAATATACAGAGACTAAATAAATTTTGCGTGATTATATCTTAAACCCTTATGCTCGTGACTGTACCAAAGCAATATTTACTTGAATATGACGAGTAATTTAGGTCATGCGTTGCGATGTCGGAAAATTTGCAGAGCCACTCGCATCTTTTTTGTAGTACTGATTTCAAATTCATATAATAAAATAAAAGCTGTATTTGATAAAATAATTACAATAAATTGTAACTAAGGATATGAAGCTGAAGAGTTTGTCTGTTTATTGTATCTTTGAACGCTCTAATCTCAGGAACTATTGATACAATTCTGTTTTTAGGAATTTACGATATCTCTAAGTACCATAGGCTATATTTTAATATTAAAAAAATAGGAAAACTCAAGGAAAATTCATAAACAAATTCGAGAAACTTGTGGGAATAAATCATACTGGCAGGCCCGGCAGACGTCCTGCCCTGAAAATAAAAAAAGTCCTAGAACCCGACTACAGCGCCACCTACCGGGTCCAATTGTGTATCTAAACCATTATCGAATCCACTGGAACACACACAAAAACGACCCGCCCCGGCTTCTCACGGGTGCAATGTAACAAACTATACGTATAAACCTTCCTCTTCAATCACTATCTATTGATGAAAACCACATTAAAATCCATTGCGCAGTTTAACCTATTGACAGCCACAACAAAAAAACAAAAACGTGCCCTCGGCGCCAAGCTACGAATTACTACTCTATGGAAGTACGTTTCTAAACGTAATACCTACCATAGAGTAATAATTCGACTGTCATGCCTGTCATGTAGTCGTGACCGTGGCGTGCTGGGCACATTTTGGTTTGTCATTTATACATGACTAAGTAGGTACGGTTAAAAGATCTAAGCGTAAAGACGACGGACAGTTTTATACTATGTAAAGATAAAGAAGATAAGATTTTAATACCACTAACTGTCACCGCCATGGTCACTGTATAACGTGCGTGGTATGCAAACTCTGACCCAACAAGAAGTTTGTATCATTCTGACGAAGAGATGTGTTCGTGTTACATTAAGGCGCATTACATTATTCCCTGACCAAATAACCTTGACCATACATTTCCTCTTTGCCGCAGAATAGAAATATGCACAATTTTTGGGCTTTTTTTTTGTTATAAAAAAAGAGAAACGATCTTTAGAAATAAAATAAAACGTGAATTATAAAGATTTTTAAGTTACCTATCTATTACTCGTAGTGTAATCCTCAAATTAATAGCACGTCAACTTTAGTAAAAGATACATGTTTTCAATTATTTTAGTATTTTTTTTACAGGGAGATTTAGGTGTATGGTAGGGTACCTACATAAAAAAAATAAGAACGTGGAATGTGATGATAGGATCTTGAATATGATTAATATGCTTTTAGATGTAGTTTGTTTCTCTTCATTATTGAGTTAATAGCGAATAACGAAGAAAAACGCACTTTTGGTCGGGGTAGCGCTTCAAAATATTATTTCATTTTTTGCAATTAGCAGCTCGGTATCAGGTTGTATTGTAATAAAAAAATATTCGCGAGGGTAAGAAATATGCATTTACTGAATACTTATAATAATTGAAATCATTAACATAACTGTCCAAGTTAGAAAAACTCGTAAACGTCATACTTATTTCCATTAAATAGGCCCATTTACGAGTTTTTGTAACTTGCAGAGTTATTTTGATGATTTTAATTATTATATTTCTGTAAACGTATTTTTGTTCGTATTTTTGTTACTCCCGCGTCTTACTTTTTTTTTTATTACTATACAACTGGACACAGGGCTGAAAATTGAAAAAGCTTTCACGTTCAGCTATAATTACGGGTTTTAAAATAACCATCTAGTACGTGAAAACAAATTAATAAACGTTTAAAGCAAGCCACATTCTGATGGGTCAGTAAAAATAATACGGATGACGCCCAGCCCTCGTGACCTGGCATACATCAGTTGGCGCCGACAACTGCGACATACTTTTCATGCTGAAATTCCTAATTTACCCGAAACATGCTATCAAAACACCTTTGGTAACTACTTCATATTGAGTATCTGTACCCCTAGTACATAGTAGGCATACGAATCTATTCTTCAAAATGATTTGCTTATTCAAAATTATATGTTTAAATATGGTGTAGTTGAAAATACAATTTGTTCTTATTTTCAAGTTTAATTCAATTTTGAACTAGTTCAAGGCGTGCTTTAATAAGTAATTATTCACAAAAGTTATTATTGTTGCAATATGAATATAACTTAAAACTGTTAAGACATTCTTTTCAGTTTTTACACCTTTTATTAGCGTTGGCTTAATTATGTTTTTATATTTAGCTGACAAAGCAGATAAGCATAGCGGCTAGGTAAAAATTTTAATCGACGTATAAATTTTAAAGTATGAGATAAAAGTAGTTTTGACCTAAAACAATAAAAATAAGCATTAATTTCCTCTTCACAAAAGTGGTCTTATGATAAAGGCTTAAAACTATATAACTATTTCCACCTTTGTGAGAGACTGGTGCTGCTGGTTTTCACAGTAAAACCTGTGTTACAGACATAGAAATATAAAAAAACAAAAAACTTATTTCTTATATCTATGGTTACAGGTCACCAGGACGCTCACCTCGGCAAGATTGTTTACATAGAAATAGAAATGCCCAGTAGGTACAAGAGATACATATACAATGCACAAAATAAATGGTACTGAAATTAAAATAAATAAAAAACGTAATAAAAATTATATATTATTATAATATTGCAGAACTAGCCAAGAGTAGTAAAATAAGGTGAGTGTGTGTGTAGGCGTAAAGGGTGAATACGTTTGCGAATTGAGCATAAGTGTCAGTGAGTATGGGATGTGACTGGTGAGTTTTCAGTTTTGTGTGATTATGTTGTGTTGCGACTTGCGAGTTATGGGTGGGGAACAGCTATAGAGGGAGGTTTTCGGTTTCTTGGTATTCAAGGGATTTTAGGTATTTTTACGGACTTTATTGCAACTAGATTTGGTTTTTGGATAGAGATTTAGGGTTTTATTAATTTTGTTTCAAACCTAATTGTGCAGCATCAAAAGCCTCTTTCCAACAATCACCAGTAAAAGATAAGGCGCTGATCAGCAAATGTAATTATTTTACCGTTATGTAGAGAGTTGGCAGAGGCCATTGATGTACACGAGAAAAAGAGTGGAACCGAAAATGCTTCCCTGTGGAACGCCAAAATTAACTGATAGCTTGTCACTGAGTCTATTATTTACCCTCATTTGCTGAATTCTGCCTTTTAGGTAGTCTTCCATCAGTTTAAGTAGGATTCCTCTTATGCCAAGACTACGCAGTTTGTTTAAAGGTGCGGAATTGACACTATATCAAATGCCTTCGCAAGGTCGAGGAACACTGTATACATTTTCGACCTTCATCAAAATTGGCAACAGTGGATTAGATAAGTTCGTGGATTGCAACATCGATACTCCGGTTCGGAAGCCAAATTGTGCGGGAAATAGAAGTTTATTAGTCTCTAGAAATTTGATAAGGCGTTTATTTAAAAGACGTCCCAGGACCTTGGGCAAGTGCTGGCAAAATTGAAATAGGTCGGTAATTGTTTACAGAGTCTTTTCAAAATCTATTTAGCATCTAACCATTCCAACAGGATCTATGGGCGAATGTAAATCGTTTCCAATAATAACCTAAATATTTTGATACTTGCATGTCAGATACATAATATGTCACTCTAATACTGCACTAAAAGACATATCATTTTATACTAAGGTATTTTCCTATGAAGTTGCCGTTTTACAATACTGGGCCATTTGAAACTTAATACGACTGACTTAGCAGCAGCTTTCAACGTTAGCATCAAAAATAATATTAGTCAATTTGCTTCAAATTGGCACAACAGACGGTCTCTAAGCTACATGAACTAGGCTTGGAAGTTTTGCGACATACACCGTACTCATCAGACCTTGCGCCGACAGACTTTTCCAAAATATTCTGACAATTTCCTGGCGGGGAAATATATCAAAACCCGAGAGGCAGTACAAAATGCCATTTTAGTGTTTATTGGCTCTCTTGACTTCTTCAAGAAGGGCATTGAAAAACTACCACTGCGCTGGCAGAGATGCATCGATAGCTTGGGTGCCTATTTTAATTGATAAAAATAAAACATATTTATAAAAATTAGTTAAACTTTCTGTATACTAAACGACAATTTCACAGGAAAAGACCTAATATGCCACCTGCGGTACACGGTTTTGCCTTTGTCATGGAGATTTATCTCGTAACAACTTACCATAAGGCGTTTTTTCTCGAATGCAAATCTTCCATCTATTTTTACTAACCGGCCTAAGGAGTTTACTTTAACCTTTTATGTCGGAATAGGAACACATCCTTTGTAAAGTATAAGCTCCTGTTTACTTATGTTTACTCCTGTTTACCTACGGAGAACTAACCTACGGATGGTTTGTTCTAGTTTAACCATTTTAATATGTTTACTGAAATATATTTCAATTATACCGTATTTTGTACCTACGTTAGTAATGATGATACGTAAAGTGATGATGATGACTGCATCGTCACATAACTGTTATTATTATAAATTAAATTTTCAGAAACCAGTTTCATCAAAACTTAGATTGTTATAACGTGCGAAATTGAGCGTAATTATACAATGTTGGAGTACAACGACAGCCGGGTAGTATTCTCAAACAAAACTCTTAACTTGTTTTGTCCGGGCTCCGAAATATTTTCCGAAACTCTTTGGTCCACGTAATTTAATGCAGTAACCAATTACATTTGAAAGACCTTATTTTATTAAAATAAAGTGAAATTATCTCAAATCTGCTGAAAAAACAGATACGTCTGATCTGTTAAATACATGTCTAAAATAGAGTTTGTCCTTTTCAATTTGTAAAAACGGTTGCTTTCTGCTAAAAAGATTAATATAATTAAACCCACCATTTGAAAAGGCACCCATAACAAAATATTTTGCGAAACTAACAACCTTCCTAACTACTTAACTTCATTCAGATGAGATTAAAATAATATCAAAAGGACTTTAAGTATTTATACAAAATTCTAGAAGAAATCTCAGAACACCTACTTGCATGCGGGTTACTCACTGTGAAAAGGAATTATTTGGTCAGTTTATTGGGAATTCTATTAAGTAGCTGTATATCTATTATACGACGTACAAGAAACATTAAAATGGTAACGACAAGAACCGCAGTCAATTTTCTAATGAAGTTCCTCCCACGGCCTATTGCTAGCTGTTGGGTGACAGTTGATATGGTTTCCCGATAAAATGTCGGTAATGGAGAGCCTCCGTCCTTGATATTTCGTAGTCAGAGACTCGTGCACGGACACTCAGACTCGTTTTGGTTGATTTTGGTACTTTGTGAGACTGAGTTATGAAAGGCTGGATAGGTAGACAATAGGGAAAAGTCTCAAGACGAGACGCGGTAACGGTGGATTTGATGAACTAGATGGCGTAATAAAACTCTTATCCTTGAGAATGAGTAGATGAGGGCTGTATCTACTGTATCTAAATACGTGTATTTAAGTGACGAGCTCTCAGTTTCAAGGTTTAGTCCCTAATATAACTTCAGGTATAATAAATTAACTTTGATGTACATAAACGTGTTACCAGCTCTGAACTTACCTAATTATTAATAGCGTTTGTGAAAATTGCAAATAAAAAAAAAAACAATCGGTTTTGTTTTAACAGGAAGTAAACCCGTTATTAAACACGGGACTAGGATTCATTACCCTAAAAGGATAATCATTATCTACAAAACAACATAAAATATCGTAGTCCACAAATGCATTGTCCCTTCTTTTACCTAATAATATACCCTTACTGACACTGTTCTTTTCTGACTCGTTTCGTTGCGGGATCCAAGACAGTTGAAACGATTCTCCGGGCTTCATTGCTTCTGCGCTTTTCTGGTAGTTGCCACTGTTGATTCTGACTTACAGGAGTTGCAGTGGTTTGGGAATAGTGAGTGTATTACTATACTACTTCTTACATTTAATCTGCTCAGAAACAAGATTAAAAAATAAATTATAGATTTTTTTTTTTGCCCTATGACACAGTAAACATATCTTTACTGTGCCTATGAGCTTCGTACATCATAGAATTATTATTTATTGTCCGCGACTTCGTCTGCATTTCCTTACGGATCCTTTCATTTTTATGTTGTAAAACATAGCCTTAATAAAATATAGCCCATTGCACTTAAGAATAACATACAATAACATAGCACCCCGTTGGTGAAAGAATTTGAAATCGGATGAGTGATTGATTAGGTAAGGGTAAGGGATTAGGTAAGTTTGCAAGCTTAAGTACGTTTGCAATCGATCGTTTGTTTCGAATGCAGCAGGGTTGCTACATTCAAACGTACAAGCTTGCAAACTTTAAACCTCATATAATATTAATATAGATAACTTTGAATACGTGTGAGTTTATTTTAAGTATAAAAAGTTAATTAAAAGTATAGACGCGATTGATATACGTATATGAGTAAAAATATATCTGCGAGTGACTGTTACGAAAACAAATTGAAAAAAAAACTACATCAACATTGATAAACAGACTGTTACAATTTGAATATCTATGTTTACAATAGAATGATTTGACATAACATATTCTAACTGTTATATCCTATATTCAATTGATCTATGTATTCCATTAAAATTAGAGTATAAAACGCGAATGTTAAGGAAGTTTATTTATTACAATTTTCCATAATGTAAGTACCCCATGTTCAGGTGTGCAATTCATTATTATTTTGTGTGCATTCGACACAGTGGGCTAAATAAATTGGTCGCTAAGCTTGGTTTCTTAGATATTAGCTTTGTATTTTTTTATAAATTGTTCGACCTTTAACATTTTTCCCAGTATAATTTTCGGTTAGCGTTGACTATTGAATACAACACATTTTTCTTATAATAAAAGCATGTAGGTAACTAAATACATCATTGCTTAGAATTCTCTCTTGTAAATAATCTGTTTATTTACAAGAGAGAATTCTAAGCAATGATGTATTTGAAGAAGAAATGACGAAGAATTAATGAAGAAGAAGAGAAAATGACGTGTGGGCAAAAAAAACAATGTTTAGTCAGCAAAGCTGGAGATAAGTAGGTAGGTGTTACTCTCGGCTGTATGCACCACATGAACAGACGACACATATAATAGACTGCGAAGGATCAACTAGGTATTAAGAAATTTTAATCCAGCATAGTAATCGACCGACGCATCAAGACTTTCATATTTATTTCGCAACTAGTTTCAACTTTCAACCCGGAGGTTAATTTGAGAATTTATGACCGAGAATAGTTGATTCCATATTTCTTAATTCTTAGATAGGTTTATAAAGACCGTGATGGCATTAATAGGAGCTATATTATTAATGTGCCTAAACTAATGTCACAAGTGTCCCAACGTGCAGCCATATCAAAAGATGAACACAGAGCATGCATATTCTTTCAGTATATTGATTTACTTCGCGGCTAAGTGTCGGTAATCCGTTTAGCTGGCGTGAAATGGACCATCCTCTTACGCCAGCTACGTCTAACGACATTAAGTGCGGGATGTCGGTTATTTGCAATTGAATCTTGAAAGACCCTACTCTACATTTTTTTGCTTTCACTAGAAGAATTTTATTGCTTGTTGCATTTACCATTCGTATTGAAATGATATCCCTATCGATACTTCTAGATGCAATAAGCAAAGGTATCAAAATTATGACAAAATTTATCTTCATCCAATAAAAATCAGCTTGTAAATATTACTACTACTCAGGGATAATGTAGACCAGTGTCTCCGAAGATCATCGCAACAAGCTTTTATAATATTAGGTCCTCACTTGGATGTTTAAATTTCAAAGATTTCAAATTCTTATTTAGGAATGTTTTTTTAGGATTCATTTTTCTCGTCATTTAGTTTTTCTTTGATATCGATATTCTGTTCACAATATGGAAAAATTGTTCGCTCGACCTAACAGCCCATACGACGGATGTCAATTTCCTCTGAATTCTAAAAGAGTGTTCGAATCTCATCTAATATATAAAATTCTCGTGTCACAGTTTTCGTTCCCGTACTCCTCCGAAACGGCTTGACCGATTCTGATGAAATTTTTTGTGCATATTGGGTAGGTCTGAGAATAGGCCAACATCTATTTTTCATCCCCTTTTTTCACCCCTTTTTCATCCCCCATAGGTAGATCGGGACAGGACAACGTCTGTCGGGTCAGCTAGTAGTCCTATACAATACAAACAAGGTTACTCGCCAGAGCCAGTACACACTTTGATTGATTAAATATATTATAATTTAATCATTAACTTTTCGTTTTGCTTTTTCATATAAAACGTAAATTTCATATTCGTACCAGTAGGTACTTATTTTTTTTTTTTTATCATTTGATAGGCATACGTTTGACCACTATCTCACCTGATGGGAAGCGATGATGCGGTCTAAGTGACTTAGATACATTTTCTCTCTCAACGACAAAATCATAGCGATAAGTAGATTAGATAAATAGTTCTAGTTTTACATTACTTATTTTTGTTACATTTTTTTTATCTTGTTTTTCGAATCATTTTTCTAAGGTATTTAACTCGTGTACAAGGATTTTCTATTTATGTGATCGCAAACTCATTGGAAAATTATGTTAAAGCTCGTGTAGGAAGTGCTTTGACGGTTTTGCACCGGTTTTTAATTGTAATATACTTACTGATTGTACCCAAGCATCTCAAAACCCTACTTACAAGAACTAGAGAAATGAAAAAACAAAACGCTTTAGAAAAGCATACTAGAATTTGTATAGTTACTTACCTGGGTGGTACTGGGTACTCACTACTGGACTTCATTTTTCGCGAAACTAACAATCCAGAAATTGGAAATGTCTAGCTTTTCTTTATTAATCTCTATCCACACATATCAGGGCCGTGCCCGGGACGTGGACGGTCCGTGTCCGTGCTTAAAAAAATATCGTTGTGAACATTTTATATGAACTCGTTCACACACGTCCGTGTCTGGGCCGGCGACGGAGCTTCAGTGCCCGGGCCGACGACGTGACGTACCTGTGGCACGGCCCTGATATGTGTGGATAGACCTTTAATCCTCTATTATATTCTTTTTCTCGATCCTATTTTTTATCTATATTCTTGAAAACGCCCACAGTGTCTCGTTAAAATGTAACCTAGCTTTGTCGGGGTTAATTATTCACTGAATTTATGGCTTTATTGATTTGGGCTTTAAGTCCTTATTATATTAGTTTACTGATATCATAGAGGAAAGTCTAAATATTAAATGATAAAATATTGATTCTTAAGGTTCTTATCATTAATAATGTTTTCCAATATAAATATTTAGAATTTTGACAATGTTGATAGCTTGGTTAAATAGTAATCATACTAGCCAGGGTACGCTGGACGTTCTTAAGTCTCGTTACTCCTAAAGTCTACCCCAAAAGTTTCACTGGCTACTATAATTGTCATTTTCGGTTATTATTGTGTCCACATACAAAGATACTGCTTGCCGAATGCTATGCTGGATGGAGTCAACAAAATGATTGCGAAATTGTGCATGATTAAAGTGGACAGAAATGAACAAGCAGACAAACGTCACATAAGCGCGATGCCCTCTTAAGTCCCAATCAATGAATCAATTGGCAAAAGATTTGCAAGGCAAACGGACAGACGACCCAATCCTTTTTATTAGTCGACTTCTCTTTGTATCTATGTATACAGCGGTTGGTTACTTGAAGTTTCGATTGCTGTTGACTGCAATACAGATCAATCAATAAATTGATGGACCCATGTTTTATTTTTAGAATAGTTGTTTTATCATTTCGTTTAGTATAATATCCTGAAGTACATGCGTATAATAAGTATGCACTTGAGGTGATAAACTTTTTTTCTATACCGAGCGAGCACAACCCGACTATCCATTCTAGTCCATAATTTAATTGTTCATGTTGAAATCGACAATATCAACTAAATCAATATCTATATTTTTTTTAAATAAACGTTCAAAGCAATTTGTGACCTACATAGTTATGGGTTCCCCTAGACTAATTTACGTCCTCCTGATATATATCTTCAAGTGTGCACCTGGAGGCCATACGTCTTCCAAATCGTCCTCGTTCCCTGCCTACTTCTGCCAATACATAGATAAACACGTTTGAACAGAGTGCTTTTACGCAACTCGGACACGTGTACAGTCTTATTTGTATGAGCTTCTTTGTCTCGCAGAGTTTGCCAATAACTTAGCATGTCTTAACCTAAATTCAAATTCCTACCCATTTTTTTACATTTTATTTAGGCCTGCTGCTTCAACTTAGCCACAGTGGTGAAAATAAAGTATGGTAATCCTGCCTTTATTCTAAAATTAATGAGTTTGTAATGATGTTCATTATCGTCAAGTTTTGATTTGTAAATTCTGAATCGAGCAATACAGTCTGTACCTTCCAGTATAAAGTTATGAAATTACTTTCTCCCTAAGCACATGACCATATGACCAGTGCATTAGTGTATGATATGCGAGTCTGACTGTGTACAAGTAAGCAACTTGAAATTGTGAGACAGCGTCCGGTTTTTGTGTATTCAAAACGACAGTTTGAGTGCTATCTGTGTCAAGGTGCAGATCGACTCTTGCGCAAACCGTTTTTTAATACTACGCCCGGTTGCGAGGTAATTAATTCGATTCAGTGTTGCAACAAGCACTACTCGTAGTTTTCGAGTATTTAAAATATTTTTTTGTAAAATGGTCTTCAAAGTTTTGAAACTTTACAAATATATGCCGTAGCTCGCTTACACTTCAGTGCATTACTCAGCCACTTGATGTCATAGCGTGCTAAGGAGATATAAATGATGACATCAGCGGCATCTAACTTAACGCATTGACACGCATAATATAGCTCGAAATCTTGAACGGTATATTGCTAGGCAGCAGTAATGACTAAACTAATTCGTATTACATAGTCTTCAATTTTTATCTTTTTGAAATTACTATGAGGGCCTCGTGGAATAACTAAGTTGCGAGTTATTCTCTCAACCTTTTTGAGGCGATCAATTTTTTTTTTTTTTAATCTCTGTACTTTTTGGGTGTCTAAAAGGGTTCTTAAGATTTCCGCTAATCCACATTGCACCCCAAAATTCTGGGGCAATTGTCTCAAAGATTGATCGATATTTGCTTTGCTTAATGTTAAAATAAATACGCAGTCAACAATACCCCCTTAAGAGCTTGATGGCCATGCTCTCGATAATTCTCCTTAGATGGCTCACCAGCAGACTAGGTCGAGGAGAGCAAGTACGATGTCAGTGTCATGATTTACTCCGCCTGTCCATAATATCATGTCCATTGCTTGCTTTGCTGACTCCGTTCTCGAACATTTAGAAATAAAAGTAAGGTTGAACAGTATTTATCTGAAATTATCGTATTCGTTTTTCAAAAAGGCAGCTTAATGGTAAAAGGCACAATGTGTGGTCAGACAAATAATGCATATGTAGGTACTACGCCAGTTGTTTACGTTGATGGCCGCCAAAAAAAGAGGTACCTACTTGGGTGCTCAACATGACAGAAATGTTTAATTTTTTGTTCAACAACCCCACGTAAACTTTAACCTGAAGTTATTCTTTCGTTAAATTCGATATTAAATTACCTATCTAATAATAAACATTTCTAAAACACTCCAAGGATGTTCTTACCATAAGGATAGTTAATTAATTATTTTTGTGTTGAGGATCATGTATAACCGAGTCTCGATTTCATACACACAATCAATACTTATACATATATTATGTAGAATCACAGTTTCAAAATTTTAAATAACCTTTAGTCAGTATGTCTATTCTGTTACAATCTCCCTCGGTGAACACCTAGGTGAAGTGAGCTGTCATCCGACCGTCTGCTTTGTCAATCTCTAGCATCTGAGCAGAGGACAGCTCACTTCACCTAGGTGTTCACCGAGGGAGATTGTAATTAAATAGCACTGCTGTACACTAATATTAACTTCACACTTCAACAACAGCACGCGTAGCATGACCACGCTATATCTACGAAAGATTAGACATATTGACAGCAAGAATAGACAAGTCAGTACATTTTGTCTATTCTTCCTGTCAGTATGAATTCTTCCGTAGACGCGTGCAGGTATAGGCAGGTTGGGTATTACACCTCACTTAAAAGTTACAGATAATTGTAAATAGACCTATAATAAAACGACTAAGTTCAGTATTCAGTAAGTTCACACATAAGCTCTGATAGTGTCTCCTTTCTTTTACAACTCACAGATGTTTGCGATCTGTGTACCAACACAACATAACCTTCACACAATCCCAACGTATAGATTCAAGGTAAAAATAAGTATCTGTTATTGTATGACTAAACATGCTACGCGATATAAAAATCTCTATTTCTGATCATAAAATCAATAGTTAAGATTGAAAAGGCAACTGGGTAGGAGGAATAGACAATGTTCAGAGACCACATTCCTTATTAGTTTAGGTACTGGAACTGGTACATTGGATTGGAACCTGTTGGAACATAAATGATTACCTAATTCACGAACAAACCTAAACAGCGTTTAAAATTTTTAAAGGGCTGGTGCTTTTATCATTTTGTTAATGCAGTGTCTGAAAAAGTTCTGGTGTTATATGCTAGTTATTGCATAATTTAACTGTCCGAAATCATGATTGCGGTACCTACCAAGTACCTAACCTACCTGCCTACATAATTGTATTTGTATGAGTATTTACCGACTCACTTGAATTAATTAAAATCCTTCCAGTATATGCTAAATGCGTGAAAATCCAGTTATATTTGTTTTTTTTTATGTAATCGTATCTATATAATTACTAGCTGACCCGACAGACGTTGTCCTGTCGCTATCTACCTACTTACCTGCCTATTTACCTACCCTACACCTACCCTACACCTACCCTACACCTATCCTTCCAGTATATGCTAAATGCGTGAAAATCCAGTTACATTTTTTTTTTTATGTAATCGTATCTTTATAATTATATAAAAAGAAAACCTGACTGACTGACTGACTGACGTATCAGGTATCAATACACAGTCAAAGCTATTGTAACTAGAAACGTGAAAATTTCCACACGTATTTCTTTTGTAATGTTGGCGAGCACTAAGAAATGATTATGATATTTAGAAATTTAACCCCTAAGATGCTCTTGCGGCTGGCCACAATGTGGCGTGCCAAAGCGGCAGGACGCAGTGAATGCGGCCAGCCGCAACGGCATGCCGTATTCCGGCTAACCGTATCGTCTCGGTTCTATTGCGGTCCACCGCATGTCGTCGTCAATAGGGTATTTTACTCTATACGAGAACAAATCTATAAATATGTTATTGAGACAGTTTAGGCATAAAGCAGTCGGAAAATGTAAGTTTTAGTTCATAAAATAACAAAATATTTTTTTAAATTCAATTCGAAGTTTTCAGTATTTTTAATCTGTTATAAAACACCATAAAATAGTAGCGGCCATGTTATTACGCCGTACGGCTGTGTAAACAAAAAATTGACAATTGTCAGTCAACCGATTGGCGTGTATAGGCTTTGTACTTTCATTATTTCGTAACCAACGTAATTTTTTCATTATTACACCTATTACAAAATATGCTTTCAATTATTTTTAAATTATATACAATTATCATATTTATTATGAGCGCATTTGATACAAAACGAACTGACGTCATTTTCGCTGAGCATTATGGCGTCAGTAAGAGGCGTTTTCGTCAAATTACGCGCGAAATTTGAAAATTTAAAATTTAGATGCATTTTTATGGCACTTATCGATTGAATAAAAATTTTGTGGTTTTTTTTGGTAGCATATTAGCACTACAGAATTTCATTGAGACACTTTTCAAAAATGGGTGTAATACCCTATTACAAGCATTTCTTTTCTACAAAATTGATGGCTATAATTATGCGACAGCAATTACAAATTCGCAGCGGCTCACCAGGTAACTGGAGCGGTTGACGGCAGGCCGCAAGTCATATCACGCGGTTCCATATAAAAATTTAAATGCGGCCAGCCGCAAGTGCGTTGTAGGTCTAAGGGTGTAAAATTGGGAATGAAAGTTTGTATGAAACACCGTTATTTTTGTTGTTGGAGACATTTATTTATTATATTATTTATTTATTATTATTATTATTTATTTATTATTATTATTTATTTATTATATTTATAAGTTAAAAATAATAGTAAATAGCTTATAAACTAAGCCCCACAAAACCGTTGGTTTGACTGCCGGGTCTGGTGAGTCTATAGGTATAGTTCTTGTTACATGTATAAGTAGGACTTTAACACAACTGTTGCAGGATATCGCAATTTTACCTTGGTATGTAGCTTTTTGCTCAAAAATAAAAAAAATACGTGTACACACGGCTACACATCAAGCTATACAATTCCAGTAAGTATAAGCTGATCGCGCATTGTATATAGAATAAAATTGTCATACATTGTGAGGTCAGTCTATACTGGAAATGTATAGCTTGATGTGTAGCCGTGTGTACCAGCTTTTTTTTTAATTCCACCCCAAAGGTGGTAAAAAGGGAATGAAAGTTTCCGTTATTTTTAATGCAAGAAACATAAAAATTGGAATTGTCGGGTACACATTTTTTAAGTTTAAAACATGACTATAGGTATTTAGCTTTCCGGTTTCCGGTTATTTAAAAATACATGTTCCAGTGTTATTTGGACATGCCAGGTGAACTACTGTTGTATGGATAATCTAAACAACTGGAACTACAAACCTGAAATGTAGGACATTGCTTCCTTTTATGATAGGTATAGGCGAGCATTGAAAAAGGATTTTCGGAAGTACAACCCCCAAAAAGGAGAGTTGGATGTAAAATCTTGGGTAAATCAAAATAAAACTTAGATGTTTTTTATTAAACTACTTTTTTAAAATCTCGCTGAACGCTAGCAGAATACCATCGACTTATAAAAACACTAATATTTTATTTACTAATTTATTTATTACAGTTTTATTATATGGTACCTACCTTCTTTAATCTCTTTGACTATCGCGTATAATAGGATATACCACCCGAAGTTCTTATTACTTTTGATTTTCTTTGAGGTTTAAAATATGTTTTGCCATTTAACATAAAATTTGGCTGTTTAGAATGTTTGAGCTCGTGTCGTGGCTAAGTAAAATGCTCACAGGTGGATCGTTTAAGGTCAAGCAACGCTTGCCTTGCCGAGGTCGGTATGTGGGTGGGTGACCATCCGTTTTATACCCGGTTGGTCCCGGCCATAGATATAAGAAAAAAGGTCCCGGCTGTCATTCGTCGAACTTTCACAGTCGTTAGTCAAAAGGCCGAAAGTCTGAACAACCAGTGCTGGTGCTATGCTACTCGGTGACTGTGTGAAGATCAGATAGGCAGTCGCTTTATGTAAAACTAGCGACCCGGCCCGGCTTCGCATGGGCCTATAGCCTTCCTCGATAAATAAACTATCCAACACAAAAATATTTTTTCAATTCGAAGGAAAAACGAGGAAAAACAAAACATTCGTATTATATTGTGACGTCCAAAAAATGGCACGCTTGGTTTTCACACAGATCGTGATACTTGCGTTATCTAGGTCTATCTATATCTGTGGGTAGTCCCTTATGTAGGTAGGATACCTATAACCTCGTACCTATATTGTGTATGTAGTTCTACTGTTCTATTATTACTTTTTCAACGTACCTAGCAGGGTTTACTTTCATTTTGCATTACTGTCTTTATTATTGAAACGATCTTAAAATAGATTTCCTCTACAATCAAGAAAAAGATAAATGGCAGTGCTTTAATTTACTAATTATAGATCGTTTTTACTTAATCGAAAAGTAGAACAATGGCCTCTAAAATATTCGACTATTTCAATCAAGTCTGCACTGACAAACGGAGGTAATCAGGACATTCTAGGTAACCTAACGTAACTATGTGAAAAATTCAGGCTATTGCTTATAGCTGTCACGGTAAGTTGGTTTAGGTTATTCATTATAGTATTGAGTCAATACTTGCAAAACTTTTATTTATTGGTATTTTTTAGACACTTTCGCCATTTAAACAGACGAAGGCAAAACTAAATCGTTAACTTGGTTATAAGAAGTTATAAGTAAAGAATCGACATCAGCGCCCCTAGGGTAGTAGGTGTACTCATGAGAAATCGTCATTAAAGTAAATTATCACTATTCAAGTAGACTTTAGTTAGATAGTTATAGCGTTATTTTCGGTAGTAGCACAAACGAAAAATCCTACTTTTAATACCCATGAAGATTTATTTAGAAGGCGCTCCCACACCGGATATCATTCTCCTGTAATGTAACATTTCAAGATTCGATTTTGAGCATTAGGACAGTTGGGGCTCAATGGGACAAGGGGTACAGTGGAACGCCGTCGATATTTATTCAAATTACAAACGAATTCCCGCGCTTTCACTTCGTCCAATTACAACGCTTCAACTGGAACGTGATAGCGCAGTGCAATATGGCCGGCGTGGGACACTAACGTGTTGAGACGATAAAAAATGTTTTGAGGTGTAAAAAGTTACAATTTTATGCAGGAGAACTTTCGATTTTACAAAATAAGTTCTTAAAGAAGGTATGTGATATTATTTTTTTATTGATCTTAGTCATTTTAGTATTTAACGGAAGTAAAGTGTTCAATGGAAAACATAACCTAACAATTTCAAGTCCGTGTTTGAAATTTTTGAGATCCTATGGGGTACAGTGGGACGGGGTTCTATGGAACAGTGTTCCAGTGTGCCCCATACAATTCCATTGTATCAGACTGATTTTATTTGAATTTGTTACAGGTTTTGAAGTTACAATGGTGAGAAATCGAAAGCGAAAAACTGATAGGGTCTTGCACAGTGAAGCTAATATGCGTGAGGCTGTAAAACTGGTAGAAGACGGTATGAGTTTGCGAGATGCTGCAAGGTCAAAAAATGTTAAATAAAACAGCAGAGGCTGGAGCAGAAATATCTATGATACCTAATTATGCAGTCAGAAAAATATTTTCGAATGAACTCGAAGACGCATTAGAACAATATTTAGTGACTTGTTCGAAAATGTGCTATGGTCTCGACACTGTGGAAACAAGACACTTAGCTTATGAGATGGCAAAGTTCTATAACCTAAAAATTCCAAAAGCTTGGGAAGAGCGGAAAATGGCTGGCATTGACTGGCTTTACGGCTTCAGGAAGCGACACCCCGAAATAAGACTTCGTAAACCGGAGGCATGTAGCCTATCAAGGGCAACGTCTTTTAACAGACACAACGTGCAAATGTTTTTTGACAATTTATTTTCTATTCTGCAAAGGTACCCTAGTTTTGGAGATGGCACAAGGGTTTTCAGTTTAGACGAAACTGGAACAACCACAGTTCAAAAGCCAAAAAAAGTATTTGCGTCAAAATCATCAAAGCAGCTAAACAAAGTCACCAGTGCTGAGAGAGGCACTTTAGTTACCAACTGTTGCATGGTTTCAGCCAGTGGAACTGCCTTACCACCAGCAATGGTGTTTCCGCGAAAGAACTTTAAGAGTCACATGCTTACAGGAGCACCCCCAGGCACCTTAGGTCTTGCTCAACCTACTGGCTGGATGACAGGTGAATTGTTTGCAGATGTGATGAAGCATTTTGTCAAAATGACGTCTTCCACGAAAGACAATCCAACTCTTGTTATCCTAGATAACCATGAAAGCCACTTAGCTCCGGAAGTCTTAAATATTGCGAAGGAAAATGGAGTGCATCTTCTTACAATACCTCCGCACACAAGTCATAAGTTACAAGCGCTAGATGTTTCGGTATATGGCCCATTTCAAAAGTACTACAACGCTGCTGCAGATTCATGGATGATTCGACACCCAGGACAGACTTTGAGCATTTATAATGTGGCTGAACTTGTTGGACAGGCGTTTGAAAAAGCTATGACACCAACTAATATAAAATCTGATTTTAAAAAGACCGGAATTTGTCCGTTTGATCGTGACGTTTTCACAGAAGATGATTTCCTTACAAGCGAAGTAACTAACAGGCCAATAACAGATGAAGAACCGGAAATGCAATCCAGGGATCTTACGACACCTACTATCGAAAATCAAGAACCTTTAACCTCAAATGCTGCACTTCAAAAAAATGACAATCCGCAACCTTCTACCTCAAGAGCTGCTCTCCAAGAAGTTGGAAATCAGGGAAAAAGTCCTTTGGAATTCAGGAACTACCCTAGAGCTGGGCCCAGAAAGACAATGAGCAAAAGAAAAAAAGGTAAAAGCTTGATTTTGACAGACACGCCTATCAAAAACGAAATAGAAGAACGTGCACAAGAAAGAGAAAAGAGAAAGAAACCAAAGAAGAGTGAGAAAATAGATAACAATATGAAGAGAATAAAGACTGAGAAAGTGACCAAAGCATTATTTTCAAGTCCAATTGCTATTTCAGATGATGAAATATCTTCAAATGTGTCCAGTAATGAAGATAATGACCTATCACTGTCTATTTTCAAAACTGCAAAAACTAAGGACTTTGTCTTGGTGAAATTTTGCCAGAAAAAGCAAGTAATTTATTTTGTTGGTCAAATATTGACAGATGTAGACGAAAACAATGAATATGATATTACATATTTGCGTCGGAGTGCGAAAATTGACAATAGCTTCTATTTTCCACGAGAACCAGATTTAGCGACGGTGTCAATTCTGGATATAGAGCTGGTGTTGCCAAATCCAAGTTTGGCAGGCAAGACTAAGCGCCAAAGTAATATCTATTCTTTCCCTGAACACATCCTAACCAAATATAAGCTTGGTTAATTTTTAATTTTCGTGTGTTTTTTGATTTACTGTACTTGTACCAACGTACCCCAGACGCAGTTCCATAGTACCCCAGACCTGGGGCACATCGGAACAAGCGAAGTGTTTTTTTTTTTTTTTTTTAATAATAATATGTGGGGACATTTTCACACACGGCCATCTGACCCCAAACTAGGGAGACCCTGTACTATGGGTGTCAGACAGCTGATATACATACACAAATACATTTTTTTTTGTAAATACATACATATATAGATAAACAACACCCAGACACAAGGCAAACACAAGTGCTCATCACACAAATGTTTACCCTGTTGTGCAATAATTAAAAAAAAATAGATTTAAGGTAAATTTTTGATCTCCTTTTTGTTGTCAATTGTTAGTTTAAGAATTGTTCTTATATGTTCAAAACAAATAATATAAAAAAATAAAGCAAATTTTGATTTATAAACTAAAATGATTTTTTTGTTCCATTGTACCCCAACTGTCCCTACTTTACAATATACCTTATCTACTGATGTTTACTTTACTGACCTACACTAATTGTATCATTACTTACAAGTTGCGCATTGTATTGTAGGTATTATTTTAAATTTAGGTCAAGGGATTTTCACATTTTCTTAATCAAGGTTGCTCGTAAAATCTCTACAACGAACTTTAAAATACGTCTCTTATTCCTATAAGAGACGTATTTTTGAAGTTCGTTGTTGAGATTTTACGTTCCTAACCAAAAGGGGCCAAATGGGACTCTATTACTAAAACTCAACTGTCTATCCGTCCATCCGTCTGTCACAGAGTTGGATCTTTGGTACCGTAATAGGTACCTAGATACTTTCACAGTGTGTAAGAATTATAAAGACCTAAACCTTCATGTCCGACTCTCTAGTCTATCTACTATTCTCTCATCTTGCTATTATGAAAATTTAGATTTTTCCGAGGTTTTAACGTTGTTACATTATGTGCATCGTTAGGCTGACTCGGAGGCACAGCACAACAGCTTCACGCAACAACTACAGCTTATCTCTCGTCTCAAGGTGTAACGTCACCATATTCACGTCGATTACAATGGCGTTTGACCTTCGCCTACTTATTCGCTCGTTCGGATCGAGCCACTGGGCGAATCTTTTCAAAACATTTATATCTGTCTCTTTCCCTCATTTTTAACTGAGTGGTATTACACATAACGTGTTACAAAATTGTATGCGATGTTCACACACGCTTGGCTTAATATGTTCATGGTTAGATTATTGTTGTGTTCTGTTTGAACACATGGACAGGAGAGACATTGCTATACCTGCTAAACTATAGCAACCGTTACACCAGCAGCACTATAGGGGTACCCATAAATGACGAAAAAGTCCCTATAGGACTGGTTTCGAAATTTGTTTTGTAATAAGTAAAACAACGAAAAGGGCTCGATTACGTTCGGCGGTGATCGTTTCCCGTATACCGCATCCATTATGGAAAATACCATAATAATATTTAGATGAGGGATTATGACTAAATCTTCTACTATTTGTAAATCTTGTATTCTGCATACGCACGGACAAACGTAAACTGTCTAGTATAAACCCGTTTTATGTGACCTAAGCTAGCACTAAGGCTCAACTAAGGAAAAGTTATTTATATCCGAAGGTAATATTTTATGCCCAGTTGCCTTTTTTAAATTAAGACAGAAATGAACTATAATAGTGATACAAATCAAAGAAAATATGTAACTTAGTAAGTACCTATTCACAAACAAAATTCAAAAAGCTAGGTAGGTACTTAATTGCAATTTTGTAGGAGAAATTGTAGTGTAATTATGGTATACGGTGTGGTAACTAATAAAGTTAAGTACATTAGTACAATAAATAAACATACGACGTTATGCTGTGTGGTTAGGGAAGCACTAGGCGCAACTAAGTACCTATAGGCGGTGACATTTCCTCTACGTCCTGTGAGTAAGGTCTGAAGGGGACAACAAGAAGATTATAATGTTTCAGGTGAACGGACAGCAAGTTCTTAGTTACTTATTACCCGCGTAATAACACCATTACAATCTGTATGCCCAGGGAAGAACCTTATCATAATAACAAATACCGCAGCCATTCTTTATGGCATTCCATGGTAGAGGCCCATCATCAAGCATGGATGCCACCACGCTCTAGGGATTTTATATATGTTATTTTGAGTTTATAAAATAACAAGCCTGTGTATATTTTTGTCATCTTTATGCCTAATTGGCGTAACCAATTTAATGCTGCACTAGAAAGGATAAGTGATAATAATATGGCGCAATGCACGGTTTGTAGTGAGTATAGTATAGATTATAAATAAAAAAATAAGTAAATAAAATAAAATTTCTTTATTTCAGGCAAGTCAACATTGTTTACATACACCCATAGATTTCAGCTCATACAATTACCTATTTTTATTGATGATTGATTATCGCAATGTAGTTTTACTATGCGGTTATGCATGATGTCAAATTCAAATGTAACTCATACGTGAGAAATCATATTGTAATGTTATTGATATATTATGTAGGTACATAATAATATATAACATAACATAACGTGCGCGTGGTGTTTTAGAACAGTCACCCCAGACCTACTTTAAATATTAGCACTTATTTACCTAGGTAAGAAATAACTGTGCATGTAACTCGAATGGCATTAAACATCCACTTTAAGTATAGACGTATACACATACGCCTATACGTACAGTGTTGTGTGACCTACATTACACTGTCCACTGCATTTCTGTTATCCTCTGTCCTGGTTTTTATAAACTTGACCTACTTGGAGCAATATATGGATGTTTAAATGATATAAACAGTATACATGAATGCACTATTAAGTGGTGGAAACATGGTTATGCGTATGCAGTGCGAGTGCCAGTGTGCTAGTGCATGCGACGCATTCACGGTTACGTCAAGGGTAACACGGCTGCATAATACTGGCCATGCGCTAACTTATCTATTATTTAAACATAGCCAATGCGTCAAAATAACTTAATATTTATTTTGTAATGCTGAAATGATTCTGTTGTACTGAGGCAGGTATAGGTATTATAATGTAGGACAACAATTAGGGACACCAACACAAAATAATTATGTAAGATGGTCGTGTCAGATAGCATGTTTTTTATATGCATAGGGGTTTAATACGTATTTAATGCATTTTACGAGTAGTCATACAAGTACCTATCTTAAAGCTGCCAAGCTGCCGCTGCCGCTAGTGGTTGTGCTTAGTGGTGGAATTATTACTACACATGCCAAATACTAAACTTGAGAGTAGCAAAAGCCATAGGCAAACATTTTCAAAACCAGCTCAAATGGACAATTCGCAACAATTGCTCGTAAAAAGACACCATAGTTTAAAAAACTAGAAAAACACGCTTTAATTGCAATCCGAACTAAAAAGAAGAAAATTTAAATAACTAATAGTTTGTTAAATAGTCGCTCCGTGTGAAACACTGGTATTCAGCTGCATCCGGTTAGACTGGAAGTCGACCCCAATATACTTGGGAAAAGGCTAGGCAGATGATGATGAGTTTGTTAAATAGAATCCACCAGTTGATGATAGTTAAGGGATTTTAATTAAGTAAGTACTATAAAGTAAAAATTTAGTTAGTAAAAAATAATTAATTTTATTGTAAAAAAGCGTGGGGTCTGCATATTAAAAACTGTAGCGTTACATTGTATTTTTCTCTTGACCTATGTTTGATGTTTTTCTACATTCCAAGTATTTCAATTGGTTATTTCAAGATTTACTTATTTTAATTCTAACAAGCCCAGACATGAGTAGAATATATTGATCCATTGTGGAGTTCCAGATCTTCCGGCTCCATCATCAGACCTTAAAAACTAATCATGTTCAAACAGCATCTCAAATCAGTACAAACAAGTCCAAACACGAGTAGAATATGTTGTTCCGTAATGGAGTTCCAGTGCCTACCCCACGGCTCCATCATCGGATCACTTCAATCGTTCAATATTATTGTATTGTCATCGGTCCTTGATACAATTATGTGCGAAGTTTCAAATCAATTCGAAGGGGATGAAAATCGAGTTCAAAAGTTCTGATACATACCTACATCCGAAGCTAATAAAAGCGTCTTAATAAACAAACATTAAGAAGACGGTGGAAGAAACCATATACCTACAGATATTGTTATAAAATGCAACCGCTTTAGCTATTCTATTACAAGTCTTGGTTGGGATAGATGACAGAGCAAGGGCAGGGCGAAATCCGACCCCGCAGCCGCGCCACCCATGGACCCGCGATCCGCCCCATGCCTTTGGCCGTGTGAAGGGAGGCGGGAATGCGATTCTCTCTGACCTACTTCTTAAAATGATCATGACCCGTCAATCGTGTTCATCTAGAGCGTTATTAAATAATTTATCATCTTTACTGACCTAGGCATCTCAATCAGCACTAAAAAAAAGTAGCTAAGTAGGTGCATGCCTACCTAGATTAGGTACTAATCTAGTTAAAATGCCTAGTAGTTATTACCATTTTGACTAGGTTAGTTTTAAGCCAAATTATGAGAACGTTAAAAAATACGTATTATTCTAGATTTGCCGTGACAATATAAGATCTAGTACCTACGTACATGGGACAGTCAAGAATTTCGAAACGTGAGTACAGAAATATCCGTTCAGGAACGATCGTTAACTCCCAGTTGCTTAAATCCCCCTGACCCAGTTTCGTATAAACTTGGCCTATATTCATGTCGACCCCAGACGTTGCTCATACCGATGTTATTATTGAAAATACCTCTATTATAACTGCGCTTTAAGGCACAACCCAGTTCCTTTGTACATGTATTGTGAAATAAATATCTACGTACCTACCTTTAATGTATGCGCTTCAATATAACTATGCTGATTGACCTACCTTTAATATATGCGCTTCAATATAACTATGCTGATTGCTCGCTGACTTTTCACAACAATATTGTTGAATTAGGTTTTATTTTATTTTACTCTAGCGGGCGCCCGCGGCTCCTCCCGCGTGAATGTCGGTTACCGCTGCAAAAAGCGTACTCAGGAAAGACACGGTCAGCAACATGATTCCCAGGTCTATTCACAGACACCGACATTAACATCGACAACGCAGTCGCAGATTGTCTTTCTGTGGATGTTAAAGTTGTTAATGATGAAAATATTTAAATGTAAATATTTTCATCATTAACAACTTTAACATCCCCTCCCGCACGCGCACCCCCGCCTTGGTGACGCCCACTTCGCAACGCGCCGTGCAGCAGAAATCGTAATATTTTAATTTCGCCATATCTTCAAAACCAAATGTTCAATTTTAATCATTCAAAGACCAAATATTATCTACATAAATTGTACTTAGTGATGAAATAATTTATTTTGAGAAGGATTAATAGCATGAGTAAAATAAACGGGTTTAAATGTAGTCCAAAAAAAATTCAAGATTTTTAAATAAAAAAATGGTTGTTGTGCCTCACTCGACATAGATAGATATAGTGTGTCGCGAACTTTTTTGTAGATATTTATAAGATCAACAATTAATTAGAACATTTTATGGTTCTATCTTTTATAGTTTAGGCAGCGTACGCAAAATAAGTAACTTTTCTGGTAGATTTTTACACCTTGTGGCCGAAAAACCCAAATATCTTACGGAACCCTATTTTTCTCCAAAATAAAATATAACCTATGTTACTCGTGGATAATGTAGCTTTCGAATGGTGAAAGAATTTTTAAAATCGGTCCAGTAGTTTTTGAGCCTATTCATTACAATCAAACAAACAAACAAAGTTTTCCTCTTTATAATATTAGTGTAGATATAAACATAATAGTAACTCAATAGTATTGTAAGAAAACAAGGTTTTTGCTTAAGTTCGTTAAATCATTTATTACACGTAACTACACGTAGTTACGGAGAAAAATCAATTTTATTTATTAAGCTTAGCGTGACCCACTTTAATATTTTCCTGTTCTCTTACCGGAAAGCTGGAAATAGTAACTGACTTATCCAGTGTACTACTATTTACCTATTTATGAAACTGCTATTCTTCAATATTCAATCTAATACCGAGAACTGGAATGACTGCGGTATTCTTATACTATAGTGAAATGTTATTGATTTAATTTGACATCGACGAAGCCAAAGCGGCGTGGCGGGGCGGCTCCAAGAGTAGGTATGGTATTCTACCTTTCAATCATTATGAAGTAGTAATTATAAACAGGCATTTGTAACTGAAACGTCTACAATGCGCACATAACTGCAGAAATTCTGGGTTAGGCATTACAAATCTGAAGTGATCATTATCGTCCACTATCTACCTAATTGTATTTAATTAAAATCACTTTTTTCCGGCTCAGCTACTCACAATGACAAGGCCAGATTGTTCCTTTTTTTTCTAAAACAATGACAAAAACAATGCAGCCTTACATAGAAAGGTCAACTTTAAAACAATAGTAAAATTAAATAGTTAAGATCGATTGATACTATTGAATTATTTGTTACACGGGTAGTCTTAAAACAACAAGAAAATCCTTGACACAGTCGAGTCGTCTAGTACTAAACTGCGCAGGAAGTGCATAGTTATTTTCTAGTTAGATTAGAATAGCGAGTTTACTAGACGTTTCTCGTTAAACACCGACTACTGTCGGGATTCGAGTTAATGTAATGAATGTTTAAAAAAAGACCCCCAGAGAATTTACCTGCCTCATTTTGTGTTGTTCCAAAATTAGCAATAGTCATTACGGCGTATATAATTTTTCTTAAGGGATTTCTCCTAAAATATAAGATGTCGTGTTGGTTTTGGAAAATAATATACACTCGCAAGGAATCACTTCATCGAGCGTTGCTCAAAACTTTTTTTTTTACAATTTCTATGCATTAAACTATGGATTGTGGCATTTGACAGGTAATTTTGTTAGCTTTCAACCTCTTACAATATCTTGTTTCCACAATAGACTGGTCGGGACGAGCTGGAAAGGGTACGAGAAAGATGTTCAGCTAAGGCGTCGATAAAAGACCTGAAAACTACTTTAGTCGAAGAGTAGCAGGAAATAATATTTATTATCTACTTTTACAATGTGTTAGTTTAATACATTAATATAAAACAATTTAAAATATAAAAAGCTTATTCGAAGTGGTCTCCATTGGCTGCAATACAGTCCTTTAAACGTTGAGGCCAGTTATCAATAAAAGCACGCACTCTTTCCATGGGAAAATTCTTCACTGCCAATCGTATGGTATGGATTGTTTTAGGGACTCCAAATTATCATGGCGTTTAGAGCAAGCCGTACTCTCTAAAACTGACCATAAATCATAATCCAGCGGATTTAATGGAAATTATCAGTTAAAATTGACCAGTGCGTCTCTCATAGGCTGCAAGTCCTAAGTCATCTTTTAAAATACGCGACATGGTTCTGGGTGCTATCTTCATCTCCCGAGATAAAATCTTTTGCTTTCGGACAGGATTTCTTCGAATTCTTTCCCTTACTGCTTTGACCACCTTTTTCGTACGAACACTACGTGGTCGGCCAGATCTTTTTCTGTCACACACAGAGGAGGTCTCATTGTACCTATTAATAGCCCGGTACACAAACATTTGACTAATACCAAGCGTATGGCCAGTTTTAAAAATTGCATTTGGCTCCATACCAACTTTGTGTAATGCAATCACAGCGATTCGGTTCTCTTTCTCATCCCACTCCATTTTAATATCGCTAAATATTGTACACACGGCTACACATCAAGCTATACATTTCCAGTATAAACTGACCTCGCATTGTACGGAAATCCTATACAATGCAAGATCAGCATTAACTGGAAATGTATAGCTTGATGTGTTGCCATGTGTACAATGTATTGGCGCCAAAATTAGAAAACTCAATGAACAATCGTATAAAAATGACAGATTCCAAATTCAAATGTAATATCTTTCTTATTTTTAATTGTAACAGTATTTATGGCCAGACTAAGTATGTTATAGTTGATAAGGTTAAGCAACGGATACCGATGGGTGAAACTAATAAAAGCGGATTAAAAAGATGAAAACCATGTTGCATAGCAGAATATAAAATCGTTTAAGGATAAATCTAATACTTGCACTGTGCTGCAGAAACTGTGTCGAAGACGACAAAGTTAGTTTGAAAAGAGATCGGTCCTAATGTAAGTACCTACCTTTATTTGAAAGCTGTATTGCGTTTGCGTATATCTGTAGGTTTATGGAGTTTATTAATTACATGCCCTCTGTGAGTACGTCAATGTAGAGAAAATTAACCATAAATAAACCACAAAATTGATCGACATGCACGAGTACCCGTGCCCATAATATCATCCTGGGGCTGTGTCTAAGAAAAATATTACGTGTTGTCATGCTAAAATTCACCTCTTAAAAAATACCTTAAGAGGTGAATTTTAGCATGACAACACGTAATATTTTTCGTAACGTCAGATAAATGAAAATATTTTTCAAGTATTATATATAATTAGTAGACTAAAATGATGTTACCATATGATGATATATAGGCTTTACGTGATTGTAACTGAACTGTTGAGGTTGACCTACATAATTATAAAACTAGCCGAGTCTTCGTCTGCGTGGGCTACCCCGGTTGCAGATGAAGTCGCGTATTAAAAAAGTAGCCTTATATCCTTTCTTGTGGTTCAAGCTTAGTCAGCATCAAATTTTATCAAAATTAGTCCAATAGCCTTGAAAGTGAAACATAGGTACAAATAACACTCTTTCGCATTTATAATATTACTATGGATTCTATGCAGCACCAGAGCTCTAGATCTGACAATTTCGTTGACCCATTTTAGCTGTAGATCGGAATAAAACGTTTAAAATTTATCGCTCGGAGAAGCATTTGACATAATTTCATTCGCTTCCTTTACAGCACTGTAAGTAATAAAATATAAATAAAGAAAAGCTTTGAGCTTCTTACTAGTATTTTTGTCTACTTCATCTTGTGTGCAAAAATTATTGTTTAGTTGCTACAAATTGCAATCGTACAAAAGTCTTAAGTACCTAGTCCGCAATAAAAGATTGCAGTGGACTAGAAAATCCTTTCATCTGATTTCTAATTATATTATTATAGACTTTGGTAAAGCTGTGTCATTCCTGTACTTTTCCATTATTTTGTATCAAGGCCAATCAGGAACAATCTCCTCTCGGGATCACTGTTGATATGAGATTAAGGTACGTTGGGACTACGTTACGCTATCATCACTCAGTTAATTGACAAATTACGAATAGATTGTTTACCCGTGGGCCGTGATCCTTAATTTTGGTGTCATTGTCTTAACAACCTGATAAAATGATTGCGTAACAGAGTAGTTTTATCAGCATTCATATTTTGTTTGTATCTAGGTAGCGCTTGCTAAGTCGCAACTTGTGCAAAAAAATACTACACAAGTAATAAGCATTGTGTGGGAATACAAACATTTCGTATTCTATTAAACGCTTATTCGTCATACTGCTTTAAAAATTTTAAAAATCATCGACTGACATCTATAAACTAAAATGAAAATATTTTTTACGTATTATCTAATTTATAGTACAGTCAGCAACAGACGTTGTTGAACATAATTTGTTTCCAATATTTCCTAAACATCATTATTTAGCATAAGTTATTGACTAAATTAAACTGTAAACAACTTGTCATAATTGAACTACAAAAGTCGCTGAACACGTGTGCGTTACCCCAGCAAAATAATGTCGAAAATAGTAATTTAAATGTTACAGGCAATTAGTTCTCCAGCTTCTGTAATTGTTGCGCACATTTTTAAATTTGTTGCACATATAGATTTTGAGTTATTCCACAAAAACATTTCCTGCTGGGGTAACGTTACCGCAGCCAGACATTTTCTTTTATAATGGGAATATTGAAATAAATATTAGCCATATAATTAGTAATCTAGACGAGGTAAATGTTGCAACTTATTTTGTATTTGTTCTTCCTTCGACTGCGATGTTATTCAAGATTTTGCTGGAGTAACGTCTGTGGTTTTGCTGGATCTCTGAAACGGATAAGCAGATTCTTATCATCTGTTTTACATGACTTCTTATGAATTAGTTTGAATTAGTTGGGTAATAAAAAAACAAAATTAATGCACCATTCATAGGTTATTTAATTAAATATAAAAACACTTCAATAGGTCCTAACACTTTGAATAAGAGCTCGAAAGACTTACTTTAAACGTTATTTTGTAGCTTGTATTTGTCTTCAAATGTATGTGAAGTTTCATTAGTCTCCTGTTAGTAATAAACAAATTATGATGAAATTCAGTTCTCCACTTTGACGGTCATAATGCGCGCTTAGTTATTTGGCCTCCAATAACCCTGTATGTGAATACATAAACTAAATGATATATCAATAATTAGTTACTTAGTTCAGTTATATTCCTGTAAAATTTCAGCGTATTACATACAATAATTAACGAGATAATAAAATAAAAGCCATTAGGAAGCGCAACACCGTGATAACCCGACCATGTTAAGGTGGTTACAAAAAAGCGACCGCGCAGTACCTACATTATGCGGCGTTTGTACTTTTATTATTTTCGTAACCAACGTCATTTTTAACTTACGAAATAATTTATTTTTTATACAATTATATACATCATATACAATTATCACACAAAACATCAGCGCATTTGTTTACACAGCCAAGTGACGTTATGACCACAGAGCAATATAGTGTCAACTGCGTCCAGCGTTTTCGCCAAATTTTGAAAATGTAAAATTATTTTATGGCACTAATCGATTGAATAAAAATTTTGAGTTTTTTTTTGTGGCGCCATATTAGCACTACAGAATTTATTTGAGACACTTTTAACCCTTAATTTGGCAGAGAATAAAATGCTATATGATCCATTTTAGTTTAATAATATTTTACTGTAGACCTTTATAGGTGTTACAGAAAAATAATGAAAAAAATTTAGGATCTTCAGATTTCCTGAAAAACTATGTATGCCACAACATACATTGCCAATTATAGTTCAAATAAAGAACATAAAAAAACTACGCAAACATCCAGAAAATCACTAAACCCGCATAATATGGTAGTCTAGTTAATAATTCCTAGGACTTTTGCCAGTTACAAATCACAGACGGACTTGATGTTTCATGCGTTATACAGATGTTACCTTGGATCATAGCCTATATCGACCTTGAGTTGTCATCTTCATAAAACGGCCAAGATTATCACAACGTGATGATTCTACTAGGTCAGCTGGTGGTACACGCTTTGTACAATTGTCAGCACTATCACGGGTGCGTTCGACTTTTTTACCCCTCGTAAAGCTCAAATCTAAAATCCATGAGCGGCAACCGTTGCTTATGCAATTTTGAGCAAACCACGCCTTATGTAAAGAAAATGTCAAAAATTTGCGCATATATGCCAAAATAGTTATTGGTCTGAATACCGTTGGTCTTAATTTGTGTTTTTCAAAGATAAATAAGCATATTGGCTAAATAAACTCCCCCATTTTATTATCATACTCTTTGATAATTTGAGGACAATCTACATTCACTTTTTTACAGTTTGGTTCTAGAGATGAACTTGAATAGACGCTTTAAAAATTGAAAAAGGACACCACATGCCCATTCCCCTCCGCCCTGCTGTGCGCGACTCTCCAGAGCCCCGTGTTGAGCCCTTCATTCTGTAACCCCAGCAAGTGTGTAGCTTCGTCAATCGACGCTGCCTCATTGCTGGGGATAAAGATGGTTCCTACGGCGGGTTTCGGCAAATCACTTTCCGGAATAACGGAAAGCGATGCCCCGCTCCAGGGTTTGATAGAGGGGACACTTTCGGACAGCCATTTTAGGCTGGCCTGGTCCCCGCAGGTGATAATGACGAACTATGCATGAAGCCCGTGAACCTCGGCCCCTTACCCATGTCGGTGAGGCTGAGCATCGCCAGAGTAAGGGCGCGGTGCAGCAGCTTCATTTGGTCCTCGCTCATGAAGATCAAATTTCTAATCCCCACGCGCGTTTGTTCCACGACTTGTTTGAAGCTGGCCTGCACTACGGGCTTTTCCACCCTAGGAGCCTTCCTGGGTTGCTCCTTTGGGGATTCATCCTCCGACCTTATGCGCTTCTTAGCCTTCGGGTCCGGTGGAAGGTTGGTGAGTGGGATCTCGCTCCAAGGCTTTTTAGCCAACGCACAGGCCTGAACATTGGCTGCTAACAGCCTTCGGAGCCTTTTCCGCGCTGCACCACCTAATCTCTCATGGCGATGAGAGGACTTTTCCGTCTTTTGGGCAGAGTCACAGGAGCCTCCTGCCCTGGCCGGACTAATCTCCTCACCCGCCACCACGGTTGTCCTATCCGGAGAGGCTAGTAAAACCTCCTCCATTAGGCTTATCGTCTCCCGTTTTTTTTGTTAACTTCCATATATGGATACTATCCATTTATTTACAGAGGCCAGCGCATCAAGCTACTACAATCTGTCAAATTTCTTTGATAATTTTTCAACTTTATTACAAAAGTGTAAGGTTCATATTTAATTGGGAAAATTTGACAGTTAGGTATGGCTTGATGTGCTGGCGTCTGTACCCTACGAACTTTCTTTTAGGCTGTTTAGGTTATAATTCGCTTGAGGTACGAAGGAAAACTGATAAAATAGTTTGTGCAAAATTATGCTTGGAAAAATGGATGTTCCCGAACTGCTGACTTTGACTTTGAATGTCGTTAAGGGGCTATTAACGACTTTTACATATTTTAAACTGACAATCACGTCAAAATTTGAAGTGTAAATGATTTGAAAAAAATATATGTTAAACTAGAGCATTCTCTTAATCATTTAGTATGTGAATATTTTTGATAATATTCATATTAAATAGTTTAATTAACTTGTGAAGTTGTGTCTGACGCGGAGAAAAGTCTGACGCGGACAAAACATTGACAATCACATAAAATCTATCAAGTATTATTAAACGAAACTTACACTACCTTACAGACAATTTTGTTATCTGTCTTTTGATATACGCCTTTTTAAAAAGTTAAAGAATACTATTTTTTATTTTTATTTTTTTCGACTAAACTTTGAGAGTTTTGGACGCAGCGCATACGATTCTCTGGTCGCTCCAGGTCGCCGGCGTATATCCTCGCCTTAAGTAAATAATAAGTCTTTAACTAATGTTCCAATGGCCGTTTTATGTTAAAGTAAAAATAAATAAATAAATAATACTGTTTTTAGGGTTCCGTACCTCAAAAGGAAAAAACGAAACCTATATAACCTATATCACTTTGTAGTCCGTCTGTCTGTCTGTCAAGACCGTTTATCTCGGGAACGCGTGGAGGTATCGAGTTGAAATTAAAACCAACTCTACTCAAGTCTACGGTCCCTTGAAGCTATAAAAAAATCAACCTTCAATTCAAACAAAATCAACATTTCAGTTAGCGTGAAAATCGAAATGTACGCTTTTTGCGGCATAAACTGCCTTATCTTTATAAGGCAGTTTATGCCGCAAAAAGCGTACATTTCGACACTATCAAGGGAATCAAAATTTATAGGGTTCTTCCCGTTGACCTAGAACTATGAAATTACAAATACAAGGAAAAGTCTGAAAACTTTACATTTGTAATTAAATCATAAAAAAAATATAGTTTTTATTTATAACTAGCTTTTGCCCGCGATAACGTCCGCGTGAATGTCGGTTATCGCGGATGCAGACGAAATCTTGGATTACAAAGTAGCCTATGTCCTTCGAAAGGGTTCAAGCTATCTTCATACCAAATTTCTTCAAAATCGATTCAGCCGTTTCGTCGTGAAAGCGTAACATACCTAGCTACTTTCGAATTTATAATATTAAAAGTATGGATAAAGTATTGAAAAGTATGGATGGGAGGTATGGATTAGTATGGAAGTATGGATATTATGTCACATTTATTTAATAGATTTTCGACTTTATGGTTAAAGAATATGGTTCAAGATTGATTGGGAAAATGTGACAGTTTCGGGTAGGTTGACCTGCTGGCGTCTGTACCTACAAACTTGTACGGTACCCTCGGTGGGCGAGTCCGACTCGCACTTGTCCGGTTTTATTTATCGCTTAGGGATCTATATTGTTGCAATATTCAATAGAATAAAATATAACTCGATCCATAATGCCTTATAAAGCACATATTATGTTTTTGTAGATAGCTGATATTATAAGTAACTTAAGCTACTTTTATTTTAGAAAAATAATTAGGGTTCCGCGCAAATAGAAACCCATGAAATTGCAAACCAAATCCGAATCAATCCGACATTCACGCGAACAAAGTCGCGGGCACAGCCAACTATAGTTAATATACAAGGTTTCAAAAAAGGTTTTACTTAAAGTTTTTAAATATATTTTTAGCGCAACACGGCCACACGGTATACTTATGACTTAGATTTAACAACTCGTGTATTATCAATTAAAAAAAACTCGCGCATAACATGTTTATCGACTTCGGCAAAATGATAGTTACCGACTTATGCTATAATGATTTTTAGCGACTTACGGCAAAATTATAGTTACTGACTTATGGTGTAATGATGTTTAGCGACTTATAACTTATTAATGCTTAGCGTGTTTTGTAACAATGAAATGATAACCTTATTCTGTACTTCATTCTGGTAAGTGATTTATAGTCAGTTTTAGTGTTCAGGTGTTTTGTAAATTAGTATCTGTTCATACTGTTCTGATTACTGTTCTGACTGTACCTAATGACAAGACCTTTGTTTCAAGGACGGAATTATGCTGGAGCACGTAATATTATTTTTCTTCTTGACCCATTTTTGTGTCAATTAGGAGCGGAATCTCAAAAATGGAACCCCTCTTATGAAGTGCTAAGAAAAAGAAAAAATATGTTTTATGAAGTAAGAGAAAACATAGAAATTACCCAGCTTTTGTCTATGCAGCTAACTAGCTACCTACCTATTTGAGTATTCAAGACTGTTTAAATCTCAAATAGGTACTTGTACCTTTTTATTTTTAAGTACCTAATTCTTAGTAGATACTTATTTATTTTGCAAATGTCTCTTATACATCCACGGGAATCTTTGCAAAACTCAAATCACTGATTTTACTGGTTCCACTACTTACTTTGATAATGTCTCCATTATAATACGTTTACAGTATTATTGAACTATGGATTTTCCTAGTTATTGTTTTGAATACGTATAACTATTTCCAGTGAAGATTATTGACTAATGATTTATTTATTTAAAATAAATTGCTAAATACATATTCACCAAGGTTGAAGTAACTATGTATATTTTACCTTTCAACTCTGTGCAATACACAGAACCTTGACACAGAAATGTTTCGTCAATTAATAGAAATTGAGATTTATTTTTGTTGGTGAATTGAATTAACGTTTAATAACAAATATGAATGTAGTTATACACTCAAGGTTGTGTACAAAAATGCAATTTTACAAGGTCGTCAATAATAAAGAATAAAAAGATATTATATACGTTGAAACCTAGTGTGTTTAGTTATTTAGTTAACGTATTGCTGCAATACTGTAGGCACCATATGCATTTTCTGTATATTGGTAGATATTAAACTCAGCTTAATTAAGTAAATGTCATAAAGTTAGGACAAATATTTAGTAGTCTGGTAGATATTAGGAACTACGATCTTTTTTTAATCACAGTTATTAGTGCGCAGTTTTACAATTGAAAATCTTGAATATATTATACCCATCATACCGATGAAAAAAATGTACGTTAAAACTTAAAGATAGTTTGATTGCTTGACGTGGCTTCTGCGTACAGTATGTTGGTGCATCATCTCACCTTAAGTAATGTACCTACTATGGTCATGTTACGTTTGTCTGACAAAAACATATTTTTTTCAGCCATACTCATTTAGGCAAGACGTAGCGCAGAGTTTCCAGCGGTTTCGTTTGCTGCAATCGGGACTACGTTTACTATGAGCTAAGTTTATCTGTGTACATTATACATAAGATTACACGTAGGTAGGACGCATCGACCTCGTCAGACCAAAAGCAGTACCACTGTCACTGGGTAAGTGTGTCAGTGTGCCAGTAGGGCGCGCGTCATCCGCGACCATGCCCCCCCTCCCCTCGCTCGCGCGCCCCCCTCTCCCGTCATCCAAGGTCCTGAGACACTGCAGCTAACATTATTTAACAAATTCAACAATTTCTAAATAAGGCAAGGAGTTACGGAGTATTTGAAAAGCTAAATAACCCCTTTTTGTTTGATGAAATAATAAGGATGCGTAAGTAGTAGACAAGTCTTTAAAACATGATGTTTTAGAATTATAATACCTCAAAAATGCTCCCCATACCACCACAATTACATAATACTAAATAGTTTCCGTTTCAGACGAGTTTATTTCGAGTTGTCTTCAGCTAGGCTTTTGAGTCTGCTCAGTAAGTAAATGACAGTGAATAATAAGAACATATTACCTACCAAGAATATATCCTGTTAAGTAGTGATGATTAATGCGGTCGTCACGGATGCGGATACTGTCTTGTATTATGGCGGTCTCAACTCTAGTTTGCTCACAATCAATACTAGGTTTGAGTTTTAAGCTTCCCACGCCATAGGTACTAACGTGAAAACCGATCCCGACTTCGCGACAGCGTATTGAGCGTGATGTAAGCGAAGTTTATAACAGAAACTCATTAAAATATGCTTTTCTACAACATCTACATTAATCACCTAGTTTTTTCCAAAATATATTTTTTGGGGACTGCTTCCAGTCTAAATGGATGCAGCTGAATGAATTAATGACCTGTCTATACTGATATTATAAAGAGGATAAGCATGTTTGTTAACTTTGTGTAACAGTTAACAAACATGTTTTTAACTGGTAATCTCTGGATGTAGTCACAAAAAATGTTTTACCTAATAGAAAGCTACACTATTGCCCAATCTAGTATTTTATATGGGGCGACTTCCTAAGTTACATTAGCCCAATTATTGGGTAGCTCGATAAGACCCTTGGTATGGGCTGTCTGACATTCGGAATCTTGACTACCAACACGTAATAATTGTGAAATATCTACGAATGACAGCCGGAGGCACGCAGCGAGCAGGTATGAAACGTATGGCCACCCATCCACCTCCGACCTCGGCAATATCGCTTAACCTTGATCGACCGACCTGTGCGGCTTTTACTTAGCCACAAGTCCGTCACGACACGTGCTCACGAGTACGACAGCGTATTGAGCATAAACTAGGTACATAAGCGTAGCCTTTGAAACAAAAACCTATTAAAATATTCTTTTTTTGCAACAATTAAAAGTATCTTGTGTGGAGAATAAAATACGCATTCACAAGAAAAGGCTTTGAAATAAACTTTAGAAAAACAAAAAATGTTTACTGGAGCTTTCTTTGAAGTATTGAGTGTAAAGGCAGCAAAGAAAACACAACAAAACGCTTTGAAACAAACCCAGGGTAACATGTGCAGCGCGACAATTTTCTTTCTAACGTTATAACTAATATTGTCTACAATTCAGCCAAGCTCGATTAAAACACTTCGACGCTGTTTACTCGCGACCTGGCACCGATGTAACAATAACAAGTTAATAAAAACAAATAATTTTTCAGAAAGTTCCGGAAAACTAAAAAAATAAAATAATAAAGATGACAAAATCGAATGGGACCCATTCGATTTTGACTCTTAATCACTTATATTTTTTTAGTTTTAATTGTGATACTAACTGTAACAAAATGTATTTTCTACAGAAATCAAGGGTACTGTTTACACTTACAGTAACAGAGAACTTGTAACCAACCAATCACTTTAGGTAACAACAAAGAACTAGTACTAATAACACGTATCTTACACGTTAGGGTTTGTAGAGAAAATATCACGTTTGACAGAGCGAGTCTAGTATTTTCTATGGGAATTTTGGCGGTAAACGACAAAAGTGACAGAATCGACAAAATTTTCTCTACACGAGGATGACTTTATATTCGCGGGTGCATGTTACACTAAGTGTATACATTATACATGAATATTTATTTTATTATTCTTTTGGTTTTCTTTAGTAACACTCCAAAAAACCACTGCAACTCCTGGACTGCAGTGCCTACCTATCTACTAAATCCATACTACTTAGTATGTATTTATCCAACCAAGAATGCACGACAGATTTAAAAAAATAAATGGAGTTGCACTTGCTATTGGAACACCCTTCGTAGATATCTAGATTAGTTAAACATAAGTCGTTTTATTTTAACTTTATCTCCAGGTTGGGCAACGCACATGCGATGTTCTAGTATTGCAGATGTCCAAACGCGGTGGAGACCGCTTACCTCCAGGAGGGCCAACTGCTTCTTAGTCATTCAATGCTTGGAAATCAAACTTTTTACCACTGATTCTCCCTTATTTTTTGGTATTGGTAAGATCGATAGGTATTCATGTTTCCATGAAATGGAAACTTGGCAAACTTTTCAGTTTTATAATATTAGTACTTAGGGTATACTGAAAGTTTCTGGATTCTAATAAATAAGACTAATATAAGACTTACGATACATTTATTGTTTTTCAAAATGTATTCCCTCGCAGTTAATGCATTTCTGAAACCACTACAAAGCAATTGGACCAGTTTTCCTTAGGGACCTCTACAATGGCTTCATGGAACGCACACACCGAAGATTCAGAGTTCGTAAAACGTGTGCCTCTAAGTTTTCTTTAATTTTTAGAAACAAAAAGAAGTCTCCGGGTGCGTGGTCCGGGCTGTAAGGCGGATGCGTCATCAGTTCTACATTTGAAACCTTCAAATAGGCTTCTGTTACCTTAGCGGAATGTGAGGATTCGTTATCGTGGTGAAGGAGGACATTAACAGGATTCTTATTTGGTATTTTTGGTTGTATGCAAAATTTTAAAACTGATTTTTTGTTGATAAATATCTTGCTCAAACATAGTTGTCTAAGTGTGGGTGTACTATAAACCTCTACCTACTCCTTCTGGGATATAGGAATGATGCTATTTTATGTTACGTGTTGTTAAAACTCTGTGTTCCTCAACACAAGTGGAGTATGTCAAAAATCATAAATAATAAATTAGTACTATATCCACCTGTAAGGATATTACGGTTTTCCTTGCCGTTTAAGAGATACTTCGATTTTTCATACTAGCTCCATACAAATTTTTCGTAAATATATTATAATTCCTTCGGTTTTGTGTAGAATTAACTCTGTTTTTATATAGTAGTAACTAATAGAAGCAATATCCGACAAAAACCCGGCACTTGCAAATTGAAATCCCTATGTCTATGAGAGCCGATTTCCAGCCCACCGTGTGACGTACCAATCTGCAATCACTGTCCTTTGATCTTCAAGCTATACTGTAGTGTAATGTCCTGATTTGCCAAAAAAGAAGCAACCATTTCTTTACCAATGCTTCTACTTTTCTTAACTTTCGTCGGCAAATCTTCAAAAGGAAAGACCCATTCTGCCGATTGGCTTTTTCTTTCGGATTCAAAGCAGTACTGAGTACACCCAGTATTCGTCACCTGTCACGATATTAGAGAGAGCCGATGACTGTCCTCCGTTAATTTTTTTTATCATTTTACGGCACCACTACGGGAACCGATCACTTTTCCGAATTCGGCCAATAGGCCGAAGCCTCTTTTGAACTATTTTCATTTGCCAAATGATTTATTTGCCATATTTTCACCCCGTCAAAACAACATTTTACGGAATATTATTTAATCACAAATATATAGTCGTTTACTTGGTAGTATTTTCAATATTAAATTAAAATAGTGTCATAAAAAGTCAATATGTTACAAAATTTAGTGACAAAAACGAATCGCTGCAAAACCGACTTCACGCAGTCTTGTCTGCCCTACGCTACGCCTAGAGTGTAATTTAAAAACGCGTAGGCGCGGAGGGGTCGGGCGGCCCGCGAGCTGAGGAGCAGGCGGTTTGTGAGCGTTAAAACCATCTGCGACGATGAGCTCGCGTGGGGCCTCCCAGACCCCGTAGCGCCGGAGCCGTGACAGAAACAATGCTTGCTGCATGTTGCATGCCCGCTTGCATGTTTCATGCGTGTTTGCACGCTGCATGCTTACTTGCATGCTGCATGCTTGTTTGCATGCTGCATGCCTGCTTGCATGCTTGAAGCAAGAATCTTTGTTTGCAAACTTCTTACTGGGACCACCTGTTTTATTAAGTGCCATTACATCTAAATAATTAATGAAACCAAATAGTAGGAAACGAATCTGAAATTAGCTCTCTATAACACCAGTGTAATAAATACATTAGTTCAAAACTAGTTCAAAAAAAGTTCTTTCAAATATTTAATTTCACTCAAATTGTCTTTAATTTTCAAAAGTTTTTGACTTTTCGTTTCTTTAACGACGTATTTTTTTTTTCTTGTGGAATACCGGTTATACCGAAAACTATTGACCCAAAATCGATTGACTCAATATCAGACATATTTACTTCTAGGCGTTTGGTGAAAATTGGTAATTAAAACAGTGGTATAACGAATGTTCGAACAAATGTTATTTCGGCTAAGTGTAACTTCGGTAAAAAGTTCGACCAAATGAAACGTCGGAGCAACGAAAAAAATCGAATTGATTTGATTTGAATTGATACAGTAGCAGACGTGACTTCGATGAAGTAAAAAAATACGAAACGAGAAAAGTTGAAAAGTTTTAGGTGAAATGCAATTCGGTCAAATATTTTTCGACCTTATGATAGGTAACCCACCACTACACACGCGTCATCAGTCATGCGGTAACCATCGCGTGCAAAGGTTCCGAACCTTCAGATGCACATCTAAAATATTTGTACAAAGCACGAATTTGCTGGCAAGTCATTTTTTTGTCAGTTTCAGTAAGTTGTCGTACGGTGTCAATATTAGAGTCTGTAACCGCCGTACCTGGCCGACCTTCACGTACCTCGTCATGGAGATGTAAATTTTCCAAACCACGAATTCACTCTAACTCATCAGAGCTTTACCGTGCCATGCTTCTGACGTAGTACTTTCGAGTATGACGGAATTTCACAACTTCTGGAGGACTAAAAGTACTGGGTTTCAACGCGTTCGCAGAAGAAGTTCTGTCGTAGTTCTATCATTACCCGGCGTCTTATTGTTCTTAAGCTGTTGATGGGCCATTCTTATCTCATACAGGTTGAACTCTGGTGTCCTGTGCTGAACTGACAACTTGCTGTCGTGTCGAGGTGTACAAGTCAACGGACCATAAAAACCCCCCTAGCTCTTTCCGAACCTCTGGTTTAGATGAGATAGTAATGCCGTCCTCGATCTTCAGTTTCGTCATGGGGCTTTACCCAATTGATGCATTCATTGCGAATACTTGGAGCCCTGGTTTCGCTCGATTACGGTCTTAATACATTGGCTACTATAGAACTGCAAATCGTGTGGCTTGGACTTTGAAATGCGCCTATTGAGTTTGTCATATTCTGACATACGAGTATCAATTAAACGAAACCGAAACTGAAGAACGACATGGATAGTTTCCACCAACCCATTGGATATCTCGTTAGGCACTGGAAGCGATTATGCAGTTTGAGTTGAGAGTACTCGGGATTTCGGATCTGGGCAAGATTAGGGCGGAGTGTGGACTTCATGAGACGACCTCTCAAGCTTAACATCGATATGCAATGTTCCTCTGACAATATGGTGATCGTACCGGTTTTCACCCTGCCGACCTACCGAGAGGTCGTCTTGATAAAGTTCTCTTATTTTTGATGAAGCCATCGGGATTTATCCAGGTCCACTTTCTAGTAAGGCGCTTCTGGAAATAGGAGTTCATCTAACAGAGTCCCTCCCGCATTTTCCATGAAGTCAACCTGCCTCTGGACACTCTGGTTTCTGGCCATATCCATGTCGCCAGTGTCCCCACTCTCAACTCATCACTATTCCGTGTGCCCACCTTTGTGTTAAAGTCCCCACTTACAATGATGCTCATATATAGGCTCTACTTCGTCGTCAGGGTGTGTCGAGGTCGGCGCGTATACCTGTATGACTTTCAGGGAATTCCGATAGGTGATTCTAAGTATAAGGAATGCTACCCTGCTTTACACACTACCTATCGCACCTTTACTACGTTGTTAATGAGGGATTTATGGACGGGAAACCCAACACCACCCTGAGATTTATAGGTTCTTTCCCGGAAGAAGATTATGTTGCCTGAAACCAGGATTATCGTGTCCTGTCCCTCCCGTCTTATTTCACATAATCCCAGAATATTCCATCGCAACTTGCTCAATTCCTCCTCTAGCTCGACAATTTTTCGTCAATCCTCAGTGTGCAAATGTTTTGTGTTGAAAGGGCCCAAGGCCGTTGCGTGTGGTAGCCATCTGGTAGGACATCTGCCAGAGATTCGTCGCACCCACTGCTCCCGCTATAGTAGAACCACCGGACCCTGGGAGCAGTAGGTTATTTGTTTTTGTCATTGTGGGGTGGGGTCCAAATTCACCACGCTTGGTTTGGCAGGCGTATTGACGATCGCAGTGGAGTTGTTATGTACACGGAAGCCGCTGCTGCCAAACTTCCGGATTTTCACTTAGTCGCGTCCTATGGCACCCTCGGATGAAATGGGTGGATGGTATGTTAGCACGGACACCCCACGGGGAAAACAAATAAAATGGCAATATAGTTGACTAACAAGGTACTCATAGTAAGGCCACTATCTTGGCTTGTCTGCTTGACGCAATTCGCAGAACACTGACATTTGAGAGAACCCTGATTTTCATAGGTACGGAATGCAACACCATAGTGGACAACGTAACAATGCTGAATGCTCTTTTTAATTTATTAATAGACTTTACCTACCTAGGTACTTAAAAGTTTTCAGAAGTAATTAAGTAGGTATAAACGTATTGTTATAACTATCCACATTTTCAAAATCAAAATCTCAAAATAGTAAAGAGTAATTAATATAAAGGCTTGTTGTAACCTTTTAAACGCCACGTCAAAAAGCAAAACCGTGCCACAGGAAAGATATCTAACAGTATTGTGACTCGGCCCTGTCCTTGAAATAGTTACCTACAGGCGCGTAGTACCTTAACGTGCGATAGGGTTGTCCCGCGTACAGTGTTTTAATTTCTTCCTAGTGTGTCTTTTATTTTCTTTCTAGTTTTGTGATTATAAATTTGTAGTGTTTTATTTTCCTTTTAGTTTTGTGATTGTCAATATAGGTATATAATAGATTACATTTTATTAAAAAGAAATGAAATACGTAAATGAAATAGGAAGTGTTCAATAAAAATGCATGTTATGTTTTTGATTAGATTAAATAAAAAAAAAACCCCCATAAATTTGAGACTGAAAAATATTTGCGCCTCAGTCGCAGCCATTCAAGTCTCAAAAAAAAAAATTTTTCCCTTTATTCTGCAATCCTTACAAACTTCAGCACCTACTTCTTACTTAACCAAAATGCAAAACACATCTGACAAAACCTCTAACTACCTACTACAAAATCTTACTTAAAAAGTAAATAATAATGTTAATCTTACTAAATAGGTAAATACAGAGTCCAGCACAAGCTACAACAATCTGTCAAATTTCTTTGATAGATTTTCAATTTTATTACAAAAGCGTAAGGTTCATATTCAATTAGGGAAATTTGACAATTTTTGATGTGCTGGCGTTTGTACCTATCATTTACTCTCATAATCATTTTATAATGATATTTCGTTTAATTTAATAATATAATGTAAGTAGCTAGTACATAAGTAGGTAGATAGCCTAGCCTAAGAAACTACCTAGGTACTTACCAGTTCGTTTTAACGCGAGCTTAGGTAGGTCACTTTTTCACCCTATCCACTATTTGTTTATTAATCCAGGTACTTTACTCGATAGATAAAAGAAACAATTTACTTATTACGTACTATAGTAGGTATATAATTTTTTTAATAGTCTAGTAGGTACCTCAGACCCGTATTTTTTTAGGTATCTATAGTCTGGTAGTAATTATTTTTATAGTCTATTAAGTTTCAGGAACAAAGTCTTTCGGAGTTTCCAGGTAAATTAAAAAATGTTATTTCTGGGTGCGTTATTGACGAATTCAAGCAACAAAAAACAACACAATATATTCGCCACATATTTAAATAGGCAGGTAAGTATGTAGATCGGGACAGGACAACGTTTGTCGGGTCAGCTAGTCTTATATATAAAAATCTTCTGTGCGTGTGTATGAAAGTGAACTCCTCCTAAACGGCTGGACCGATTTTGATGAAATTTTTTGTGTGTGTTCCAGTGGATTCGAGAATGGTTTAGATTCACAATTGGACCCGGTAGGTGACGCTGCAGTCGAGTATTAGGTCTTCTTAGATGTATGTCACCCTGGTACTGGGAGCGCACAACTGTCAACGTGGTACTAGGAGCGCATAACTTCTGCGCTAACTCGAGGAAGGGCAGCTCTCTTCGCAGTGAAGAGGTACCAGGGTAGCATAGATCTAAGGATAGTGGGTAGGTGGTGGTGGTGGTGGTGGGTGGGTAGTTTATCTGCATATTTTAATTAATTGGTAGGTTTATAGGATAAGTAGAATGGTAGGGTAGATAGGTAGGTATGTAGGGGTAGGGTAGGTATGTAGGGGTAGGGTAGGTATGTAGGTAGGTTGATAGGGTACGTAGGTAGATTGGTGGTAGGATAGGTAGGTAAGTAAGTAGATAGATAGGTAGGTACAGTTTGGTAGGGTAGGGCAGGTAGGTAGGTGGAGTAGGGTAGGCTAGACCAGGATTTTTGTACCAATTTTCAGGGCAAGACAACGTCTGCCGGGCCCGCTAGTATATATATATATGTATATTAAAAAAATGTTCTGTGCGTGTGTATGAAAGTAAACTCCTTCTAAACGGCTGGACCGATTTTGCTGAATTTGTTCGTGTGTGTTCCAATGGATTCGAGAATGGTTTAGATTCACAATTGAACCCGGCAGGTGGCGCTACAGTCGGGTTGCAGGACAACGTCTGCCAGGCCCGCTAGTATATATATAAAAAGTAATTAATCATAATGTAATTGTAACAGCAATTTGATAGAAAGAAAAATACTGTAAACCAAACCTAAAACAGCAGGTAAAAGGTTTATCTATACTAATATTATAAAGCTGAAGAGTTTGTTTGTTTGTTAGGTTGAACGCGCTAATCTCAGGATCTCCTGGTTCGCATTGAAAAAAAATGTTTGTGTTGGATAGTCCATTTATCGAGGAAGGCTATAGGCCCATGCCAAGCCGGGTCGAGTGCTAGTAATCAATATATCATCGGAGGCCAAATTATTAGGGATCGCAGTCATAGATGTGTAATTTCCAGTTAAAACATTATTTTTAAGCAAATAAATAGATTTATGTAAGATAATTGTAATTGATGCTACTACTGGTATTATTATTATTGTTTTTAATAAGAAATAACACAGTGAATTCGCGCCATTTTATTTTTTTTATTTTTTAGTGGCATTTCTTCATTTTTGCTGCCATATGTTGAAAATTGTGGTTGTTTCGTCAGTGGTAAAAATGCATTATAGTTTTGATTTAACAAGTTTTTACTATCCAAAATAGAACGGAAGCGTTTTTTACAGCATCATTTATTTTTAAATTTCCTACGTGAATTTTTGTCTTTAAAAATCTTGGTACAGTCCCTGATAATATAGCCACCCACTGTAATATACGAGGGCAGCACTGAAAATTTCGGAAATCAAGGAAGTGACACGACATTACTATTTAAAAATGTATTTATTGCTTTTCGAAGTATTCACCGCGAAATTTGACACATTTTTCCATACGATGGAACCAATCATTGAAGCAACCATTCCATTCGGAAGTTGGGGTTTCCAAAATGGCCGTTTTGTAGGCGTCCACTGCTTTTTCAGGTGATGAAAATCTCTGACCACGCAATTTATTCTTTATTTTAGGGAAAGTATAGAAATCATTAGAGCTTAGGTCGGCGCTGTACGGCGGATGGTCTAATAATTCTGTTTTCTTGCTCTAAAAACTCTTTTGTTCTGTGCGCGGTGTGAGAACTCGCATTGTCGTGATGGGGGATGATGCGGCGGTTGCAGTTCTCTTTACGGAGTTCAGAAACGACCTGTGGCAAACAAATGCTAGCATACCATTCTGCATTAACCGTTCTTTGTCCCTCAAGAGGAATAGTCGCAACATGGCCGGTTTTGGAGACAAACGTGGCCACCATTTTTTTTGCAACACTCCGTGAACGAACAATTTTTGTTGGCTTTAACTCATTTTCGAACACCCAAACTCGTGACTGGTTTTTTGTTTCGGGTTCGTACGCGTATATCCAGGATTCGTCACCTGATACGATGTTGTATACAGCATTTGAGGATCCTGCGTGGAATCTTTCGAGAGTTCTGACGCACCAAGTAACGCGAGCCGCTTTTTGCTTTTCACAGAGCGAATGCGGTATCCATCGGGAAAACAACTTTTTTACACCTAATTGTTCATGCAAGATTATTTGTATTTGACTCATGCCAATGTCTAAAGTTGCCTGAATTTCGCGGTATGTCACATGTCGATCTTCCTCAATCAGCTTACGCACAGCATCAACGTTTTCTTGGGTGACTGCAGTTTTTGGACGACCTTGACGGGGATCATCACTGAGCTTGACACGTCCACGTTGAAATTCAGCAAACCAGCGATAAATTGTGGTTTTGGATGGGGCTTCATCACCAAATCCAGAAATCATGCGGTCAACACACTGTTTTTGTGATAAACCACTTCGAAAGTCATAATAAATCATCGCTCTTGAATTTTCTCGAGTCAATTCCATTTTCTCAACGACTAAACCATTTTGACAAAACCTTGTGACAAGACCGAGAACCTTTTTTAAAATAAATAAATGGTATTCGATTTTTAAAACCAAGGAGTTTTCAATTAAAAAGATTTTAATATGACAGAAATAGTGGAAATATTCCATTCCCGATACTTTTAGTGCAGCCCTCGTAACTCCTCCCCTGGCTCGAACACATGTGAAGATCCTCCTGGGCATGCTGAGAATCCAGTTATCCAACATTTCTTGGGGTAATCTGTCCCATTCTTGAATAGCGGCTTTCCTGAGCTCTGGCTCTGTCTGGGGACGTGGCTGACGGTTCCAATCAGCTCATTTAAGAGCATCCCACGCGTGCTATATTGGGTTTAATGAGTTGAGTTCGATGGGCGGGCGCATTATCACCGACCAGTACAAATTGGTGCCCATGGTTTACTCGGAATGGTCTGACAATTCCATCAATAGCGACTGCTCCATACATGTCTGCTGTCATGAGGCCTCGATACGGGATCAAAGGCGTTCTAGTTCCAATCATAATACCACCCCAAAATAATACCGATTTCCCGCCTTGCTGAACTGTTCCAGTGGCAGTTCTTTGCCTTTCACGGTCTCCTGGTTTTCTCCAGACACGGACACGTCGGTTATCTGGATGAATACTGATTCGCGATTCGTCAACGAAGAGACAGTTTTGCCAAATGTTTTCTTCTGCATTTTGCCGAAGCCTAGCCCACTGCAATCTCTGTCGTTGATGTTGCCGGGAATTCAGAGGAGCTCGCCATGACCTCCGTGCTCGTAATGCAGCCTGGTGCAAGCCATTCGTAAAGGTCTGAGTGCTAACTTCAAGCCCAGAGGCGGCCCAAACTTATACTTTTATTTCAGTAGGTAGCGTTGATTGTTGGGTCACGGGCTGCCAGCAATCTAATATAGCGCTTTTGGGCAGCAGTCAAAACAGATGGGCGACCACTGCGGGGTCGGTCAGCTAAATTACCCATCCCGTGGTACCTCTGCAACGTTGTCACGACACAGGATTGGGATATAGCAACTCTGCGTGCTATTTCTCTCGTGGTGTATCCTTCTTCCCTTATAGTTACTATTCTTGCTCGTAAAACTTCTGATAATCCTCTTGGCATTTTTCAATCACAACTTTCCGCGAAAACGTATTTTAAATCCGTTAAAATTGCCTAAATTAGATTTTTGAATGAGCATAAGCTAGGACTGAAAGCGTATTTATATGGAAAAACAATTGAACTGTTTTATATTCTGAATCTATATTTTTAAATAAAAAATCTAAAAAGAATAAAAAATCAAAATACGATCTACCGTAACAAAATAGATTTCGATTGTTCAAAGTGATCGCATATTTTTTTGATGAGTGTATAAACCTTCCTCTTTAATCACGCTATCTATTGCTGAAAACTGCATTAAAATCCGTTGCGTAGTTTAAAAGATCTAAGCGTACAGACAGCGGTAGCGACTTTGTTTTATAATTATAATATGTAAAGATAATAATATTAGGCATTTTATGTTTATGGTTCGTATTTTCTATACAGGATCAGCATTGTCAAATAATACAATTTAAGTTTATCTGAAAGAACAACTAGTAATAATACCGTACCGTCACGTACTGATGATGATATCTCTGCTGAAATAAATACCATTTACTGAAAACCAAAATTTTGTTATTTAAAGAAGAAGACTGTAATTAACATACTGTGTAGGTACACCTATTGCAAAATTTTACATCAAATTGAACCTTTTTACCGCCACAGTCATGTATAAATGACAAACCAAAAAGTACCCAGCACGCCACGGTCACGAGTTCATAACTACATGACAGACTTTTAATATGTAAATAAAGCTCATAAAACGACATTGTTTTTTTTATTTCCTTTGCTAATTATGTACTCATGCTAATTAAAACATGTATTCGAGACCTGCCTATACGGTCCGGATCGGACTCTAAAATTTATAGGTATTTTTGAAACGGTAGAGAACGAGAACGCATTATTTCCTATTTCTCAAAGGCTGGTTTAACTGGTTGCAATATTTATAGAGAGCGTTAGATAGGAGAAAGGGAGGCTCTTGCCCTGCAGTGGGACAATACAGTCTGAAAGAAAATAATAAATATAAAAAAGCTAAAAATAAAAAGCTTTTTCAAAAAAAAGGAAACCACCTTCAAAAACTAAAAAGTTATAAATAACTTTAGCACAGAACACACATTACTTTACTTTCGGAAGTCGGTGGCAATACAAAACAACAAACACAAAGCCACTGCCACCGACTTCCGAAAGTAAAGTAATGTGTGTTCTGTGCTAAAGTTATTTATAACTTTTTAGTTTTTGAAGGCGGTTTCCTTTTTTTTGAAAAAGCTTTTTATTTTTAGCTTTTTAGTATTGCCTTAACATCCAAATCCATTAAGAAACGGCGACACACTTAAAAGAGATTGTAAGCTCTCCAAAGATTGAAGAAACCAAAACGTCACATAAGTATTTTTTTGGGATTTTGTTGATTTTTTCAAAAAGGGCTGGATCAATTTTGGTAAAATTTATGTGGGACCATTTCGGCATAAACCCCTTTCGCACAAAAAAGAATTTTGCGAATCCGTCTATATATGACAGAGTTATGCCCGAACATACATACAAAAAAAAAATAGAAACATCCGAATTGATAACCTCCTCCTTTTTGAAGTCGGTTAAAATAATTAATAATATTTGAAGACATCAAAGAGCAATGAGTGGTTACGAAGGAACTATAAGATTAGCCAAAAAGCAAATGGTCTAAGATCCGGTATGAGAAACACTCGGTTATTATCAAACATCAGTTATTTGACGATGACAAACAGGATGCCTGGTAAAACGCGTGCCTATGCTGTTATATTATAAATTCTTCATTTGGGATTCTAACTTTTTTGCATCAATTTCTCCGATTTTTTATTCATCAAAATCGACCATTAACTGAGAGAATATGACACAACAAAAAATAGAGGTTGCCTACTTTGCCCTCGGCATAACTAAGTTGCCCTCGGCATAACTAAGTTGCCAGATATAAACAGGTGACCAAGCTTTATGAAATTGAAGGTCATGTCATTCCCTATTCCTATCCTATCCCTATCTAACAGTATTAGTTGGCTTACGGCTAAACCCAATTACCTACCTTCACTGAAATGTAGATCACTACTGCTGGAAGACAATATGCTTCTATCTATTTTTGAAAGGTGTTTCACATTCATCAATAACGGTTATCCATGTGACGGAAACAATAGATTGAGGTGGCCCTCCCATGCGTTTCGTTACAACCAACATCACCATAAATAAACAATGTGATTTTCATAAAAAAAAACTTCTGTATGTTTAAAGTATTAAATGACTGGATTTAGAGTTAGTTTACATAAATTATAAAACTGGGAGTAAGTCATACAATTATACAAGATTTGACTGCATTTTGCTAAACAAAGCGGTAACGCTGGAGAGTAGGAATTAAACGTACCTAATTGACAGTTTAAAACTCAAGAAACATTTTTTATTTGTAATTATTTCGTTGAATAAATAACTTGCTGTGGATTTATTTAAATGGAATATATATGTAAATTCATTACAAGCTAATATGCTCATTTGACTGATTGTTTGTTATTGGTTATATGTGATTGGACCTCAAAAGCATTTTCCTAGTGGGATAACTCTGGTTCTATTTCAAAATCAGTATACTTTAACTTGAGTCGGACATGTTTCATGAGATTATAAATAAAGTATATTTTAAAACCAAACCATTTATCCCTAGAATTCGGCCGATCAACAAGTCTGTTACCCGTAGTTACCGTCCTATCAAAAAAATAGTTGTCAACACGTCATTGGGACACATACTTTGGCATTTTCATACAAATAGTTATCCGTAGTAAGCCACAGACCCTCTCATCGATAGATATCGTGTGCCGGTAAGATTTCTTACTCTCTATAACCACAGACAGATAGGTTTTTCTGTTACCAGTATGTCAAAATTGGAGATAGAATAGGTAATTGGGTTTGGCCGTTACCAAAAGTTATGCATATCCATGATTGCCTAGATTTTAGGTATTAAGTATTTATGATTACCGGATCACGTACAATAACGGACCTCTTGAAGTAAAAAAAAAACAATGTACTTTTATAAATATATAACGCAAACAAGACTTGAAGTTATATAAGGATCTCTTGAAAAACTAAAAAATCTGTAGTTTATAATATAGTAAATATGAGTACACAATGAGATGTATATGAAGGTAGCACACATATTAAAATGTGGTGTGTTCACTATAATTTACTCGTTTTGCCTAGTTACCTTATTATTATTTCGAAGAGATACTGAAGCAATGAACGCGACAATTGATTGAACTCCAGTCCATTTCACTGAATTGATATTATCAAGTCAAACGACTCAAGTGATGTGTCCTGATTTTAAAATTCAGACATAGCATGAACTTTTGGAATTCTAATTAGGTAACCCTTTTTGATATTGAAGAACTTTAAAAACATACACTTAAATTGCTTTGGTACGGAGGCCAGCACATCAAGCTACCCCAAACTGTCTAATCTATTTAATTTCTTAGATAGTTTTTCAGCTTTATTATAGAAGAGTAAGGCTCATGTTTAATTGGGAAAATATATTTGTTAGTTTGGAATAGCTTAATGTGCTGGCGTCTGCATCTACCAACATGCGCATGCATCAATAATAATAATAGTATAGAAACTATTGAATTAAATGAGTTGCTAACAGACTGTGCTACCCGTAAAGTATTAAAATTTCAACGATTTTGAAGTATAATTTAAAATAATGGCAAACGAACGTGGGCCGTGCGTACGTTTCTTTTTCATTTCGAAGGTTACTTGATTGTGCAACAGTTGACTCCAATGTGCAAGCAGAATATCAAAAAAGAACAAAGGATTTCGGTAATACGTCATTTTATTTATTTTCTAGTGTGTTTGTGCAACTAAATAAGGCTTTTGACTTTTGATAGTCAATATCATAAATACCTACACCATATTAAAACCATTCAAGAACTTTGATAATTCAGTGGGTTAGGTACACATACATACATAAAAATTATACAAATTACAATTCCATTAAAATTGCGCAATAAATCAATAGAAAATACATGCATTATTATCTATCCAAAAGCCGCAGTACGCAGTATATTATTACTGTAGTCGTACCTACAAACCAAAAAGAAATCTGTACAATATAACACTATGCTTACTTATCATCATCATCTGCCTAGCCTTTTCCGAACTATATTGGGGTCGGCTTCCAGTCTAACCGGATGCAGCTGAATACCAGTGTTTTATATGGAGCGACTGCCTATCGGACCTCCACAACCCAGTTACTAGGTAACACAATACCCCTTGGTAAGACTGGTTGTCAAACTATGCTTACTTATATTTAATTAAAATAAATTGAGTTGAAATGTTCAATACATATTCTGGCTCTGCGCTTACAACTGTTGCCCTTTGGCGAAATTGAATTTCAATATTTATCTTGATAAGTGGGACACAGCGCACGCGCATGTTGCAATATGCGTACCAATGAATGTGTTCTGCGGGGACGTCACTGCTGCAGTGTTGTCTCGCTACCAACAAACTCCTTTGTTGCTTATTTTATTTAAATACATCATAACTAAATGATAGCTAGCTGATAAAATATAGACGAAGCATTGTAAGAATGAATCGACGTAATTTGATGAACGCTCTTTACTTCTACCTAATTTGGTAAAATTGCACAATGCTATATAACAATTCACAATTAAATACAATTTACATTGTATTAGATTATCAACAGCACTTTTTGGCTGACGTTCTTTACCCAATCACTTAATATGACCTTGCCAAGTTAGGCAACCCTACATACAACTCATAACTCGTCAAACATGGACAGAACATCAATATTTAACATAGTACTTATACATAACTACCTACATAATGTCATAATAATTGTATTGTTGATAATATTAAGAGGGACAGCAGCACTAGTCGTCTTTGGCGAACACAAGAATTGACCTAACTATATAGACAAACTGATTGATTTTCGTAGAATAAAAGATATTGTAGCCATTGACAAGCTTTTTATACCCTCGTAGATGTGAATAATATATTGGATTCATCAAAATTGGTGCTTTCAGACCAATTATCGGTATCCGTTATTTCCTTACAAACCGCGCAACCGTTTCTACAGTCAACCTTGTGCTACTTCCACATATATGCTGCACATTTATAATGATGTATGTCTGCTTGCACATTTTTTATTAATTGTTCTTTATTGATGTACCTTGCGCATGCGGAGTAAATCACTTGTTAATATTTGAAACAGCCCTAAGTCTATCATATATTTAACCCAGATATAATATTTTTTATAACAACTGCAGATACGTATGATTGAAGGCACTGTATGGTGATTTTAAATAATACCATCAAGTATAACATCTGCCTTACCCATAACAATCCATAATTTCTTAGTCATCCTTAGAATTAAAACTGTTTATCACAAAATTACCTTCAGCACATTAATAATGATTAACGGTTTGAGAGGCTTTGTACGTATTTTTAATGTGTTTAATTTGTTTACTATTGCATTGTAGAAAGCAAGGCTAATATGCAGAATGATATAGATGCGGGGGATAATATGCAGAAGCACACGTAGGTGTCGGCGCGGAAATAAAATTGGAATTACTATTAAAATTTTAGACCTAATTTACCGTCGATATATAAAAAAGTGATAGTCCTTCACGAACGATACAATCACAAACCTTTTGGATTGTCGATACCTATCACCAAATGTGTTGTAAGAATGACTTGTTATAGGTTTATACATGATGCATAAATAGGTAATATTATTTACTTCAGATGCGAAATTATTCGTATTAGAAACAAAAATAGAGTGTTTAGTAATTGATTGCTATGTTTTATATCTTTTCTTTTTTTGTGAGGACATCCTCATGGATACCCTTTGTCTGGGGGAGGGAGGAAGGGAGGGTCATGTCGGATTTTTCCCGACTAAATCCTATACCTAAAAAAACTACTAAATATCACGTTCAAATTAATTAAAACCTTTTTACATAAGAAGCGCACATCTTATGGCACTCATTTTTGTACTATGATACTTCCATAGATTAACTCTTACAAACAACTATCATTTATATCAGTAGTTTAGATGTTTATCTATTCACTTTTAGTGTTGTATCAAACTTTGTAAATGGATTTTTTAAGTACCTATCATGTTACTCACACTGAGGTTAGCCAATTTAGCCAATGACAGGCGTCATGGTAGGCTTAAGTAATTGTTAAATGTCTTTCGCAGCTTTTTGGTATGAAAGTCTCAAATTATAGAATACCTTTGTCTATCGAGGATTGTATGTACGATGCGCTAGTGAGTATTGTCTTCATTTTTACTTACTGAACAAAAGGACAATTCCATTACTTGAAAATTAAATTCCAAAAATATTAATATGTGATAACCAGTGAAATATATTTGTTTCGTACCGTGGCAGTTGATCTGTGTGTGCGTCGAAGTCCCCAGTTCCCCACTCCGCGCTCCGGTGCGCGGGCGCCGCATCACTTGAGTATTTTGTAATAACGCTAAAATCGTGGTAACCAGGCCAAGGCTCCGCTTATTTACATGTATGTGAGAAATAGCGTTCTCACTATTCATATAGTATGTATGTAGATTGTAGGTACCTATTTACAAAAAAAATGTATAGGTCTATCTTTTGAATCAGATAACATAAGTAAATAGAACAATAATGTACTCACTTATAGGTACTTTTTATAATCTGATTTAAAATGGCACATCGTGTATTAGTTATTAGTATTATAATTACATGATTTTAGCATGTTAACTTGGATGATTTGTAATGGTCTTTTGATTTATGGATAGATAGATATTTGATTTTTAATTATATGTATTAATGCCAGATGTGTAATGTAGGTACAAACAAAAAAAAAACATAAATGTAGACTTAGTCACACTGTATCATCCAGGGGTTCCCTACTTTAAATCAAATGCCGTTAGATCGAATAACACTTGCTTGAAAACGTTTATAAGCGCGACAGTTCACTACCTCGATGCATCTCGAATAATATAAGCTCGAATCATCGGCAGCGCGAAGGATCTTAAAACATCATTTCTCGAACGACCATCTAATCGATTTACAGAATAGTTTCAAGGATTTTTAGTTGAGTACAAATTAATGAAAGAATCTGAATGAGTAGAAATATAAATCAACTATAATCATGAAAAATAATGAAAAACTGTTTTGTAGTACCTTCGTATATACGAATTATAATTTAACCAGAAAAAAATATTAAATAAACCATAATACTTATAGGTAAACAGTTTAGGAACGTAAGTAGTATTTATGTAGAGTACCTATTCATGTTATAGGTAGTTCATTTTATATTTCTACGCATATATTGTACTCAAATAAAAATCCCTGAAACTATTCTGTATATCGATTAAATGGTCGTTTTCAAGATAATGAGCCTTCGCGCTGCCGTCGCGCTTATTTTATCCAGTTAACGTTTTCGAGCAAGTGTTATTTGATCTAATGGGAAGGGGGGAGGGGGTTCAAGTAGGGAACCCATCACCCAGTGTGGCAGGTCTAAATTTATGAATTCTAATGTTTTCTCAGGGAATTAAATTAGAATTAAGAATTCCTACGAGACCACAGAATTGTTTATGTATTTATCTAATACTCAGTGTAAATAAACCAATGAAAAGAGGTCTAATCCTAGTTGACTGCAATTGTGAAGTTAACCGAATGAAACCAATGAAGCATTGTCTTTTGAAACAAACAATAATTTTTACTTTATTTACACCTATATCGCAAAGATTTAATAAAAATACCTAGTAGGTATTCGGTTATCACACGTTATCTATTTAAAGTTTGATTACAAACAATGTATATAAATAAATGTTTATCTGAGTCACTTGTACTGAGCGCTGAGTATTGTAGGTGTGTTGTGCGCGTGCGTTGTATTTCGAGCTCTCGATGCGCGTGTGTGCCATGCGCCCGCGCCGCGTATCGACGGCCGCGACGACGCCGAGCTTTGATAAAAAAGTGGGTCACCGCCTAATTATGCTTAATGTCGTGCCAAGTTATGCGTATCGCTTCTGATGCATTTATGCTAATGCATGCTGGGCGATTGTATTCTAGCATTGCATTCAACGCTTACGATTCACAATAATAATGTAATTTTATTTATAAAGGAGTGCTGTGGATGTACCTAGGTAGGGTACGTACTTTACGCGGAAGTAAACCCACCCACAAATATTTCAAATTACACTGAACAGAACATAGGTAGGCGACGACATATTTGCGAGTTTCTGGTGCTTTGCAGTCCTTTTTTTATTATAATAATAAAACTTAAATGTGCAAGTTACTAATCCTGATATTAACCAGGTGGATCTTCCTTCCATAAACTTGGTTAGCTGGCTAGTCATGTGAGTCTTGACACATACGCGGAGTCATCTCCCGAGATAATAGAAACAAGGGCAAAGATGACTGCGTATGGGTTAACTTCACACTTATCTTCCTTGGTTTGTCTTCGACTCCTTCATCTTACCATCGCTTCGTTTTACCATTTATTTGGATGGTATTTCAATTTCTTCTCTTTGTTGTCTCTAATCCTTAGAGTTGGGACTTAAGACTTTAGCCCTAATACTCACATTATCGGTTTACTTAATAACTATCTTCATAATGATATGATTTATATTTGTGGAATGTGGACCCTACTGGATTGGCGTAATATGCCTATTCACCTTAGGCTGTTTTTATAACCACTCTACAATTGGCTGTGTGATTGGTTTTGTAGTGTTTTAGACTGTTTTAGTGAATTTAGGACACTTTTAAATTATTTATCATAATAAGGCAAATAACAAAATAAGTAATTGACACTGATAGGAATGAATCTTTTTATCATACTGCCTTAAGATACAGTGTAATATATACATTTCACAAGTTTGCAATTACTAATGCAGGCTGGGCCTGTAGACAAAATCCCTTTTAACCGACTTCAAAAAGGAGGAGATTCTCAATTCGGTTCGTTTTTTTTTATGTATGTACATCGATTACTCTGAGATTTAAGATCCGATTTACGTGATTCTTCTTTAGTTTGACGCGAAATAGTTGCCATTTGGTCCCATAAAAATTTAACATTGTTTGGCCCAGTAGTTTTCATTTTATGAACATTTTTTTATTTTTTAAACATTCATTTTTATGTTTGACCACGCATAACTTTTTTCAGTGTGGCCCGATTTCGATGATTCTTTTTTTAATTGATAGTGTATACCTCAAAATTTGGTCCCATATAAATTTCAAGAATTTTTTTGGTGTCACCGTTTCGTAATTAATTTCTATGATGACAAGTAGGCACCAAGAATGTATTAACAAAAAAGACTGGTCTGGACAAAAAAAACTTAACAAAAAAGATAACCGCCTTCAAAAAGTAAAAAATAACTTCCAATTCGCAAGTCGGCGGCTTTGGTTTTGCGTGTTATTTTGTATTGCCACCGACTTGCGAATTGAAAGTTATTATTTACTTTTTGAAGGCGGTTGTCTTTTTGTTAAAAAAAATCTGATAGTGTTAACGCCAATGGAAAAATCAAATTGTATGTAGTTGACACATTTGCATCACGTGACATCTGGTAAGCAAACGTCAATTCCATACAATTTAATTTTACTGTTGGCGTTAACGATAACAGAAAGGGATCTTGTCTACAGGCCCTGGTGTTGCTAGGTATCGCACTCATGTCAAAATTACTCAGAATTTTGCTGGATACCTACTTAAAAATATACCTAACTTATGACTTCTCATAGGTATAAAACAGCAAATGAAAAAATAAATTGTTCTGTGCAAAACTGCAAACCACACTTCTTGCTGACCTTGTAAAGCAGGTAGAGAGAATGAAAAGTTGTAGTACCTATACCTATGTAGATGTATAAGCTATACATGATGTATCTAGATTCTAGGTACCAATATTACAGGGAAAATTAAAAAGTTAACCAGAAAAGCGGAAGTTTGTTTCTGCGGAGGGTTTCATATAGGTAGATGACGTGTGTACAAAAAAGTTATTTGTAGTTACCTATCTTGTAGGTAATCCGATTATTTAAAGAACATAAGTAACTAGGTAACCTATTCCTCTAATTAATACGTATAGTATAGTAGTGACTAAACTTACCTACCTACCATGTGACTGTCAAGCCAGGGTGTGCTTATGTGTAGTGTACCTAAGGATCATTGTATGCTCTCAGCAGCGGCCGGTGTTTTGTGTTATAACTTATCACTGACATAAAACAAGAACCTCTTTACTGGGGCGGCAAGCTCTGGTATTGCAGACAGCGTCGTTCTGTGACCACTTGCCTACCATCAGGTGGGCCGCAGTCAGTGTGATAAATAATGGATGAACAATGAGTACACCGAAATAAAACACAGCTGTTACTCGATTTTTTAAACAGTTGTTGACCTAAACCGAAAGATATTGTTAACTTTCCTACCATTTCCTATAAATAAGTAGGACATTATGTTTTCCTGGTATAATGTTATTGCAAAACTGAAATGTACTCGCAAGTAGGTCTTCAGCATTACAAGCAGCAATTTTAAAATCCAAATGATCGTTACCTGTTTACGTTTTGTCCTATATTTTAGCAAGTCTTAAGAGATCATGCGTCGCAGGTAAAATATATAAATAAAAATGCGCATCTTAATAGAGATCCCGTTTGACATCTTGTTACTGTTATTCATAGCTAACGGTTCTTTCTATCGATTTTTTAACATATTTTCACGCAAATATCCTTTTACTTATTGTTGTCTTTTTTAGGGTTCCGTACACAAAAGACAGCCAGAAAGTTAAGTCTTAGTAATAGGGTTTCTGACTGCCTTTCCATCATGGGATTAGGAGATTTGAAACCGTAATAAGTTGACACTTGACATTTTACAGATGTTTTACTATGGCCGCTATAGTAACTATAGTGACAAATAATTATACATTAAAGGGGAATGTAGGTACCATAAAAAACGTGTTCTTTTGGATTTAGTGTTATCCATACAATATGCGCTTGTGGGGAAACCATTTGTGTGCGAGTACGATTCGCACTTGCCCAGTTTTTTATTACTTTTAGAGTATTGAGTTTATATGAGTAGGCTCCGAGTCATAAAACTCTTTTCGATAACCTATAAGCTAGGTTTTGGATATTTTTCGCCTTCTTCTGAAAATTTATATCTAACCCGAAGTTATACTGGTATAATTTTAACCCGGGTTTATTAATAAGGGAGTCGGTGTATTGTATATAAACTGGGCAACCCGTTTTCTTACTAATATTGCAAATGTCAAAGCCTGAATGTTTAATTCCTCCAACTTAACATAACTTCAATCGTAAAGCTGTAGTAGGTAGGTGGGTACGTACTTATTACTGTTTTTAAGTCAAGCAATAAAGTTTTTTTTTTAAAGATGGTTTCCTAGACCCTCCGCCTATTTACTATAGAAACATAATTATTGTATGCACCTATAACTATAAAATGCTTTTGTAATGTTTATAGCAGCTCTAACGGTTAAACTCTGGCACAATGGATGACGGCTTATTTAATATTTTGGGGTCTTTTATCTTGTTCTCTATACTAAACTTACCGCCAAGTACGGATAGGAATATGTTTAATAAGCGTTACAAAGTTATTATAACGTAGTTATTGAGTAGCACTTGATTTTAATTTTGTATTGAAATGGATTAAGTTGGTACCACGGAATAGAAAAAAAAAAAGAAAGAGATCTGTTTTTTAACTATTCCTTCGAACGGTTCAGTTTTACATGTGGTTTTTACTAGTTATAGACTTCGCAGGGTACTTTAGTGTCGGTACCTCTAAATTATTTAGAAAAGTACTGTTACATGTACCTTAATTATGAAGCTGCGTAGTTAAGCTTGTATACTACCAGGCCTCTAGAAGTCCTTATTAGGCAAACCTCGTCTTTTTAGAAAAGATTAACTTATTAAAATTAGAAAAGTATTGTTATGTGATTACTTCTACTAACTTAAATGATAAAGTCGCTCCCTCCCTGGGAACATTCGCCTGTAATGTAGCAGTTCAGATTCATCAGAGCAGAGCATTACATCAGTGAGTGAGGGGAACCGAGCATTACAGTGCGCAACTTGGTAATGATACAATTTGTAACATTAAGGCGCGTCCTCACCAAGAGCATTCGCCTGTAATGTGTTAAGAAAAGTGTTCCTACCCTAAACAGAATTAAGTAGTGTAATTTAGAGATTCTTGAATACCTACATAAATATACATCGATTCTATATCAATTTTACATGATTTAAAACTAACAACTCAACTGACTTCAACTTGACTGGCAAACCTAAACCAATTAGTAATTCTGCACGTTCCTTTCCTGCAAAAAGACTTAAGTAAGAAAATAACCGTAACTATTATGGCCTCCTGCTCAGAACCAATCAGTGGCGGTCGTTACCAACCTATTACTTGATAGAGCATTCATTGGTATTGATGAATAGAAAACAATTCAAACGATTTCTATGATATTTTTACCTTGAATTAGATTAAGTCTAAGTATATTTAATTTTATTAAATTCTTCTCAGTATGAAAATTTGGTCATAGAAATCTGATAAGTACCTATCTATGGTCTTGTTTTATGAAATTAAACATTTCATAGTACCCACCTACCTAAGTAAGTAATTACTTAAGTATTTACAAGTGGAGCAATACATTGCCATTAGCATTATCAAATACAAAATACCTAGATGAACCGATGCTATATATTTTAGTTTTTTAAATGTATCTGAAATGAACTGAAAGCGCCTAATCTCATAATCAGGTCGCCCGTTCCTTTGCAACTATCGGGTTGGGTAACCTAATTTGTTATTCCAAGCATCTGTATATTGTATGGCATTATACATATAGGTACTTACCTACTTATTTGATAACGGGCTGACTTCACAATCCTTCAGGGGGTGAATGTGATCATGTATTAAATACTTGTATCATATTTATTTTTTCATATTTCGGAGTTCGCTCCGGATTCATGAATATTTTCTACCCTGGAATGCCCGTTATACAGTAAATTCTAGGCTGGCTAGCATAGTCAGTTAGTCTCACCTTATCGACATCTTGATATTTCTGCCTACATAGAAACTGGTGTACGTAATTATAATGAGTTCTGGGTTGATGACATATGAACAAATCGAGCATAATAATATGGTGCCCTCAAATGTGTTACGTCGAATGTAAAGATCTCATTGAGCGATCTTTTTGTTAAAATTCTGTTCTCTACGTATACTATGCCAGTTTCATTGTATGCCACATCGGTTCAATGTCGTTTTCGCTAAAACTGTTTTAAATACAGATTTTAAATAAAAAATGTATTATAGTTATCTATTAATGTATGGGCCATCACCCTGGACCACACAGTAGGTAATGAAGTCGAAAGTGTATATATTTTCTGAGGGTATCAATGCGGATTTGATAAAGATGGATTTGAAAGGGTAACCTGGAAAGAGGGAATAAAGTGTTGTTATATTAATATTATTTGGATTAGATAGATATTAAAATGGAGTTTGTTTTGCGCCAAACACATAGCTACAGCGCAATTTTTAATTTTTGGAATTAATTTGAAAAATTATGTCAATTAATTTTTAAAAAATGTGTTAATAATTTTATGAATTAAACTCACGTGCATTAATGTACATAACATGAATAAGTATGTTTAAGTAGGGCACGCATTTCTGCCCCATACTACTCCAAACTCGCACGTAATATCAGGAACGCAATGTTATCATTGACCCAGTGACCCAATGCACTTGGCTTCGAAACCTATTTGTTACCCCTGTTGACGTAGCTCCCCGCCCCAACCCTATTAAACGCCAACCACCCTCAACGCCCACTTTAAATTTTCTATACTTACTCTCTATAGAAATAGTACATCAAATACAGTAAGTAACGAAATAAGTATGGAATTTACAAATAAAATGAAAGTCTCTTCATTTTAAAAAGGAAGGTTTTTATTATCTGTCAACCCTATACTAAAAAGTAATGAGTAGTTGATATAAAACATTCTATTAACTACTCATTAGTCGTTTTTTTGCCATTAGAATAATGCTGTCTTTCACCTCTCGCACCTGTTGAACTGCAAACAATTGTTTTTTTTTTTTTTTATCTTACCTACTATCGAACGTAATGGTAATGGCACCAGCCTTTCCTCAATTTCAATCTGCTTTAATGTTGGATAAAATGGACGTAATTATCGATTCTTTTTTAATTTTATGAACGCCTATCTAGGAGGACTGATTAAGTAGATATTCTTTAGAACACTCGTTACTGGTTTAGAAATAACATTGATTGACATTTTACGGTACCTATTTAGTTTCATGGTGGAATGAGCTATCACCGCTGCCTTTGGACTACTATGGTGTCGGAATATAGCAGAAAAGACATGCTCAGCTAGGCCCATCCCAAGTAAATGTGATAAGGACAGGATAGTGAACATGGTATAATATACTAGCACTATTTCGATAATTATATTGATACTTTGGTTAACGTTTTTTGCTTGATAAAGCGATAATTTTGTCTTATGTCCCACCAACAAGCTACAGACGAAACCGGTATCATCGGAGCTACTGACCCGTTTCTGGAAATTCTTAAGCTTCCTATTAAGGAAGCTTAAGTTATCCCTGGGAGTTAGAGGGTAAACTTTAACTGACTTAAAAAAAGGAGATTATCAATTAGACGCGTATGCTTGTAATATTATTGGAACTGAATTCACATATGATAATCTATTAGGGCTTGCAAACAAATGTAAAGAAGTTTATAGATGCGTGTATGTATGTATGTACGTACGTTTGTCCACGCATTTTAGACATGGATTAACACATGTAAGTGTGATAGCTTATTGCTACGAGACGAGCCACGTGCCGACGAGCCGGTGTGGTTCCATATCAATTTCGTGAATATCTGATGTAGACTTTCGGATGGAACATCGACAACTGGAACTCCAGAATAACGAACGGTACACGTTTGAGATTTGGTACTGTACTGAAGACCAAAAATAATTGCAGGTTAGTTACCTATCCGTGGTCAACTAACTAACCATGGACTTCGAAGATACCACATGAAACTCTTACGGCTGAACCCAATTACCTGCCTTCACTGACGCGTAGATCACTACTGCTGGAAGACAATATGTTTCTATCTATGCTTGAAAGGTGTCTTACATTCATCAATAACGGTTATCTATGGGACGGAAACAATAGATAGGATAGGGGTGGCCCTCCCGGGAGTTTCGTTATACAACCAATATCACCATAAACAATGTTATTTTTATAAAAACTTCTGTATGTTAAAAATATTAAATGACTGGATTTAATTATAGTTTACATAAATTATAAAACTTTGGGAGTGCATTTTGCTAAACAATGCGGTAACGGTGGAGCGTAGGAATTAAACGTACCATAAAACAATTTAAAACTCAAGAAATATATATTTTTTTGTAATTATTTCGTTAAGTAAATAACTTGATGCTGATTTATTTAAATGGAAGCTATATGTAAATATTAATTACAAGTTAATTTGCTCATATGATCGATACGGTTTTTATAGTTTGTTATTGGTTCTATGTGATTGGACCTCAAAAGCACTTTCCTAGTAGGATAACTCTGGTACTATTTCAAAATCAGTACTTTAACTTGAGTCGGACGTTTCGTGAAATTATACATCAAGTTTATTTTAAAAGCAAACCAATCCCTAGAATTCGGCGAATAAACAAGTCTGTTACCATAAGTTACCGTCCTATCTAACAAATTGTTGTCAACACGTCATGGGGACACACACTTTGGCTTTTTCATACTTACAAATAGTTATCCGCAATAAGCCACAGACCCTCTCAGCGATGCATATCGTGTGCCGGTAAGATTCCTTACTCTCTAATAAATAATTGGGACGTTATAACCACAGACAGATAGGTTTTTCTATTACCAGTATACCAAAATTGGAATAGAGTAGGTTATTGGGTATGGCCGTTAATCAACCAGCAGCACATTTATGGATACCCTTGGTATCGTGTAAAAGATAAAACAAATTTCTTGGTTAGGTTATTTGTGTGGCAATGTAGCCAGTCTCTTGGGCACATTCCCAGATTAAGGCATGTGGAGGAATGTGTGGAGGAAACGATGTGGAGGAATACTTTGACGCCTTATTATATTACTTTTTTTTTTGTTTAATAGTTATAGGTTTTCCTTTTTATTGTAAGTGTAAACATTCTACATAAAATGAAAATAAAGAATTAGGTACTTAGAGTTTAAAAGTGAGGAATAAAAATGCATATTTTTATTGAAAAAAAAATCAAGATCCGTAAGAAACTCGCGAGCAAACGCTATTTATTGCATATCCCCCAGTTGTTCTTTACGTTAAAATTTCATAAGAATATGACATTTCTATAACGGCCATTGGCAATTAGGTACCAATAAAAAAAGCTCAAATCAATAAATCGATGCAAAAAAGCGCGCATAAATGTTTTATCAATAAAAACATCGCCGTAGCTTTGCAAAGCAGTGTTATTACCACAGTATTACGATGCGTTACATCAATATGCGTCATCGGACGGAGAAAGTGTGACGTCAGTTGCGCGCATGAAGAAAGCATTGCGCGTGCGACTCTGCGAGCACTCTTGCTTTCGTTGGAGGCCGTGGCGTCTGTGCGATAGCGAAAACGGCATACTTCGGGTATACCTTGCTGTTGCTTTTCATCTGGTATTCAGGTCTTGATTATGAAATCGAAACTATTGAGTCATTGTGACTTATTATGCACGATATGTAGGTAGTTTCATGATGTTTGTGTTTGTGAAGATGTAGTAGGTAGGTTTTTATTTATTTCATCTTTTGTCATGTATAAAGACATAAATCAGGAAACAAAACCAGGGAAGAAGCTTTAACTCTTCAATTTTTTGATAATAGGTAGACAAATGAAATCGGAGCATAGATAAATTAAGAAGAATAAGGCACGTAAGAGTTCGTAGTGAAGTCATGTATCGTCCGTTTGCGATGTGTTTAGCACTGTAGAACACGTCGAATCAAATTACATTGCGAATACAAGGCTGTCACAGACAGTCACTCGTTCGTGACCTGTTGACTGATTTTAACAAAATCCAGGTCAAGATCTTTATTTCGCTTTTGATATTCAATGGCTCTCGTTATGACTCGAAAATTACGTACGTAAATTTCGAATACGTAATTGCATATTCACAAAATAATGTTCCTACCTTACGACGGACGTGTACACGTCGTAAGGCGTGTCATTAATGATTAATCATATCTTCATAGAACACACAAAGAATGCAATAAAGTAATTTGAAAAGGAAATATACATACTTTTATGTTATTGTGAAATATAAAACATCACTGAAAAATTTTTGTCTTTCTGATTTATTGATGATACCTAGACAGTTATCACGAGGTTTTCATCTTTTCACTAACTAAAGTTTAATTTTGATTTAAGTAGTTACAGCTTTGTTAAAGCTATGCTTCAAATAATAAAAATATAGCTTCAGATATGATAAGCTTGTGCCTGCGACTTCGTCCGCGCTGATAATTAAGGCAAAATCCTACATCATCCCACGGGAACGCAAAAACTGGATAAATGGTATAACCTATGTGTTAAGCTAGATCAATATCTATATTTCGTTTATGCCTGAAAGAGTAACAGACACCCATTCATCCTGACGAACTTTCGCATTAATAATATTAATGGGAAGTAGGATTGAATGCTCGATATTTCAAATTGAGTTGAATCGTAAAGGCTTGTCGACTATGATTTTTGTAAAGGCCTGTTATATGGGTCTGCAGTAATATGTAAGAGAATAGTTCCTTTTTGGTTTTTTTTTCGTTTTTCGCCATATTATTATGTAATGCTTGTAGATAGTCAGCCTGGCTTTAATGAGGCTCACAATGCTTATATACCTACGTAAGTCTGATGATTATTTTTGTTCGGGCTAAATTAGAAAATCGTAGGAGAAAAGTGGAACGGCTCATGTATTGCCAATTATTAGCCTATTTAATACAACACGATATATTCATTGAAACATTTTTTTCTTAGGATCGAACAGACATCCTGAAAAAATGAGTTCTTGGTCTAAGTTATTTTAACATTGTATAAAAAGTAACAAAATTCTACGTTGCATAGGTTCATCGTCGTCAGCATTTGTGACTGATGGAAAAAGTGCTTACGGAAAGATTTCGTTTTACCTTTTTAGGTCGCAACTCTAAACCGAACCATTAACGGAATATTGCGATTTCTGTCATTCCGTATAACTAATTGACAAGATTAAGGATAAACACAGAGCATTTATGCATAATTAAATTTATTGTATCTAGAATTGAGCTTTGAATCTTGTCAGATTTAGGGAAAATTAAGCAAACCGATTTTAGCAAACATGTTAAATATTTGTAATTGTTGTAGTGGTAATATCGATTCTATGCATGTTTGACCGTAGCTATATTTATGATTGGTTAGGTACTGAATATATGACTCTTGGAGTGGCTTTAAGTCGGATAAGCAACACTGGTCGTTCTACACTTGTACGTATTGCTGCAGTTACGTATACATAGAGCGAATAAAACTCATAATCGAATGCAGTGCGAACGTAAACATTAGTTCGGTGTTCGAGGCAACCCTGCCCTGCTGCGGCACTGCGCGCAACTGGGTCAGTGGGCCGCCCCCCGCGCCGTCCTCCGCCCGCTCGGTGGCGCAACCGCGCGAACGCGCACTAACATAGACCTGGATCGCGGGAAAGTGGGTCACCGACTCACTTTCACTTATTACATGGGCTCCTAATCGTTTTCCATTGTGCGAGCGGGCAGGGGCCTGCGGGTGGCGGCGGGGCGCGCATGCGGGAGGCGCCGGCACGCGCGCCGTTGTCGCCGGCCGGCTACCCGCCAGTCGATCGCGGTACCTCTACCGAGCGGCACGCGTGCCGCTTGATGTTATAATACTCATTGCGATCGTAACATACCACGCGCTGTCAACACTTTTACGAACAGTAGTAATAGTTACTTTGGTGACTGACACAGACGCTTAACGCCTGTTAGTATCTTCTACCACCGCTCGTACTGAACAAAATGTGTTGGATTTATGTGCTTCCTACAATAGTGCTTGAACAGGTGCAGCCCGCGAGCGGTAGCTAGTGTTGCGGCCAGACCGCTAGTGAACTCGGTGACTGTGTGAACGTTGTTGCGGTTGAACGCCGCCGTAGGGATTTGTAATAAACAGCCGCACTGAGCGGCCGAGCATGACGATGGACCAGCAGACAGGCCTCATGTCCCTCAATATGTCCCCCTTTGACCTGAGCCCAGGTCCTGAAGGATCTGGTTCAGGTGGGGGTCCCTCGGGTGCATCGCAACAATACGTGCCGCAAGGCGCGGCGTATCAATGTCCTCCCGAACAGCAATCTTTCGGCTACGCCAATCTGGATGCTTCATATCTGTTTCCAACAGGCGCTGGTGGTGAACCAGGCGCTTATTTACCAGCAGCCGGCACGGTGTGCGACCAGACTGACACCAAGGATGTTATCGAAGAACTTTGTCCCGTTTGCGGAGACAAAGTTAGCGGTTACCATTACGGACTACTAACGTGCGAGTCATGTAAGGGTTTCTTCAAGAGGACCGTTCAAAATAAGAAGGTGTACACGTGCGTCGCTGAACGAGCCTGCCACATAGACAAAACACAACGGAAGCGCTGTCCATTTTGCCGCTTCCAAAAGTGCCTCGACGTTGGCATGAAACTCGAAGGTGAGTAAATCTACTTTTTGTATCTTTGTCTTTGTATCTTACATTCGTTAACGAAATAATTTCCTTTTAAATGAATTTGATGTCGCCTATTCTACAGGGTGGGTCTATCGCAATTCATGTTGCACGATCGGTCGCCACTATTGGCCTAAATATGATTACATCATTTTACCTAATTTAATACAATAAGACCTGGAAATAGTGTTTCGCCTATGCCATAATATAAAAATAGCGAATACGGCGATTCCCCCGCCGACCTTCACCCACTTAGTTGTCGACCCTGAGACGCTGCAGGGAGTCTGAAACTGACGTTGGTAAGAGAAGGAACCCCGTCAATTAGGACTTAGTCAGAGATACAGTAAATTGAATTACGAATTTAATGTGTCTAATTCAAACAATCGTGTGTCTTTATACCCAAAGATAAATGCAGCAATCCTCTCAAAATCAATTATCATAAATAGTATTGCTGATATTTTGCTATATTCAGATATGAACAAAAACAGAAAATTTACGAAATCAAACAAGTGCTATTTTCAGAATAAACTGGGTAATTTCCAGAAGGTACTTTATATGGGTTATTCCCAGAGTACCCCGATCTCCGAGGCCCCCCGTCTCGGAGAACCCTGAATATTATAAATATGATTAATTTCTTTTTGCTATTGTTTTCAAATTGTACGGTCGACATAAAAAGTGGTTCAAAATGCATGTATTTGAAATACATAAGACGTAAGTAGTTTATCTGAAATTTTGCACAATGTAGAAAATAGTTTTAGTGGAGGCAATTACAGTTACAATAAAATGTATCAAAAAATAATATAAAATAAATGTTACAATAGGTATTATCAAATCATACTTAAAAATATATATTTTGCAATATAATATATGACAACAATAATTATTTCAAATAAAAATAATGAAAGTGAAACTGATTTAGCAGATCAAAAGATTACTTTAGAGTAAACTATTGAATGTGCTACATTGTAAAAAATAATTCCAGAAAGTGGAACTGTATTTGCGTATTTTTAAATTATTTTAAATGTTCCATGTAAGTATTTTGATTTTCTGTATTAAAAAAGGAACTATTGTGATAAAATTAAAACCTGTGACTGCTCTAGGAGACCTATTGTATTCTCTAATTATAATATTTACCTTAACCAAGCAAGATCTTTTCCTAAACCTGAAGTTAAGTATTACAATTTTAATAAGTATTAATATTTTATTTATTATTACATCTGCTGACGATACTTTTAAACTAAACTGAATTTTAAATGAGTTTATCAAGATAAAAATAAATTGGGGTCCTCCGGGAGTGGGGCCTCGGGAGTCGGGGTACTCGGAGAATAACCACTTTATATACCAATATAATTGCATAAGTTACTTACTAATTACCTACTTTACTGCTGCACGACAAAAAATATAATTATTAAACACACAATTAATTACGTTATCGATTACCAGTCTATTTTATGACACCAATTTGTCAAGGCTTACTTCAAAATAATTTACAGACAAAATTAATTATGTTTGAAGTATTAAAGTGTGCTAATTAGCTGAAGGTATTACTGGATTACTTACTAGATCTTTATTGTAAATAGTTTGAATAATTATTAATTCAAAACCATAATTTAAGCAATTGAATAAGTGCTCTGGTAATTACAATATCGAGTTAAGTGCCTAACTTGGCATTAACTAGCATTGCGTAAAAACAATGATATAAGGGTTAGGGTGGTAGATTATGGTTAGATAGGTACTAAATTGACTGTGATACAAGGGTTCGGTTACAGGTGGATGTTTTGAAGGTAATTTATACATTAACTTGTAGTTAGGCGATCGCGTGGGGCGGAGCTTGAAGTGCGGATCGTTCTAAATTTAAAACGCGCGCGGCCGCAGAGCGCCCTGACCTACTTGCGAGCGGGGCCGCGATGCGGCGCGCGCGCTGCCTGTGTTAGTGCGTACTGCTACGATAATGTGCCTCTGTGTGCGTGAGACATTCGCCATTGCGAGTTTCGCCAGATGCTGTGATGTTTGCAACATCTAATAGTCTAAAATTTGAGTAAAGAAACCCAGCAGCATTTAAAATGTAGGTGTTCATAAATACACTAACTATGAACACTTTCTAGGTAGCCGATTCCATTAAAATGAAATACGACGTAAATGTTTTAATTCTGTGTGCTACACAATTCGAAGAATAGAACATAGTTCACTACTTAGTAAGAATCGAAACATAAACTGAAAACATTTTGCATCCAAAAGTCACTGAAAGACTATTGATAATACTACATAATTATAATCAGGCCAATTTAAAAACCAGGGAAAATTAGTACTGCATGAATATATAATGTACTTTAAATATTTAAATATAGCTGCGACAAATAATTTATGAGCATTCAAGCATTACTGAAGGCCCAAAAACTTCGTTGCGATTACAAAAGTAAACAAAGAATATTTATCGCAAGAGTAATATGTCAGATGACACAATTCACACAAATAGTTGCCTGACCCGAATAATGGTTGTTGCGCGAGGCTCGCACCGCCTGCTCGACCTGCTGCAAGCCTTGTGCAATGCCACCGCCACAGCGCCAAGCCGATACACTCAAAAGGCTTTTTACCAAGCGTATAGTAGTCCTTTTAAGAATACGACACACTACTTTGTTTCTAATAAAGTGTTTAGTCGTAAGATATATAAACACGTAAACAAACATTGTAACGAAATTTGCGCTCTATCCTAATAAATCAAGTATGATTCTGCCCTTAATTGTTTTCAACTGAATTTTATAGTATTTCTTTTTTACATCAATTTTAATTTTAACATAAAAAATAAAAATTATAAGCTATAATGGACAAATCAACAATGCATTACTTACAGGCAGATCTGAATGCAGCTACGATTTGTCTGAGTACTTACGTAGATAACAGTGTAGTTCGGATTGTATTCTTTGAATTAGCTAGCAATTTCGAATCACTTCTAAAAAAATAGGAACCTACCTAATTAAAAATGTTTTTTTTTTCTGTACAATCTAGCCGAAATTGTCGGAGGGTTACGTAAGCGCCTTCATCATGTATAAGTAGAGTTGCGATGTGTTGCTTCACTGTGAAGTTAACTAAACAATAACACTAATGGAAATAGAAATAGTACCAAGATTTCTATATAACATATTAAATATTTTATCATAAAGTTACATTATATCCGATTTGTGTGGTGCAGAGTCTAGTGGGGGTTGTGGATCGGGCGTGCGCCGGCGACTGTATCGTGAATCGTGCGTTACGACACAATCGACCGTCGTCGGTGGGGTACGCTGCGCAAGCGCAGTTTCACAAGATGTTCGGTCGACCTGTCGCAATGGGCTACCCAAATGTGACCTGGACACGTATCACGATACTTATCCGTGCATACATATACCGAATTTTTGTAAAGATACAGCCTTTGAGAAATAATTAATTTTTAAGACTAATTATTCATCAATAAGTACCGGTTTTAAAATCAAATAGTAATATATATTTTTACAAACATTGAAACCGACAGCTGTAAATAAAGCTGATTCGTAGTAAATTGGTATAATGTTAGATAGAAATACTATAATCGTATTTCTAATCTGTCGTGAATAGACTGACAATAGATTGAAGTCGCATTCTAATATTTTGACCTAATGTTCTAAGTAAAGTCGCTGAAGTCTAGTACATGTCTAGTGTCATGCGAGTCATACGAACAAGGCATTGCAAGACTGGAAATCTCATAAAGATAAAATGACTGGAGACAAGTACAGTTTTCGTTAGTATTTTTTATAATAATTTAGTATTTTTCGGTAAAATCTATTTTTTATATGAAATTATATTTAATATTATTTTGACCAATATTTACGGTAGTTACAACTAAACATAAATATAACAGGGAGACAGATGACGGCGCAGCGTAGTATTTGCAAGTTCGCACTCTTTGGTTACGGTGCCCTGTAGCAATATGGAGCGGGTGAAAATCAAAAATTAATCAAAAGAGATAATTTTAATAGACATCCAGCCTTGATTCATAGCTACAAAGCCTTTTATACAAGTTATTAAATCATTTTAGCTGGCGACGATAACGTTCATGAAATGCCTTGTATACATGCAGGCTAATTAGTTTTCCCATAAAATGATGCGACCGCGGCTGACTGGTAGTACGGTGCAACGGACCACGGTCGGCGAATAATGATAGTAGTTACACGGCCTGCTGCTTTTAGTGTTTGCACTACATTACGTAATAAAGTCATCGCTTGATATACCTCTTATTTAACGTAATGTAATAACTAAGGTATTCAGTTTTAGATTGATTAATTAACGGATTAAGTATATTACGGTAAGATTTTAAAAGTTAGCCAAAATTTACGTTGTGTTAAGTAGCTATTCTGCTTTCCGTTAGTTTTTTTTTTTATTCTAGTCTACGCTATTTCTGCTGTGCAAAGGCCCCCCCCCTCAAGCCCTTCTAGAAACATTTTTTCCCGTGTCACCTCGAGCTACCCGTTTGATAAATAGGGAATATGAAAGTTATTCAGACCTGTATCATTCGTTGAAAATACATTGTAATTAGAGTCAAGAAAACATTTGATATGTTATTATGCGTTTGGTATTATTTACCGTTTCATTCTTTTTGCATTATTTGTTGAACGCTTACTCGAAACGCAGCGACAATGTCGGTAGTGACGTCAAAATGTATGAAAACAGATATCTATTCTTTGCATCGTCCGTGAAATTTCACAAAGTTTTTATTGTAAGCGCGATTTCTGATTGAATAAATCACTAGTAACTTAAGTTATTTGAATTTATTTGAGGTTAAAAGAATTTAGAGACTTGTAAGAAATGCAGTGTCGTATATACACTTGGGGGAGGCCTATATCCAGCAGTGGACGTCTTTCGGCTAAATGATGATGATATAATGATGTCACATCATGGCCGCGACAAACGTTTGATTGAACTGTAGTAGGAATTTGAAGAAGATTAATAAGTATTTTTTAATAATAACAAATGAATTTTCTTTCTCTTGGGTTTCTTGGGTTTATAATATTGTATATTATTGACAATGATAAAATATTAATTTACATATTTCCTACTTAATGACATCTGCACCTAGAAAATACGGTACCCTATTGCATCCTAAATGTATCTATATTATATGCCCGCCTGCCGAACCGTACCTACAACCCCGCTTAAAAGTTAAGTCATTCAAAGGTTAGCCGTTCATTCGGCTATTTTTATAGAGCAAGTTACATCTTGTTTGAATTAACCCTATCAAACCCTATGAAACGAAAACCCAATCATCTGTAACGCTGTAACTGTTACCGATTGAACGGCTAAACCATTAATACCCAAAAACCATTTCAAACCAGTCCTTAAAAAGGGTTTTCGAAGGGTTTCTAGAGACACTGTTGATTAGGAAAGGTTACATACAATAACTGTTTGGAGTAATGGGGTTTACGAAGCCGTTCACAGTGAATGATTGAGTCGCAAATGTACCGGTTACCCCGTTAATTTATGCGTTTCACAATGTACTTAACACATATCGTAAAGATTATTAAAAACCCCTTTGCATAGACCTCTACGGCTCTAACCGAAATGGTATCTGTATTAATAATTAATACGATATCAGCGAGAGATAGCCAAATAATTTTTTAACACTAAGAGCGGGTTGCTTCAGCTAACCATTACACATTATAGTAACTTTTTGACGTACGATTTAGTGAAACAACCCATTTTTTTGATTTGACGATAGTTAGCGCCATTTTTGACTATTACCGGTCAGTTATGGTTAATTGAAGCAACCCGCCCTAAGTCGTTATAGCCCGATAATTTACAAGTAAACTATCACTTTGACCACGTAGATTTCGTACTTCCCCTGCAAACTAAATACCCCTAGGTTATAACCAATACCTTCGACGGGTAGTTAAAAATACCTCCTTTACATTTGGTTGGCATTCTTGCCAAGTTTCAATTCGATCAACCCAAGAAATAATGATTTTTACATAACTCCCTCTTTTCATCCCCTTAGGATTTGAATTTCCAAATATTCTTTCTTAGTGCTCGCTTATATCATAACATGAAGTCACGTGCAAAATTTCACGCTCCTAGTTCCAGAAGTTTCGGCTGTGCGCTGATACGTCAGCCAGTCAGTCAAAGATTTTTTTAACAGAATTAAAGCAGACATGCTTGCCATCATTTTCAGTCAGGTTATATAAATCTTCAAAAAGTTGAATTCTCTACAAAGTGAATACCTCAGATCTACCTAGTTATTAAAAGCACATTTTTTGTTGTATGTTTTTATTTTATTTGTCTTTACTATGTCTGATTTTATTAGAATACATAACAATAACAGAATCAGTGTGACACTGTAAGTGGAGCAGGTGAAAACTTGACAAAGTAGTTAGTACCTACGTCAATTACAGCGTATAAGTAGCTTGTCATTTTCTGATACTTGAGGTTGTCTCCATCTCCTCCTCTATTGCTTTGCTTAGTCGCAATGGAAGTTAAGTGACATTTGTAATTTTAAATATTGTAGGTACTAAATACACTCTCGGACTCCTAAATCGAGCTCTCTTCTATGCCCTACGCAGGCATAGAAGCTTGAAATATTAATATTAATGATGAGAGTTTTTAACAGTTTTGAAGTAGTCATGCTGGCCATCGTTTTGGTGGCATCGCGGGTCCATATTTAATTCCACGATCATTTAAGAAGTCATAGACCTTTATACAAAAAATGTGTGTGGCCCGATTCAGGAGTAAATGACGGTATTACAGAAGGAACATACTGCGTCGTTAAAGTAAAGTAAAGCCTTACTGTGCGAAATGACTCACAGTCTGGCTCTTAGTATTTTTATACCAAACTACATTAAGTTATTTTCGATGCATGCATGACATTACATTACTAGCAATCTAATTTGATTTTGGTTAAATTGGAATTATAATATTTTCCAATAGGTAATAGTGTTGTAGATTCTAGGCAGAATAGACAATGAACAAGAAATCTCTAGATGTACTTTAGTTAGGTGTAGGTCTTTATAATACACATGTAATAGTTGCAGACCGCTAGAAGACAGGGGGTTGGACGGCCGCGGGCTGCGACAGATGTTAGATCACAATAAAAACTCGCGCGCCAGCCGACTATTTCGGCGCGCTGCCTTGACCCGAATCGAGTGTTTCGACAGAGCGGCCTCGTACACCGGGCCTTTCTATTTTTTAGGCATTACCTGTCGTATTATTACGACAGTTCTACCAGCGCCGCCATCTTGGAAGGATTTTGGTGCGCAGGCGCTTCAAGCACGCCTCCGTGGCGCAAAAACCGGTTTCAGTGCGTAAAATCATGTTACAAAAGTATGCGCATAATAGGCTTCCATCATGACAACGTTCATAACCGCATTTCTATATTATATTGAACAAACCGAGCGTGTTCAGATAAAATATGGACCTAGTTGTTCGCCTAGACAAGATGTAGCTGTCTAGCAAGGTACTCCTTCTCCTCAACTACATTAAAATCTGATCGGATTCTTACTGGTGCTAAATTCTACTATGTATTGATGAGATCTTGACATAGTTCGGCGGATCATCGCGCGGGTGATTTATCTAGGTTGTGTAACGATCGCCGCTGCCGCTATCTGGGCGATCGAGTGCGTGCGGGCGTTCGGATGCGATCGGCCAGTTCCGCCGGTACTCGGATGGGAGGGGACCGACAGGGGAGAGGAGGGGCACTGCCAGCCTTGACCAAGTTTCACCGAGTCGTCGGTACAAGGAGCGATCCCCACCTCTTCCCGTCCTTTCGGTACATACTATTTTTTATCTCGTTGACACGATTACTTCATTTGACGGCCCTGACGCGTATGTCAAGGTCGATACTTTGGTGGTGACAGGTATGAAGTTAAATTTTTGTATGGGAGTCTTCTTGTCTTAATTTCTATCCAAAACGTTCCCGCATCCAGATGAAACTACCGAGACATGATGTGTTTCCATGACCTCTTTTCCAAGGTCGACCTTGACCCATCTACAACTGGGGCAGTTCTACAAATAACTTCAGAATCCGAGGTGAACTCAGACGTATGTATGTATCTATTTCTGCACACCGGCTGTTTGTCACAGCGACGTATGTTTTTGATTTGTAAAAATGACCTTGACCTTGATCTAGTTTAGTCGTGTTATAAACGACTGACCTCGTTTACCGCATTATCGGCTGCTATACGCTATATGCTCATTATATTTTAACATTAGATGCTTAAATCAAAGCATTGAAGTTTGTTCGTGCATTTAGGTACCTATATGCATGTCATTCTAGTATCACTTAAATTTATTTTTACTTACTTAGTAATAGGTTAATTTCCTTTTTTCTTTCCAAATTTTACACCTCATTAGAGGCAGCCAAATTTCTATCAAGAAATTTGATTAAGTAGTAAACCTGATGATTCCCATGTATTAAACTAACAACTGTTACTATTAAGGGCACAGCGTAGCCCATTGAATCTATCAACACGTGTTACGCTTTTACTGAACTACTAAAAACACTGCGTCAGAACTCAGCGATAACCTCATTTAGTTTAGGATATTTGTTGATAATATAAAACATTTGTTTGACAAAGAATTTGATTTGTTATCAGGATAATCTGAATTTGATTTGTTATCAAGCTCTGTTCTGTTTAACAAGCAGAGTTAGCTTTGTTTCACTAGTAGCTGTGAGCGATCTTCAACTAAAGACTGCTTATTCTCGATTCTATTTACTGGATTTTAATAGTAAGACTATGGTAGCCAGGATATACCTAAACCATGAAGTAACTTCTAAAAAGTCATCTTGTTAAAATACATTTATAATTACGATTGTTATTCTTATATATCCCTATAGCCGTAATAAATTTACTTATCTAACAAGACTAACACGAAAATGAATTTAATTTGAATCAAATTTCTAATTACACTCTAATTTAGATTAGACAATACATTTACGTTACAATTGAAATGAGTGACCACTCGCTCTGAAGAATAATAATAATTTAATGGTTCAGATACCACGTTCCCAGTTTGAGATCCCAGTCGCCCGAAAACTCGTCAAGATGAATATTTACGAATGCATAATATTTTAACTCTTAGGGCTCTTACACACGAGCAGCATGTTGCCAACGGCAGAGGTAACTGCAGCCGTCGACACGCGTCAGAGGCAGCCGTCGACGAATCAGCGGTAATTTAAAAGATCAGCGGCAGCCGTCGTCGTCGTCGTTTGAAGTTGGCATATCGACGGCAGCTGCTGACGCGTCGACGGGTGCCGCTGACGCGTGTGCGGCTGCAGTTACCTCTGCCGTTGGCAACATGCCGCTCGTGTGTAAGAGCTCTTAGGCGTCAAACATAGAGCAGCACTTTGCTGTCAACAGAGCCAACTTTAGCTGTCGACAGAGCCAACTTCAGCTGCCAACAGAAGCAACTGCTACTGTCGACAGAAGCAAGTGCTACTGTCGACAAAAGCAACTGCTGCAGCATTCGACACGCCGACTGCTGCCCACCATGTTGACAGCTGTCGACACTCATACTAAGCTGTCGCCATTAGTCGGCGTTTGCTGTCCACGTGTCGACGGCAAACGCCGATCAATGGCGGCAGCTGCAGTGCTTCTGTCGACAGTTGAAGTTGACTCTGTCGACAGCAAAGTGCTGCTCGTCTGTAAGAGCCCTTAGTATTTCTTTACAAAATTGCTCGATACTTGTACTTGAGAATATGTGTACGTACATTATGACTAGAAGTATAAACTATTGAATTCTTAAGTTTCTGACGAGAGAGGAGAGAGAAATGCGCTTAGTGTCACGTAGAAAAAATCGCGCTCGTCCAAACGCGCTTTTAAATACAATTCAATTGTTAAGGGCCTGTTTAACGTTGTTAACTTTGGCTATACATAATATCACGTCGCGCTCACTGTTCGGTCACTGGGTAACTTTTACGTATTTTTCACGTAAAAAAAAATACCTACATACAATAATTTGCAAAAGATAAATTGAATAAATTACCTACTTGTTGTGATTCATCCTTTATAAACAAAATTAAATACATAGTACTTAAAAACTACCAGTTATTAATTAAAGTAAAAAATACAGCCATAGTAATGCAATGATTTTATCAATTTATTGAAGGCATCCTCTCAGGAATTGTTTTTCAATAAAAAAAATCATTAAAGGGGCAAGAAGGCGTTCGTGTTATAGCTCAATAACACCGCTGCACGAATTTATCGATTACCTCAGTGGTGCTGCGATTGCTGCGGTCAATCTTAGTTAATTTTACCCGGCTTGGAAGAAGGGCTATGTTTTCCGCCAGTATTTTTGTATGTATGTACCTATGTAGGACGCTTTCTTTCCTGAATCAGTATTTAAAAAAGCATGGGGGCCAGCTGGCCACCTCCCACCAATATGCCATAGCAAGCCACTTGGCGAAGTTTTTTTTAAGTACTAACACATGAAAGGACCTTGAAAGCATCACAAAGATTCTAAAAACCGAAATGACTAAAAACTTGTAAATAAGAAAGTTTGTTAAAAGCCAGACTGCACGAAAAACTAAAAGTTAAGAACAAGGTCTCCTAACAATCTGATGCAGTAAGAAGTTGGTAGCTTCAAACCTCATTTTGTAGTACTTAAATAACTGCTCCGAACTGAATTACACTGTTTGAAAAGTGATCCTATTTATTTAAAATTTACAGACTAAAAACTTTTTACAAAAAAGAGAACCGCCTTCAAAAACTAAAACTAAAGTCATGTGTGTTCTGTGCTAAAGTTATTTATCACTTTTAGTTTCTGAAGGCGGTTCTCTTTTTTGTAAAAAAGAAAAATAGAGATTGGTAGATGGAAGAAACGAAAACGTCTTCTATGTATATTTTTTTGGTTCTTGTTGATTTTTTCAAAGGGCGCTAAATAAATTTCTATTTATTGTGTACTAAAACCTCCAGAATGTAACAAACACTTTTCTGAAAACCGCTTCAAAATCGGTTCAGCCAAACGGAACATAATCGCGGACAATCATACATACAAACACACATTATATATACAAACATAAGGGTCAAACTGAGAACCTCCTTTTATTAAAGTCTGTGAAAAATATACAGCCATGTCTGGTTGGACTGAAAACTGAACTAAGCCAAGATGAAAAAATTCTAGATGGAGGTTGTTGTAAGTATAAAAATACTTATAATCTTTAGGATTACTGGTCAGATTACAAAAATTCTTTCACTGATGGAATGGAACTGATAAAATGGAATGGAAAACTTTGAACTTTGAAGTGCATAGACATTTATTTCGTTCAAAGCTCAACACTATGTCGTAGTAATTAATTATTGATGACTCGTGCATGTATAATTGACAAGCCAGGCCATTTTAGATGCCTATCATGAAAGCTTAAATATAATTTTGTTGTCCTTAATTGAGAAGTAAAGCAAAACGTATTCGATTAAAAACCTATGGCTGGAACCGACGTCACTGTTATACATTTCGCAAATTAAACTTCAACTTCCGGTTGTTGTACAAAACTGTTTGTTACAAACACACATTTATCGCATGATGGCACTATTTTTATCAGTGTTTGAGTTCCTGGGGTACTGTACACAAACTGCTGGTATCAAAAATACAAGTTTCTTTTTAACATACTAGGGGGAACTCGTCAAGGCAAATTTTTCGTACTGCAACAGAAAACAAGTGACCAAGTTACTTTTATTTGACATGTTAACCAATCATAACCACAACAGTTTACCTACTCCTCCAGTTATCCCCTAACCTAATCCAAATTTTACATTGCCAGAATTGCCAGAACGTTCCAAAAAATAAAGCATCAATGAGTAAGTACCTCCTTGTAAATCCCTTTCTCCTTCTTACAAGTCCTCAGTGGATAAATGCATAGTACGGCAGTCGTGAAGGGTACTAAGAAGCCCGGAAGAAAGGTGATCGTTCATAACTTAGAATTAAATATCACTGCATGATTTTTCTTACGTAGCCGTTTAACTGCATAATTTTTCTTCCGTAGCCGTTTAAAACATGTTAGATTCTCCTTCTTTCATTATTTTATAAAAACTTTTATTAAGTACACTTGTAGTGTAATATACCTGAGCTAGACGAAAACGTTATCCTATTAATTATACGACATTGGTAGGGAGTGTAGGGACATAAGATTTACTTAAGCATTATTTACTGAAAATGTAAAGTGAATTTTACTAATAATAGACTCCTGCATTACTCGTTATAAACGAACGCATACAATCCTTTCGTGAAACGACCCGGTCTGCAATACGAAACTGATGGAATTGCACACAGCAAGGCTTAAATCCGTTACGCTCGCCGTCTCTTTTAAACCCTTTACGAAACCCTGTAAGTCTGTCTTTATCACGCAGTGGCGCGTTGGCCACAATAAAAACTGGTTGTTATTTTTAACTTGTGAGTTGGGCGGACCGGCAACTTACTGAAAGCCCCTTTCCGTTCCAGGTTTAGTTTTAGTCTTAAGTAGCAATCTGCAGATTTTAATACAGTCTATTACAATTGCATGAAGTTTCATTTGAGCCAGTATGGGTATTTATGTGACTGTCATAGTCCGGTCCGGAGCGCAGTGTATGTTAAGAATAAGAAACACTGGTGTGTTAATAACAATCAACAGCTCCGTCGGCCCTACCCTAGCCGATAAATGACAATAGTGTGTGTAACTTAATCACTTTTCGAAAAAATACTGGTGTGTGTTAACATCGCGTAATTTTCAAGTCGCAGAATCTAAAATTCACGGAATAATCTTGGTGTAGATAATAATATGTTAACATTCATCGGTGTATGTCCGATTCAGTAAATTAATGAAACAACTTCGGACTTAACACATCTAAATTGGTGATTGTCGACATACAGTGGTGCATCTTCAGACACCAATATCGTACATTCACAGTAACATACACAAATATGAAATGAAACAACTTTATGCCAAACAAAACAATTTTAACATAATTTCATAAAACTGCCTTCGAAACGTTGTACTTACGTGGGTCATTACCAGTTTTGAAGTTGACATTTTTGACTAGATAACAATTCTACGTTATACTTTGGCTCTGGTTTCTAAATCTGTACCCTAATTTTAGTTCCACGTATAGGTATAGGTATCAGTTTTCCGTATTTAAAAATAAAAAGTACTTACCTATTACAAATTGAGCTTGTGACAGCAAAAATGCTTACGATTGTTCGTCTGACCATTATAAACTTCACTCTAGTTTTAGTGTTAGCAAATATGCAAACACTTCTAACAAATCTTTGCTATCTGTAAGTGTAATTTTATTGAGATTGGATTATTAGAGAAATTCATGCATTTGACATTGATGTAAAATTGTGTTAACGTGCTCTGGATATGTTTCTGTCTCTTCGTTCTCTTGAATACTGATAGCTGTGCGACACTGCCAGGGTACAGGGTAGTCCCTAAGCAGTAGCTTAGGGACTACGCACACTGGCGGTACGGCACCGTAAAGGAGATTATTGTTACTGTATATTATAGTTTAAATTTTAAAGATACTCGTTGTAGCTAGCAAAATCAAATGCTATACAATGTCGTGTCAGTTTTGGTTTGACATTTCAAACTATAACTTCATGACGTTAAGGTATATTATGTTACGTCACAAAATAAAACCTTTGCCATGTCGCTTAATAATAATACTTAAATCAGATTTATGGATTCAATAATTACTTATTAATCTCGCAATATTTAGGCCTTTATAAAAACTTCTATGTTTTATTTTCACCTACTTGAATTATTCTCGTTCAAAGAATTCCTTTTACTCCTATGTTTTTATTTCCAAGAATGGATTGGATGGATTATAAAGTTGACTATCCTTGATATTTAGCATTCCATTGACGCACATACCTTTTCTATTCAATTAATAGAAATCTGTTAATTTTCATTCAATGTATACTGATACTGCATAATTATTGGCAACTAACTTTTGCCCGCGACTTCGTCCGCGTGGATATCGGCTATCGCGGATGCAGACGAAGTCGCAGATTAAAAAGTAGCCCATAGGCTACAAATTTGGTATGGATATACCTTGAACCCCGGGGAAGGACATATCCTTCCCCGGGGTTCAAGGTATATCCATACCAAATTTCATGATAATCGGTTCAGCCGTTTCATTGTGAAAATGTAACAGACAGAGTTACTTTCGCATTTATAATATTAATTGGCAATATAGGTAGTATTTTCAACTGATTGTTAAGGAACTAATAAGGGCTTATTATGATTTTATGTCGTTCTGCAATAAACTTTTTTTTAACTCGATCCATTATAATAATATACAAATGTTAAGAATTTTCATTAAACAATGTATTATTTAAATAAATACCGTTGCTACTAAGTTAACATTGATTAAAAAGATGTCATTCAGTTTCGGATACAAAGAATCGGAACAAACATAAATTGCTGGTATCGTGATTCGCGAGGAGCGCCGTTCGGAATTTGGAATTCAGCCAGAATCATAAAGAGCGGTCGACTCCGCGTGTGTTATGAGGCCACCGTCCTAAATTTCAAGCCCAAGTTATTAAATATTTATTGAATGCCAAACAATTACTTGCAGCAGTCAACTATAACGTAAGAATATCACACGGCAAAGCATAAACATAATAGTCTATTAACTTTTGATAACTAGTAGGCAATGAAAAATAATCTATCTATAACTATGGTAATCCATATAATATAATAAACTAGGGGTTTTGTCAGCGTGGAGGTCGGAAAACAAAATTGTTTCGAAAAGTTATCGCTCGGGAACCTACAACGTACTACCAGGTTAAAAAAATCCTTTGTCCTACCAACTAACCAAATTTAGGACATAGTCTGTCTACTCTTGTGCTTTTCATACAAATCTATTTAGCGTAATTAACTAACAAACATCCAAACTCAGACCTTTACATTAAAAATATTGGTAGGAATCTAAATAATAAATTTTACATTCATCAAGTACGGCAAACCGCTACTGACGCTAATTGTATTAAGATTCGACACTAGCCCTCTAGCACTAGCTCTTTTAAGTCGATAATCATTAAAAGGATTTTTGCCAGCACAGTTTTTTTTACTTCATTTTTTGGATTTGAAGACGTGTCTGTTAGGCGAGGGCTATACAATAATTTATTACTGTGGTGTAGCCCGCAGATATTTCATCAATGTCATAATTTGATTAATCGTGTAGACACTGTACATGTACACCATTGTCAATATTTATCACAGCATTTCTAAATTTCCGAATTCCCTTCAATGATGAAATGATGACCCTTCGGATGGTGATAATCGTTAATCTCAGTATTATTGCCCCCACTTCAGAAAAACAGAAAGAAACATTTTATAGAGAGGTAGCTGTTTACGTTAGTGTCATATATTATCTAAAATAATGGATTAAACTATTTTTTTCTTGTTTCAGCCGTGCGAGCTGATCGCATGCGAGGCGGTCGCAACAAGTTTGGTCCTATGTACAAACGAGATCGCGCCCGTAAATTGCAAATGATGAGACAACGACAAATCGCAGTGCAGACATTGCGTGGTTCCCTAGGTGACAGCGGTCTAGTACTAGGCTTCGGTTCTCCTTACGCCGCAGTACCAGTCAAACAAGAGATACAGATCCCACAAGTGTCATCCCTCACGTCATCGCCAGAGTCATCGCCCGGGCCGGCCTTATTGGCTGCGCAACCGCAACCACCTCAACCGCCTCCGCCGCCCGCTCACGACAAGTGGGAAGCCCACTCACCACATTCAGCATCGCCAGACGCATTCGCGTTTGACGCACCAGCTACAGCAGCCGCCACGCCATCGAGCACCGCCGAACCCACAAGCACTGAAACCCTACGAGTCTCACCCATGATACGCGAATTCGTACAAACTATTGATGATCGCGAGTGGCAGAATTCGCTATTTGGGCTCTTGCAGAGTCAGACTTACAACCAGTGTGAAGTCGATCTCTTTGAGTTAATGTGCAAAGTATTGGACCAAAACTTATTTTCACAAGTGGATTGGGCGAGAAACACCGTGTTCTTTAAGTATTTAAAGGTGAATTTATAGCTAAGTATGAAAATCCTGTCCCAAATCCTTTAACCCTATCCTGGTGTACACCAAATTTGCTTGCGAATGCGAAGCCATTGCGCTGCTGCATAGTCTATTATTCATTACAGTTGATTGTAACGCATTGCGAATGGTTATAGTGATTTGCGTACGAACAGATAGTGACTAGTTACGATGTGGATGTGTGCGTGTAAGGGGCGCGTGTGACGCAGCGGGCGACGCGGTGCCTCTCGCAATCGATACGCCGCGCCGCTCGCGCCGCGGCGCACCAACTGGGTCAAGTTCCCACGACAAGCGTGCCGCGTGCCGCCTGCCACTGCGGCCGCACTTCAATTCAACATACTAAATGAACTACACACAAATTATTATGATACAAAAATAAGTAATTAGGTTGCACGGATAAAAAAAAACTATAATAGTCAAATTTTAAACACATGCAACGGAAAATATAGTTGTTGCAACACCGTGTTATCTTTTAAGTACACTAGATGAAAAACAGTACTAGATTCGGTTGTTGCGATACATAAAAAAGGAATGTTACACCGTGCGATGTCTAATAACGCGTGTCGACCGGGAGTTCAATCAATCAGCAGGAGTCAATCGGCGAGAAGCGGGAGTAAGCCTGTGGTAGCGGCGCGGCGGCGGCCGCCGCACCGTGGTCGTCGTACGCTTACGCAAGAGCCGCAGTCGGTCATGTGGGCGAGCGACGTTGCCACTCTGCGCTCATAGCTTCGTCTCATTCCCACAGACAGCCTCACAACTAGCAATTTTTGTTTGTGCTAAAATGACGCGACATATTTACGACCCATTCTCGGAATTAGGACGATGGTGAACGAAGATATATTTCACTGAACATACAGTAGACTGTTTACGGAAATCATAGCATTTTTGAGGACTATTTTTATTACACAATTTAATAAAATATAGGTCAACTTAGTGTTCATTTATATTTTTTTGCTTCGTCGTATCATAAAATAAACATATCCAAGAACACGTAATGTAATGCTGTCAAAGCGCTAAGGATGTATCTACGGGCCTACGGGGTATAAGCGGGCGGGAGAGATGTTGATGACCTAAACTTTCCCCAGACGGATGTGATGTAACGGTGCGGGCACGCGGGGCGGCAACGCTGCACTTTCGCCGCCGCACTTGACACACTGCCCGTGGCCGAGTTGCCGCGAGAAAGCACTTTTTACCGCGACGCGTAACCGCCGGTAACGGAGACGTAACAAGTTCTGTGGCCTTTCTTCGCTTTCTCTTACGTAATACTAATTGCGATTAGTCACATAACAGCGCGATGAACTTGAGCTGCCGCGTATTTTCATAGTGATATCGAACTCTTAGATATTTTTGGGTTATTGGTTTAATGTCATTTCTATTTGAATATTAAAATAAAAAGCATAGGCTTCTATATATTCTATATATTGTAAGGAAATATTGTAATTAGATCAACGATGACATTTTGACAGTTTTTCAAAAAATATTTTCCTATTGAAACTAGTTGTAATGTAAACATTTTAAGCTTCGTAAAAATAAGATTAGCCTTTCACTTTTATTACGATTCGATCTTCTGCGGTCTAGACATTAGGCAAGTGCTAGTTTCGAAATTGTCAACAACGATAACTAGTGTACCTGCCTCACCAAATGCATTCTGTATTTTATTAAAATACAAATATAAACTTAGAATATTCTTAAATGAAGTATTGTATAGCTTACTAATTACACAAAGATAAGTTTTTATAATATATAGCAAATAGTTTTCATGGTAAAAACACTAAAATACCCTTATTTTTAGTACTTATGTTATTTTTTTAAGATCTTGTAAAAAGAAATCCCTAGTCTTATTGTATGTGTATCATAAACAGTTTTATATTGGACTGAAAGTTTACAAGTCGTGTGGGCTGCTCGTCATAAAAGTAGATCTATATAACGTGAAAAGTTTACAGCCCATTCTAATATTCTTTACGTTATAACGTTATGAATTTATTTCTAAATCCGTAGATCTAATAAGACTCCCGACATTGGTATCTAAAGTTTTAGGCACGCGGCTATTCAAGACGACTTTGACCTACTTCGCGCACTACCGATTACCAACAACTCAGTTCAAGATGGCCGCCCAAAGGGAGTGTTTACTGTACTAGATCCGAAACGATCAATGACTCACTACCACTCTCCGCAATTCTATGCTCTACAGCAATGAAAATAGAAACGTATACATAGAATATGAACAAACTTACATTTTCTTTTGCAAATACGATATAAAGAAAGACGTTATGTTAATTGTGACGAGACGTATCTACTGATTAAAAACGGTCAATTACCATTACTGGTAATGTCAATGCCATTATTTGACCGAAATAAATACCTAATTGTCTATTCAATGCTAGTTGAATTTCATCGTCTCTATCTCGATCCATCGTGTTGAGCAAGCAGCACGCGGTGTGGCAATGCCTTCGAGCTCTAAAATTCAGTTGTAACATTTCGTAAACGGCAAATTTAACGCGCTCAAGCTCCGCCCCGTGTTTTCTAATGCAACTCAATAAAATGTAGGTCGACGTCGCCGGTTGCGACTGTCAGATAATATTTTGATTACACTCGACACCTGAATTAGTTTGATACTGAGAATGAAACGCTGACAAAAGCAAAACATAGATTCTTTATCTCTATGCCGTATTAAAAAATTGCGGCATTCAAAACCTTAGTTTTAAAATTCAACTAAATAAAGCATCTTATTATACCACCGACACATCGTAACTCCTATCTACGTCCAACTTTTTGCCGTCACTAATATTTTATACTATTACAAAATCTACTTTTGTATACGTTTTATATTGTAATGTAGGGGCAGTTACTAATATATTGTTCTACAAACCATGCTCAGCGCAAAACTAACCTAAATAAAGCGAATTATTATAACTGCTTTTACATTATTATGTGTTATAACTATTATTAATATTTCAATATATTCTATCCTTGTAAGTATATATCATTAGTGACGACAAAATTTATCTCGAGACCTACATCGCAATCAATTGCGAAGAGTTGGTTATTTTGCCCTGCATGTGTAGCAATGCGGTTTTGATTTGTTGCAGGTTGATGATCAGATGAAGCTGTTGCAGCATTCATGGTCCGACATGTTGGTGTTAGATCATCTTCATCAGAGGATGCACAATGGGTTACCTGACGAGACTACTCTTCACAACGGTCAAAAGTTTGACCTTCTTTGCCTGGGTCTTCTAGGCGTCCCCTCGTTGGCCGATCACTTCAACGAGCTCCAGAACAAATTAGCAGAGCTCAAATTTGATGTTCCAGACTACATCTGCGTAAAATTTTTACTTCTACTAAATCCTGGTTAGTATTAAAATTTATAAAATATATATTTTGTAGTCTAGTTTTATTTGAATGTAGCTATGTTTAATAATGGTTTCTTTCGGTTGCCCCAAATGCGAATGATTGCTGAATGTGTTTATTTTTTATCTGTAATTCTTATTTTTACTGAAACTGTAAGTTTGTGTGACACCATTTTGTACATCAATTACTACACAGTGCTGTTTTTTGTCTTGAATTATTATCTTGACGTTTCAGAAGTGAGAGGCATCGTAAATGTGAAGTGCGTCCGAGATGGTTATCAGACAGTTCAAGCTGCACTTCTCGACTACACGCTGTCCTGTTATCCTACGATACAGGTTAGTAGACCCGTTTCCTGGATTAGAGGAGATTGTAACCCAATCAATTTGCATCACACTTGCCGAGCGTGTTGTCTTCGGGCATTAACTTGTCTTCGAGTCTACATCTATCCAAAGTAGATTGTTAAAGGCTAATTGAATGACCGGATTTTTATCTAAAAAGCTTTAAAATCATAAAAGCTAACCGACAAAATAGCAAAATTTTTTTTTGAGATACTGTGCTCTATTCAGTATAATTTTATAACATTTCAGGATAAATTCGGCAAACTAGTAATGGTTGTACCTGAGATCCACGCTCTGGCGGCCCGAGGAGAAGAGCATCTATACCAACGGCACTGTGCCGGCCAAGCGCCCACACAGACCCTTCTCATGGAAATGCTGCACGCGAAGCGCAAGTAAGTCTCTCTTTGAATCATTTACATATACATTGTAATCGTCCAAATTCATCGTATAGTCACGTGGTTCTTTCATTAACAATTTTCATCTTTGAACCGAATACTTAACCAGATGTATCGTTTTGGCCTCCAATTTCTATAAATCAAGTTGTTTCGGGTAAATATTCTATATATTTTCTAAATGGGGAACATATTTTTGAGGGGAGACTCATCAAGTTTGCAGATGAGAAATGCAACGTGTATCTCGTTCTAGGCCGAACGGAGGTGAAATGGTTAACCGGAATGCCGAGCACACGTCGACACTTGACCGATTGTATGTTATTCTATATCATATCATACTTTAATATATTTATATACCATACATTTATGCAATAAACTAGTGCCTCATTGTAGGATCAGCTAATAATGTTGGGAACTGCTTTATCTTAAAAATATCGATCTCTATGTGCTCTATTTAAATAAACACAAAAACTTTAACATTATGTTGCTACCAAAGTTCTAAAATCAATCTAAAAATACTTAACGAATTTTATAAAACATGCACATTAAAAAGTCAGTCATAAACAAAAACCTGAGAGAATTTGGCAGATAAACTGAAATAATTTGTCGTCAATTCAAATCTCAGACAGACCTATTTACACTAATTCACTGGTATTCAAGGAGTGTAAAGCCAGTTTACCAAAAAATGAAAAAAAATATTGAAAAGAGACTCAATTTTTGGAAATTCTCGCTTATGAGCTCAACTGTCTAATTAGCAAAAATAATAGTTTGAAACAATGGCCAACGCAACGCCACCAGGGTGCTTACTCTTCATTTTAAAACCGATCGATCGACATTGGAATTTTGACGTTTTGGCGTGTTTCGTACTCTTGAGGTCGCCGCTAGCGCCAAATTATTATTAATACGTGTCCATTTTGGGGAACTAATTGGAGTAGGGATCGGGTTTAAGAGCGCCCAACCCCATCGAACGAACCACAATGCGAGCGTGATTGAAAAATTTTTTGTTTCAACCAACGCAAAGCTCGAAAACAAACGCGATAACATCACAGGAACATTGGCGCGCGGAAATTTCGCAAAACTTGTTCCAGGACATACGTGTTTTTAAAAAAGCCTTACAAGTTTTTGGTAAAAAATGTTTGTAATTTAGAATCTACATTACATGTGCAAGGATTATGAACGGCCAAAGTTCAGATAAAATTGTGCAAAAAAACTGATTTTCGGACGTGTTTACTGAATTTGTTTCTCGATAAAGTTTATTTTTGGCTTCATACAAACCTAGATTTAAACAACAAGATACCTGTCTGTTAAAAATATTTGAAAAATAAGTTGTTATAACGTCGTAATCGCGTACGAGCGTTTGTATGGGAAATATGACGGGATGGGCGCTAATATGGTACGATTAGCAGTAATTAGTGTTTTACATAAATCCCATTAAAAAAAAAAACGTTCGAAATAAAGACGATATGAGCTTCGGAGGATTTGTATACGGTCTTCATTCATTCACAGAATATGCAAAACGGTTTCTTTGAATAAAGTCGAATTTAAAGCAAAGCATGGATTCGTTTGAGGAAATATGTACAACTTAATACAATTATATAAAATACTAGCTTTTGCCCGCTACTTCGTCCGCGTAAATATCGGTTATCGCAGGTGCAGACGAAGTATGTCCTTTCTTGGGGTTCAAGCTATCTTCATAGAATTAGGAGATTTTATACCTCATTATTAGTGTCTAATTCGTTTTTAAGATTATGTTTCACTCGATATTTCATCTATTTTTTCTAATAAAACTTAAGTAAAATATGTAGTAGAAAAGCAAATTTTGGTTTAAATGTTTGTATCGTTATAATTACGTAACTTAAAAAAGTGTTTTTTTGTGAGTGTAAATATCAAGGTTATTTTGGTTATATAGGGTAGGTTATTACAAAAGTTTTTAAGTCGATAGGAGAATTCGTTCCAAACTTATAAGGAAATTGTAAAGATAAAATTGTGAAATCACAAAATTACGGCCCGTAACGTAACTTCACGTGTAATCAAATAAGCGTCGGGGCAATCCCAATTTTAATCCAATGTTGTTTCAAGAGTATCGAATCACGTGACTGCATAGTTGACATTGGAATCATAATGTGATTAGATTGAAATTAAAATTAATTTGAAGGGTAAGCCTGCAGGAGGCGGCGGCGTTCACATTGGAACGGTTTAATTAGAGCTGCTAAATATTTTCAGCATGACATATTCTATGCCTAGTTCCAACAATATTAGCAATAGATATCAATATATTTTGTATTGTATATAATTAATGGATAAGAGTTACCAATTTGAAATTAAGTCATTGTGACTTTTATGCTGCGGGTCTTCAAAGTTATAATGACTTGAATTTCGAATATTAGTAACAATCATTAATGTATACCTACTTGGCAACTCTACTACTCCTATTATTATTTGCACCACGCTTTTGTAGTATCACATTATAATGTAATATAATTCATAGTTAAAATGAAATTTTTTTGAATGTAACAAAAAAATTACATTTTTATAAAAATAAGTTTACTCATTTAAAAAAACACTGGTATTCAGCTGCATCCGGTTAGACTGGAAGCCGACCCCAATATAGTTGGGAAAAGGCTAGGCAGATGATGATGATGATGGTTACTCATTTACTTAATGAATTTACCGGATATCATCATTTCACTGAAATTAGATTATCATATTTTGATAAAAATATAAAATTTTGACTAGATTTATCGTAAGCATAGAAAATTTTACAAATACATATGCCATACATAATGAAAACAAAGGTTGGAAGAGACTACGTATGAAGTAGCTAACACCACTAATTCAATAAAGGGCTGGGTACATAACGGTTTTATTAAATTAGCAGGATATAAATAATAACACTCTTATTAGTCGTAGATAGTAAATTTAGTTGTTACTGGCAATAGTGGCAATACATAATTATTAGTTCACTCATTTAGAATGCTTAGAACATTGTATTTACAGTTGTTAGTAGCATGAATAAGTAATTTTTACATTATTATTAACTTATTCATTTATTAAATACTTTTAATATTAAATTTTCCTATTGGACCGTTCTAAGAATATGGTAAAAGATCCGGTAATACTCGAATGGAAAAATAGCTTTTGCATATTTTCTTATTCCAAGAAATAATAATCTTGGGAAGTTTATTTAGAAAAGTAGTAGGATCGAAGAGTTCCATTAAACTTTTAATGTTAATGGCAAAACCTTCTTGAAGAGCAAGTCAGTCGAACAAATATTTATCAGATCTTCAACACTTGTGGGTGTTAAACCAACCTCAAAGTTGATTCTAGTCTAGCAATAATCAAATATTTTCTGTACACATTTATAATTTTATTAATATTTAACGCTTTTTCGACAGTCAGCTGTTGTACTTCATGCGTCTCCATATATCTATCCTCTTCATATGAACAAATTAGAAATTTAATTCGTTCATGCGAACCTATATGCCACTTAAAGCATATGAAACCAATCAACAACCACTTAAGAGTGTATCTAAATGATCACACTTTAAAGTGGTTGTTGTTGTGGTTCGAGCATCGAATTCGAAGACACCTAATTATGATGGCCAAAGACGGGTATAATGAAGCATTCTTATACAGTATATTGTATACCTGTTGTCTAACGTAACTAATAATAATGGCAGTGGCCAATAACAAAAAATAATATAATTATATTACATACCTACCTACATTGGAAATTGAAGTTGCTATCCAAATTCTATATATAATTCGTCAAAAGTACAGCTAAATACACCACAAATTATGGACAAAAATATTTGTTCTTTTAGCTGTTATTAATTAAACTGTACTCATAATAATATCTCAGTAGGTATGCCATGTCGTGTTTTTTTTTTTTATGTAGGAACCTAGATTATTAAATACTAGTCAGGTATCTAAATATATATTTGTACTGTTCAGTTTACAAACCAACTTTAAAGTATAAAAAAAATTAAGTGTCCGTATTGTTAATTACAATATTGTGCTAATAAAATATAAGATCAAAATGAGGATGGTCTCTTATCAGACAATCTGCAATAAAAGACCATAGACATACTAAGAACTGTTATAGTTACTTTATGTTATAATAACCCAGTAATTCTTGGTTAATGCTAAGTTGTGAACACCGGAATATATCTTATAGTTTCAAAAAGGTTTACGCCAGGCATTGTGAAGCCACGTAAAGCTTTGTAGTAAAGATATGTGTACACTATAAGAAATTGCTCTGTGTGTATCAGGTGCGGATTCCTGCCTAGCGACGCGATTGAGCAACAATCGCCAATATAGAGTAAGCATTATCGTAATCAACGTACACCGAGACCATCCTCGCACTTCCTACTTGCACATTTTAAATTATTTTTATGTTTTGGCACCTTTTTCACTGCAAATTTTTATAATTTTATTTTTAATGTAGTGTATGGTCACAGGCACTATCACTTTAATACCAGTAATAATTCAAATACAATGAACATTTATGTTGTTTATTACGCGAATTGGCATACTTAAAAAATCATTAATACTCTACGTGTGTTATGAAATTATTTCGGATTTTGTCAAGTTTTAAACCTGACAGAAGTAGGTCCTAGGTAAATAATTATATTGATTGCGCGCGCGGTTGTGTAGGGCCTGAATAACGCCACAGATTTATACTACTTCACTATTCGGAGTATGTATTGATTAACGTGTTTATGTCATGCATAAGAAATGACGTCGACACTTACCGTCCAGGTTACGTAATCAAGTTGTGGGTTGCTAGGATTGATTAACAAATCATTGGCGGGTCTTGAAATCATGCAAAGTAGCGCCGTGGGCGCTATTTGCGTTTGTATTGTTAACGGTTGTAATCATTTTCTAGCTGCACTTACATTATTTATTCAAAAATCATGCAACTAAGCATAGTGTACTTATTAGTATTGTATATTTTTTATCGTAGCAAAATTCAATCAATGGTCTAGTAATTTAGCAGCTCTGACATTTCAAAGGAGGATAAAATACTATGTGGAAGAGTTAACAATAAAAAACTAATTACCTAACTATGTAAATGTTAAGTTCAATTTCAAGTAACGCGACAAGAATACAAAAATTTACATTTAACATAAAATTATATAAATACTAAAATTAAGTGATAGCACAATGTTTCTACGGGTGAGTTTTAACCACAAGACAGAAGAGTAACACCGAAAGAGTAATTTTGGCAAAATTAAAAACCGTACCTATTTATTGTTTCACTTTAACCTGGGATTACCAAAAACAGTTATTCTACAAAATAAAAAACGTATTATTATGAATCAAACAACGGATTATGTTGTTAATTAGGACTTTTCCTCCCAACGCAATTTTAGTAAATCAAAGGCATTAATGTCATTTATTCTCGATTATCCAATATTTTAAGCACGCGCATGTTTCTGCCTGGGTTCATTTTCTCAATAGTTTACTTATGGCATTTTATGCTAATCCTATGGTTTGATCTACGTCATTATTACCGCTCTGAAGTTCTGTTTCAAAAACTCATTCCGGAAAAACAAAACAACATATTATTTTCTTCATTTTTTCGCTAATATTGCTTTTCCACCTTATTTCTTTCTTTATTTTAGGTTTTAGTTACATGATTTATAATGTAAAAAAACTACTAAGGATACCGAACCGTGACATTCACGCAGTCTGTTTTGCGGACTTATATGTAATAATTATAATTGAATTTAACGTGTGAACGAATTTCACGACTCGGTCACTTAGTTTCATTTTGGGCCGGTATAATTATGTTCAAATGTAATTTTGTGGTGCACATAGTAACTCATGACAATTTCTGTTTTCAGATCTTGAAGTCTCAGTTAAGAGAAACAGACCACAAAAGCGCCAAGCGCTCCCGACACCGCATCAGATAGAATATGCAACAAACTTTACTTATTAGTTAGTTATAGTTATATCTTGGTGTGTGATTATCAAATTTAAGTTATTGCGCCGAGCGCCGGCCGGCGGTGCCGCGCGTGCCTAGTCCGATACAGATAAAACAAATATTTATCTACCTATTGTTTGTAAAATAATATACAAATATTATACACCAGTCTTGTGTAGCTATGGTTAATTTATTTAGCAGTCTATATCGTGTTACTTCAAAATTGAGTAAGTACATTATATAACTAGGTTCTCTTTAAATCCGGTGCGTAAGTAAAGGGAAATATTACAATACATATTTTAGGAAAGTGTCTGTGATTATAAACGAAGAAATTTGATGAAAACCGTTTTTAATGTTAGTTGAAATGATCATTATGTGTAATATAATTATAAATGTTAGTTGTATTCAGTACCATACGTACATACAATATGTTGTGGTCGCGCAACGCAACTGGCGATGCCCGATTTTATTTCTTTTGACGTTACTTATTAAATTTACGGATTATCTTCTTTTTAAGACTATAAAGCACTTTACAATTGTATGTATATTAAATTGTCTTCACTGATATCTTATAAAACGTTGTGTTCTATAGCTTACTTGTGTGGCGGCGAGTGTGATTGTTGACGGTGCGAGAATGTTGCAGTGAGCGACTACTTTGTTAAGTATGCATATTGGGCTTGGATGAGATATGAAAGAAATTTTATTGAATGTTGATATATTGGTCTATGTGTATTATATAATGTAGAAATGAATAATTAATCAAATTAAAAACTTTAAAAATTTACAGTTGCTCCTTAAAAAATGTTTATCTGAATGTTGTATAAAATTAATCAAGTATTGTTTAAATCGGCCATACCAGTACAAAATCAAAATAAAATAATTCTTGTAAATAACATAACCACATAAACAGTGATGTATCCTACTTATGATTGTGTAATTATGTAAAATATTTCTCAACATACGTGCAAGAAGCCTTAAAAATCATAGATTTTTAAAAATATATGGGTACTAGCGTCTTTCGGCTGATGGCCGAGGAAGGCGATGTATTTTTATATAAAGCATATTGTCCTTTATTAACATATATAATATGTTAACTGAAAGTACATGATTTCGTATTTTTCTAACAAATAATATAGTAGCGTACGTAATCAAATGTAAAGATCTACTTTTAAAGTGGAAGTGATTATACATAATATTGAATATAAAGTGTTATCATATACATGTATGGAAAACTGTCATAACGACGTTACAAATTTGATTTGAGAACGTTTTCTTTTTATAACGGTGTCAATTTGATAAAAGGATACTGCCCACTAGATAACAGTTGTGTCTACATCTATGCGTATGAAGGAGACGGATGCAAGACCTGTCCGAAAAGCCTAGAAAGCCGAGCGGTAGACGCTTAGCAAGTACACTTGGGTACCTCTACGTATTGTAAACGAATCATTTAAGTAATGTAAAAAATTGTGATTTGACGGTTTGTGTTTAGAGTGAATGTTTGTATTCAACTTTTGTTTAACTTAATATCAATGCACCAAGTGCGAATGTTTAGGTAGTAGGTTGCGTCAACGAGTAGAATATGTTTATAAATAACGATGGTTTGTTCATTTTGGCTTAGTTTTTATTATCTAAGCTTTCATATGTACAAAATCTAAGGCACCGTATTTTATCAACAATACCGTCCAGTGAACACTCGGGATAACACTAATTCTATCATCATGATTTTATGTTAGAAATTCACGAATTAAAACTTCAATACACGTGATATTTTGAATGCAGTAATAGTAGCTACGATAGAGACAGTATAGTCCCTGTGTAGATGAATAAACAAACAACTTTAAAAAGTTCCTTGAAACGTTGTTGTGGTACAATTTTTTTAATATATACAATTCTTGAATTTCTTTAGTGAGCACTGTTGAAAGTTTTATAAACCTTTATTTACGGCTGTAACAGTTTTAAGTTATTTGGCGTATTTAATATCAGCATATTTAATACATTTTCATTCTAACATTTCGTCTACTCTTTTATAATTGAATACCACATATTTGTATGTAAATAATTAAAACCGTTATATCAAACCTTCACGTATGTGTACCTCTTGTTATAACTTTAAGGCTAAATAGGAACATAAAGAAGCTCCGATAGGAAGAAACTGTTTGGAATAAGCACGTATTGCTTCTATATTCATTTCATTCATAAAAATAAACATTTTATTAATTACTCAGTGATTTTAGATACTTTTATGAGCACATTTTCCTGTGATCTTTCTTAAAATCGTCCTTAATCCAAAGTATTCTTCGCTAACGTCACTTTGATTCTACATCGCAAACGATGTCATCATAGAGAATTGAAGTAACGCGCAGCTTCTCATGGTAAGCGCTTTATCGAAGGCAAAGCTGATCTGTGATGGTATGACATAGTTAAGTACATTAGACGGCGTGGGTCATTATTTTGCTCGTATTTAATTGAGCACACCGATAATTGTGACCAATTATAAACAATACACCCGTTTGTCCAGTGCAGCTTTAAAATAAACCTCGTTTGTCGACAGGGTTCATGTTGAAAGTCGGTGAACTAAGAATGTTTCTTAATAATATCGTAGTAGCAGACAAAACATTAGCACCACTAGTTCGGAAGCCGTTTATACCTCAATGTACGATTCCTTTAATTAGAACTGTGTCTTTTTACCAAACGTGTTACCATTTAATATTATTAATATTTTATCATCAGTCACATGGATATTTTTGCTTAGATATACAGTATTATTTTGATAGATATATTATTCAAGCAACATTCACTTTTCTAATTTAAGGAATCGTATCATAATATTGCCTCGGAGCAAATGACTACATGCATACATTTTATTACGACATAACGATAGTATAGTATTTATATTTCTTGAGGCTTATTTGCATTAGATTAATAACTGACTGAATATACAAACATAAGTGTATGTATTTAGTGAGTCCTAGATGCCTATACATAATTAATTACGTTCATCATTGTAAATTGTTATTACGATGATGAAGTTATAAATAGGCAACTAAAAATTTCACTAAATGCACAGATTTCATCAATAAAATAGTAACACAGTTGGTTGTTATTTATTCATATCTGATGCAAATTAGCCCTACTAAGTATTCAATAAATATTGATTGAAGGAATGTGAAATATAATAATCACAGCATCACTTTTTTGACAATTATATATTTTATTTATTCTAATAAGTTATCAAGTGTATGCATAGTGACGTAGTCACCCGTCAGTTAAGTGACGGCTAAGCGCAAATTTACAGAGCCGTGTGCCATTCATGTGATCGACAGGGCGATGATACAAAACGCGAGAGCTTACTTGAGTTTAAGCGACTCAAATCTATGTCTCGCTGCCTGCTAAGTACATATTGCCCGTACACGATCCACTATTAAGTACAACTTTTCTGCACGTATTACAAAGGCTACATTCTCTTGACAATAAACGGTTCAACATTAAGGTGCCAGTGTTCATAATTATTAGTTTTGTTAGTCGAATAATTTGCTATCACATCTTATTTCATTCGCTTCACGTTTAAATTAATCAACTATATTTTTATCCTTTAAATATTTAATTGATTTGAATGTATAAAATCTAAACCTACTATTTACATCTAAGATTAGGTTGTAATGTACAACGTGTTGTATCTTAGCGTACGTTATGTTAGTAATATCTATATTTATGACTTAAAATTATAAGTATTTTAAAGTTAAGGTACACGATGAGTGTTCTATGTAAATGTAAATTTTGAGTTCAACTAGATTGTAAGTGATAGATAGTAACAAACTACGCAGCGGGATCATCGCGTCCTCGTGTCGCCGCGGCAGACTTGCGGGGGCGCGATGCTCGTCCGAGTCGGGCACTGTTACTTCGCTCAGATTCGCTCGCGCAGCGTAACGTATCCGTACCCGGTCTTACAGACATTATCGCAGACGCGATGTCCGCTTCACTTGCATGAAATCGATTAATCATCACGTGCTTTGCTCGATAATAACTATGTTAGATGATCGGTTGCTGATGACTATGTACGCGTCGCACACATTCCAAAATATCGCTAAACGTAACGCTAAATGACGCGTATAGACAAAGCGTTGCAATTTGTAAGTTTACCACTTTGTTGTTCATTAACGATAAGTTAGGATTAATCTCAGTCGATGTTGTTTAACTTTAGTCTGTATCTCGTGGTTAAGTTTATGTGAGGATGTGAATTTGAGCGAATCGACAGGCCTCAGCCTGAAGGGTTCATACTAGCTGTAAATCTTTAAGTACCTAAGCGATAATTTCTGTTGCACCTTAGTTTGTTTCGCGCGCCGTGTTAGTTCTACTTTATAAATTGTACATATAGATAGATAGGGCGAGGTATACAGTTGTTGTATTTGAAAACATGGGGCTGGCAATTACCAATGCAATACCGCATTTGCTGTTTATAAATTAAAATAAATCTTAAACTGATACCATCTTAGATGTATGGCTATTTATGTGTTACTGTTATTGAAAGGGGTGAGGTCACGAGTCGAGGGCGGGGTCTTCGATTGCGGCTGAGCTGTTTAGCTTCAGTTAGTAGTATACGAATACTTTGTATCGGACACGCACAACGAGCCCGGTCCCGGACAGTGCCGAGCCTCGCGACTACCCGCGCCACGAGTGGAACACGACCCTCGCAACTCGGTCCAGTGACCGTTGTAATACTTGTAATGTTATTATAATAACATAATTACACCCAATAATGTTCATCCAAGAAGGCTTATTGTGAGGCTGCTCCTATTTTAACTGAACGAGTGCTAGCAACTTAGCTCTATTTAAACGTCACTCGTTTAAACACCACATCACTGCTAACATCACGTCTCGTTATTGTTAGAAATAATATTTTCATATAGATGTAACTATAAATATGTGAACTTGTCACGGCACGACTTATTATCACACATTATCTGCTAAGGATTTAATATTGATACTTAAAATTGATACTAAGAATGTCACCAGAAAACAACTTTGTTGAAGTTCAGTTAGAGCGGAGCAACCGGCAGTAGCTACCACAGCCACATAAATTATGTACCGTGTCATTACCTCACATTTGCGTCTTTTATACAATATAAAATAATAGTAATTGTTGTCGCTAAATCTTTAAATTTATTTTTATTGTCATTATTGTTTAGCGGTGTCATTAAGTTTAAAACACAATGATCTATTTTTAGATGACAACATAGATGATATGTAAGGCGGTGTGAGATGTCGCCCGAGCATCTTCAATGTATTTATTTTCATGGTGATTAATAAATATTGTGAGACGCACGTACGCGCGGGCGGCGAGGGCGCGCGCTCGCGCCGCCGCCCGTTATTGTAGAAATAAATGATATTTTCGTTTAATTAATTCTCATTTTATTTATTCCTTTTCTTCTTTAAAGTTAAAACGGGTTTCGGATTTAATTTTGAATAAAAAAAACTGCTTTGTTCAATTTTGTTTAACCACTAATACGCGCCCTATCGACGCGTTCCGTTTACAGGATAAACTAACTGCACCACACTACCGCATCACTTCCAGAATCTCACAAAAAAAATATGTTTAATAGGAGCAATCTTATCGCTCCTTGCTTTTCCATCTCGTCATTAAAGTTAACTCTTTAGCTTAGTTTCCAGAGTGCTCAACGTGAAAACCATGAAAATTGCCGCTACTTTAGATGGTCACGACGCAGATTACAAGACCGATCTTGACATGAATTAACCACAAGATTCAGCCAGTTTAATATGCTGAAAACGATAGGACATCGTTGCGAGGCCGACCCTGCGGTTTTATTTTGTCTATTGCTGCAGAGATGTAAGCAATCGCGAGATATTCTAAAGGTCCCCCACGCGTGCACAACAATCTCGTCTACGAACAGCGTTAAATGCCAAAACAGGGTTTTCAGGCTCCTAAATTTTATTATTTTAGCTTTTTAGGCAGGCAATAAATGAGTCGTTTAAAATTTCAACATTGGCAGAGAAAAACGCAGTTTCTTCACTAGTATATATGCACCTAATGAATTACTTTAAAAAAAAGTAATGAGATTATCATAGAAATAAAAACAAATATAAAATGTTTCCATTCTTTAAACATCGGCTGTATTTCGAGCTGTTTCGGCAATCTAAATGCTTTCTAATCACTTTGAAATTAGGTCATGCTTATCTTTATCGATTCCAAATATGTACGCACTGTACGCAGTACCTACTTATTTCGAGCCAGTAAGAGGCGTCAAACAGTAATATACATAACCGTGAACCAATGCCTGAACTGTTTAGTGAATATTTTCAGGACGATACATGTATGATATGTTGAATTTTCAAAATGTTGAATTCGCAAAATGTTGAATCCCAAAATGTTGAACTTGCGCAAAGTTGATTTTTCTGGACCCACAATGTTAAATTCCTAAAATATCGAATCATATCAAATTATGAATCGCTAGCTACAGTATGTCTATTCTGTTACACTCTCCCTCGGTGAACATCTACGTGAAGTGAGCTGTCATCCGCCCGTCTGCTTTGTCAATCCCTAGCAAGGAGGCTAATGATAGCTCACTTCACCTAGGTGTTCACCGAGGGAGATTGTAACAGAATAGATATACTGCTCTCGACTTCGTTCCCGATGATTTTTTCCCTCGTGAGCTTACACACGGCTACCTCGCTGAGTTACGCTATAGTACATAGATGTAAAACAACTTGGAAACTGAAGAGATCATTATTAATTGAAAACTGGAGGAAAAAAGTGGTGAATTAATTTATCAGTATACATAGTTGACGAATGACACGACTCCTGGAATCATGACCAGGTAATCATGACTCAGTTGGAGTCACCAGTTTCCAAATATCTTCAGTCGCCATGCTCTTTTACATCCATCTACTAGGAGCGCATAACTTATGACATACTAGTGATTTCCATAATAATAAAAAGTAATGGTTGTATGTTTGTCCTATATGCTTTCCTGGTTGCATAACTTTCGTGTAACTCAGCGAGGTAGGCTTGCGTAAGGTCGCAAAGAAAAAATAACACCGGGAACGAAGTCGCGAGCAGTAGCTAGTGATTTATAATTTGATACGATTCGATATTTTAGGAATTCAACATTGTGGGTCCAGAAAATTCAACTTTTTGCAAATTCAACATTTTGGGATTCAACATTTTGCAAATTCAACATTTTGCGTATTCAACATTTTGCAAATTCAACATTATAGTCCTGAAGGAATATTTTATTGATTCTTTCCAATTTTTGCCACACTGACTTTGGAATACCTGCATCTAACTAACGACCCACCCTAGCGATCTACTAATGTAGCAGCATGTCAAAACATCAAGATTTATGTGCTATTTCTTAGCTTAACCAATTCATTGCCACTATCATTTTCATGCATACTTTAACCAGGCCCCGAACATTGGATTGGCGCGTCGCGGGTCTACATCGAGGAATGACATACCTAGAGCGTCATTGGCCCCCTGTGATGTTTTATGCGTATTTCGTCGTCATCTTGAGTCGATCTGATAAGAAGAAATGTTTTGTGTGTGCTTCGATTCGTATTTATTGATATTCAAAGGAAATATGGCATCACAAGATAGGACTTTTTCAATTTAGTAAATTGTTATGATTGTTATCCACATATTTGTATATTTACTTGTATTCGGTAAGTAATATGTTGGTTAGTTAATCTATTACAAACCAAAAATCTAAACTTTTCGCTTAATTATATTAGTTTATAATGTAAGTAGATACTAAAATAAAAAATATGCAGTAGGTACTAAGTAAATAGTAGGAGTAGTAGTATGACGGGCTGGTGTCCGCAACTCCACGTCTCAGCGCGTATTTTGCGTACATTAAGTAAGTAGTAAATGCTTGCTGTATTTATAGAAACTCAAATTCCCAGACGTCACCGTCAGCATAATCTGTTCGTTTTATACGGAACTACTAACTATCTAATATTCTAATATATATAAATCTCCTGTCACGATGTTTGTCCGCGATGGACTCCTAAACTACTGAAGCGATTTTAATGAAATTTGTACATCGTGTGCAGTTTGATCCAACTTAAAAGATAGGGTAGGTGTAGGGTAGGTGTGGTGTAGGTGTAGGGTAGGTGTAGGGTTGGTGTAGGGTATGTGTAGGGTAGGTGTAGGGTAGGTGTAGGGTAGGTGTAGGCTAGGTGTAGGGTAGGTGTAGGTAAATAGACAGGTAAGTAGGTAGATAAGGACAGGACAACGTCTGTCGGGTCAGCTAGTAGAACTATAAAAATAACTTCGATTGGTTCTTAGGCATAACGCCAATTAGATATACCTAGTAATTATAAAACTTGTAAAATACAGTCCACTTAATTTCTGTTAACGAATATATTCGCATATTCTAACGTAAATTGTTGAGATTAAAAAGTTTACAATATTTTTCAGAAAACCAAATACAAGTTACAGTACGTATCAAACTTAATGGCGGCTCTGAACACGAGGCGAGTGGCTGCGCAGTAACAATTTCACGTGACTGCGGAGGTGAGGGGCGGGGTACTGCGCAGCCAACCGCTCATTTCACAGCCGCCATTAAGTTTGAATCGTACTGTACTAAACGTTAGAAAGCAACACAAATTGTATTTCTATTTATATGGTAACTCTCATCGCGTGGTGGCATTGTTCTTTAAAAAAGGAGACAAAACTCTTCTCAAGAACTACCGGCCGATATCACTTCTAAGCCACGTCTACAAGTTGTTCTAAAGAGTCATCACGAATCGTCTCGCAGGCAGACTCGGCGAGTTGCAGCCGGCAGAGCAGGCTGGGTTTCGCAAAGGCTTCAGCACCGTGAACAACTTCCATACTGTACGGCAGATTTAACAAAAAAATCATGAGTATAATTTTTTACTCGTGCAGCCTGTGGGTGAGGTATACGCAGAAGGCTTACAACGCTCTGCGTATTCAATATAATAATGCGCTGAGGATGTTGTTGGGACTGCCTCGGTTCTACAGCGCATCGGGAATGTTTGCTGAAGCGCGAATAGACGACTTTTATGCAGTCCTACGCAAGCGATGTGCATCTATGCTGCGGTGATTCAGGGGTAGTCCTAACAATATTCTAGCTACACTCGTGGACATATAAAGCACAGGGCAGGTAGACATGTGCGCACAGATGTACATGTCCCCAATTAAAGTTTAGTAAGTGCTCTTAAATTATTATTTACTAACATTAGGTTAAGATGTGACTAACACTATATGGATCAATGATCTGAATTAAAGAATTATTATTATTATTATTATAATCAGCCGCTGTGTATAGCATTCGTGGACTAAGAAAAAGTCTTCGACTCCATCGAAACCTAGGCCGTACTAGATTCTCTGCAGCTATGCCGTATAGACTGGCGATATATCGAGGTGCTGCGGTGTCATTACCACGCCGCTACAATGACCGTCCAAGTAAAGAACCAAAAGACGAAAGCAATCCAGCTGCGCAGAGGGGTGAAACAAGGTGATGTTACAGTGGGTGCCATATTATTAGGGACAGTGCCAAGATTTTTGTATACTCTAGCTTGACTGAACTTTTCAGACATATGGTTGGTTATAGGCTTCACGGGTATTATTTATTTGAAAACCTTATTAATAGAGATAGTAAAAACCACTAAAATATATTCGAAAATGTTATTTTTATTTTTGAAAAAATTAATTGTTTTGGTAAGTCGAAAGATATTAGATACCTACTTACTTTAATATTTTGTGACGTCACCCTTAGCTGTTATGATAGCTGTTATTCGACGTGGCATGTTCCCTATACATTATTTTAGCATTCTGTTGAAGGTGTGTATTATGATGCCACTCTATATTGAAAGCTGCAATCAGCTGGTGCTTCATGGTGATCACTTCCGATCAGCGATCGCCAGTTTGGTGAGCTCCCACATGTTCTCTATAGGATTTATGTCTGTTTAGTTACCTGGCCAGGGCAAAACTTTAATATTTTTTTAGCCATAATGCAGCAACACTCCTGGCTTCATTGCACGATATAATATAATCGTGCATAAAAATGTACTCTCCGTCACCAGGGAACTATTCCTAGAGTTGCAGCCGTAGTCAAGTTTCTAGTACTCGCTTGCCCAGCGCAAGCGAGTACTAGAAACTTGACTACTTCTCTTCTTCCACGACTTCCCTTCCTTCCTTCCCATCCCATGCCTTTGGCTAAGATCACAAACCACACCATGATACTGATTATGTGGTTAACGCTCTCCACAAGGCGGTTTGCATGGGACCAGATCGTCGTGGCTACATAGCGTCGTTGTACAAAAAAAGCTTTAGTCGATCAAAAAATTAAACGTCGATTCATTGGAAGCATACCTAAAAAATATTACATAATCACAAAATAGTGTTAATAATAACAACGTATTGTACTTCATAAAGACATTTTTTGACCCTACTCTAGTCTTCAACAGTCATATTTCAGTGAAGTCTAGCCCAGTACAGTCGTCTCTTTTTCTTGGTCTGAGGCGTGTTTTTTTGGTTGGCCGATGACCTATCAAATCCTCTGCGACCAATTGCCGCCGATTCTATCCTTTCGGAAATTCTATTTCCTCATTGTTCATCATCGTAGTCTCATACTCGTTTTACGGTTTTTGAGACCGACATCTCTGATTTCACGATTTGTACGAGAAGTGTGGTGATTCTATTCCTACCATATTTTATCACACGGTCTGCCTTCAGAGGTTTGATCTGATCAGTTTTATCTAAATACCTACAGACATTGAAACACTTGAAATAGCTGCTATATCTCACTGGAATTGAGCGGAGTGCAGTAATAGTGTGCGTTTCGACCGCGCGGCCACGGCGATATTTCGAAAAAAAAACTATTCCAAGATTATGTAAAATTTTGTAAAAGTTGATTCCCAAAACCATAAATTTGTCGAAGTTATGGTTAAAAAGTTATAAGGGTTTGAACGTGGCCGCGCCATTGAAACGCAGAGAACTGCGCGGCCACGGAGATCTTTAAAACTAAGCGTAGCAGAGACCTAAAATTCGGGTAAATAACAGATTGAATTTGTAAAAAAAATGAAAAAATACAGAAAAAAATCCTAGGTTTATATTTTAGGAGCTGCAAGACAAAAACCCCATAGTCGCGCCATTGAAACGGTGAATAACACGTTATCGAAGATATCACGCTGAAAATGCATGCACAGCCCGTCACAGCTATAATAAAATATTCGATCGATGTTTGTTTCACATTTTTGAAATTTATATTAATATTTTGGTAAAGTAGTAAAAATATATATTATAACTGATCGTAATATGCCTTTATTATAGCTACGTCTGACGTATATTAATATATATTGTAGCTACGTCTGTGACGGGCTTCAATGTTTGTATAATAATAATATGTGGGGACATTTCACATTTCATTTGTATGTCTCTACATTTTCTCGGAAACATGTCTGAAGCCGATGCCAAAAAAAAAAAACAATTTTGACGTTACCACGATATACCCAAATTTAAGTATGAAATTTGAAAATAAATCTGTACTAAACATTACTTACGTTCTGACTATTTTGGGTAGAAAAAACTTGTGAAATCAATAAAATAATGCATTTTTACCACTGACGAAACAACCGCAATTTTCAACATACCATAATGTTAGCAAAGAAGAAATGTCACTTAAAAAAAAAAGAATGGCGCGAATTCACTGTGCTATCTCTTATCAAAACCGTAACAACAATACCAGTAGTAACACCAAAGACAATAACCTTATATAAATCTACTAGCTTATGCCCGCGACTTCGTTCGCGTGGAAGCCGTAAACAATTACTACTTGAATACCTACTCAATAGCAATTATAAATTTCACTGACAAACAGTGTACACTTAGTGTACAGCTTGGTCTAGTCTAGAAGCACGAAACTTTGCTAAGGAAAGATGTTTGATTTCCGAGTTATAGGAGACAATTTTTTTTATGGATCTTTGTCTTTTATGCCGATAGGAAATTCTGTTGTGCTCATGGTTATTGTACTAAAAAAAGCCGACTCTTTACTAAAAAAACGTGATTAAATAATTGTTTCTTTTTTACATTATAAGGTAAACACAGAGTACGGATATTGCATGATTTGTTCTCCGTCGTTCATTTTAATATACTGTATGCAAATATACTTTTATATATAGGTATATACGTAAACAACAAATGTTGATATTCCTAACCTAAAATTGTTTGAAAAGAAGAAAAAAACATTAAGGAAGCTTAGCTATATATTTATAAAACCTCTCTGTAAACTAAGTTTGTAGTGTTGCCATTAGTTAAAATGTACAGAGAGTCAGAACTGGTGACGCGAGAGCAAGTGACGTACAGTTGACCGTGGGAAAAGCATGGTCCTGAGATATACAACCGCAGCATTCAGTGTGGCAAACACCGACCGACCTGAGACTTGTTTATAGTCATGCCAAAGCACACGCTCACAGAGAACTGAACACTCTTGAATTGGAAGGGATAATTGTGGGGAATTAGTGGTATACGTGGTATAAACACTCTCGCCAACGCCACAACTTGTCACAATTTCAGCTTCGATGATCTTCTGCAGACACGACTTCGAGCCGGTTCCCGTTACACAACTTTAGCAGAGTTTAATTCCAAATAATATAGGTACACCGACCTTGAACTGGATGACGTGCGCTGGAAGTCAACTTGCCGTAAGCCAATTCTATTCTCAATTCTACGGGGTAATGTGTGGCGTACCTTGTTCGACTAAAGTTTACATTGAGATGTATACTACTTCTCTCCCTTCAATTTAAGAGAAATAAAATTCTTTTATCGATCGCTGCAGCTTGATAATTTTTGGGCGTTACAATAGCCTGTTCACACACCCAAATTCTCTTGGTGCGGTAGGTATTTGACTGATGTCGCCATACGCCAGATTACCAGACGAATCAGTTCTTCTATTGTAGATACTACACTACTAAGAGTCTCTGTTATCACCTGCCCTCTCCCTACTGGTCGAGAGTCTTCACCAACTTTTGAACATCGGTGAATTCTTAAACACGTGAATTGCAACCAAGCTGAGCGTGCATGTTGATGGTCAAGCGCGATTTATAAACGGGACCATAGAATTGATCGTTTCAACGATGCATTTACCTCGTCAGCCATAGTTCCTCGCGCCACCACAGGCAGCGTCTGCCGGAAATCGCCACCGGGAATACCCATTATGTCTGTCAGGCATTGCTCTCTTAATCGATGGGAATTTTAAACACGGCGTCCGCAGTTTTACCTCAAAAAACAGTGTGGCAGCGCAATTTTAACTTGCCTCCTGACCTCTGCAATAATACCAGAGGTAATTAATGTTTTTCCTGTTCAACCAGGAGCATTATTTGTTCTGCAATTGCTCTGAGGTGAACACGCAGATGTGGTTATTTATGATAGTACTCATTGCACCTGGATCGTAATTGGTTTCGGCGGTGTATTCCCGATTTCCACGATTTTGATGTGCCAGTAACCCAAATTCGACCACTGGAATGTCGCCGATGTAAACGACCACGTTTTGAAGAGAAGTTAGACAATTGTTTAGAATACGTTTATCAATGTGTTCAATGTCACCTTTAATAGTTGATCTCAAAACTCGCAAGAAGTCTTTGGACAGATGATGCCGATATTTCTCCCACAAAAGTACTGGGTTTGCAATTTCACAAAGCAAACAAACAATTAATGTCTGACGATTGGGAATTTTCGAAAATTTTTGAGTGTTTCTCATCGCCGCACTATTTTACCAAAATCATTTTGTAATCCTTTAGTTTAATGTATTAAAAATTACATGTAATTCTTCTGCAGCATATTGAAATAATATTTATTTTGAGTTGAGTTTTCAAACATGACATGTGTCAAAATAAAATGTAATTAAATCAAAAGCACTAAGGAGTATTGATATCAACTTTGATGCAAATCACCAACAAAATAATTTTCTACCCCTTTTGAACCCTGTTAAGCGATGAGTTTCAATAAAATATGAATCACGTCCTCCATCAATTCTGTTAAAGAATTTTTATGCAAAATTTGAAGTAGATTGGACCAAGGAATCACGTTGTCCCATTCAAATTTTGCCCCCGTCTTTCACCCCTTTAGGGGTAGAATTTCGGAAAATCCTTTCTTAGTGGATGCCTACGTCATACAAAGAACACACCCTCCAAGTTTCAGGTCTCTTCGATCAGCGGTTTAGGCTGTGCGTTATACATCAGTCAGTCACCTTTGCCTTTTATATATATAGATTTATTTGCTTAAAAATAATGTTTTAACTAAAATTATACGTCTATGACTGCTGTCCCTAATAATTTGGACACCGATGGTATATCTCTGAAACTTTTCACCAACGCGCCGGAGGACGTCTTCAAAACGTTGGACTGGACTGGGCGGGACATTAACATAAACGGTAAGTACATCACACTTCTCCGGTTTGCCGACGACATCGTTATTATGGCAGTCTCTGGAAGAACTGAGCGAAATGTTGCACTCCCTAAATGAATCCTCAAGACGAGTGGGCCTCGGCATGAACTTGGACAAAACGAAGGTTATGTTCAACCAACGCGTCGTGCCAAGGCCGATCACCGTTGATGGCAACTTGCTCGAAGAGGTCCAGGGATAAGTCTACCTTGAATAGACGATCCAACTTGGCCGAAACAACTTCGAGAAGGAAGCGGATCGGAGGGTGAGATTTACTTTACCAAATGTCAAAAGTAGCGACTGTGACATATTATAGTATTGAATAATGAGAAGCTGGAATTCGTTGATAAAACTGATTTCCTGGAGATCACGCTCTACTCAAGGCTACAATGGGGTCCTCATTTAACATCTCTTGCTGGACGGCTAAGTTCGGCAGCATATGCTGGCAGAAAAATTCGGCAATTTACTGATGTGGATACCGCGAGACTGGTCTACTTTAGTTACTTTCTTAGTTTAATGCCTTTCAGTATTTTACTGTGAGGACGAGCTGCAGACATCGAGTCTATTTTTATTCTGTCTAAAATCCATCAGAGCCATTTACAAGCTCCGTATGCGCGATTCTCTAAGGGAACTGTTTAAGGAAATTAACATAATGACCTTGTCAATACCTACATCTATGAAAACATCATGTAAGCTAAAAAAAATCTGCATCTTTTTAGTAAAAGAGGTGAAAGACATAACTATAACACTAGAAATAGGGACCAACTAGTTTAACCAAGTTTCAGGCTGGCTAAAGGAGATACTTCTTTCATGGGGTAGTGTTTAAAATGTTATAATAAAATACCTCCCCTATGTTCAACTAAATGAGACATAAATTAAGTTTTATAAAAAACGCACACTATGTAGCCGAGCATATTATACATTGGGTGAGAACATCACTGATAAAAATGCTTGGCTGGATGCTGGTCTAGCTCCACAGCCATAAGGGTTCATAGATTAATTGATTAGCATTTTTAACTATTTTTGAACCCGCTGAAGATGTAGATCTACATTATCTTTGCATTGTATAAACTAAATGTGTTAGTATTATATAATTTTTCATAGCACATACATGTGAGCACTAAATTATTTAAAGCTACCATTTACGAGGTATGTCTTTCATTGACTTGAATGTGCCCTGGTGGTTGGGAGTATGTCATGCTCACAGAAATGTCTCGCTGACGGTGGCGCACGTGTTGGATCATTCAGTTCCTTTCAAAAGGGCTAAATGATGCCGATCCGTGCGTCATGTTCGTGAACGGGCGCCGTTAGTTGGGACTGGTTGTGTGTTTTTTGAAGTTATTGGTTTTAGTTTCTTGCTCGTTCTTCTCCATAGAAACCTACTGTTTGGAACGAGCAACTAGCTTAACTTTCTGACTGACTGACTCTGATAATTCAAAAGTACCTGTAAATGGTTTATTTGAAATAAATGAGTTTGAGTTTAAAGTGCATTTGGGGTGAGCAGCATTTGGGAAGCTTCGTCGAGTCTTCTCGTCGCCTATACCGCAGAGTCTAAAGACGACAGTCTTTGACCAGTGCGCCTTGCCTGTTATGACTTATGCTAACGAAACGTGGACACTTACAGCGGGGCTAGTTCACAAGTTCAGATTTGCTCAGCGGGCAATGGAGCGAGCAATGCTTGGAGTTTCTCTAAAGGAAGAATTCCCAACGAGGAAATCCGCTAAAGTCACCGACATTGCTCGCAGAATCAGCAAGCTGAAGTGGCAGTGGGCTGGTCACGTTTGTCGCAGGACTGACGGCCGATTGAGCAGACTTGTCCTAGAGTGTAGACCACGAATCGGTAGACGCAGCGTGGGACGCCCTCCAGCCCGAAGGACCGATGACCTGAAGAAGGTAGCCGGTGGTGGCTGGATGCGAAAGGCAGAGGACCGGGAAAAATGGCGCGGCATGGAGGAGGCTTATGTCCAACAGTAGATCAAAAGTAAGCTGAAGTGATGATGAATTATAATACTTGTAAAATACAGTCCACTTGATTTCTGTTAACGAATTTATTCACGTAATCAAACGTAAATCGTTGAGATTAAAAGGTTTACAATATTTTTCAGAAAACCAAATACTAGTTACTAAACTTTAGAAAGCAACACAAACAATTTTTTTTTTTTTTTTGACCTTTATCTGTTTGTACTTCTATTCGTATGGTAATTGTCATCGCGTGGTAACATTAGTATTTCATTTTGATTTTTCAGGTAGATTCTTAGACATAGCTTGACTTACCTTTTGCATGCCTAGCTTCAGAAAATGACCCAATGCAGATTGCGCTGCAGGGGGCGGGGCTTACCGATTGCGCCGCGCACGTGTTTAGTTCGTCTGTAGTTGACAACAGCGACGGTCGACTAAATTATTTTTCGGTTTTTGCTTTCTAAACATTTAAAAATGCCTTCTTGTGCAGTAAAGCGGTGTATTAATCAATCACAAAAAGCATGTTGGGATTAGTTTTTACGTGTAAGTACATCGCAATTAATTATTTTTCTATTATAAAAGAATTTTGACAGGAAGTCTATGGGGATGATGTTATGCCAAAAAAAAATTAATTTTCTTCCCCTTTTATCACAATTTAAGATACATTATACAACATATTCTTTCTATGGGGATGGCACTATTCAAAATATACTAAGTTATTGTAGACACATACAAGTTTCTTTAAAGTTAATAACACAAAGATAATAGATGTTCTTATTGTATTAATAAAATATTTTATGCTCCTCTATTTCACTACTTACTCACACTGTTTTAGATTTCCACAAGAACCGAATCGAAGAGAATTATGGACTAACGCTGTTTGTTTGGAAAGACAGCAAAGTGAATGGACACCAAGTAAAAAGACAAGGTTATGCTCGATGAAGAGAAGAGATGAAAGAAGTTATGACGACGAAGCTTAAATCAAACGCTATTCCAATTTGTACGGTAAGATTGATTATTGGTTTAAGGTTATTATAAATAGTATTTGTAAAAATATTACACCTCGTGTTTTAAACGTTTTATGCAACAATACTTTTGATTTTGATTACAGATGGTGTTTTGTTTTAAAAAACCAGTTCAGTCTACTTCGTTAGAAACGATGCAGTCTATTCTAACACCCGAAATAGTTCATGCCAAGGAATGACAGATAATTCATTTAAATGTATAAGTACTGTTGTGGTAGTAAATTGATATTTAACAATAATTTTTATAGATTTTCAACATGGCGTCACTCAGATTTAGCTACTCTATATACCGTAGATCAACCATTGATTATAAAAAGAGAACTGTCAGCTGTCAGAGTCACAACAGTGTCACTTCAGTCACTATCGGCTCATTTTGTTTCTAGTTTCTGGAGTACTTTATTACAACCTCCCTTTAGTTTTTTGAATTGAACACCGTTTCTTTCGCATCTGTTTACCTGCCTATCCACAAATTAACGCGGAAAATCAGAATTATAAATGTCAAACGTCACTAATCAATCAAAATGACAGCTTACCGCCATGACTGATTTTTTGTTGTGTGTTGCAATTTCAAGTGCAATTTTTAGTGTTTTACCTGCTCACAAATCTGTTTTAAAATAATTGGATGGTTGAGAACTATTTAAAATGTGTTTCCCTATTATTAAGCATGGTGTACAAGGACTGGGCTTAGGCTCCATATATTTTGACACAACTCTTTTAGAAAGTACATATATGAATTGAAAGAGACACACTGGTACTTGCCCGGTTTCGAACCCACAACCTCATGAATGAGACGCCGGCGCCTTAACCATTGGGCCATCGCGACTCCCTTTTTATGGTTTTAGTTGTACTTACATCATTTTATTGTTTTATTTTTGTAGTGTTAAGAATATTAATATACTTAATAATAAATTAAAAATATACCACACATTTTTTATTAACCTTCCATATAATTTAATTTTAGCAAACACTGATCTATTTTGCAAATTGCAAAAAACGTAACCATATTTGAATTTTGCAGGCTACCCTGGCGCTTTCACGATTAATTATTTGCGTTGCACTTTATTACATAAAACATCCCGGACGATGAGTTGTAGGCGCAGTGACAACGTAGAAATGTCGTAAGCGGCCTATACATTAGAAGGTTAATTAGACCCAAATTATTAGGTAATAAGGCCGATTTTACACTGTGCTGAATGTTAATTCATTTTCGGCGAATCAGCGACGAGATTCCGATGTGTCAGTTTGTTTGAAATATTGTGTCAAGATGCGCGCTTAGTTTCCTTGAAGTAATGCTTCCATGTTTTATTTCCGTTCACTGTTTGCATGCAATCCCGTCACGATTTATTGGTTATTTCCAATAAACAATTTAGAATGCCGGATGGTCAAAGGCACGAAGTAAGTATTATAGAGGAGATGCCCATAGCACCGGTGCACCGTGACAGGCACTGGTGCAATGACGTCATCAAAGTGGGCGTGGCTTCGGTCATTAGATCTATAGCCGTCTTGTGCACCAGACATTTCGGACAATCCAGTTTTAATCATTTTTTTATTAATTACTCTATTTATAAAAATTAAAACATGAAATGGTATGTGCTTGATTGCTAAACCTACACCAATAAACGTTCTGATGCCACATAAGGCCTCTTATCGCACCAGTAGGCATTTTTGTGCGTAATTCATCAGCAAAGTTCTAGAAAAAACCGTAATTGTCACAGATATTCTACTACTCCAGTGTGCGTTACCCCAGCAAAATAATGTCGAAAATAGTAATTTAAATGTTACGGGCAATTAGTTGTCCAGCTTCTGTAATTGTTGCGCACATTTTTAAATTTGTTGCACATATAGATTTTGAGTTATTCCACAAAAACATTTCCTGCTGGGGTAACGTTACCGCAGCCAGACATTTTCTTTTATAATGGGAATATTGAAATAAATATTAGCCATATAATTAGTAATCTAGACGAGGTAAATGTTGCAACTTATTTTGTATTTGTTCTTCCTTCGACTGCGATGTTATTCAAGATTTTGCTGGAGTAACGTTTGTGGTTTTGCTGGATCTCTGAAACGGATAAGCAGATTCTTATCATCTTTTTTACATGACTTCTTAAGAATCAGTTTGAATTAGTTGGGTCATAAAAAAACAAAATTAATGCACCATTCAAAGGTTATTTAATTAAATATAAAAACACTTCAATAGGTTCTAACACTTTGAATAAGAGCTCGAAAGACTTACTTTAAACGTTGTTTTGTAGCTTGTATCTGTCTTCAAATGTATGTGAAGTTTCACTAGTATCCTGTAAGTAATAAACAAATTATGATGAAATTCAGTTCTCCACTTTGACGGTCATAATGCGCGCTTAGTTATTTGGCCTCCGATAACCCTGTATGTGAATATATAAACTAAATGATATATCAATAATTAGTTACTTAGCTCAGTTATATTCCTGTAAATTTTCAGCGTAGTACATACAATAATAAACGAGATAATAAAATAAAAGCCATTAGGAAGTGCAACACCGTGATAACCCGATATTAAGGTGGTTACAAAAAAGCGACCGCGCAGTACATTATGCTACCTTCTACAATGTTTAGTATAATACACCTTACAAGTTCGGTACAGACGCGTACACTGTTCAATATTCGATGTGATTTTGAAATAATTTATGTCATTTTTAGAATACAACTATCCGTATTTAGCTAGGAAAAATATTGTGATATTTGAAATTAGACTATAATACAGTGGGGCTTACTGTAAGCACTTTACTACTTACATTGTGATATTATTTTATATTACCATCACTCTGTGAGTTTTAAACGATATATGTAAGTATTAGTAGGCATAGGTAGGTATAATGTGAACTTAAGACATTTATTCTATATCTCTTATTTTCTGCGATGGTTTTAAATCTTAATTTATATTTTAAAAGTGAAGATTTGTATTACTAGCATAATGTACTGCGCGGTCGCTTTTTTGTAACCACCTTAATATGGTCGGGTTATCACGGTGTTGCGCTTCGTAATGGCTTTTATTTTATTATCTTGTTAATTATTGTATGTACTGCGCTGAAATTTTACAGGAATATAACTGAACTAAGTAACTAATTATTGATATATCATTTAGTTTATATATTCACATACAGGGTTATCGGAGCCCAAATAACTAAGCGCGCATTATGACCGTCAAAGTGGAGAACTGAATTTCGTCATAATTTGTTTATTACTAACAGGATACTAATGAAACTTCACATACATTTGAAGACAGATACAAGCTACAAAACAACGTTTAAAGTAAGTCTTTCGAGCTCTTATTCAAAGTGTTAGGACCTATTGAAGTATTTTTATATTTTATTTAAATAACCTTTGAATGGTGCATTAATTTTGTTTTTTTATGACTCAACTAATTCAAACTGATTCTTAAGAAGTCATGTAAAAAAGATGATAAGAATCTGCTTATCCGTTTCAGAGATACAGCAAAACCACAAACGTTACTCCAGCAAAAACTTGAATAACATCGCAGTCGAAGGAAGAACAAATACAAAATAAGTTGCAACATTTACCTCGTCTAGATTACTAATTATATGGCTAATATTTATTTCAATATTCCCATTATAAAAGAAAATGTCTGGCTGCGGTAACGTTACCCCAGCAGGAAATGTTTTTGTGGAATAACTCAAAATCTATATGTGCAACAAATTTAAAAATGTGCGCAACAATTACAGAAGCTGGACAACTAATTGCCTGTAACATTTAAATTACTATTTTCGACATTATTTTGCTGGGGTAACGCACACACTACTCCATACAGTAGGGCGCCACCTTTTCGGTAAAAAAACTTTACATATAAAATAAATAGGTAATTAATTAGGTAGGTAATTTTAATAGGTTTAAAACTATTATGTATGTTTGTAAACACATTTTAGATTATCTTGATCCATTTTTGTCGACTAAAAGTATCGTATTGTTTAATAAATTAAAAGTTTCCATTTCTAGTTCCGTATGCCATCTAGTGTGAGGTAGCGAAACAAAAAAACCAGGGTTATAAATTTATAATTTAAATTTCCCTATTTTTTTTATTACCCTTATTAAAATAAAATGGAGGTCAAAAAGTTCCTTGATTTCCCGTGCAGTTTCGTTTTAGGAAAGAGACGTTTTGCTTTACATAATTCATTTTATATTACAATAAACTAATTGATCCACCACTGAATAATGCGCTCGTCAGTTGCACGCTCATATAACATGAAAGGCCGCATCATCACTTAAGATCAGGTGAGTTGCGGTCAAACGCAAGCCTATATCAATATAAAAAAAAAAAGAAAGCATGGTGCATATCTAGCTTATAATATTAAATCAAAATTAAACGCCGAAGCGTCGCCGATGGCACTACTTACCTATACTTTACTTCGCCATGTTACATTGTTAATTATCAAGACATATTTTTTTCGGGAAACAGCTATATTTAATAGGGTGTTTTACTCTATACGAGAAAAAATCTATAAATTTGTGTTTGAGACAGTTTAGGCATAAACAAAAGCAGCAGCAAAAAAGCAACCGAAAAATGTAAGTTTTAGTTCATAAAATAACAAAACACTTTTCCATGAAATAGTAGCGGCCATATTATTACGCCGTACGGCTGTGTAAACCAAAAATTGACAACTGTCAGTCAACCGATTGGTGTATTAGGCTTTGTACTTTAATTACCATATTTAATAGGAGCACATTTGAGACAAAACGTACTGACGTCATTTTCGCTGAGCAAAATGGCGTCCAGTGAGAGGCGTTTTCGTCAAAATACGCGCGAAATTTGAAAATTTAAAACTTCGATGCATTTTTATGGCACTTTTCGATTAAATTAAAAAAATTGTGTTTTTTTGGTGGCCTATTAGCACTACAAAATTTCATGGAGACACTTTTTAAAAATGGGTATAGTACCCTATTCTAAATCCCCGAATAAAAATAAAAATCGTCGTAATCCATAATTATTTTGTCTAATGTGTGTTATGTTATTTTTCCCCTAAAAATGGGAAAATCCGTAAAATTGCAACATTGCTGAATTGACAAGCAAAATAATAGCAGGGCCGTACTTAGAATTCAATAATTTAATAACGGCGGCGAGGATTATTAAGGTGGCACATATACATATTATACATGTATATAACATAGTTTGCTTACATAAAAAAATATAAATATTAGAATCAAAAACTTGTTGTATTTTATTCTTTCTTCTTTGCATAAGTTCATTTTAATATTCATATGTACTTATGTAGCCAGTAAGTCGTAGCAACAATTAACTAGATTCGCTGTGTATTATGCATCACCTTAATTGAGTAACTGTCGGGACACACCATCCCTTTTATTTTCACAACCCATGTTTATAAGAAAAATCCTTGCGAAAAATAAAAAGGTACTAAGTTTGTCCCTGTGTTGCGAATACATATTGTCATAGAGACATCTAGCATGATATAGCTAAACCACGTAGCAAATGACAGCTTTTAGCTTTTGCTATTCATCGCTAGGAAAAAAGGCGGGGTTTGACTAGATGTGGGCAGGGCTAGACCTGAAGTGGGCAGGGTTTAGCTTCAAAAAGTGTCACGCATCTTTCTATGGGAAAATTCGATAATGCCATCTCCTCTGTTATACTTACTTCGTGGTCAAAGGTATATAAAGCAAATTAATTGTACCTGTATAAATTTTATGACGTTACATACTTAATTCACAGAAATATAAATCAGTGTGTAATTAAAAATCAGTGTGTTCTTTGGTAAAATGTCGACGCTTTTGGAAATGTCTGAATGACGCACCGTCAATCTTTGTCACCCTTCTTCTAACTTTCATAATCAGTTTCAAGTTATGTAGGTCGTGAACTCCAAATATTAGGCCATTAGAGCTTAATTCATACTGTCTACATTTTCTTCGAAATCGTAACAGTAGATAGCAAAATAGAATGGGAATGGGACCTCTAATAAGCTCCGTTTAAGGGAACTGTGTCGCCGTGTGAAAATCTGAATAAGTAGATACTCGGCTTTAAGATCAAGTATTGAATTGTAAGTGATTTTTAGGGCACAGCAACTACCGAAGTAGTACTTGAATGTTTTATTTGAATGCACTCCGCATTCTAAGTCTTTTTTAACCCCCGACGAAAAAGAGGGGTGTTATAAGTTTGACGTGTCTGTGTGTCTGTGAGTCTGTGTGTCTGTGTGTCTGTCTGTGGCACTGTAGCTCTTTAACGGGTGAACCGATTTGAATGCGGTTTTTTTTATTTGAAAGCAGGTTCTCTAGCGATGGTTCTTAGACATGTTTCATCGAAATCAGTTGAGCCTTTTTAAAGGTATCAGCTCTTTTGTTAGCTGCGGTAGGGATCTTAGACGCATACCGGATGTTTACTTTGCTTTCAAACATATTATTATAGGTGACCACACTGACCACCCATTGAAACACCCATGTTTGCTATAAAACTATGCAAGATTATAGAATTCTGTCTTATGCTGCAGCCAGATTATACAGCACACTAGTACCTAGTAGCAGATATATCGTATTTGGATTCGTTTTAATCAGTATTTTATTAACCCCCGACGCAAATACGACGGGGTGTTATAAGTTTGACGTATCTGTGTGTGTGTGTGCGTGTGTGTGTGTGTGTGTGTGTGTGTGGCATCGTAGCTCCCGAACGGATAAACCGATTTTGATTTTGTTTGTTTTATTTGAAAGGTGAATTAGTCGGAAACGTTCTTAGCTATGTTTAATGAAAATCGGTTCAAGATGGCCGCCGCCAAAAAATGGCGGATCACATATTTTTTCACAACTCCCTTAATATGGGTATCAAATGAAAGGGCTTGACTAGTAGAATAATGTATACTATATTGCAAGGGAATGAGGAATAAGTAACGAAATGAAAACTAAAAACTTGTAAATTATTTTTGTAAACTCTTATAGGTACAAAACCAAACTAAATTACGTTTAAAAAATTTAAAATAAAAATAAATTAAAAAAAACCCCCAACGCAAAACATAAAAGCGATGATGTAAAAAGTCAAAAATAATACCTTTTGTTGAGCCATCAAATGTTTGTTCGTTGAAATGGCGCTATAATGTCGCGGCGGGGTACCGCTAAGTTTAAAGCAATAACTAAATAGGTAAAATAGCGAACTGATGGTAACTAGATTTGCAACAGGATTTACAACTAGATTAGCAACAAAAAATTGATAATATCGAAGCAAATTGGTCGGAAATGCTGGTAAATTAATGGACAGTGAATGAAATTAAGGGACTGACTTACTTATGCGGTACCCCCCCGCGACATTATAGCGCCATTTCAACGAACAAACATTTGATGGCTCAACAAAAGGTATAATTTTTGACTTTTTACATCATCGCTTTTATGTTTTGCGTTGGGGGTTTTTTTTCATTTTTAATTTTATTTTTTTAAAATTAAAATTCGTTTTATGTTGATAAATTTTGAGTGATATTGACTGTTTTTTGGCTAGGGGATTTAAAAAAAAAATCAGTATCAGAATGATTACCCACATGCTTCATTAAAATGGAGGTGCCACTCTACTCCTTTAAGCATTTTTAAATTGATAAGGGGTTTTTTCTTCTTTATGTACGTACCTATATATAATATATAATACATGCAATTAAAAAAGGTACATGCTACTAATACTACAAAAAATCAAAACTACATATTTCTAAAATAAATGTTTATTTATACACCATAATAATTATAGTACAAAATAACAACATATATTGTAGGACTACATAGTATATCACTAACTTCGTGAGTACATACATATATATCTACAAATAGTTTTGCAAGTTTAGGTACCATACCTAGGGCTGCATCCTGAGTGAGCCATCGAGACGTATGGTCTCACCGTTGAGCATGGGGTTCTGAATAATGCTTTGGACAAGCAAAGCATACTCCTGAGGGTGACCGAGCCGAGGCGGGAACGGCACGGTGGCTTCTAGACTCTTAATAGCTGGTTCAGGCAGCATCTCCATCATTGGCGTGCGGAATAACCCTGGAAGTGAAGAGTTTATATCCACGAATGATTAACGAATAAATGCGAGTTAAAATGTTTTTTTTTTTTCATTTTTGGTGAAACAAAAAAGACACCAGAAGCTACTTTTTAGGTCAAAACCTGCATTTGCATCATTTCTGTATGAGAATAGAAACAGACAGAAAATCATACTTATACTTTGTCTATCTAATCTAAACTATTATTATAAAGAGGAAATATTTATTTTGTTTGTTACGTTTTAACTCAAAAACTACTCCTCCTCCTATTTCAAATATTCTTTCACCAATCGAAAACTACTTATCCCTGAGTAACATAGGTTATATTTATCAATTGAAAAAAAGTGGGATAGCTTAGGCAAAAAGAAGTCGGAAAATGTTAGTTTTAGTTGTAAAATAACAAAATAAATTTTGTAATTCAATTCAAAGTTTTCAGTTTTTTTAATCTGTTTTATAACACCATGAAATAGTAGCCGCCATGTTATTACGTCGTACGGCTGTGTAAACAAAAAACATAACCCTTTCCTTGCAGTTGGGGTAAACATTTACAACTGTCAGTTAATCGATTAGCATAATTAAATAGGCTATGTATTTTGATTATTTTCGTAACCAACGTATTTTTTTAATTATTACACCTGTTACAAAATATTATTTTAATTATTTATAAATAACATTCACAACAATAATATATAATAGCAGCGCGTTTGTGACAGAGCGAACTGACGTCATTTCCGCAGAGCAATATGGCGTCCACTAAGAGGCGTTTTAGTCAAACCAACAACAAAATTTAGATCCATTTTTATGGCATTTATCGATTGAATAAAAATTTGGTGGTTTTTTGGTGGCATATTAGCACTACAGAATTTAATTGAAACACTTTTGAAAAATGGGTGTAATACCCTATTAAAATTCTGTACCAACCTGGAGCAATGGTGACCACTCTAATGCCTTGCTTGGCAAGATCTCTGGCGATGGGCAATGTCATACCCACTACTCCAGCCTTTGAAGCTGAATAAGCGGCTTGGCCAATCTGTAATCAAAAAGTTTTATGTCATTCGGAAAACCAGCTCAGATTGACAAATGCATACAATTTTTGGTGCTCGGCGCATGCGGCAGTGTGGTGCTCTATATTGAGGTACTTATTATCATGTCCTGCATGCCCTGAAACCATAATGTTGTGAAACTTATAAAGGTTACTAATTATACGAATGTCGTTAACTTCTGCGCCATTAAAAAAATATTTTCTCTTCTATTTTAAATCATCTTGTTAATTAGATACTTAAGTTCTAATTTCATTAGTTCTAAAGGCATTAATGGACGAGAGAGAAAGAGGGAATCAATTTGTTAAAAAAGTAATAGGCCAGTTTTGACATTTGTCATCGCGACGTAACTAGTGAAGTAACTCAACCCGGTACTCGATACTCACGATAAATCAATTCAAGTGTGTATGAGTATTTGATCCATTTGATTATGTATTTTCTTCTTTCTTCAAAAACCAACCACAAATGGTGTTATTTGCCGATGACAGGTCATTAATTTTTAAAATAAATAGCTCAAAATCTTGACAACGTAAATAACGCCTTACTTGAGGTACAAAAGTGGTTCACGGCTAACAATTTAGTATTAAATGGAAAAAAAACTAAGTGCATCAGATTTGCTTTGCCAAATGTCAAAAATAGTGAGTGTGACATAGTATTGAATAAAGAGAAACTGGAATTCGTCAATAAAACCGTTTTTCTGGGATTGACGCTCGACTCAAGGCTGCAATGGGGTCCTCATTTAACATCTCTCGCAGGACGGCTAAGTTCGGCAGCATATGCTGTCAGAAAGATCCGGCAATTTACTGATGTGGATACGACTCAAGGCTGCAATGGGGTCCTCATTTAACATCTCTCGCAGGACGGCTAAGTTCGGCAGCATATGCTGGCAGAAAGATCCGGCAATTTACTGATGTGGATACCGCGAGACTGGTCTATTTTAGTTACTTTCATAGTATAACTAGAAATACTCATACAAGATTACAAAGGACAAAATATGTATAAGAATAGATTGGTTTTAGCTGAAAAAAAAAACTTAAAAAAAAGCTTTTGTCGGTATTATTTTTTACTGTTTCATAAGTTAAGAAAATTACCCTCCATGCCTTGAAAAGCATCTTTGACAGTCTTTATGGGTAGTCAAAAAATTGTTTTTTGAAAAAAGAGAACCGCCTTCAAAACAAAACTAAAAAGTGATAAATAACTTTAACACAGAACACACATGACTTTAGTTTCGGAAGTCGGTGGCAATACAAAACAACAAACAGAACAAAGCCTACCCAAATCCATTAAGGAACGGCAACACAGTTAAAACAGAGATTGAAAGTTCTCCAAAGATGAAAACATGAAAGAAACGAAAACGTCTTCTCGGTTTCTGTCGTTTTTTTTTCAGAAAGCGCCGAATAAATTTGTGTTTGTTGTATACTAAAACCTTCTCCAGAATGTAACAAACACTTTTCTGGAAACCGCATAATACTAAACATGTATCCACTTACCGCAGATCGTTGCAAGAGAAGAGTATCTGAATACCTACAAATCTTAACCTATGATGAGACTGAGCAACTACTAATTGTGCCAGGATAGACACAGATAAACATAATACCTACATTACATAATTTATACATTCTTATAACACCATGCCTCAGAATTAACATGCCTACTCATTTAAGCCATATCTCACACTCACATTCAACAATAGACACCCTCTCACACGCACTCATTCATTAGCACATCACACAAAGATAGGAACACACTTCTAATAATATTATACTTTTAATTATTTAATAAATATTTGCTAATACAACAGTAAAATGCTAGCACTTAAGAAACCTAATTAAATGTAACTCGAGGGGGATAGCGCTGTAAGCCGAAATACAGGTTTCTCCTAGTTCGTTTAGTTAACTGTTTTTTTTATAGCTGACCCGACAGACGTTGTCCTGTCCTTATCTACCTACTTACCTGCCTATTTACCTACCCTACACCTACCGTACACTTACGCTACACCTACCCTACACCTACCCTACACCTACCCTACACCTACCCTACACCTACCCTACACCTACCCTACACCTACCCTACACCTACCCTACAAAAGTTATTTTTTTTTTTATTTTTTTTTTTCTCTCCGTAAGAACCATCTTCGTACTTCAAGGTATAATAAAAAAAAGAATTATCCAATTTGGTCAAGCGGTTCGCAAGTTATGCGCTTACCAACACATTTAGCGATTCATTTTTATATCTAAGAAGATGTCTTGCGGTATTTTATTGTGGGGACGAGCTGCAGACATCGATTCTATTTTTATTCTGCAGAAAAGAGCCATCAGAGCCATTTACAATCTGCGTATGCGCGATTCTCTAAGGGAACTGTTTAAGGAAATTAATATAATGACGGTGCCTTGGCAATACATCTATGAAAACATCATGTACGCTAGAAAAAATCTGCATCTTTTTGATAAAAGAGGTGACAGACATAATTATAATACTAGAAATAGGGACCAACTAGTTCAACCAGGTTTCAGACTGGCTAAAGTAGATTCGTCTTTCATGGGGTACTGTTTAAAGTGTTCATTGTTCAACTAAATGAGACAAAATTTAAGTCTTGTATTAAACGCACACTATGCAGCCGAGCATATTATAAATTGAGTGATTACATCACTGATAAAAATGCTTGGCTGGATGCTGGTCTAGCTCCACAGCCATAAGAGTGCATAGATTAATTGATTAGCATTTTTAACTATTTTTGGAGCTGCTGAAGATGTAGATCTATATTATCTTTGCATTGTTTAAACTCAATGTGTTATATAATTTTTCGTAGCACATACATGTGAACACTATGTTCTTTAAAGCTACCATTTACGAGGTATACCTCTCATTGACTTGAATATGCCCTGGCGGTTGGGAGAGTCATGCTCACAAATGTGTGAGTGTTCATGGAGTTTCTTGCTCGTTCTTCTCCATAGAAACGTACTGTTTGGAACGAGCAACTAGCTTCAACTTTCTGACTGACTGACTCTGACAATTCAAAAGTACCTGTAAATGGTTTAATTGAAATAAATGATTTTGAGTTTGAGTTTATTGTTAAGTGCATTGGATTAAAGTTCTGATTAGAAAATTTAACTTAAACTTTAATATTGTAGGTATTTTAAAATGATGCAATGCATTAATATTTTTAGTTACAATAACATTCACTCAATCACAAAAAAAACAAGAAAAAGCGAGTGATTGAATTTTAATTCAATCATTTTCTTCGGATGATGAGCCAAAATCGTCAGCTATTATTATGATATTGGCGTCTCTGTCAAAATCGACCTTTATTATTTTTCGAGATTTTTCTACCATTTTTGCCCAGTCTTCTTTAGTAATTTTGGCACAAGATTCTTTCAGCAATGTCATCATTTTCTTAGCGGAGAATGGCGGCTTTGTATTGTGGCGAGCTGCGTATCCTTTGACTTGAGCCCCGATCAACTCAATAGCATTGTACTGACTATGGTATGGCGGCGTTCTTATCACTTTGTGTCCATGCTGAAGTGCCAATTCATCAATTTAATATTTTAGTTTCGCAGGTTTGTAGTAGGGGCGCCCCAGTGGGGATTTTGGGATTTACTCGAGCGCGGCAGAGTAACATAAGGGGCCTTGCGCCTTGTGAAGTGCTCCCACCATACCTGAGCCTTTTATGTAGCGTCGAATGTCCAGGACAGCCTATCAGATTATTAAAAAAAAAATCCATCGTTAGAAAAACTCGAGCACGTCAGATTAAGCCAAGGTAAGTAAAAGATATCGTCTGATATTGAATCAATGATAAGCGGTACTACACCAAAAAAAAAGAACTTTCAAAATGTAACTATTACACTGGCGTTATTGATTAAGGCAACAGGTACCAATTACAGATTAGTTTCCTACTATTTTGTTTAATTAATAATTTTAATTTTAATCTATGAACAAAAGTGGTTTAAAGTGGTTTAAAGTGGTCCCAGTAAGAAGTATGTAAACAAGGATCCGAAACAAGGATTGCAGCATGCAAGCAGGCATGCAGTGTGCAAGCAAGCATGCAGCATGCATGCAGGCATGCAACATGCAAACAGGCATGCAGTCTGCAAACAAGCATGCAGCGTACAGACAAGCATGCAACATGCAAGCAGGCATGCAACATGCAGCATACATTGTTTCTGTCACGGCTCCGGCGCTGCGGGGTTGGGGCGGCCCCACCCCTCCGCGCCTATGCTTAAATTACACTCTTGGGGTAAGGCAGACAAGACTGCGTGAAGTCGGTTTTGCAGCGATTCGATTCTGTCACAAAATTTTGTAATGTATTGACTTTTTTATGACACTATTTTTATTTAATATTGAAAATGCTACCAAGTAACCGGCTATATATTTGTGATCAAATAATACTCCGTAAAATGTTGTTTCGGCGTGGTGAAAATATGGCTAATAAATCATTTGGCAAATGAAAAAGTTCAGAAGAGGCTTCGGCCAATAGCAAAAAGTTATTTTGTAAATCGTCGAATCATAGTTCGGTAAAATAATACTTAGGACACATGATACATCGATGATATAAAAAAAACGTTTTTAGAAAAAAGAGAGCCGCCTTCAAAAACTAAAAAGTGATAAATAACTTTAGCGCAGAACACACATGACTTTAGTTTCGGAAGTCGGTGGCTATACAAAACAACAAACAGAACAAAGCCACCGATTTCCGAAACTAAAGTGATGTGTGTTCTGTGCTAAAACTATTTATCACCTTTTTATAAAAAACTCCTTATCGCCAAAACCATTAAAAACGGCAACACTGTTAAAACAGAGATTGAAAGTGCTCCAAAGATGGAAGAAACGAAAACGTGAATAACTTTTTGTTATTTGTTGATTTTTTCAAAAAGCGGAAAATTAATTTCTAATTGTTGTATACAAAAACCTTCTCCAGAATGTAACCGTATCAAAATCGGTTCAGCCGAACGGGAGATAATCGTGGACAAACATACGGGTCGAACTGAGAACCTCCTTTTTTTTTGAAGTCGGTTAAAAATAATAGGTTGGGGAAAAAGTCTTTTCGCATTATAGTATGTATGAACTTGCAATAAAATCTCTTTGGCTATACTATTTGTATCTGGTTGGTTTTGGTATCATTGAAAGTTTAAAATTTAAAGAATTTAATTCCAAATTCAAATTAGGAAAATGTGTGATTTGTATTTGTTTTTCGTACTGTCAAGATGAGTGAATCTAATGAAGAAATTCGATACATTTTATAATTTTACTACATAACATTTTTTCGCGGCTTGCGTTGCATTTTTACCTTTTGTTAAAATGCAACGTGTCTGTGAGAGTAGCACAAATTTTGTTTAAGCGTTTTCAATCCGGAAATTTTGATGTCAAAGATGCACGTCGCTCTGGTCGCCCTATTACGGATAAAATGGATGGCATTTTTGAAAAAATTGGAGCAAGATCGGCATATCAGTAGTTACGACGTAGCTGAAGAACTGGGAATTGACCACAAAACAGTTTTGGCGCATTTGAAAAAAACTGGGTACACAAAAAAGCTCGATATTTGGGTACCTCACGAGCTCACTGAAAGAAACCTAATGAACCGTGTACTCATTTGTGATTCTTTATTACGACGTAATGAAACCGAACCATTTTTGAAGAAGCTGATAACTGGTGATGAAAAGTGGATCACGTACGACAAGAACGTGCGAAAAGGTCGTGGTCAAAGGCCGGTCAGGCTTCACAGACTGTGGCGAAACCCGGGCTAACTCGCAACAAGGTGATGCTGTGTGTGTGGTGGGATTGGAAGGGCATTATTCATTATGATCTGTTACCACCAGGCAGGACCATCGATTCTGAATTCTACTGCGAACAACTGATGAGAACCCATTTACGCCCTCCGTGCTCATATGGGCACACCTTCAAACCTACCTTCAACTTTTTTATTAACATGACAAAGATTAGTTTACCTACATTATTGTTGAGGTAATTAGTGCATCTTACATTTTATATCGAACACTTTTAATAATTTCATTCATATAAGGTATTTTTTGCGTCAGGGAAACAGTAAATTAGTGGCTTGCAGTAACTACCAAATGTAAGTAGCTATTTTAAAATGTTTACGTAAATAAATGCCAAGTTTTTTTCATAATCTTTATAAACATATTGTTAACTTTGTAATAAAAATAATATAGTATAAAATATAAGGTTTTCTGAGTCGTAAACTACTTTTTTATATTGATGTCCCCAGTTGGGGACAACGGGCATAAAAGGGGTAAAATATTAAATTATTTTGTAAAATACATTTCGGCACGAAACCATGTCAAGACGGACTTTTGCAGTAAGCGACAATTACCATGGACTCCGGGAAGCCTTTGATGTTATTTTAGGAGACGAGGACTCAGATGCTGAATTTGAACTTGTAGCCCTTCTTCCAGAACCAAGTATCCTCACTGATGAAAAAGAAGGTGCAGACGATAATATTGTTACCAATGTTATGCCAAGAGATATCCCAGGAAATGTCAAATCCATGGTGAAATTCTTTGGTCGTCATTCATCCAAACAATTCATTTGAGGCAAGCCAGTTTTGGATACAAAAACTGGATGCTTGCTAGTTCTGATGGCTATTATTACGCTTTTGATGTTTACTGTGGCAAGTCACAGGTTGCCATCAATGAGCCGTTAGGTACAAGAGTGGTGAAAAACCTGTTGAATCAGCTCAATACAAATCCTAAAGACCATATTTTGTTCTTCGGTAACTTTTTTACTAGCTTTGCATTGTTACGGGATTTATGGAATTCTGGCTATCGGGCCACTGCCACGGTGCACAAGGGGAGTACCAGTAAGTGACCCTCTCCTTGACGGGTATGGGAAAAAGAAAAATCGTGCTGACTTTGATTACCGGTTTGACACGGTCAAGCAAATATTGTTTGTTTGCTGATTGGATAACAGCGTTTGCAAAATGGGAACTTATTATGATAGTGTCCTGCCATTGGTCAAAGTAGCGTTGGAGCTCAGCTGAGAAGAAGAAAACTGTCGTAAATATTCCGCAAGTATTTGTCTAGTACAATAAAAGTATGGGCGGAGTTGATCAAGTCGATCAGTCGATTTCGTTATACCGTACTTCTGTACGAGGCAAAAAGTGGTAGTGGGTGTTATTTACGTACATGTTTGATTAGCAATGCTTGACGGCTACATATGCTTTATGACGATATTACGATATTCGACCAGCTAAGCATTGCTCGTCATTACTTGCACCAGAATAATAAACGACATTCTCGCCCAACAGCCTCACTACTGCCAAGTTTGCAATTTGATAACTTTGGTCACTTTGCACAGAAGTTGACAAAACAACAGCGATGCACTGTTTGCCATAGTAAAGCTCGGTGGCAGTGCAAAATATGCATAAAAATACTATACATTGAGAAACCATGTTTCGAAAAATGTCATACGAATGTGCCCAGTGTCCCCATTTGAGCACGGCAATTTTTTTTTAACTACATAAAAACAAAACTACTTTTTCTTTTATTTTATTTTCAAACTCCCTATTCTCCACCAAATAATACAAGTTATTTCATTTTTCTAGGGCTACTTTAGCCTTGGGCGTTAATGGGTTAAAGCAAAAAGTTGAGAAAAAGCGGCCGGAATTAATCAACAGAAGGGGTGTGGTTTTTCATCATGATAACGTTAGACCTCACACATTTTTAGCCACTCAGCAAAAATTAACAGAGTTTGGCTGGGCGGGGGCGCGGTGCATGCGCGAGCGAATCCCGTACCGGATGGGCGTATGGGCGGGCCCATAGGTCAGTCGAGGAACACCGTGGTGGTTTTAGCCGGTAAGAGTCCGGCACCCCCCCCCCCCCCCCCCGTCTTCCCCAGACGGGGGACAGTCCATGAGGATTTCCCCACGTTAAAAAAAAAAGGTGTTAATGCATCCGCCGTATAGTCCTGACCTTGCACCTTCAGATTTCCACCTGTTTCGGTCTCTTCAGAATTCTTTAGGCAGTGTCAGGTTAACATCACGAGAGGACTGTCAAAACCACTTGTAGCGGTATTTTGATCAGAAGTCCCAAAATTTCTATAGCAATGGGATCATGTCCCTACCTACAAGATGGCAACAAGTTATCGAACAAAATGGTACTTGTATGGTAAAGAAACTTTTTCCCCAACCTAATATATAAAATAATGCATATACTAAGAAAGACGTCGGTCAATAATTTTCGGTAAAACAAAATTCGGAAGAAAACAATTCGGAAAAGTGATCGGTTCCCTCTTGTCATTGATTCAAACAGTGGTATAATGAATGTTCGGAAACATAATACTTCGAACAAAATAATGTTATTTAGGCTAAAGTGTAACTTTGGTAAAAAGATTTTCGACCAAATAAAACATCGGAGTAACGAGAAAAATCGAATTGTTAATAGGTCAACTGATACAGTGGCACACATGCCTTGGATGAAGTAAAAAAAACGAAACAATATTAGTTGAAAAGTTTTAGGTGACATGAAATTCGGTCAAATATTTTTCGAACTTATGATAGGTAGCCTAGAATTTTACGGTTCATCCATTTGGATAAAATTTTAAGACCTAATTTAGCTTAGCATACTAAGCATGCAAACACGTAAACAAGCATACACCATGCACGCAGCAAGCATGCAGCATGCAATTAAGCATGCAGCAAACATACATTGTATGCCAAAAAAATGGCAAAGTATTATTATGGCAAAACTTAGGTTAACTTAACTTAAACTTAGTTATGCCAAAGTATATTAAGAAAAAGAACATTATGCGAAAAGAAGGGATCCAGAATTTTACCTGCTAAACAAAATTAGGTATATATTTTATATTTATCATGGTCAATAATTAACAATAAGACATATTTTTTTTTTTTTTTCTGGAGATGTCTCCTCTACACAATCGGCCATGATGGGCGATTATACGCAAGCACGATCGTGTAGACGGGGTACTCGCCTGTAGTTGCCCATCATCGTCCTTAATCGTCGTCGTGATTGCGGCGATCGGTGACTTGTCGGTTTTTTGGACACGCATCAAAGGAAATCGCTTGTACGAGGGCGGCACTGAAAATTGCGGGAATCAAGGAAGTGACACAACATTACTATTTAAAAATATTTATTTTAAAAGTATTTATTGCTTTTCGAAGTATTCTCCGCAAAATTTGAAGCAAACCAATCATTGAAGCAACCATTGCATTCGGAAGTTGGGTTTTCCAAAATGGCCGTTTTGTAGGCGTCCACAGCTTCGTCAGGTGATGAAAATCTCTTACCACGCAATTTATTCTTTATTTTAGGGAAAGTATAGAAATCATTGGAGATACAGATGTGCAAGTAGAATTTAAATTAATAAAGTTAGTCTCGAAAACTAGCCGTTTATAACCTCAATTAATATTGAGTCATTACACAGATAACATAAGTTAGATCAATACTGATTATACACCGACATCTAGCGGGGAGTGGAGAAAGAAAAATATCGCCATCTGTGATTTAGTATTGGAACAAATTGAACATCGCCATCTAGTATTGAATAGCGTTAGTATTATATTACAAGTATTTTCAAGATGAGTACGGACACTAAAGTAATTGAAAACTTAATAAAAAACTTACGAATAGACATTAAAAACGATGTACACTCTGTTAACTCATTAGAGAATAAAATAATGTCAAATATACAGTTACTGAATGAGAAAATCGACGAGAAATTGTCGTCTATTGTAAAGAACTTAGATGAGCTTAAAGCAACCACTTCACTGCAAAACACTAGACTATTTCTACTAGAAAAGCAAGTACGGATACGAAATCTTATATTTTTTGGTTTAACTGAAGAAGAAAAATCATATGAAGAGTTAGAAATAAAAATAATAACACTATTAAGAAACACTTTAGAAATTGATTCCAATAGAAACGAAATAGAATTTATTAGAAGAATGGGAAAGAAAAGTGAAGACAAAATAACACCAATAAACGTCACATTCACAACATTTGAGAAAAAACTTAGCATTTTTAAAAACAAAAAGTTGTTAAAGGACTCCGGTTTCTATATAAAAGAGGATTATCCACCTGAGGTCTTAGAAACTCGAAAATTATTACAAGAACAAGTGAATAAAAAGAGAAGTGAAGGTAAAATAGCTTATATAAAATACAACAAAATAATTATCAAAGAAAATAATAGCTCACCCGGAAAAATAACCCAGAAAATGCAAAGCTCGAAAAAACGAGAGCTAGAAACTACTCCAACGAACCAAACACCAGGAAACTCTCACCAACCAGCTACAAAAAACGCACCAAGATACCAGGCTGTAAAGAAAACCAAAATGCAAAATGAAAATCAAAACTCTATTTTAAAATTCGTTCCAAAATCGAATGATCAACCAAAAATAAGATCAACTTCAGTTGAGAGCGACGAATAGCAACTATGTAAGCCTCCTTTCACAACCCCCCAAAATTCAAATATTTTACACAACAAAAACATACACCCTCCAGAACGGCTGGTCACCGCGGGGGTTGCAGACTATCACCCTCCAAAGCAAAATAAATACTATATAGCAACATTCAACGTTCGATCTTTAGCAAACGAAGCCAGAATCTTGGACCTGGAATATGCATTACACAACATAAAATGGGACATCATCAGAATTACGGAAGTAAGAAGGCAAGGTTATCAAATTGAGGACAGAGGCGACTATTTACTTTACGCATTTGGAACGAATGTGTGTGCCTCTACACGGTGTCGGATTTCTTATTAATAAACGAAGAGATATTAAAGTTGAAGACTTTGAAGGCCTAACCGAAAGAGTTGCTAGAATAAATCTAAAAATAGCTGGGAAATCAATAACAATCTTACAAGCATATGCCCCAACATCGAAAGCTAAAGAAGTAGAAATAGATACATTTTATAATACATTAGAGAAAGAGATTGAGAAAAACTGGAAGCACCTAATACTGCTGGGAGATATGAACGCAAAGATAGGGATGCCCAGAAAAGAAGACGCACTAGTAATGGATAAATGGATTTGGAAAGAGAAATAAACGGGGTGAAAAATTTGTACAATTTTGTTTAAAGCATAAATTAAAAATTACTAACACTATGTTCAAAAAATCAAATAAATTAAGATGGACCTGGCAATCCCCAGGAGGTAAATACAAGAATGAAATAGACTACATAGCAACAAACATGTTTAAGAATGTAGAAAATACTAGTGTTCTCTCGAAATTCCATCATCCTAGCGACCACCGAATTGTAAGAGCAACCTTCAACTTCGAAACCCATAAAAATTCTAGAGCTACTTATAACGCACAACCTCAAAAAAACATTAACTTAGACAAATTTATATCCGAATTCTCAAAATATTCTCATGATTGTAAATTACCCGTACAAGCCCAATACGATGCTCTAGAAAAAAATATGAAACTAAGCTCTAAAAGCTGCGGACTATCAAAGAACAAATTACGCCACCAACATGTTATTACGGAAGAAATAATCGAACTAAAAAACAAACAGCACATGTTAAAAAGTAAGGAATACAGAACAAAAGAAGAAAGAGTTACTCTATCTAAAATATATATACAGATATCCAGAAAAATAAAGAAAAATATATATAAACATAGAAGAAGTACAGTGGGTGATAGCTGTTACCTGACCCACCCTAAAAACAAACGAGTTTAAACCCTCTGTCTGTAACAATAAGGGTTATTCAATTTGTATGAGTTCATCTGACTAGCGCTACTCGATAAACAAATACAATAATAAAACAGACACGCAAAATTGATCTTTAAAACGTTAGCGTTAGGATATTTATAACTTGTTACGCAATTTTGATTTTTATGCGGTAAGACTTAAAGTTTATCACAGTATTGTGTCATTTTAACCTAACTTGTAAAAAGTGGGTAGTTGAAAGACAAATGCGTATTCATTGTAAAACTGGTATTCAAATCTTACTAAGGATATGGGTAGGAAAATAAAAAAATACCGTGACTATATCTAAAGCCAGTCTACGCACAATTGCAATGACTACGCGCGAACATTATCTATGTTGCCTTTCTAAATTGCGAATAGCCCACGCCTTTTTCAAATTTTTAAATATAATCTTTGTAGCTTTATTAACATGTCTCAATTAAGTGATTATTTAAAACACAAAATAATCTATTTGAACGAGGAGAATATTGGCATCAGAGAGATTGCAAGGAGACTTAATATAGCAGTAAGTGTATTTTTCTAATTTTAAACCACGTATTTATATATCTAGCTATTCCTTGTGCCGTGACGTAAACAAACATTTTTTTTATATACTTAAACGAAAAGTGACACCGTTTAATTTCTTTGTTTCAGAAAATACTGTGAGATTGTGGTTAATGCGTTTTAAAGAAACAGGAAATGTTCAAAAGGATCCTTCAGGACCAACGACTAAGAACTTGTGGAAATTGGAGGCCGATTTAATAGTCGCTAATATTTGGAAATGTTACGTGATGTAATGTTGCCGACTGTGCGTGTTGCTTAGCCAAACACGGATATTTACTTCGTGCAGAGATGCTGTGGTGCAAAATTGGCTAACCAGTCAAGAAGGTGTCAAAACAATAAGTTGGCCATCTAAAAGTCCTGATCTGAATCCAATAGAAAACTTGTGGGGTCAAATGATTTTAAACTGAGATTCATCAGAAGTCAGGATAAAAGAAAATTTGGCGCAACTTGTGACTTCAACGTGGGAACTCATGAGAGGAAGTGATGCTTGCTGGAACATGGTGTGCAGTATGCGAAGCCGCTTGCAACAAATTATAGAAAAAGATGGTGCTCCACTTCGCTATTAAGACAGCATCACCGCCTGCAGTCAACAATACTTACGTCAGTGTGTGTGTTAAATAATCTGTTGTTATCATAATTTCTAAGGAAGTGTTTCATACAATGATGCAGGTTCTTATAACGATCATAATATTTAAAACTAAAAATACTTTAAAAAAATCTAAAAAGTATGTAATACATCAAAGTATTTAGTGCTGTTTTCACTAATATTTTATAAGTAGGTAGGTATTTATGACAGTAAGTTAATGTGGTGATGTTATTGTTATAAAATAGAAATATTATAGGTATATTTCTAAACATAATATAACATGTTGATTCACTACATTCAACACTGTAAAGCATGTAACTACTTACCTACTTAAAAAATAATAAAAATGGGTATTTTATAGGCACTATTAAAACGAAAAACTGTTTTGTTGTCGCGTTAGCAACTTAAACAGAAAATTCACGCATAGCATAAGTAGTTTAGTATTCTAAATTCTTTTAAAATGTTGTAAGTAATTATTTTTTATTTATTTTGAATAAAATCTTTATCATTATCATTATTGTTTTTATTTTTTGTGGTTATTTGTATTTATATATTATTAATTTAAATCTAATTTTCTTAATTTAATAAAAATAGTATTTTCAATTCAAAAAACATAAATGAATATTGAAAAACTACAAAAAGTAAAAGGTTAGTTTCGAACTCGCAAACAAGTAGACTCATTTGTTTCCATTGGTTCAACCACTAGACCAAACAGACTTAATTAAAATTGTTGAAATTAACAAGTCCATCATGTGACAAAACAGTAGTCACTATATTATCTACCTTATCGTTACGTGTTAAAGATTAAATTGGCATAAGTATATTCTTTAATATATGCCTACCTTAACCCGTTGACTGCGGGCGAACATTCGCTACGCCGATCGCCAGTGCGGCTGGCCACACAACTGGTGTGTTGGCCGCACAGCCGAAACGCTTTTTCGTAAACGAGACGAGAGTGCGGCCGCACACGCCAAGCGTGTGCGGCCGTACTTTACGCCAGTGCGGGTTTACGCGCTTGGCGTGTTTTACTACGCGTGTGCGGATAAACACATACGGTTGTGTTTCATAATTTTGCGTCGACTGTGCGGGCGCTCACATACGGTTGTGTTTTTCGATTTTGCGTCGACTGTGTGGATATTTTTTAGAAATATTCACACGATTTATATTAAATATAAATAAATAAATAATTACTTATACATTATATCAGTTATTTTTCTCTCAAGACTTAAAAATGTAAATAGTATTGCCCCCCGATTATGTAGGCAAGTATGAAAACTAAGGGTTCTAAACCAAAATTATAAATTTATCTAGGTTTGTTACCTAGTATTTATACATATTTCAAACACGTCAACATTGGGACTTAATAATACTGAACTTCTTAATGCTTGACTTGAAACTATCAACTAGCCTATTGCAAAAGTACCTCTTTTGCAATAGGCTAGTTGATAGTTTGAGAATTCGATTATTATTTTTCTTGTGACTGGTTCTTCTTTTATTCTTTCATTCATATAAATCTTATTCCCCACTAGAATCCTATTCAGTATCGTCTAAAAGAAACACTCGTCTTCGTTAGATAAAATACCAGTATAGTTCCTATAACAGTCAATAGATGGCGGTACCAGCCGTATGTTTTAAATATTTCGTGAAGGTTTTATCATTATTATATAGGGCATGGAATTAAAAAAATCAAGAGAGACAAATTTTCATCGCAGTCCTTATTCCCCACACACAACCGTATGTGTTTTGCCGCACTAGCGTACCTTCGGCCGCCACACAACCGTATGTGTTTTGCCGCACTGGCGTTTAGCAAAATACTAAAACACATACGGTTGTGTGTGCGCCGCACTCACGTATTTTTGTTGAAACACAAACGTATGTGTTTTGCCGCAGTCAACGTGTTAAACAAGTCGTTCTAGTTCGTACGTATCAAATAACACTTATCTACTGCTAACTGCATAAGGTTAAAATTCGTCTAACTTTTAGTGGGTCAGATAATAGCTATCACCGACTGTACATTAAAAACACATTTAGAAAAGACTGGTGCTATAAAGCGCGCTTACAAACAGTTAAACGATTCGAAAAAAATTATGTGTTTGTTAGAAGACCAAGTAACGAATAGAAAAACAATAATGCAAATTGCCACCCATTTCTACACTAAATTATACTCTAAAAAAATAAATGAAGACGCGGACAAGATAATACAATACAAAGAACACTACAAAGAGCCTCGCAATCAAGATCCAGTACCAGACTTCTATACAGATGAAATAGAACTCTCAATACATAATCTGAAAACAGAGAAGAGTCCAGGATCAGACGGAATATCTAATGAAATGATCAAAATTGGAAAACACAAAATAATTAAACCCCTCACGGAAATATTTAATAGTGTTCTAAAAACAAACGAAATTCCGACTCAATGGACTTGTTCAGAGATAACACTACTGTTTAAAAAAGGCGATCCAAAACTCCTCAAAAATTATAGACCCATAAGTTTAATGCCATGCCTCTACAAAGTATTCTCATCTACATTACTAAGGCGAATAACCCGATTAATTGACGAAAATCAGGCGACAGAGCAGGCCGGATTTATGCACAGTAAAATTTCTCCACAGTAGATCATATTCATACCTTAAAAATGATCATAGAAAAGTATACAGAATATAATAAGAATCTCTACATCTGCTATATCGACTACTGCAAGGCATTTGACTCAATATCACACGACTCTATATGGCAAGCATTAGATGAACAAGGTATAAACAGCGACTACATCAAAATAATACAAGAGATCTACAGAAACAGCACTGCTAAAATTAGACTAGAAACTACAGGTCCCTCTTTCAAAATAGAGCGCGGCGTCAGACAAGGAGACACCCTCTCACCGAAACTGTTTATAGCAGTTTTGGAACATATATTTAGAAGGCTAAAGTGGGAAAATATGGGTCTCAAAATAAACGGTAAATACTGTACACACTTGAGGTTTGCCGATGATTTAGTTTTGCTGTCCGAAAATACACAGGAATTACAACACATGATTCAAACCCTTACGAACGAAAGCAGGAAAGTTGGGTTAGAAATAAACCAAGACAAAACAAAGCTCATGACAAACTCGCATCAAGCACAAATAACCCTGGACTCATCAATATTAGAATATGTCGAGGATTACATATATTTGGGACAACTTATCTCCTTCAAAACAAACATGACTAAAGAAATATTAGGTCTTTATATATGAAATTGCCGCTCGGTATCAAAAAATTAAAAATAACATTTTTAAAAGAAATTATATATTTAGTCAATCGAAGTATGCACCATTGTTATCGATACACTTTCGCCATTTTATCGGGAGCTCATTGATCCCTTTGGTAAAAAAACCCTGGGAGCGAGAATCGATGAACTGCTTGAAGGCTGTTTAAACTGCCTCATCAGAATTGATTTTTTTTCCTTGTAAAAAGTTGTCCAAATTTCGGAATAAATGGTAATCGTTTGGGGCAAGATCTGGAGAGTATGGTGGGTGACACAGAGTTTCCAGTCGCAGCTCCTCTAACTTGGCGACGGTCTGATGTGCAGTATGTGGTCGAGCGTTATCCTGAAGGAGCAATGGGCTAGAGCAATTGACCAATCTCGGTTTTTTAATGGTGAGCTTTTCCATCATTGTTTGCAACTGTTGACAATACATGTCTGCAGTAATCGTTTGGCCTGATCTCATGAAGCTGTAGTGGATGACACCAGCACAGGACCACCAAACACTAACTAGAATCTTCTTTTTGGTCAGTTTTCGCTTGGGGCAAGGTTTTGCCGGTTTTCCAGGGTTAAGCCATTGTGATGATCGCTTGCGATTATCGTACACGATCCACTTCTCATCACAAGTGACAATACGATTTAAAATTCCCTGATTATTGTGACGATTGAGCAAGGAAGCGCAGCAACCGACGCGTGTTTGTTGGTGTGTTTCAGTCAATTCGTACGGTACCCACTTTTCGAGCTTTTTTACTTTTCCAATTTGACGCAAATGGATAATGATTGTTTTGTCACTTACTCCAAAGGCTGCTGCTAATTCAGAAGTGGTTTGAGATGGATCCGCTTCAACTATCGCCTTTAATTCTTCATTATTCACTTGAGTATCCGGTACTCCACGAGGCTCATTTTGTAAATCAAAATTTCCAGAACGGAAACGTTGAAACCAAAAACGCACCGTTCGTTCGTTAGCGGTGCTTGGCCCGTACACGTCGTTAATCCTTCGAGCCGTTTCTGCTGCACTGGTGCCACGGTGGAACTCATATTCGTAAATATCGCGAATTTTTAATTTCTCCATTGTTGTTGCAATAGCAATTTTCAAGCACAAACAAATGACGATAAAACAAATGAAACACGAATTTTAAAACAATATTCTTTAGTCTTTATTTTGAAATAATTTTGAATTTGGAATTCCTAATCAAACACAAAATATTTGATTTCAAAGTTGCCAGTATTAAGTATCGGCAATTTCATATGTAAGGACCTAATAGATAGAAGAACTAAACTAACATGGAATAAATACTGGTCAATGAAGGAAGTCTTTAAAAGTAATCTCCCGACTAAATTAAAAACAAAGGCCATGGAAACGTGCTTATTACCAACTTTGACGTACGGCTGTCAAACCTGGCAGCTAACGAAGAAAACTTTAAATAAAGCAAGAGTTTGCCAACGAGGGATAGAAAGAAGCTTCTTAGGAATGAAAATACGGGATCGTGTTAGATGCTCTAAAATAAGGAAGAAAACAAAAGCTAAGGATGTTGTAAAACACATATTAAGCATAAAATGGAAATGGGCAGGACATACACAACGATCAAAAGATTAAAGATGGACAAAAACTACAACAAATTGGTACCCCATAGATTGCAAAAGAAAAGTAGGTCGACCACAAAAAAGATGGAACGACGACATAGTGGAAATTGCTGGCAAACTATGGACTAGACCAGCACAGGACAGGAAAATGTGGATGGCTTTGGAGGAGGCTTTCACCGCTACAGGCGGCCCTTACACACCACAAGATGTGAAATAAAAGAAATAAAAATAATAAAATATAAACACTAACCGAATTAACTATAATGCAAATTACTATGCAAATGTAAATTACTAACAGAACTAACCTAAATATTTGTTTACAAAAGGAAAAAACGAATAATAACAAATAAATCAATAAATGTATAGTTATATTACTAAATGAAATGAAATTTAATTATTAATGGAAATTATTACTACTTATTTTAATGATAATCTCTAACTTTGATTTATATTCTAATTATCTTCGTTAATTTTTATGTTTGTTCCTTTCGTTCTAATTTTATTGAGTTGTTTTTGATTTTATTTTAAACTAAAACCTAATTTATAGCCGAACTCAAATTTTAATTGTATTCGTTTTTATTTTCAGGAAAATTTAATTTTTATCAAATTTTGAACTGATTTGAAATTAATTTTGTTTTTATTGTATACACTCGGCGTCACAAAAATCGCACCTCTTTAAGAATTCCCTTCAAAGTCATTTTAACCCTATTAATCAATGGTATACATATGACTATAAGGTATAATTGGAAAGGCAATTTATTTAAATTTCAGAATAAATCAATGGATTTGGTTTTTTGTTTACCAGGGAATAAAAAAAGCAAGCTAATGCAAATGATTAAAAAGTTAAATTTTATTTTATCAGCAAAAATTACAACAAAGTCCTTAAAACTAACTTAAAACCTAGTGTTACCCCCCCTAGCCCTGATGACTGCTTCCATGCGTTCTCTCATGGACCTTATTAATGTGACAACAGTCTCTTGTGGAATGTTGTCCCATTCTGCAACGACGGCATCTTGAAGGTCTTGGAGAGTGGTAGGGGCAGGATTTCGTGCCCGTACTCGCCGTTTCAGTTCATCCCAAAGGTGCTCAATAGGGTTCAGGTCTGGACTTCGCGCCGGCCAGCGCATAACAGGGATGCCAACTTCTTGCAGGTAGTCTCTTACAATTAAAGCGGTGTGACAACGGGCGTTATCGTGCATTAACGTGAACCCACTGCCAACAAAACCCGCATAAGGGACAACCTGCTCCTCTAAGATCTCTGTTATGTACCGAGCAGCAGTCAGCGACCCTTGCCCGCGAGCACTTCCAGTCCGAGAAACACACACAAGGTTCGTTTTACCGTCGATTGACATGCCGCCCCAGAACATGCACGAGCCACCCCCGTATTCCACTGTCTCTTGAATACAGGCTTGTGCGGATCGTTCCCCTTGCCTCCTATACACTCTTCGACGCCTGTCGTTGCAGAAAAGACACACCCTCGTCTCATCCGAGAAGAGCACAGCCCTCCATTGGTCTATTGTCCAATCCACATGGTCACGGGCAAATTGCAACCGGTCTCTCCTATGCTGTGCAGTCAATTTGGGCCCTGTAGCAGCCCTATGAGCTGCAATTTTCTTCTCCCGCATTCTTCTTCTAATCGTGGAGACGCTTACAGAAGTTCTGCGAGCTGATCGCAGTTGTTGTTGCAGCTCAACAGCATTGGAGAACCGATTACGTAAAGACGTCGAAACAATGAAGCGATCGTCTCTTTCGGATGTGCACCGTTGTCTTCCAGATCCACGTCTTCGGATATAGCCACCAGTCTCTTGGAAACGTTGGAACACTCGTCGAACGGCAAAACGACTCAAGTTCAGTTGCCGAGCAACATCACATTGCCGCATCCCTGATTGCAGTAGTGCAATGACTTGAGCGGCTTCATCTGCAGTGGTATCCATCTTCTGGGGTATTTTTCTTGCTGTAGCTGTTCACGTGTGTTCACTTCAAAGGTTGAATAGCGAATGACCCACATTTAACCCGGGTCGCCCGTTTTATACCCTTGTAGGGAGGTGCAATTAGTGGCCGTTGTAATGCGTATTTTGACAACATTTTTTTTAACGTTACGTGCTAATGAGATCTGTTGTGTTTAGGAATTCTAACTGTTGTTAATTTAAAGGTCGTTAAACATACTTTTAATTGATACCAATATTAATTGGGTTTAATGTATTCGTTACTGGCGGGACATGTTTTAAACTTATTTTCGAAAAGGTGCGATTTTTGTGACGCCGAGTGTATTTCATGACAACTTAGATTGCAATTTCTATTTGTAATTTTCGATTTTAATGTAATTTATTAATTGTATCTTTTGCATTTTGCTAATTTTAATATCTTTTTTATCAGCTATTTGTAATTTTATTATTATATCAAATCTGTTGTACTTATGAAGTGTGAGGACGACCGTGACAGTGATGATCCCCGTCAAGGTCGTCCGACCTTGACGGGGATCATCACTGAGCTTGACACGTCCACGTTGAAATTCAGCAAACCAGCGATAAATTGTGGTTTTGGATGGGGCTTCATCACCAAATCCAGAAATCATGCGCCAACACACTGTTTTTGTGATAAACCACTTCGAAAGTCATAATAAATCATCGCTCTTGAATTTTCTCGAGTCAATTCCATTTTCTCAACGACTAAACAAGTTTGACAAAACCTTGTGACAAGACCTAGAACCTCTTTTTAAACAAATAAATGGTATTCGATTTTTAAAACCAAGGAGATTTCATATAAAAAGATTTTAATATGACAGGAACAGTGCAAACATTCCATTCCCGATACTTTTAGTGCAGCCCTTGTAGTTGTGCGCGTGCTCATACGATCGCCGATCATTCATTCACCGAAGGACAGAGAGCCATAGAACAGAATACTTAATAGTACTACGTACAGAAGGGACACTCCCTTCCCCACGCTATATCAGATACCGCACCCTCGACCCCGCACCGGAGGGGCTAACCGCCGACTCTTTAGCCAGGGCGCTCAAAATCGTAAGAACTGCAGCGCTGTAGGTACTGCTGACACAAACACACAATTTTGCGATTTATTTTGTTTTAAGTTTTATTTATTAGTTTTAATCTCGATGATTCATTTATTTTCCAAGTTTTCGTCGTTTTATAATAATACAATTAAAACTTCCGTAATAATAACATACCAACATTACCAGCTATTAATATTGCTCTCTCTCTTTATTGTCTTAGTTATGTACTTATGTCCCTTTCTTTCACGTTCTATTCATTCTTGGAATTCAAAAGTAGTACCCTACGCACTAACCTTGTCGCGTCGCCCCATTGTAATTATTATTATTGTAATATTATAATTAATTCTTAATTTTTATTTTTAATACTTTTGAACTTAACATGTATGGACATGGACTGGTTCCGAAATAAATGAAAAAAAAAATTGCGTTGCCGCGTAATGGTACGGGGCGATCGTGAATTCCATATTTTGTAATTAGGTAGGTACCTTAATTTACCATTATTGATGAATAAATAAACCTCTTTACATAATAAATATTATAATATTACTTTTATGTCACTACAAATCCGAGTATTCAAAATCAAATATCATTTATTTTATTTCTTTAAGAAATAAATAATTGAACGCTCGGACAAGATCACTTCATAATAATGCTCGAAACGTTCGGGTAGTTCCGTCGTCGTTCGGTTCACCCGACGCAAAGTGCTGCACTTTTCGCGCCATTTTGTACGCCACGACATCCAACTGATTCAACCCTACTAAAATTCACGCACACATTTGCACGTGTACAGACGTCATTTGGTTTTGTAGTAGTAATAGGTAATTATTTTGCAAGTTTTGTATGAAGTGTCCGAGGTGTGGCCATAGCAAGTTATGTTTGACCACGCATTACTTTTTTCAGTGTAGTCCGATTTCGATTATCCTTTTTTTAATTGATAGTGTATACCTCAAAGTTGGTCCCAAATAAATTTCAAGAAAATTTGATATGATGATATGACTGAAATTTCTTGGTGTTATAGTTTCGTATTTAATTTGTATGATAAGAAGTGGGCACCAAAACAACTTTTTTACAAAAAAGACAACCGCCTTCAAAAAGTAAAAAACCACTTTAAAGCAAGTCAGCAGCTTTGGTTTTGTTTGTTGTGTTGTAATGCCACCGACTTGCGAATTTACAGTTCATCAATCTTTTTTTTTTTTCGCAACTTTTTGTTCAACTTCATTGATAAAATGATTGTATACGGAAATCAAATTAATAGTAGCAGCAGCTATAACCTCCACGCCCATCTTGAAGGCTTGCCGCTCAATAAATGATCACGGACGATCGTGTGGATGCTTGCACGATGATCGAGACGATTACCTTGCCGATCAACGAGTGTCGATCATGGCCGATTGTGTACAGGAGGAATCAGATTAAGGAAATTTCTCCACATAATTGTCATAATACGGGTTCGTACGACAAGGACATCAAGATGAAGCGTCTGTATAATAATTTGACGCGCTCGAATATTTCAAGGTCTCGATTATTTTTTTTGCATTTTCAAAAATCGACCATGGGTTTGTCGCGTCCAAATCGTCAGTCTTTTGAATAGGAGCTACTTGAGGCTTCACTTAAAATCCCTTCTCTATATTTGACGCGCTTGACAAAATTACTTTTTTTCCTATTTTTTACCCCTTCGTACGGAAGCCCCACCATGCAAACCGGCAGATTAACATTTTTCCGATACCAGAAACACGTGGGGCGCATACACTATTAATACGCGCTCGAGTATTTCTATGCATCTGTTTTTTTAATTTGTACATTTTCGAAAACCTGTACACGCCTCCCCCACCAGTAAAAGGGCGGGCATACACCTCATAACCTATTTATTCTTTTTAGCATCTAACCTTCACAATCCAATAGATCTCCACGACGCTCGAGTAAATCCCGATTTAGCCTCTTGGGCTCCCCTACCATTATTTTCTTTTACCAGTTCCAGCAATTCAGCTCTCAACAATTTCATGTCAGCTTCAACGCCTTGTCTTTGTAGCCATGCCACTAAATCAGTCTTTTTGTTTGCTTGAGTAGGTGTTTTATCTATTTGAACTGAATGGTAAGATGCATTGTCCATAATGATTATACACTGTTCGGGGAGGTTTGTTAACAAGTTAGTAAACCGCTCTGTGAATTTATTTGTGTCCATTTCTGCGTGATATTCTTTTCTACTTTTAGACTCGAATGCGAGTAAGGCATCATTCACAAAACCTCCCCCGGCTGATCCGGCGTGGCAGATTATTAGACGTCCTTTTCCCATTGGCACTTTTGGGCAAGATGCCTTGGTATCGTCCGTCCAAGTCTGCGGCACGGTATAATTCGAGTTCAGCCAAGTCTAATCGATAAATATGCCATTGTCCCAATTTGTGATTTTGTTAATCTCCATCAAGAATGATACTCTGTTCAAAATTAAATTACCTATATCGTTCCATCAAATTTTCCTCTTGTCGATTTTCTTGTATTTGAATCCAATTTGCTTCTTATTTGTTATTAAAGACGTGGAACTGCCACTAAACAGGCCACCCTCTCGTAGTGATATCAGCAATTTACTCACAGTATTGAGTCGGGTATTCAATTCTTGTGTAATAAACCTACACGTGGTTTCGAATAGCGTCTGCGTCAAATGTGTCAATACAGGCTTGCTTTTCTTCCTCTTTTTAGGCGTACGTAATACATTTTCTTCAGTACGGGAAGGCCCATATTTTTTCTTCAAGATGGTTCGAATAGTTTTTTTACCGATTCCAACCAAGTGCTTCTGCGACGCGAACTTGCACGTGCGTTACGGGCAATAAAGGTCCACCATTAACTGATTCGCGTTCGAAGTATTCGGTTAACTTCACAACCAATTCGCGTGACTGGCTGTTGATTGTACGTCCTCTTTTCGACATGTTGAAACAGTTCGTACGATATAACAATGTTGTTTCCTACCCCTTTTTTTATTGACATGAGTAACGAGTATCGTTATTATTATAAACAAATATATTTTAATTACTTTTTCGACATTTTAGAAACATTGGAAACCTTAGTTTTGTATAATTTAGCAGCATTATTTCAATTTTGTAGATGTGAGTACCATGGAGCCATATATTAAGTAAATTATTATGTGTTTGACATAAATGAGCATGGCGGTTGAGAGAATTGTCATGCTCACTCAAATGTCTCGCTGGTGGTGGCGCGTGTGTTGGATCATTCAGCTCCCTCTAAAATGGTTGAGCTGAATGGTGCTGATTCACGCGTCATGTTCGTGAACGGGCGCTGTCAGTAGAGATTGGTCAACTCTTAACTGCCATGGTTTTTATCTTGATTATTTTTTATATTTTGTATTTCTAGATTACCTTCATTGTTTTCACATATAGAAGCAACAAGAATAATCTAAGCAGTATTTTGTAAAAACCTGATTTTAAAAGAGTGTCCGTGGAGTTTCTTGCTCGTTCTTCTCCATAGAGACCTACCTACGTTTTGGAACGAGCAACTAGCTTCAACTTTCTGACTAACTGACCGACTCCTTGACAATTCAAAAGTGCCTGTAAATGGTTTAATTGAAATAAATGCTTTGACTTTGACTTTGACTTTAACAACAAACACCAAAATCGATTCCAAATCACTATCTATAAATCAATGTCCAAAATAGAAGATCCAAGGTCAACGTAATAGTCAACAGATATAGTCCAAAAACAAAGCCGAGTCGAGAAAAAAATATCAAACATAAACGAGCGCACAGTCAACTTCACAAGATGGCGACCGAAAGACAGCAGTGCGGTCACGTGCCGCTTGGTCAGAGACAAGCCATTCTATAGAAACAAGTGTCGCCAATTCAAAATTTTATCTACGGCTTTGAGCGCCAAGCTCGTTCTTTTCAGTAAAGATCACTACACAATATTTAATTACTATTAAAATCGAATAAAGCTGGTGATATACAGTAATTAATTAAAATAACACTACTATTTAAAAAAAAAGACTGAGAACGTAACTGTTTGTGAGACGTTTCGTAATAATTAGAAATTGCATGCTACTGTAAAGTAAGCGCGAAAAGAATACTCGCAATATGGAATATATTGAGAGTATTTCTAAGGTATATAATAAGCTTTTCGCGCTTATTATATACCATATTACCTATTTAAAATGTATTTTTTTTAACATTTTATGTAATTAATTATTATTTTATTGTTTATTTCAGTTCCGTTCTAAGTTACATTCTAGAGTCTTTCTCAAATGTCAAAACGGGCCTTTTATTTTATGACAGCTTTAATAATACCACATAAATTGAAATCACACAAGTAAAATATGATGAAAAATCTGCATCTACTAAAATACAACTGTTTGGTTGTGACCTGACAAGTAAGGTCATCCCAGGCAAATATACTAAACATAGGATGATCCAATGTGTGCACTATAGGATTATACTACCTCTTTTCTCTACAAGATACAGATTACTCAATAAATAGTATAATCATTTCTAAAGTTACCTGTCCATCAAACGCTGCAACACTGGCAGTATTCACAATAACTCCACGCTGCCCATCCGCATCTGGAGCATTCTTTCCAATCAATCCAGCCGCTAACCGGATCACGTTAAATGTTCCTATTAAGTTTACCTGTAATGTATCAGTAAGAAATATTTATAATTAGTTAAAATTAATCACTTAATTCACAAAAATATTTACATCTTAAAAATCCCGTATAAATCTTACTGAACTGAGGAAAATTATACAACCACTTTGATTTTGCAGAGGAATTTAAAAACCATTTAATACACAAGTATAGGCGGCTGGTGTGTAGGCCCCTCCCTACCCCCTAACCCCTCCTCCCCCCACACCTAACCCCCTACCCCCCCAGACCATCGACCCATCAGACCAGTCATTCTGGAGATTAGATTAGCCTGAACATTCACAATCTCAACTTTAATTTTTAATTTACTAGCCTTTGAGCATATAACCTCATTCTCTAAGTTTACTAGCTGGCGCGGCAAACGCTGTTTAGGCATAACACTTAAATAAAAATAGCCTATGCGTACGACCTATTCTCAGACCTACCAAATAATAATAACACACACAAAAAAAAAAGCCAGTGCAGTGACAACAACGAAGTATTTTGTTTAGCTTTTCACATTTTGGGTAATTTTTATGTATTCTAGGGCCTATACAAAATGGATTCTTGTCAAACATCAATTACTGTTCCATTTTCTTCTCATATTCACATGATTTAGGGTCATCAGATACAGATGTTGCAGTACTATTTGTTTGCATATGAAACTATGGGAAATTTTATGGATTTGGCGAGATCGTTAATATATATATAAGTACTAGCGGGCCTGGCAGACGTTGTCCTGCAACCCGACTATAGCGCCACATGCCGGGTCCAATTGTGAATCTAAACCATTCTCGAATCCACTGAAACATACACAAACAAATTCAGCAAAATCGATTCAGCCGTTTAGGAGGAGTTCACTTTCATACACACGCACAGAAGATTTTTATATATAAGATATCTTCATCTGCCTAGCCTTTTCCCAACTATGTTGGAGTTGGTTTCCAGTGTAACTGGATGCAGCTGAATACCAGTGTTTTACATGGAGTGACCGAGTGACTGCCTATTGGACCTCCACAACCCAGATATTGGGTAACACAATACCCCTTGGTAAGTTAATATATATAAGTAAGTATAATAGCAGAGCCTAAAATACCTACTCAATATCAATAAATGATGTTGACAGGTAATTCTTTAATCTTTTTGTGTTATGTATGTGAAAACTAGAAATTTGTTTGTAAATCGTTGGCACACACACATAACTTAATGAAATTATGAGCTGCTGCTCGTATTTCATACTCTTCTAATTAAGATAGTAATATTCCATGATAGATGAAGCAAACGCAAGCCTACCATAAAAAGGAAAGTTATTCATATAAAGTGCTTCTTTTTTGCTAACCATTCGATTTAGTACTAGTACACATACACACAGTACACATAATGTAAAAAAAACATTGTACAAAGGCGGACTTAATGCCTTGGGCATTTTCTACCAGTCTACCTTAGGGTGATGCAGAGACAAAACATGGTAGGTGCAAAGATACTTATTTACTATAATGAAATAATAAATACATATATACATACATACAAACAAAATATACAAAGTAGAGAGCTAAAAAACATAGATACAGTAATACAACAAATTAATTGTGTGACGAGTCTGCCAACTTCTTATGAAAGTGTTCGCGAGCTTTCACTTTGAAAGTAAACCGACTGGTGGCCATCCACCAGCCGTCTGGTGGCTAAACCAGATTTGTTCTTGGGTAAGAATATTATGATTTTGAATATACTTAACTATACAAATTGTTGTAGATAACTTTTTCAAAAGCTTTTTACAATACTAGTATCAGGGTAATTGGTCTGTAACAGCTATTTTTTTTATCCTGGTTTTTAAATACTAGGATTAGTATAAGCATACTAGATAAAATAATATTTAATAAGTATACTAGAACTCGTCTTCAATATGTACAGTTAATAATTACATGACAGAACTGGCGTCTTCTGCTACTACCTTAAGCATTTTAGTAACGATTTTGTCATACCCAGTACTCTTTGCCATATCTAAAGCTTTGATAAACCAGTATCCAAAAAATAAAGCAATCTATGTGAGAAGCATATTTATTATCAATGTTATCTAGACTCACAAATCCTTGTAATTTAAACCCTCAAAATTTTATACTGATAATGTATCATGTTTATGCTAAAACTTTATAACTAGATTGTTATTATCATTTTAATAGCACATTATTCAATCAACCCAAGTAACATTTTAGCCAAAATAAAGTTCATAATTAAAATGTGTAGGTATACCTCAATGGTCTTTTGAAAAGATTTCAAATCAAATGGCTGCTCCTTCTTGAAATTATACACTCTTGAAGCAGTAGCCACACCAGCACAGTTGACAACAACATCTAAACGGCCAAACTTATCTATGGTGGTTTGCAGCGCATTTTTGACATCTTTTTCAGAAGTGACCTATAATAAAAGTTTGTAGCATGCTTTATTAACATTAGTTGAACAGAACCACAGTACTTATCTACCTACTTATGACTAAACCCTGTCCATTTAGTTATTAGATTTTTGACAGCTCGCTTAGAACATAACTATTTCCAATTAAGATAACTTTAAAATGCATTATAAAATAAATATATAAACTGCCTTATCTTATTGGATTATCTTATTTATGACTTCTTACAGACATTAGAATACCATATAAGAATCAGTTTTTACAAAAAAACATACCTAGACAAAGTCAAAGTCAAATCACTTTTGAACGTCATAGGACATGTTTCATACTGGGCCCAGTCTATGTACACCACTTCAAAAAAAAGAGAAAAATCCGTAGAAGCCGGGAAAAATACAGATAATTCATTTAAATGTATACTGTTGTGGTAGTAAATTGATAATTTAACAATATTTGTTATGGATTTTGAACATGGCGTCACTCAGAATTAGCTACTCTATAAACCATTGATCATAGAAAGAGAACTGTCAGCTGTCAGTGTCACAGCAGTCTCACTTCAGTCACTTTCGTCTCGTTTTGTTTCTAGTTTCTAGAGTACTTTAAAACAACCTCCCTTTCGTTTTTTTTAATTTAACATCGTTTCTTTTTCATCTGTTTACCTGGCTATCCACAAATCGACGCAGAAAATCAGAATTAAAATGTCAAACGTCATTAATCAATCAAAATGACAGCTTACCGCCATGACTGCTTTTTGTTGTGTGTTGCAATTTCAAGTGCAATTTATTGTGTTTTACCTGCTCATAAAGCTATTTTAAATAATTGGACAGTTGAGAACTATTTAAAATGTGTTTCTCTATTATTAAGTATGGTGTACAAGGACTGGGCCCAGGCTCCATACATTTTGAAACAACTCCTTTGAATCTAGTTGCCCATTCCAAATGGTAGTTTCGTATGGAGAAGAATGGGCAAGAAACTCCATACATACTCTTTTAAAAAGAATATTGTTTACAATTTGCATTTACAAGAATTATAATATATTCTGTTACGTGAATACGATGTACCTTATATAAAAATCATATACTATAGTATGTACAAAGCATTACAAGTTAAGAAATGACAGCAAATGATGTACAGACACATAGTGTTCACATAATAATACAGTAGACGACCATTCCTAATCTAACAAACAATGAATAGTGTGTGAGCCAGAGTAATCTATTAAGTACACTAAATAATACAATAATATAATTATATACCTAATACAAGTACAAATACATATTTAAATATATAAAGTATAGTTTTAATCAGCGATCAGTATGATTTTGTCCAGACTGTAGATTGTCCTATGAAGCCGGACCAGCATGTTCCCAAGCATTCTTATCTTAGATATAATCCTCTAACTTATAATATGCTTGTTTACAAAGTCTACCTTTAATGTATCTTTTAAATTTTGTTTCATTTAGTTTTAATATATCACAAGGTATTTTATTATAACATTTAACAGAGTACCCCATAAAAGATGTGTGTACTTCAGATAATCTAAAAAATGGTTGACCTATTTTATCTTTATTCCTAGTATTGAAATTATGCTGATCACTTAATTTATTAAACAGATGTATATTTTTTCTAACATACATAACATTTTCATATCATTCATAGAAAGAGAACTGTCAGCTGTCAGTGTCACAGCAGTCTCACTTCAGTCACTTTCGTCTCGTTTTGTTTCTAGTTTCTAGAGTACTTTAAAACAACCTCCCTTTCGTTTTTTTTAATTTAACATCGTTTCTTTTTCATCTGTTTACCTGGCTATCCACAAATCGACGCAGAAAATCAGAATTAAAATGTCAAACGTCATTAATCAATCAAAATGACAGCTTACCGCCATGACTGCTTTTTGTTGTGTGTTGCAATTTCAAGTGCAATTTATTGTGTTTTACCTGCTCATAAAGCTATTTTAAATAATTGGACAGTTGAGAACTATTTAAAATGTGTTTCTCTATTATTAAGTATGGTGTACAAGGACTGGGCCCAGGCTCCATACATTTTGAAACAACTCCTTTGAATCTAGTTGCCCATTCCAAATGGTAGTTTCGTATGGAGAAGAATGGGCAAGAAACTCCATACATACTCTTTTAAAAAGAATATTGTTTACAATTTGCATTTACAAGAATTATAATATATTCTGTTACGTGAATACGATGTACCTTATATAAAAATCATATACTATAGTATGTACAAAGCATTACAAGTTAAGAAATGACAGCAAATGATGTACAGACACATAGTGTTCACATAATAATACAGTAGACGACCATTCCTAATCTAACAAACAATGAATAGTGTGTGAGCCAGAGTAATCTATTAAGTACACTAAATAATACAATAATATAATTATATACCTAATACAAGTACAAATACATATTTAAATATATAAAGTATAGTTTTAATCAGAGATCATTATGATTTTGTCCAGACTGTAGATTGTCCTATGAAGCCGGACCAGCATGTTCCCAAGCATTCTTATCTTAGATATAATCCTCTAACTTATAATATGCTTGTTTACAAAGTCTACATTTAATGTATCTTTTAAATTTTGTTTCATTTAGTTTTAATATATCACAAGGTATTTTATTATAACATTTAACAGAGTACCCCATAAAAGATGTGTGTACTTCAGATAATCTAAAAAATGGTTGACCTATTTTATCTATATTCCTAGTATTGAAATTATGCTGATCACTTAATTTATTAAACAGATGTATATTTTTTCTAACATACATAACATTTTCATAAATGAATTGACAGGGCACTGTCATAATATTAATCGTTTTAAACAGTTCTCTAAGAGATTTGCAGTGACGAAGATTATAAATGGCTCTGACAGCTCTCTTTTGTAAAATAAAAATGGATTCAATGTCAGCAGCCCGACCCCACAGTAAAATGCCATACGACATAATGCTGTGAAAGTAGCTAAAATAGACCAAACAAGCGGTTTCGACGTCTGTTAACTGTCTTATCTTTCTAACAGCGTAAGCGGCTGAGCCTAACCGCCCCGCAAGAGATGTTATATGTGGTCCCCATTGTAACTTCTCGTCTAGCGTGATTCCCAGGAAAACCGTGTGATTAATAAATTCCAGTTTTTCTCCATTCAATATAAGATCACATTTACTACTTCTAACATTTGGTAAAGTAAATCTACTACATTTGGTTTTTTTTTCATTTAGTACCAAATTATTTACCATGAACCAATTTTAGACCTGAAGTATAGAGTTATTCACTTCGTCAAGATTCTGAGAACGCCTGTCTATTTTAAAAATTAATGATAAATCATCTGCAAATATCACCATCTTTGGTTGGTTTTGTAGTAATTGGGGTAAATCATTTATATAAACTAAAAATAGAAATGGACTTAATATCGAGCCTTGAGGAACGCCCATAGTCATTTCAGACCCCAATGAGTTTACGCCGTTAATCTGAACTTTAACCTGTCCGTCCTTCAGATATGATCTAAGTAAATCAAGGGATGTTTTAGTAATCCCGTAGTGCTCCAGTTTCAACAAAAGGGTCTCGCGGTCAACGCGATCGAACATTGAGAGGTCGCAAAAAATGCCAATGGCATCTTGTGATTCCTCCCAGGCGTTAAAAATGTATTTTATTAGGGTGACACCGGCGTCAGTTGTACAACGTTAAAAACAGTTCAATTGTATCATACTAAGTGATGGGATTTAATTCGCTTTAAAATAATACATCGAAAATAATAATAATACATATTAGTACTCCTAAAAACCTATATTTTGAGAAACATCCAATATTGCGAGTTTTGAACATTGAAAAATTAAACAACCAAATTAATATTTTAAAGTTAATTTTCCATTATTATTCTAGTCTTCGCCTAAATTTATGACAATTGTTTCTGGCTTGCTTCAAAAAAGTCTATAATCAATACTAACATGTAAATAATCAAAATGTTACATAGCTGCAATCACTAGTTCCAGTTGTCAAAAAACGGTTAAACCAGTGGACAGAGTTTAGCAATGAGTACTTACATTTAATTATGCACTTAATTCTATAATTTATTGAGAAAATGCACATATTGATATGTCCGGTTAAAATGTAAAATCTAGTATAGTTTGGCAGGAGTTGGGGTGTGAGTGTGTGGGGGAAGGGGGTCCCTCCGACATATCCATTACTCGGTCAGTGGGTCGTCTTCTCTTTAAATGAGAGTGGTAGCGTTATAATCGGGGAGCCACCCCTTACCAGATTAAACCCTTTTTTACCCCCCAACTCCTGCCAAATGGTACTAGATCCAACCCAAAACTATTGGTCTAGTGGTAATACTCACATCAATTGGTACAAATGCAACATTTTCTTTTAGCTGCTTTGCAGTCTCTTGTCCAGTGCTAGTAGGCAGGTCACATATTACTACCCTTCCACCTTGTTTTAGCAATTGTTCGACTGTCGCACGTCCAAGCCCCGACGCTCCTCCGGTTACTAAAGCAACTAGACCCTAGCATAGGTAAAAGCCAATTTATTAGAGGTTTGTAACCATAAAAAATAAGAATAAATTAAGGGCTTCTTAAAGTTTAGGTGCAGTTTTTTAGAGGAGTAGTGCAGAATAAACTATTCTCATTCTTATCAAACGAAATACTCTTATTTTGCACAGAATTTCACCGGTTCTAGTAATTTGCGGACTTACTTTAAACATTGTTAAATGCGAATCAAACTTTATCTGATCAGACACGCTTTTTTAGGTTATTTATATTATTATGACAAGTCGGCGGCAGTGTCAGTCTGTCCTCTCTGTCGAAAAATCAATCTCAAAAAGAATCGTACACTCCTTCTAGTCACTATGTTTACGTAATCGATGCGATGCTAATTTCAAATACTATAGATAACAGTCACTTACGTTACGTACGTACACATTTGATAACAAGTACCTAGGCCAGTAGTCAGTATCAGTTGAGTATCACTTGCACTTTCAGCACTTTGATAAAATGGTAAATGGACTCTGGACTGGACTGGACAGGACAAATATAGTATTAGTAATACAGTCATCATAGTCAATAGTGTAAATCAGTGTTTCCTTAGAAATAAATAATATATCTATGGTTTGGTTGCATCATGAAGCTGTAGATCAAAATGGAGTCCACACTTCGAATACCTACTTAAAGCCATACCTTAATACCTATATAACACTTTCTCGCTCTCTGTGGGCCAACCCTCTCTTTCTAAGTAGGGTAACCTTTATTTTATTTTTCCCAGGACACCGCTATAAGTAGTAGCTTTCCATTTAGTGATATAAATATAAATATCTTCATTGTGTTTACCAATATCTCGTCTAAGTTTGTTTATTATATCATGATACGTAACGTATGCGTATAATGATATTGCGGTTTGTCATTAACCACGCAAAGAGTTCTTTGTCGACATGTACAGAACTGCACGATACGAATTGAATGACTGAGATCAAAATAAGAATAAAAATAACTTGTTCAAAAATAAAATCCTTTGCCGTGCCGCGACGTCAATCAGCGCCGGCCCTAATATGATTGCTTATAGGTATTTAAGAACCTCAAAAAGGAAATAAAACCACCACCCAAATTAAAATAATTTATTGTAATTTTTCTAGGATGGCAATAATTGCAATGACAAAATTGCAATTGCAGTTTTCCTGAAGTGATGTTGAAATTGGGCAGTAGGGTACTTTTGTCGAACCGCATCGGCTGCCCCACCGAGATATTCTGTGTGTCTGGTAGTCTCCTGCCCCCTTATTCACAACCATTCGATACGTTTCCGTGTCGGTAAGGAACCGTATTCGACAATGTCATTTCCGACTTCAGTCTTCGTATGTTCGTTGAACTGTCAAAATTATTCGGTTTCGGATTTGTGAATTGCGTTTGAAGGACATCTTCGATATCTTTTGACTTTCGATTCGGTACGGAATCGAATCGAATGATTGTGAATAAGGGGTCTGGTCTCCGCTGTGCAAACGGTAGACACAAGCATAGAGAATTTTCTCCATACCGTTCCCACCAGAACCCAAAGTGCAGAAAATCTACGGTCATCATCAAGGTTACGGAGGCGGCGAAAACAGATGTCGTCCCGGGCGTACAGGCATACTCGGCATACTCCGCGTCGGCTCGGGCCTTTAAATAGGGTATTTTACTCTGTGTGAGAAAAAATCTATAAATATATTATTGAGATAGTTTAGGCAAAAAGCAGTCGGAAAATGATAGTTTTAGTACATAAAATCGCAAAATATTTTTTTAAATTCGATTGAAAGTTTCCAGTTTTTTTAATCATTGTATAACACCATGAAATGGTAGCGGCCATGTTATTACGCCGTACGGCTGTGTAAGCAAAAAATTGTCAACTGTCAGTCAACCGATTGGCGTATATACTTTTATTATTTTCATAATCAACGTATTTTTTTAATTATTATACCTATTACAAAATATGCTTTTAATTATTTTTAAATGATATACAATTATCATATTTAATATGAGCGCATTTGATACTAAACGAACTGACGTCATTTCTGCTGAGTAATATGGCGTCCAGTAAAAGGCGTTTTCGTCAAACTACGCGCGACATTTGAAAATTTAAATTTTAGATGCTTTTTTATGGCACATAGCGAATGACTAAAAATTTTGTGGTTTTTTTTGGTGGCATATTAGCACTAAAGATTTTATTGAGACACTTTTCAAAAATGGGTGTAATACCCTATTGTGTTCCAGGGTACTCCCTGGGTACGATAGGTACGCCGAGTCTGTCAGACATCCGATTTGGGTCTCCGTCATAAACAAGAGCCGGCTTTTCGGTTCCAAGATGGAAGTGCAGCGGCCCGATGTTTGAATGCAACCCTCTACTATAGGTGAGGTGTACTTTCAATGATAGGGAGTGCAGCCGCTGTACTACCTTATGGCTGTTGTTCCTTTTAGATATCTTGGAGTGAATTGCGGTGAGAAAGATGAAAGTAGAGTGATGCTTCACGCTGCTATCCAATAGACACACAGCAATGGCATCAGCGGGTAACCAATCTGGAGACTCCGGGGATACCCGAGCCCCCCGGAGATGTCCATAGGCCCTATCGTCCGGTCGCCAAACGGCACAAAGACGCATCCCGGGATTTTTCGCGAGTTGGCGGGGCCCGAGAGTGGCTAGCTCCGATAGGGCCCCCTACTAACTGCGGTCTGCCAGCGCCCGGTACATCGTGCCTCAGATCCCACAACCAGATAACCGAAAAATCTGTGGTAAAAGCTATAATAGGTATCTTCATGTAGATACATTAAAGCAAAATTCTTGAAGTCGTTGTTTTAGATAATGGTGCCGATTCCCTTGTTCACAAACTAAATTAAAATTAGACATTTGGCATCTCTTACTACCAAGCAGCTAAAGAAAAGGACGGCGACAGACAAGTACTAAGTTAGAGATGTCAAATTAGTTTTTCCCTTGAACACAGTGGTCAAACGTATGCCTATGTTCTATGTTCTATGTTAGGGGGGTTTGGTTTCCGCATTTAGTCCCTAAATATGGACCATTGTACGTGAGCCATGGCGGCCGATTACTCCAACCAGCCCACCTTCCTCCAGAAGCAGATCAATTTTCCCAGTCTTCTCAGGGCGTCCGTCCGCAAGGGAGTTTGGTGTTCCAAGGGTTTCCCTGCGGATCTGGGTGACGCCAGTGCACTCAAGGAGTACATGTGCCACCGTTTCATCCGCCTCCATGCAGGCTCTGCACAGAGGACTATCAATGATGCCTAAGGTGTGAAAGTGCTTGTTCAGTGAGCAGTGACCGGTGATGGTCCCCGACACCAGTCGCAAGCTATCCCTGTCCAGGTGCAGAAGGTGCCTGGTCAGCTTCATATCTAGGGATGGCATAGCCTCCTTGGACTGCCTGCACCCTGGTGTCGAGGTCCACCATTCCTCCGCTCGTGTTTGTGTGTAGTCTTTTACCCAACTTCTTAGCTGATTAAACGGAATGGGCATAATGGGTTCGGGTCCGAGGGCTTTTGAACTGGAGCCCGTCTTGGCGAGTTCGTCAGCCGCATCGTTGCCCAGTGATCCACTGTGCCCCTTGATCCATTGTAGTGTCACCGTATTGCGGTTTTGTACCGTAATACGTTCTATGACATTCTAGTATTAGTCTCGACGTGATCTGGTTTTTCTCTAAGGATTGAAGGACTGAGGCACTATCGGAGAGTATACGGATGTGTGTATCCGTAAACTCCCTGGCCTCAATGGCGTGTGCTGCCTGGATGATGCCTACACATTCTGCTTGGTAGACAGTGTTAAGCATTCCTAGGGGTCTGGATATTTTAATGTTTAGGTCTTCAGAGAAAAGGAGTCGGAGCTCCAGTACCGAGGTCGGTTTTTGATCCATCGGTGTAGATCCTTTGGGTCTGAGTAGTCACACAGCTCCGCTGTGAGCTCTATGTTGTAGTGTTTTTGGAAACAGTGTATCTTCAAGGTTCTGTCGTTGGGTGATGCCATCATGGGCTGTCGTTTGATTGCATTCTCTTTTATCCGTGTATGTTTGATTCTGGAATCTTTGCTTAGGGTACCAGATATATTCAGCCTGAAAGCCGCTAGGGTCGCCTCCTCTCTCACGACGAGGTTTAGAGGTGGCAGTCCCAGCATCGCCTGTAGAGCCGCTGTGGGTGACGTTCTCATACTGCCGGTAATCGCTACGCAGGCTAACCTTTGTAGTTTATCGAGCTCTTTCTGGGCTGTGCTCAGATTGGTCCTGGGCCACCAAACTAGAGAACCGTATGTGACAATTGGTCGGATGACTGTGGTGTATAGCCAGTGGGTGATTTTGGGACTTATTCCCCAATTCCTGCCAAGCAGTTTTTTGGCCATAAGGCTATGCTGGCTTTTGTGGTGATGTAGTCGGTGTGTTTAGCCCAGTTCAGCTGTTTGTCCAAATAGATGCCCAAATATTTGGACTCAGTCGATAGGCTCGATACGCCTCCTTGCGGGCATCCTTTCGCCACAATGATGCTATGGAAAATGGTTTTGTAAAAAGCACCTTCTATGTCAATAAAAGCCGCTAGTAAGGAACATTTGTAGTCTACCGCACATTCGATCTTGGAAATCACACTGTGCAGTGCTGATTCTGTTGATTTCCCTGTGGAGTAGGCGTGTTGTTGTTTGTGTAGTGGCAGCTCCCAGAGGGGGCCGTCCCGGATGTGTCGGTCACAAAGTCTCTCAAGGGTTTTCAATAGGAAAGATGTCAGGCTTACTGGCCTGTACGCTTTGGGTTGTGTGTAGTCCTTTTTGCCTGGGTTAGGAATGAAAATAACTTTCACCTCTCGCCATGCAAGTGGTACGTATTTGTGTGCTAGGCAGGCGCGATAGATTGCAACCAGCCATGATGTGAGTAGATCAACTCCCCATTGCAGTAGAGCTGGGAAAATTCCGTCTAGGCCTGCAGATTTATAAGGTTTGAAGGTTTTAATTGCCCACCTTACTCGGTCTTCTGTTACTATGGTACAGGCTCTGTACCAATCCTGGTTGTTTGGTGTGTATGTTGGCTCACTTGTCCATGACATGTCCTCGGAGAGGCTGCAGTCTGGAAAGTGAGTTTCCAAAAGAACTTTGCTTGTTTCAAAGTCTGATTTCGTGTATGTGTTATCAGGGTTTTTCAGCGACCCGAGGGTGCGATTTTGATCGGTGGATAGGATTTTTCTCACCCGCGCGGCCTCGCTGTGTGATTCAATATTCTCGCAGAATTTTCACCAGGCTGCTCTACTGGCAGCCCTGATTTGTTTTTTGAAGGTATATTGGGTTTCTTTGTAAAGTTTCCAGTCCTCAGGTAGCCTGGAAATTTTGGCTCTGTTGAATTGTTTGCGTACCGCTAACCTGAGCTTACTTAGTTCTTAGTTCCGCATTCCACCAAGAGTTTCTCTGGCCCTTGGCGTTCGGGTCTTTTAGTTGCAGCAGGTGTGGTAGGCTTCAATTCGTTCGTTACTGTGTCCTCAAGTTGTTTGGGATCTGTTATGTTTAGAGGTGTTTGGTGCCTGGCTTGTAAGGAGGCCAAAAGTCGTTTGTAGCCAGGTACGTTTGTTCGCCGTGGATTGCGCCGTGGTTCGGGTTTTTTTGTGTTAACTGATAGTGAAAAGCGAATCCTTCTATGATCAAAACAAGAAAGTTCGGTGGATACGTGCCAATTAGAGATAATATTAGCCGCGCTTTCTGAGGCTAGGGTTAGCTCAATATTTGTTTGTCCGCGGGCTGTGACCCAAGTGGGTTTCGAGCCACGATTTATGATGTTAAGGTTAGTAGAGAATAGATACGTGCACAATACACAGTACACAATACTTCACCAGGTCAGTCATCTCTTTTGGTGGGCAGTCTTCACGTTCGCCTGGCATATATACCGAGGCTAAAACAATGTCCGGTGTATCGGCGTCAGTGTTAAGCCTGACGGCTGTCAGATCTCTGGAACAGAATTGTGTGAGTGTTGTGGAAGGTAAATCTTTGGGTATATAGACACAGGTTCGTGGTTTGTCTGTGCTCTGTATATCAAGAATTAGCTTACCTCCGATGTTACTGAGGCCGCATATTCTGTTGTTTCTGATCCACGGCTCTTGGATCAGTGCAATAGTTCGGGGTTTTACCTCCAGCGCCCTGCGTAAGCAAGCCGTGGCAGTCTGGCTATGCTGGAGGTTGGTCTGGATGATGCTCATGGGGCTGGACTTGGTCGACAATGGCAGTGGAGCGAAGTTAAGAGGAGACCGATCCATCGGAAAGTTCCCCCCCGCCCTCCAACCCATGCTGGTCGTCGCCCGGCGACGAGGCGACGTATGACTATCAAGCGATGAAAAAAAAAAATCTTCGCAGGGTTTTTAATCATTATACGTTCTGAAATGACAACTATAATTGTATGAACATTTTAGATCAACTTAAATTGACGGCTCTTATTACGATATTTCTCTTTCTTGTTTTATTGGAAAGAAAGAGATATAAATAGCTTATAATTAATTTAGTTCGTGCACATCAGAATTGGCACCATTGAATACCTACATATGCTGTCATGGAGCCTGATAGCCTGGCTAATCCCAGGTTCCTGTAACTGCTTTACAAATCTTTATAAATATGATCTGGGTATCTTCAAGGCACGAGTGAACCGGTTCATCCTGCCTAGGATGAACCGGTTCACTCGTGCCTTGAAGAGCTTGCCTAAGCGTGTTCCAACTTAGGCCGCATTATTACATTACTTAAGATCAGGTGAATTGCGGTCAAACACAAGCCTATTTGATAATAAAAAAAAAAAACATCACTAGCTTCTTAAGTTTTGAACAGCGTTGTCATTTGATTTTTTAGATCTTGCTGCATTTGCTTTTCATAAGTACGGTATTGGTTATAGAAGCTGGTGAAGTCGGTAAATTATAGACAGAATTCTTAAGAAGTCTTCGCACATCTTCCGATGTTCAAAACTCGCTCACAGGGATAGCACTCAAGACTGCAATATTTAAAACAACTAATTCCATTCAGGGAGACCTTTGAAAATAGTTCAAAACTCAAGTTTTCTTTCGTACTGTAGTAATGTGGTTAGAGATGGGCAATTTGATTCTGCCCGGCAGGAAAAATGGTAAATGCCCGGCATTTTGGGCATAAATCTACGATCCCCGTTTCGGAGCGCAGCTTGATGTTTCGTATAATTCGATCTGTTTTTCTTGGAGTATGAACTATAGTTCTAGAGCTGTGTGCGCAAAAAGGACTTTGCCGTCGGCAAATTGGAGGTCTGTCAGCCTCTTCTTGCCGATATCAATGCCTTTGGTATTCCATGAGCTTACCAGTGCCTTAAATACCTCCTCAAAAGTGCTGGTAAATAATTTTGGAGAACGCGGATCACTCTCATAATAATTCTTAAAAAAATATATAATGCCTTCATTGCAAACATCAACACACCTGACGCATTGTACGTGCAAAAAATTTGATACTTATAAATCATCACTGATTTCTTTATTCGTCTGTTCATTTTGTTCAAATAAATACTTATTTAGTTGAAACTTGAACTTATTTAGTTGAAATTTCATTTGTTCAAATACTTATTTAGTTGAAACACTCTTGGTACAGGGCAATTGAAAATTAAATTAATATTTTTGTTCTTATATGTTCATTCATAAATTCATGCCTATAAAACTAACCATACCTTGTCTTCACACGGATCAAGTATTTTTACGCCGGGTAATTCGGACCATTTACAGGTATTAGTAACCATGACTTTGAAGAACATAAAAGAGATTGCTCAAAATAGCCCTGTGCAAGAGAAAGTGTCAGATATTCACGATAATTAATATTATTTACCACCCCTATTTTTGACGTCACTAAATGGTCACTGTCAGTATCTCGCCCAGTGTTGTCACTTATGCATTATTACGGAAAACTGTAGCATTTTCCCAAAATTCCATTTAGCATTTGGCCATTTTTTGTGTTTAGTGTGCATACACTTCTCCCAGTGATGCTCCTATCTCTTTAATACGTCCAAACAGTACCTACACGGCGTCTTTCTCTGGAAAATAATAAATTGTGGTTGTGTACGCACAATAACAATTACATTGAAATTGAGTACTATTGCATCGCTTTTAGAGTCATAATAGAAGCGTTTTACCTAAAATAAAACGCTTTACCAATTAGAAACCCATATAAATGTAATCTTAGTACATTTGTCTGTATTTATTATTATTATATTAAATGACTTACCTAAAGAAGCTTAATTTATTGAGAGATGGCAACTCTCGGTTCCCGCTGATTTCACTACTCTTTCTATCATATATACCCCTCTCTTTCGCACAACCTCCCCCTTCACTACCTGGCAGGCTCGTCGCTAGCAGCGATCGTTCGAGTCTCTTGCTCATTGTGTTGAAAATCAACAGAACCTTAACTTAAGGGGCTATTAAACGACTTTTACAGATTTTAAACTGACAATCACGTCAAAATGTGCAGTGTAAATGATTTGAAAAAAATATATGTTAAACTAGAACATTCTCTTAATTATATAGAAAGTGAATATTTTTGATTACATTCATATTAAATAGTTTAATTAACTCGTGAAGTTGTATCTGACGCGGACAAAACATTGACAATCACACAAAATCTACCAGGTATAATTATCCGAAACTTACACTATCTTACAGACAATTTTATTATCTATCTTTTAGTATACGCCTTTTTTTTTAATTTTAAAAGAATACTACTTTTATTTAATTTTTTCGACAAAATTTTGAAAGTTTTGAACGCAGACACAACTTCACGTATTAATTAAACTATATAATATGAATATAATTAAAAATATTCACTTACTAAGTGATTAAGAGAATGTTCTAGTTTAACATCGTTTCGTTTTTTTTTTCAACTCATTTACACTGCACATTTTGACGTGATTGTCAGTTTAAAATCTGTAAAAGTCGTCTAATAGCCCCTTAAGCTTTGAATTTAGGTAAGTAATTTAATATGCGTTTTATTTTAGGTAAAACGCTTCTAATAAATAACTTGACCGTAAATTCGAAGCTTAATTTATTGAGATGTGTTTGTTGTCGCCTGGTGGTGAAGAACATCATTGTTCAGTCATCAGTCTGTACCATGAAGATGTAGGTAAACTTTATGGTCTGGATTTTTGGAAGCAACTGACAGGGTCAAGATTTCTGTAACTCGATTTTTTTATTAATTTCCAGCCTGATTGCCTATAAGTTGCAGAATCGGTTTTGGATACAAAAACCGGCCAGAAAATGATATTATCTTTAGACGTAATCAAATGTTATGAATCAACACAAAACAGAGTCAAGTCGTGTATTCGCCTGCCCGAACAAAGTAATAATAATTCTGATGGGCAATCAAAAAATCGTCTAAATAAACAACTACGCGAATTCCTTAGCAGGCATATCATTTGGAGTAATTCCCCGTTGTAAATTAGTCGGAGGAAACGTTTTTGGGACTTTGTTATTGCCAAATGAAAGTAGACCTGGGAAAGGTCTAGTTTGCAAAGCCAATCTTGGGGTTGGAGAAAATCCGGTATTCGAAACATGTTTATAAGCTTGAACCGATCTGTGAGAACAAACTTGTTTAGGGCTTTCAGGTTGAAAATCGGCCGAAAGGAACCGTCGCCTTTCGGAACCAAGAACATTGTTGATAGAAAATTTGGGGACACCCTGCCTTTTCGTTTGATTTATGACTATCGACATTTCCGTTGAAATGGGAATAGCCAGGGCACTTTTTTTTTAAGTTTGGTACAATTATTGGAGGTGGAAACTTTGAAGCAATGGTTTTCGATAATCTTTTTTTAATTTGATAAGGAATTTCAGAGCTTCCAGGTTTTCTCAACAATGGGCAAACCAAGATAACTGGCCAGCTTTGAACTTGGCACTCGTGAGCCTCGAGCCAATACTTACGATTTTTAGAGGTACCAGTGGTTGTATTTTGGTTTGTGTTTTTGAATTGTCCATTGAAAGATCGATTTTGGTGTCTAGGTCGTGATCGAAAGGAACCCCTGGAATTGCATGATCCCCGTCGATTAGAACTATTATTGCCTAGATATCCCTGAGAATATTGAGAATAGCTATCTCTCGGAGTCGGAGGAGCATTGTGCTTCGAATGTTCAGCGTGCGCATGACAACATCCGGGTGTCATAGTCTGTGAAGGCCCATGGTAAAAGCCCGCCCTCTTTGGAGGGCGGTTGTCAGATATAGATCTGCTAGGTTCTGCTTGAGGGGTAAAGCTAGTGTTGTTAGCTTTAGGAGGAAAGAATGCTTTCTTGATCCCACCAATTGTCTCTAGAGCAGTCGTAAATGAGTCAGCATTAAAAAGATGTTGGCACGAAGGTGGTATTTTACGTAAAGCCGATTTTATAAGAGGATCTCGTATGAATTTGGTTATCCCGTCACATCGCATCCGAATAATTCGGCCCTATGACCGCATAGTAATTGCAACAAATTGGATGAAACTTTATGTATATCGCCATTTAAAAATAACTTAATCACCTTTATTTTGTAAATTATCAAAATTCAAATCTTGTTGATCTTTTGCCCACGATAACAAACTTTTGATTGCTTCATGTACTACCTCTCTAAATTGTAATAAACAGAAGGTCTGGAGCATAGGCTCTATCTACTTATTTTGGGTCGTACATCGAGTCAAAGGCCCAACTAGCTGCCAAAAAGCTAGAGGTTCTCGCAAAGGTGCGAAAGTACTTCACGTCGGAACAGATGCTAAACCTATACCAAACACAATTCGATCGTGCATTCGTGCAGTGAGTACTGTTCGCACCTCTGTGATGGGTCTGCCAACTACCAGCTGGAGGCGTTGGAAGTTATTGAAAGACCTCGAAAGGTCTTTTATCGGGTACATTTCGGAGAGTGTGCTTTGGAATTGCAAAACTTAATTCCCCCATCCCCATTCCTTCACCGGACGAGCAGGGATACGGCGAAGTGTCACCGCTATACTGTTGAAGTTCCACGGTCTTGAACGAAGCGCTTTGCTTCCACATTTATTGTGCGAACTGCCAGACTGTGGAATTCACTGCTCGCCTCTCTATTCCCCGATACATATAATCTGGGTATCTTCAAGGCACGAGTGAACCGGTTTATCCTAGGCAAGCGTGCTCCACCTTAGGCCGCATTATCACTTAAGATCAGGAGAGTTGCGGCTAAACGCAAGCCTATAACAATATAGACATGGAGAATGACTGTATATTTTTTGTGTTTCGGCATAACGAACTTCACACCAATGGCTATTATCAAAGTGCTGGATACTGTTTAAAGTAGTTAAAAAGTCATTTGGAGCTACAAGAACTGATGGTTCTTTCAGTTTAGTCTGAATATTAAACTCAATGCAAGGTTCTTTTACGGCTTCACTAGAACTACCCGCACCCTCTTTATTATCAGAAAATAATACGCGGCTTTCGTTCAAATCTATACATGATTCATTGCAAAAATCAGCCGAACTAACAGGAGTACAGGTATTCTTATTAGCAAGTAAATTACGCAGCTCTCCTACTTCCCAAAATAATTTATCGTACCTGAACGTCGTGAACGTTTAGATTTTCTATGACGGTGGCGCCTAGCACGTCTCCGTTTGCGACCCGTCTATTTACAAGAGCTACTAAAACTCGATGAAGTCCTACTAGAACTGCTCAAAGAAGTACTGGACGATCTGCGACGCGACGGTCTCGGAGCTACCGACGCTTCACCGGAAATGATTTCGGAAGGTATAGCTTTATTCATCCTAGCCACAAATAACACGTAACCGCTATGAGTGTATTCATCAGCCGTTTTTAATTTATGAAAATTACAAGCAGGTGCACTTTTTCATTTAGATCCTTAAAAAAGAAAGAAAATGAGTGCCAATTTATTATTACATGAAGGTAGAACTAAAAAATCATTATTAAACCATAACCTAACCTAATGTGACCTCGTTTTACATCCCAAACGGAAATGAACTTGTTGGTGATCCTTTGTTAGATCCGAGGGTAAAACAATAAAATAATATATTGTAATAAAATTATACAAAAGGCGAATTAGTAATTATTGGTGAGACCTTTTGTTAGATTATATATATTATTAAGTTGATAGAAACGAACAGTAAAACTGTTTGAATAAATATAATTTGAACACTCACGTGAATGATGGTCACAGCTTTCTCAGTAATAATGATATTTAAGGAATATACGGTTAGTCGTAATGTAATTCGTAACCGTACCTTTAGCAGCGGGAAACAGAACGCCAATGAGCAAGAGACTCGAACGCTGCTAGCGACGCGCCTGCCAGGTAGTGAAGGAGAGGTGAAGGGGGAGGTTGTGCGAAAGAGAGGGGTGTATATGATAGAAAGAGTAGGGAAATCAGCGGGAACACGGAGTTGCCATCTCTCAAAAAATTAAGCTTCGAATTTACGGTCAAGTTATTTAATGTACGCATTTTGATCCTAAAAGCGATGCAATAAGACTCAATTTACGAGTAAGTGTGTAAACTATTTTATTGAAGTTTCCTAATGCGAAACAAATTAGAAGCAGCCATAGGACAAAAAATGCGACAGCATTGTAGTGAAAATTTTTTTAGCATCCTTTTAGCATTTTCTCAGCGTAGATTTAGCATAATATATTTTCTGGAGCTGGCAACACTGCCCTCGCGTATGCTGTCCAAGAAGCTTATAGGTAAAAGTGGAGGCAACACTCTGAGCCAAATAAGTGAAACCAACTGTGGGCAGGTGCTCTCTTTCTGAATGCATACATTAGATAAAGAAAACACATATTACTGTCTCGTTCTTATGTATGCATTCAGAAAGAGAGCATCAGCCCACAGGTGGTTTCAGTTAGGTATTTAGAGTGTTGCGTCCACTTTTATCTATAAGCTTCTTGATGCTGTCACCTTAAAACCAAATTCTTTTTTTGAAATGGATTTCAGGGCAAACAATGTACGGGGGCCGAGCAATGTCCTTTAAAAAAATGTGTAAATTCATAAAAATAGACCTTTGAACAATTAACCTTAACTAAGAACTCAAGAAGTTAAGCTAGCTTTCAAAGCCAACATCAATTTCGTAAATTAATTTCGGCACAGAAAATCAATGCCCAGTAAATGCCCGAGGGCAGCAAATGGGCGCTTATTGGGAATTTTTTCAATTTGCCAAAAATGCCCGGTCATTTGCCCATTTTTTCTGTGATTCATTTTGTACTGTTACAACAAATCGCAATAATATATTTTAATGTTCGTAATACGTATTACGAACGAATTTTTGGCAAATTGGGAAAATTCCCAATAAGCGCCCATCAATTTCTGCCCTCGGGCATTTATCTGGGCATTTATTTTTAAAATACCAATATATATCCGGTACGGTACCTATTACGGGATTCCGGAATACCGATATTGAAAGCTCTATGTAGGATCGTCAGGATTTACTTCGTTTGATTCGGACATCATGTGGGCAGAAGATGGGTTTCGTGCAAACACACTGGGTACATTACACGATATTTATTGAAACCACAATTGAACACAAACTACAAATAAAAAAAAAACACAATAACACTTCAACACAACGAATCGAGTACAGTTCTGGGGACGTCTTGACTCCGACACGAGCAGACCAAAGAGTAATATAATAAGCTAAATGTCTTCCTCGCCAAACATCACGACGACTCTGTAGAGTGATGACGACAATAATGCGCTTGCGATTCATTTCATGTCCGTACTAATAATCGGATGCGATATATATGTAACAGAGTCAGATAATGAATCCAGTGACGATTCAGATGGTTCTGACTCTGATATCAGGTTAGGCAGTTTAAACGAATAAAATTTCTATAATAATATTTGTTCTACTGTTTCATTTACTTAACTTTATAGATTTGTTTCAACAAGACCGACATAAACCGAACACTGCCGAACAGTACGTGTATTTTTCTATAATAAATACTTTACACGCATAACTCTGCTTGATTTTGATTTTATTTGTAGACAATAACATTTTAGCAGAGTAAATTTATTTAATTTATTGCAGTTTTTACTAATTCCGTATTTTGTGATTTAAATATTTCTGAGTAACTAAAATTATGATGTGATGATTGTGACCAACGGTAACGTTCAATAGTGAAAAGGAACGGTTCGCCTAATGTGACCCCACCCACCAGTGTGACCATTTGTGGCAGATTTCTGCCATTTTGGCAGATTTCGCTCCTAAATTTTGTTTGTGGCAGATCATGCTGACGATTTACAAAACTGGCAGATTTCGGCAGATTTAAAGAATTCAAGAAAATTCATAATACCTAATATGAATTTTCAATGAATTCATCTTTTCTTAAAGTTATTAGATGAGGTTTTATATATCATTAGATTACAAATGATTTTATCGAACTGGCAGCTTCTGTTTCATGGCTAAATTACACTGGAATTTCCCGCTTGTTCTGTTTTTAAACAAGTGCGCCATATGATTATGAACTGTAATCTAACTGAAATAGTGTTCATATTTATATCTTCTTTATTGATTTGGTTTCCAATCAACTTTTGATTTGACTTCATTCTCTTTTGATGTGTATCGTTTTCGGTTCTGTGTAATGAATAATTAATTATGAAGAGAAAATTCGTTCTTGTCGACCTTAGTGGGAGCAAAATCCCTTGCTTTCTTCTTGGTCGAATCGAGGGCTTAGGATGACCAGGACGTTGCATTTTGTAAAGCTTGCAAAATTATAGCCGCGAATGGGGCTAGAAAATATCCAAACATTTCAAATTTCGCGAAAGCGTCTGCATGTTTGCCGATATTCAACGCTTCGTACGAAAGAATCTTCTCTCAGGTGAATTTAACAAATCAAAAATAAGGAATAGCTTCCTAAATCAACATGTGTCAGCTTTAAGAGGGGATTAAGGAACACGGAGGCTGTGTCTCCTTTAAACCAACTAAAAACATGATCAAAAAGACATCATCAAAATCAATGTAACACCGAAAATGACGAAAATTTGGTGGCAAAGGCGGATACGGAGAGGAAGTAGTGTATAGGTATAATAATGCATAAGAAAATTGTTAAATATTTTTGTTGATTAAAGAAATTTCATTGAATTCGTTGTGTATTTTTGTTCCGTTTCCATGAAGGCATATTTTAGGCATTTTTGGCGCCAAGTGTGGCAGATTTTGGCAGATTTTTTGCCCAGTCTGTGGCAGATTCGCCATTTATAAGATGGTCACACTGCCACCCACTTCAGTCACAGTCCGCTCGCCGGCCACGACGGTCACCCTAAAGGTAGACAGATAGACACGCTCATTGTTAGCACAAAAGCATACTTTAAATGGGCAATTGCCGATTTTGGCGCATGCTATCTGCAGCGCAGGTGGAAAGGGGCGTGTTGTAACCGCGTCTAAATAGGTTTGATAATGAGCATGTGTCGATCAATTGTTCGCAGCAATGTAGTTTTTACATACTCTGCGCAGCAGGTGTATGTGTTCACTAGGTGCCAAAAATGTCTTGCTGGGGAGATGAAAAAACACTAAAATTTCTAACTATTTATCGGAACAAAGAATGCCTCTAGAATCCGCGATCGCTACTATACAAAGACAATGAAGCAAGAAATAATGCTTTGAAAGCATTAAAATTGGTTTTCCATTTTTCTCTACACGCTTTACTGGTAGAGTGTAGAGACCTTGCTATCACATGGCATCTGTGTATACTGATCCAAGAGCATGCTCGTTTTAAGCATGCTAATAAACATACTATTTTAGTAACATGTCTATCTGTACCTTTATTCTTTGCCGGCCACCGCCCGCAGTCTGCAACTGGTCCGAGTCTGTTGTAATTCTTGATGTGCCGTGGTGATAAACGTAGTATCTCTAAGTACTCTGTGATCGTGGTTACCCATATAATAACAGTACTATGTCAAAGAGTACAGTGTATTGTACTATGTGATCGAGCTGGACTCTGCGTTACCGAGAGTGCTAGCTATCCATATTGCATCGGATGTTTGCAATCGCTTTACGATTTATAATTATTACCGTCGCTCCGAGAGCTGACAGTTGTTATTAAACAATGGTAAATATCTTGGATTAACACATTTTTATTTTTACTAGAAAGCTTCTTTGATTATTGTCTGTAATCGTTTTTTGTGTACGTTACCCCAGCAGGGAAGTGTCTCCTAGAGTAATATGAGTGGAAGATATAGTTAGTGGTGTCCCCTTGTTTCGCAGACAGAAATTTCATAGAATTTCGTTTCCCAGAAAATGTTTAACATAATATTTGGTTCTCGTATTTTTATTTCGACTATTATTGTTTCAAAGACTATTTACTTCAATGGAAAACATTTCACAGAAACACAATTCAATGAATTTTTAATCACATTTTTTTGTTCAACAAACTTATCAAAAAGTAGAATTTTTTTTTAACGAATATTGTTTGTTTGTTGTATTTTTCCATGGAATTTATTTCAACGAAAATGTATAGATATAAATAGACAAAAAACAAAAATGTTGTCTTAAAAAGTCAATACGTTGTGCTACCAAAGTTAATGACAGAAACGAATCTCTGCGAAACCGACTCCACGTTGTCTTGTCTGCCCTACAACTAGAGTGTAATTTAAATCTGCGTAGGCGTGGAGGGGCGAGGCGGCCAGCCTCAGCCGCGGCGGCGAGCGTGAATACCATCTGTGACGATAAGCTCGCGTGGGACCGCCGGAGCCCCGTTACGCCGGAGCCGTGACAGAAACTATGCCTGCTGCATGTTGCATGCTTGCTTGCATAATGCATGCTTGCTTGCATGATGCATGCTTGCTTGCATGATGCATGCTTGCTTACATGCTGTATGCTTGCTTGCACGCTGCATGCTTGCTTGCACGATGCATGTTTGCTTGCATGCTGCATACTTGCTTGTACGCACGCGCAGTAAGTTGGGTTAGAACTGAGAGTCCCAATTCTGGGAATAAGTTTTATATTAAATAAAAAATATAAGGATAAAGAATATTTGATTTGTACGTATTTGCGACAGCATTAGTTTAAGAAAAAATTTCGATTCTCAAGTAATCACGCTTTTTTGAAAACCCGATAAAATATCTCATCGTCTAAACGAGAAAACGTATAACCTCGCTGAAAACTGTTGTCGGGCCTACTTGAAGAAAATTATAATTATTTTTAAATCCCATACTTCAACTTCTCATTGTGAGTTTACCGCCCATAAGTACCTACATTGGTTTTAGAGATACACGATTCTGCAAAACGTTACTCCAGCAGGAAATGCAATAAGTATCTCGGAAACCTGAAGACGCACAAATTATATTTTCGGCACACATTTTAGCACAAATATAAGCTATCTGCCTATGCACAATATTTTTCTTTTCGATCATTTGTTAAGAATTTTCCTGCTGGAACAACCCCATCAGGAACGTCCTTTTTGTATTTTTTAAACGACACAGCGCACAATTACAGCAGTTTACGCACTAATTATACGTTCCACTCATACCACTCTAGGAGACACTTTCCTGCTTAGGTAACATACACTCATTATTTGTAACTACACTTGAATATATCTATAAGATAAGAAACGTGGTTGTATGCATTGTATATAAATTTAAATTGGTTATCTTCTACTTTAATGCAGGACTCGGCCAGTGAGTCGTCTGAATCTTCTAATTCTGGAACTAGTTCACCTGGCCTGATTGGTTCGGGGGATGACATTCCTCCGATGATGTTTGGTGGCATGCCCCCACCTATGCCTCCACTGCCTCAAATGCCACCGAACATGACTGACATGCCGCCAGCATCAGACTATGTAAAGGTGCGTACAGATTAAGAAGACTGTGAGGTGCCGTACTTAGGTATTTCCAAAAATTCTATCTGTATCTTTTCGCTTGCTGTGCCTCCCTCCGGGTGAACAATACGAATATGATATGGCCCTGCCCTGCCCCCCGACTCGTATCGTGCAATAGAGAGTTGCAAGTCTAGCTGGCAATTACCTACATTTCCATTTCGAAATTTGGTTTTGGGCGATAACGTTTTTCCTTCCCTAAACCTTCACGAAATTAGGCAATTTTGGTCTCATTAGATTCAGCGTACGGTCTAGGTCCGTACGGTTTGTTTTTTAAGTACCTAATTCAGTATAATTTAATTTTAAAAAATAACAACGCTCGAGTAAGTATTTAAGTAAACAATTTAGATATCTAAAAGATAATTACTGCTATCGTACGCAATATTTCTTTGAAATAAAAACGTACAGACCTAGAGTTTCATTATACAGGATGCAATTGAATTCATTAGCAAAATTTGTGACTCAAACCACGAACCTGAATAGGTAACTTTCATTATTATGGAGCCAACTCAAACAGCGCTAAAAAAAACAGCTGTTCCATACAGAAGTGCAATAGGTACCTACTCGGGTAAATACGATTGTTTTTATTATTTTTTCAAAATGGAATTACATATAGAAGTCTGCCATGTAGTCGTGACCGTACCGTGCTGCATTTTTGGTTTGTCATCTAAGTATACACGACTGTGGCGGTCAAAAGGTTGATTAGGTAATTAAAAGAGGAATTCATCTCTGTTGACAATAAATAGGTCCTGCAGGTTGCCCTAAAACGTAGTTGACTTAAAATGATGTTAAGTTGTTCTCAATAAGCAACCAAATGCATTTTGCCTTGATATTAGTGGAGACCAGGTATGAACGTAACAATTTTCAGTTTTCTCGTAATATCTCACAGAGCTTATTAAATGTCAAAATTCTAACTATTACACAGGATAGATTGGTCTTTCAGCTATCATTTAACACTAGTTTAATTGCAACAGGTATTACAGATTTTGAGAAAAACCACAAAATAAACAAAGTGAAATTTGTTACAACTATCCCCGCCTCTAGGGTTGGTTGTAACAGAGTAAGGCGATGGTTGTAACATTGTAAATGAAAACAAAGTCACTGTCATAATTAACATATTTATATCAAAATCAGGTTTAAATTAGTACCTATCACAATTATGAAAAAAATTGAACATATCTAGGATACATAACAATCTTCTATACTTTTCTTAACAATTGAAGTCGTTGCCTGTTTTGTCTTTTTAGCAGTCTGCAAAATGTGTTTTTTTTTAAACTTATTTGACTTCTTTCTTTGTTGTTGTGGTTTGGAGTATCAGTCATTATTGCTGGTTTACTGCCTGTCATTGTCATTCCTGGGTCTTGCCTTTGATAAGGGCTGAACTTCATAGACGAGACGTCCTGCACTCTAGCTGGAAAGGCAGATGATGGAATGTGTAAATTATCAGATGATGTCGAAGTCTTCAAGCATTTTTTTCTTTTGCATATACTAATATTTCTATATAAAATTAGGTACCTGTCGAACGGGGTGAGATTGATAAGTTTTGAAATAAAAACCTAGGTACGTATCTTTTACAATATTAGAATAAAAAATCTGAAAAAGAACATAATAAGTGACCACTTTTTATTTGATAACATATAATTTGGGAGAAAAAAAATGTTAACCTGTCAGTTTTATTGATATTGAAAATGGGGCTGCTTTGATAACACCCTATTTTTATTGCTGGTTTAAAGTCACCCCTACATAGAACGCATTTTCGACTAATATTCAGGGTTAACTTTGAACGTAATTTTTTCCACTTCCAACTATCTTTAATGTGCTACACTGTTTACAAAACATGGCGCATCTACTTGAATTCCTAATATAAGATAAAATAATCGGCTGCATTTAATTTTACGGGTAAAAATGAGTAAAATATTAGAATTTCAGGTAATTATCAAAGTTACCTCTTGTTTTGAAAGTCACCCCGTTTGACGGTACATGACACAGCTTATAAGAATTGTCAGCGTCTCGAAATGGTACTTTACTAAGAATTACTTCTTCCAGGGTAGCAAACCCATCATTTCTTCAGTAATTAAACATTTACTGGTCGTTCGTTTATGTATATTAGGTATTCTGCAATAAGAAAATAAATCTGTAAAATATTAGAGGTGGTAATGTGGCCCCCTACTTTGTTTTGGAGGCCTTATGTAAAAAATACGAGACTCAGAAATGTAATAAATATGTTATATCGCTCCTAATTTATTTGCCTATACATGCCTTATTATGTAGTAAATGAAACAACTATAGAATAACGGAAAACTAATGTATCCTAAAAAAAAAAAAATTGGCAACATGACATTGAGTGAGGGTTATACGGCACCCTGGAGGCCATATTAAATGTATTGATTAATAAAAACCTAAATCGCAGATATAATATTCGCCTTCAGGACCTGCACAGGCTGTATGAGCTCATAAATAGCAACTCTAGCACTGAATCCACTCGTCCCTACGTCTGTCGTTAGAGTAACTGGTGTCACAGAATATGCAGATCGTATCTGGGCTTTCAAGTAGGCTATTCGAATAGACATTGTCGTCATATTCAGAGTCTGTTTCTACGACTGCGTCACTATCTGTGCTACTGTTAGATGTAATGACTCTCTGGCGTCGTATAGTACTACTACCGTTGCCCTCCCCATCTTGATTACGTCCGAGGCCACGACCACAGCCACGACCACGTCTGCGACTACGACCCCGAGTCTCGACTAAACTCTAAGATTCGATTAGTTGGTTTTTGCAAGGTGATAATGTGTCCACTTTTGCTGTTATTGCTTTTCTTACACGATTAGAAGCCCTAGTCTTGGCCTTGTTGATTGGCTGAATGTCTTCTGGCAGAACCAAACCAACCTGCAGCTCTTGTACCACTGTACTCACGCCTGGGGCACCTTTTATAGCCTTGCTCTCACTGCTTCAATTGTCTTTTTCATTTGGTAAGGATGCCATGTATTCCGTTTCTTTGAAGATGGAGATACACACTTTGTCGAGGCACCCGAAAGAGGAAAATAAAAAATAAGGACGTGATATAATGGTCATACATGTTATATAAGGTGCTATAAAAATATCTGCCACGGCTGCAATGGGAGACAGTATTGTGTTTATAGATTACAATAGTAAAGATAAATTATTAATCATTTGTCATATTTTTTTTCATACAAAAAATTGTACGTATAAATTTGAATTGATTTATTCGCATAAAACCATCACGTAGACTTGCTGTTGCCAGACCGCACCGAATAGGTACAATTCAATCGTTTCGCAAAACGCCGGCGCCGTTCATACACTGTTGCCATTCTTAACATTTATCAAACGATGCCGAGCGCTGCGCATCGGCACTCGTCGGGACGTCGCGTCGTCAAAGAGCCGCGCGCCCCCACCCTGCCTGACCCGCACTACCCCGTTCGTCGCACGCGCAAGCCGACCGCCCGCTCGCCAGTCGCCCGGTCGCTCCCCGCCCGCTCGGAAGTTAGTTTTAATTAGCGGTTAGCGACGGGATAATCGCTCGCGCTTCCTTTAAAAATGCCTCCCAGACGACGGTATTCCAATCAAGAATATCTTGAAATGGTGTTGTGCTACCGCGAGTGACCGAGTGTAACTCCATAACTGCGCATGCAGTAAACTTATACCAGCAGAGGTTTGGTGTGCGAGTGAGTCATCATACCATTCTGGATGCCGTGTACAGATTTCGTGAACACGGCCGCTTTGACCCGCCTCCGGTTGACGCAGGCAGGCCTCCATATTCTGCCGAACTACATTTGCCTACATTTGTGTGCAACGCGAAGGCGGACTCGTGCAACAGTTTTGTAGATAAGTAGGTAGGGAGTGTGTAAATAACTGTAAATACGATGCAATTATTGTAAATAAGATGATTAACTTTTAAACACGCCAAGTTACTGTAATTTATCGTTATTTCATACCTAAGTATTAATCTAAGCACCTACTGTTTAAAAATAATAAGAAAAAAATTGCGATTCTTACACTAACTTGTCAGTCCAAAGCCTGTTTTAAGTGTGATGGGAAGTTTATCATCTTATTTACCTACGTCAGTTTTTTGGAAGAATGCGGTAGCTGGTAAGTAATTGCACTTTTAAAACACTTTTTTCCCTGCGTATTATTGTGTACCTAGTAGGTTAGATAGTGACGAACTAATCAGCTGATTTCAGTTTTCATTCACAGAACAGATTGAAAGAGATAGCAGTTGTTTTCATTGACGAAGCGACACATCGCGCGTAATTTGTGAAACGCGTTATGCAGAGTAGAGTCAATGTTTATTAAACTACTTTATTTTCTCAAATTAAATTAACTATTCTGGGGTACGAAAGTTCTTCACTATTGTAATCTTTGAACACAATACTACCTCCCATTAAAGCCGTGGCAGATATTTTTATAGCACCTTATATGGCCCCCGGGATCATAATATATACAATGTGAGGGGGCTAAATTGCAAGAACGCAAGAATTTATAAACGAACCGTAACACAAATATTCTATCAATTGTTTTTTATTTTTTATTTACCTTCAAAATCCTATAGAATAACGTTTATCAAACACAATGTTCAAATCACAAAGCTAAAACTCACATATTTCCAGTCAAATTGAATGAAATGCAGAGCGGTAATAAAAGTTTGTCACTTGCGTGATTCGATTGCTTCGCAGAAAAAAAAAACGTTACGGCCCTTTAACAATTTATTGGGTTAAAATCAACAATGTCACACGAGCTACGCGTTGCACCAAAAAAATCTAGGTGGCGTGTTTCTAAACTTTAAATATCGATGGGGGTCAATATACCTGCAGGGACCACATTACCACCTTTTCCTCTAAAAATCACAATAGCATATGCTTAGATATATAAAGATCATAATCGGGATGAAAGTAACAAGTTGTTACTTTCATCCCTATCTTTAAACAGCCACACAGTCCTCTTAGGTAACATTTTGTGTAGCTTGTGTTTTATAACCCATCCACGTTATGTAACATTGTTTTTCAATATAAAACAATACTGTAGATACACAATGAAATTACAATGCAATATAACAATGTCATAAATTACTTGGTCGTTCGTCGTTCGGACCAATTCTGCTATTTTTATAATTTCGTCATTCCAACACGATACCATTGCCATTCTGCTAAAAGTTCGTAATCTGTTAAATTCATAGGTAATGGTCGATCATTGGTCGGTTGAATTAAAAGCTATGACTGCACAATGACGTTCTAATGGTAGGTCACTGTCACTGATCAAAGGAACTGTCAAAATTTTAGCAGATTACCGCCTAAGTCATTCATTTGTCATTTTGTACGAGATTACTATTCTATATCATTTCTTTCAATGGCGTGTCAGTGGTTAACCATTGGAAAGTCATAATGACGCCATTATATTAGTAGATTACCAAACTTGTCAAAATCAACAATGGGCCTCAAATCTGCTATTAAAATAGTGTCAGAATTGTCTATCATTGATTTTCATAATGACGCCATTATATTAGTAGATTACCAAACTTGTCAAAATCAACAATTATGAAATCAATTATAGACCATTCTGACACTATTGTAATAGCAGACTTGAGGCCCTGAAGTGCTGTTCACTATGCGCCCTACTATGGGCTCTATCAGAATATCAGCATTGTGACGTATTTTTTTAATGTTACAGCGCTATGCTGAGATAGGAGCCTTTTAGCATCGTACAGGACCAATCTTCGTTTTTTTTAGTTATGTTATTTTTATGTGTTTTTGTCCTGGGGGCGAATAAATGCTTTTTCTTTCTTCTTCTTCTATGCATAAGTTATAAAACCTGGGCGACCGAGCTTTGCTCGGTATTTTCTTTTTGTTAAATCGTGTTTTTCAAAAACTGAACCTAGCTAGATCGATTTATCGCCCCCGAAACGCCCTGCATACTAAATTTCATGAAAATCATTGAAGCCGTTTCCGAGATTCAGATTATATTTATAATATATATGTTCCCGACAATGTGTTTAATCCGGTATTGTATATATGGCAATGTATCGAATTCCTAAAACGGATTGGTTATATAAGCAATATTATTTATTTTATACTTTGCCTAGGTATTCTATACAATACCGAATGCGCGCCGGTAATGTGTGTAAAAGACGAGAGCAGGGAAGGAGGCTGTCTAGTAGATTTGATTGACTTCTGTCATTGTATAATTTAGCAGCATTATTTCAAATTTGTGAATGTGAATACCATGGAGCCATTTATTAAATTTAAATTAGGATATCAGTAAATTATATGTATGTGTTTGACATAAACTAACATGGTGGTTGAGAGAATTGTCATGGTCACTCAAACATGTCGCTGATGGAGGCGCGTGCTTTGGATCATTCGGCTCCTGTCAAAATGGTTGAGCTGAATGGTTCATTCGCGCGTCATGTTCGTGAACGGGCGCTGTCAATAGAGATTGCTCAACTCTTAACTGCCATGGCTTTTATCTTGATTATTTTTTTTATAGTTTTGTATTAGGTACTCTTTACCTGCATTATCACACACACACACACACACACACACACATACAGAAGCAACATGAGTCATGTAAGTGTTTTGTAAAAAAATGATTTAAAAGAGTGTCCGTAGGGTTTCTTGCTCGTTCTTCTCCATAGACACCTACCCTACGTTTTTGAACGAGCAACTAGCTTCAACTTTCTGACTTTTTGACGATTCAAAAGTCCTTGTAAATGGTCTAATTGAAATAAATGCTTTGACTTTGTCACGGCTCCGGCAGTCCCAGGCGAGCTTTCGTCGCAGATGTGGTTTACGCTCACCACCGCAGCTTACGACCTGCTCCTCAGCTCGCAGGCCCCCTCGCCCCTCCGCGCCTACGCGGGCTTAGATAACACTCTAGAGGTAGGGGTAGACAACGTGGAATCGCATTTGCAGCGATTCGTTTTTGTCACTATCTCTTATAGCATTGATTTTCTTTAATACGTAAAAAATACTCAAATTTATTACCGTTCTTTCTAATAATTGTAGGCCTAAATAAAGAAAGAAAAGAAAGAAAATGTATTTATTCGCCCCTCAGGACAAAAACCCACAAACACAAAACACAAAAACAGTACACACAAATATTATTATGCTAATAGTCATTGTCGTCATTTTATAGGTAGGCCGGTTAATATTGTCGTAAAAATCCAAGTCCAATCCAATCCAACCAATTCCAACCAATCCAATCCATCCAATTTACAATACATTATCCATCCAATTTTTGGTTGACAAAAATCTATTTATTTTACACATTGCCGGTGGACTATCAGGTATTCTATACAATCCCTAGGAATTGTATACATTACCTAGGTAAAGTATGTAATGCACAATATTATTCATAATATTTCATAAAATGCCGGCCTTGTCGCTAGATCCGTTCTTAACGGACGATTACTACTTATTACCTACCTCTCTGCCGAATTTCAAGTTTGTAGCACAAAAAATTAAGGACTTTCATACAAACTTGTGAGAGCCATTAGACCTCCTTAATCCGGCCCTGTCGAAAAATCCGTTCTTAGCGGACGTCTACTACCTATTAATTCCCCCTCTGCCTTTCAAGTATGTAGCGCAAAAAATGAAGGACACTCAGAGATAACTCTACTTGACTAAACTCATACCTTGAATGGTCCCATAGACTTTTGAAATAGGATCGATAGGCACAATTTGTTTTCTTGTTTTTTTTGGTGGCCTACGACATTTTATGGAGAAAAATGAAATACTCAGGTAAAGTTGCCAGCAGAAGTGACAGATACTCTAAAATAGCTGGGCCGCGCCGGTACACTGTCTAGGCCGTATGGGTTGAAGTGTGGGGTGAGGCAAGGGGGTTTTGCTCGCCTACGCTCTTCGCATGCATTCATGCATGGAACAGCTGTTTGTTTTTTCGCACTGTTTGAGTTGGCTCCATAATGAAAGTAGTACAGGATCGTGGTCTGAGTCACTACTTAAAAATGACAATGCCAGATCCTGCCCCACCCATGTACAGAAAAAGTAAATTAATGAAAATAATTGTAATGAATATAGAACCTTTCTATAGTAAATTGTTTTTCTTTAGAACTTGCGGATTACGAAATACCTACCCACAAAATACAAACTCATTTTACCTAAAATATAATTTAACCTTTAGTCAATGTTATTATTGTTTTGTAGATTTAAACGGAAACCGCAAGTTCTACAGTCCCTAGGACTAATGTTTAGTTATCAGCAATAAATAAACAGTAAGATGCTACATATTGCACATGGCTTTTATTGAGTGGGGCAAAGTTCTATTGAGTTTCTGGCATTGTCCTTTGCTCATGAATTCAATTTCACCTATATATACTTTACTACTTTACCTATGTTTAACGAACCTCCAGATTTAATCTAGGCATTCGCCTACGCTCTACGTGAATGATCAGGGGGGCGATCGCGCTATTTTATAACATGAACAAATGTCTAAAGATCGGTTTTGGTTCAGCTCTGACTGTAATTCAGTTTTGGTTCGGTTGAATGAAATTTCGGTATCGCGCTAAAGTTTAAGTGATGACCAAAGTAGAACTGAAACTGAACCATTGTCATAATCAAAATATTGGATGTGTATCCTAGTATGGACATTGTAAACTAGTATCGTAAGCATAATCGACCGTCGACTCAGCGTTTTGACAACACTTGTGTTTGAGTTATGTTACTTTGGTTGGAGTGCTGACCAAAAAAATGTCGAGATGTTATTATGATTTCAAGTGGTTACCTATATAGCTTAGAAGTATCTTTTCAACATCTCGGTCACATTGTCGGCACTGTAGGTCTATTGTAAGGATTAGAGACCAATTGTCTGAAGAATTATATTGTTTGTGTATGACTGTTTGATGACAAAATAAAAGAAAAAAAAACTCGATATGTGGAGTGATACGTGTTTTAAATATATTGAAAAATCAGTGAATACGTTTATTTTGCATTGGTAAGTTTTTCAATTCTCTTATATTGAAAGATACGTTTAGTATATTGTATAAAATAATTGAATTAAAAATAAATTTTCAGTTCAATCTGTGACTGGTTTGTATTTATATTATTTACCAGCACTTTGCCCGCGATTTCGTCCGCGTGAATTTAAAAGATCCCAAATTTTTTGATAATGCAATATAGCCAATGCACTGCACTCAGGCATAACGTGGCTTCATATTGGTGAAAGAACTTTTAAATCATGAGTTTCGGATATTACCCCCTACAAACTTTACCTCTTTATAATATTAATATCGATTACTAATATTTATTTAATAGTAGTTACAATTATTCTCTTTTATTTCTTTTTTTTTCATTATTATTTATTTTTTTGTTATAAATTTTGTATGTTTAATTTTTTATTATTTGATTTATTATTTTTAGCTTTTCGATATCTCTTAAAGAACTGCATTTCACCTAACTTGAAAGCTACTCTTTGTAATCTTGCACTCAGATTTTTTTTTGATTGGGCTCGCACAATGGCCTCATTACACTCGTGCGCCGTTTCCATGAAGTCTAGGTACATCCATTCATCATTTTAACGATTTCCACTTACTTTAAATCACAAAAATTCTAAACCAATTCAGAAAAAGTTGCTCCGTAGTAACTTTAACACAAATTGTGGTTATGGTTTGGTTGCGTCTCTGTTCTAGTCGAACTTCGGTTCAACCATATGTCAACGCATTAGCGCGATACGAAAAGTACTTAAAGTTGTATTTCGGTTATGGTTCAGTTTTGATTCGGTTGGGATATTTTAGCGCGATCGCGCCCCTGATGATTGGCGCGCTTAGCAGCATGCGTGTCGGGTGTCATATTGATAGCGTGTGTGTTAATAGCATTAGCTACGCTGACGACGTGGTGCTACTGATCGCGTCAATCTGTGGGCTTAGGACACTCGTGGCCACTTGCGAGCAATATGCCAGACTACATGGTCTGGCATATAATGTTAAGAAGAGTGGGGTTATTTTCTTTGGGGCCAGAGGTAAAATACCCAGAAGCAGTTCCTTCAGTTAAGTTAAATGGAACTCCCCTTGTGAAGGTGTACCAATTTAGATAAATCTGGGTTACTTATTGACCATGTGAGAGCTAATATGATTGCCCGCAGGTTCAGGCGTGCCTCTAAAGAGGTCAAACGCATTATATTTAGTGCTTACTGCACGTCATTCTACACTTGCTATCTGTGGGTTCATTAAACTCAAAAATCATACGACGCCCTTCGCGTCCAATACAGTAACGCTGCTGTTGAGGTTTGCCTCGATACTGCAGCGCATCGGGGATGTTCACTAAAGCTCGCGTGGACTGTTTCTACTCGGTGATGCGTAAGCGGTGCGCATCCTTGGTCCGTAGGGTGAGGGGCAGCGCCAACAGCATCATGTCTTGATTGTGAACCACTGCTGCAGGATTTCGGCTGGACCTGTCACCTTGCAGCAATGATGTCATAAACTGCTTCCATTTCTGGTTTTCGTGTAAATGTTATAACTAACGTAGTTTGTAAGTATATTGTTACAAAACTCATACTCATAAGTCTTGTTGCTCGAAATGAATGATAATTATTATTTTATCTCTGACTGACATTTTTTTCCGATATCTGTGAGTGTAGTTCAGAATATCTCAAAAAGTCATGGATGGTCTCCTAAAAGGAACGTTTTCCTGACGGACGGACGAGTCGTACGGTTAAAGTACTTTTAAGGCCCTTACTGACTTGTCGCAAAAAGCTAACCTGCACCTATATGTATGTATAAATGTATATACATAGCGTGTAAGGGACATCCCTCCGCAGCCTGACAAGGTGCATTCAGCTCCTCATTTTGAATCATATTCCGCCCGAATATTTCTCAGAAAATTTTTCATATTTTTTTTACTGTTTTTCAGTTACTAGGTATTCCTTTAATTCAATATGCAGCACTCCATTTTTGTAAATAATACAGCTAAAATAAAAAACCAGAAATGTATGCTGAAATACAGCGGCCGAAAGCTCGCTGCGCTTGCCGTTCACAGTCCACTTCGTGCGTTTTGCCACGGTAACGATACATTGCGTATGAGGTATTAAAACTAATCAGGTTTATTGGATTCCTATGGGAATCCGTTCCTGAAACAATTTCATATACCGGTCGTCTTAGCACGATACACTGAATTCACCCCTTCAGTCTGCGGAGGACTGTCCCTTACACGCTATAACTATATGTACTTACTATAATGACGCAATAAAAATTGCAGGATATGAGTATTCCGGCTCAAGTTGCAGCCCCAATGGCCAACCAAAGCAGTTCATGGTCTGAACACAAAACTCCAGAAGGAATACCATTCTACCATAACTCTGATCCTAAACCTAGTACTTGGGAGAAACCGGCTGATTTGATAACTCCGTCAGAAGTAAGCTTGTATTACTCTATTCTATTGCTAACTGCATGCAAAAAGAACTGTAAGGGCAAAGTTTTTTGTATGTGTGACTTTAATTAAAATAAGCAACAATTTTCTATCGGCAATGGTGCCTCTTAGCCTAAGCAATTGATAAGTTCTGTTAGATTTCTTGAACTTTCTTTTAAAAATCTGGCATATGATTGTTGAGCCTGAGAATGCGCAGTAGGTTCAAAATAAAGGGTTCCTGCTTTCCTTTCTGGGCATTCAACTTTTAACCCTATTGAATGTTGATGGATTTTAAGTTTTATTTTATTATAAACGAAATGATCTATCTGTTCACAATTTTTCGACAGTTTACAATGTCACGAATTTCATAGTAATCTAACAATGTTTGCAATTATCAGTATATTGCGCGAGTCCGACATGCTCTTCACTTGTTGTTTTTTTTTTCAATGAATAATTGGTATATCAGACCAAAGTATATTTTGGTGTCAATGTACGGACAGCGTCATTTTCGAAGGAATTTTAATGCGTGAGAGGTACCTTACTTCGTGGAGGTACCTAGTTGATGACGCTGTCTTTGCAAGTGTACATGTTTTTGTACATTTCCTAGCTCCTTCATGACAATTATATTTTTTCTGTCTACAGAGTTCCCCGCCAGTCTGCGTTAGGAAACCATACACTACAGATGCTGGGCGCGTGTCTTATCATGAAGAGGTATTAGATAAAAGAACTAAGTGGATGGTACCACATGAGCTACCGGAGATCAAAGACAAAATAGCTGCAACGAAACCTGCACAGTGAATCTCAATATTTATTTTAAAACCATTATGCATGTTCCATCATACTCTGCATTCAATATTATTATTATACAGTAGCATCGTCATTATCCTTGCATCCTTTAGACTCCCACAGCTGGGCAAAGCTTTCCACCAAAAACCTCCACCTGTGTTGGTTCACCTTGTGGCCCCCCCACAAGGTGAACTGACACAGGTGGGGGTTTTGCCTGCCGACACTGCTTCTGCCGTCACTCCAGGAGGCCTGGCTAAGTTACAAACGTTTCGTATGTAATCTCTTTCTATAATAGTAAACGTCTTAGGGCGGGTTGCTTCAACTAACCATTACTGACCGGTAATAGTCAAAAATGGCGCTAACTATCGTCAAATCAAAAAAATGGGTTGTTTCACAAAATCATATGTCAAAAAGTTACTTTTACCATAACCGACCAGTCATCGTAATTTTGAGTTGTCAAACAGCTATTTTAAACATCAAAATATTACGGAATCTCTTTTTGAATAACTTTAACTGACGGATTTTTATGTCATGAAACAACCCGTTACATTTAACGTACGTTAAACATCGCACGTCATAGTAACTTTTTAACCGTCCGTATGTAACTTTAACCGACTGTTTTAAACAACCCGCCCTAAGTCAAGTTAACACAACTACGTCGATCGCTTATTTTGTAACGACGAGTGAAAAAAAACTATTTTTAATAATCTATGGTGGGCGTTCCTATAAACGTCAAAGACTCAAAGTCATGGCTGTATTTAAACATCTTGCGCGGGTAGAACTGAAGTTTTGAATTGTTTTATGTGTCGTAATATAAAAGTGACTGAAATAATTTGTATATAGTATACATTACGATATAACGGGGTGAATAGGGATGCAGGGGTGAATAGGGACGAACCTTTAAAGAGGTTTTTAGCATTGAAATAATATAGCTTGTTGTCAACAAGGACACTAGCAAAAAATATTGATTATTAAGTTTAGATTATTAGACCAATTTTGTCAACAAACTACTTATATTATTTCAACGTTAAAATCCCCTTTAAAGTTTCGTCCCGATTCACCCCTGCATCCCTATTCACCCCGTTTGACGGTATCGATTTTTTTAAGCAATCAAGAAACAATCGTGATTCATTTAGGCGAAGACTCGTCGTCAGACGAAAGTTCCTTGTCGGAAGACGACGAATAATTTATTAAATTATTAATTTATACCTAATAATAAGGTAAAATTTACTTCAAAATATTAATTTGGTTGTTTAATTTTCGATGTTCAAAACCCGCAATATATATCCAAGGGATTATTTCCAAAATATATAGATTTTTGGTGAATATATAGGTGGTGGCGAATCTGTAATAAATCATTTGATTACTGTCGGCGACGAGATCCACGAACAACAATAATGTAAATAATATAGGGCGCTAATTAGATTTAAATGTTTGATATTTTTCTTATAAGGTTCTAATTAGTATATAAGGGTGTATTTACGTAATATTTTAGCGATTCATTCTAATAAGACTGGTTATTTGATAGTTGTAAAGTAAAGTTTGTTCTCAAGTAACTTTGTCCAAATAATTACGTAACTTGAAAAAGTGATTTTTGTTTGTGTACATAGCGATTTGATTTTGGTCTTAAAAGTTAGATATTGATTTGAAAATGTATATACAAAAGGTTTCATAAGGATAGAACTTACCAATTTAAAGTTATAGCAAAAAATGTAAAGTGAAAATTGCGAATCACACATTTTTACGAGTTTTTGTTCTAGGATTTTTTTATTAAGTTATTAAATAGTTAAGATTTGTGTTTTATTTTATTAATTAGGTTCATAATTAGTTAATAAGATAAATATTGTAAGGATTTATTGAAATAAATAAATAAAATAAGGGGTCTAAAGTTTTCGGCTAAGGGAAAATTTACGAGCAAAACAGGCCCAAATTACGCGGACCTCTGTCCGGTAAGGCAGGCCGGTATATAAGGCGAGCCATTTTTCGGTTCAAGTCAGTCGCAGCTCAGCCGTTGAAGAGGCAACATCAAGAAAAGGGAAGCAAGCCGAAAACTGCGGACAAGAAAGGTTCAAGAAGAATATCTGCGTTTTATTTGCCTGCGCCGCCTCTTCAACTCCCCGTCTCTCCCGTGGTCCTTGTGGGTGGTGCCCACGAACACATACGCATTCAGGGGTGCGTGGTGACGTACGTCACCAGCAAACAGTTCGTCAAAAAACGTACGTCAAACAAACGTTTGGGAGATTGTCCCAGGGTGCCTGCGGGTACTGACCATACCCCAGCCGCCCGAAACAGTTGGTCCTTCGAGATCCGGATCCCTGCGAGAAGAGTACAGAAGAGTTCAGAAGAATCAGAAGACTGCGTTCAAGATGCCGGTAACCAGGTCGCAGAAGGATGCCCCCTCACGCCCCGGGTCCCGTCCCTCTGAAAAGGACGCGACAGAAGGAACGTCGGGGTCAGAAGGGGTCACGTCTGCGTCGGCGTCATCGGGAACTGCAACTACAACCGATACGAACACTTCTTCAGGCACCGCGACGACGGAAGGTACTACAGAAACAGAGACCACGACTGCGACTGAAACCACGGCGGCTTCTGATAAGAAGAAGGAAGATGCCGCAAGAAAGAAGATGGCCAAGAAGACCCCAGAAGATGTTCCGGAAAAGGGTGATTATGGCTCCGCCACGACCCTGAAGCCGAAGGGGGTCGGTCGTCGTGCCAGGTCCACGAAGACCACGAGTTCCTCGGCCAGAAGACGCGAGCTGGCAGCCAGAGAAGAGGTTGCACGCTTGGAGCTGAAGCAAGCACAAGCTGAGGCGAAGCTGGCCCGTGTCAGATTAGAGCTGGCGCAATGTGAAGATGAGGACTCCGTGGATGAAGACCAGGAAGATAGAACAGCACAGGTGCAGAACTGGATCGAGACATCCGTGCTGGATGATGGGAACAAAGAACAGCCAGAGCTACGAGATCAGCGCCCACCAGAAGAGCCACAGAAGGTGAAGCCAGAAGAGAACTCTTCAGCGGGAAGGGCTACGATCGAGATTCAAGCGTTGGCGACGGCGTTGAAAGAAGCCTTCACCACGAAAGGAGGACCAGCAGCGCAACCGAAGTACATCCACGAGTTACCCTACTTCGACGGCAACAGCAGCGAATGGCTGGCCTTCAAGGTGGTCTACGAAGATACCGCACCGATGTTCAACGAAGTTCAAAACATGGCTCGACTAAGAAGAGCACTGAAGGGCAACGCAAGAGAAGCTATCAAGAGCCTGCTGTACTCTGAAGCATCTCCGTTGGAAGTCATGCAAGCCCTCAGAAGAAGATATGGAAGACCTGATGCGCTGGTGCTGGCAGAATTGGATAAGGTAAAGGCGTTATCGAAGATCTCTGAAAATCCCAGGGATATATGCGTCTTCGCGAGCCAGATCAACAACAGCGTAGCAGCAATAAAAGGATTGAAGAAACCGCAGTACCTGCATTCGCCTGAGATGGTGAAGCAAATCATAGAGAAGATGCCTACGATTCTCAAGTTCCGATGGTACGACTTCACTGCAGCATCAGAAGAAGGCGAGTTCTCCGACCTGACGATGGTATCCAGGTTCCTGAACATAGAAGCAGACAAGTGTGGAGCCTTCGCGACTTCAGAAGAGAAGAGTGGATTCAAAAGGACTCAACGACAGGCGACGCATTCAACGAAAGAAAGGGAAAAGGACTCAAGACAACCAGAGAAGACTTGCCCCGTGTGTGAAGGCGAACACTTCATCATCGAATGTCAGAAGTTCCAGAAGGCGTCAGTGCAAGATCGTTGGGCAATGGTAAAGAAGAGTCGCGTTTGCTTCAAATGTCTTCAAGGGAAACACAGGAAGGAGAGCTGCAGAAAACCACCGTGCAAGGAATGCAAAAGGTGGCATCATCATCTGCTGCACGTCGAGTCAGAAGAAAGGACCTCGGGAGAAAAGAAGACGGAGACACAAGAGGTGGCAAACGTCATGGCATCGGTAAACGCAGTGAATAACGCAAGGGCATACCTGAAGATCGTTCCAGTTGAAGTCTTCGGGTCAAAAGGATCAAAGAAGATATTGGCCTTAATGGATGAAGGGTCAACAGTGTCACTTCTGGATCAGAAGGTGGCAGAAGAAGTCGGCGCTCAAGGAAATAAGGAAGAACTAGTCATCGAAACAGTGGGGGGCAGGCTCATAAGGAAGACGGACTCTCAGATGCTGGACCTGACGGTGAAGGGGGTTCGTCGGGGAAGCAAGAAGACCCTGAAGAGAGTTCGAACCATCGACGAGTTGAAGCTTGCACCACAGTTCCTAGAAAAGAAAAGGATCGAAGAATGTCGACACTTGAAGAAGATCGCCGACTCGATATACTATGAAGGGGAGTCACCACAGCTGCTCATCGGGCAAGATAATTGGGAGCTGATCGTGACTCGAGAAGTAAGAAGAGGGAAACCAGGAGAACCAGTTGCTTCAAGAACAGGACTTGGATGGGTACTCCACGGGTCAGACACCGGAGGCGCAAGAGTGGTACACTTCCTCAACACGTGTCTACATGTCAGCACACCAGAAGAAGAAATGCATCAAGCCATCAAGGATCACTTTGCGATCGAGGCGCTGGGTGTGCAACCACGAAGACCTACTACGGACTCTGAAGGAAGAGCACTCGCCATCCTAGAGAAGACTTGCAGAAGACTTGAAGATGGTCGATTCGAAGCTGGACTTCTGTGGAAGAACGAAGAAGAACAGATGCCAGAAAGCTACACGTCTGCCAGGAACCGGTTGATCAACATCGAGAAGAAGATCGACAAAGACCCTCAGTTGAAGGCAGAGTACAGCAAGCAGATTCAGCATCTAATCGACAGCAAGTACGCAGAAGAAGCACCTGAAGGACAAGAAGACTCCAAGAAGAAATGGTTCCTCCCTCACTTCTCCGTGGTACATCCATTGAAAAAGAAGATAAGGATTGTCTTCGACGCTGCAGCGAAATCAAAAGGAAGAAGCCTCAATGACGCATTGCTACCAGGACCAGATCTATTACAGTCACTCTTCGGGGTATTATTAAGATTTCGACAGGGACCGTTAGCAGTGGCAGCCGACATAAAAGAAATGTTCCTGCAAGTCCGCATTCGACATGAAGATAGAGATAGCTTGAGGTTCCTGTGGCGCGGGGATCGACGCGACGTGTCGCCGAAGGAGTACAGGATGACATCGGTCATCTTCGGCGCGACATCATCTCCGAGCACAGCGATCTACGTCAAGAACCGGAACGCAGCGGACTACAGGGACCAGTATCCAGAGGCAGTAAGAGCGATCGAGCTGAACCACTATATGGACGACTACCTGCACAGTTTCCATTCAGAAGAGACCTTCAGAAGAGTGACAGCTCAAGTAGACTACATACACAAGAAGGCGGGCTTCGAACTAAGAGGATGGGCATCAAATCAACCCGAGTTGCTGCAAGACGTGAAGACTGAAACGACCGAGAAGACAGAAGTAAACTTGGGCGAGAAGGAAGAGAAGACACTGGGACTACGCTGGTTCACAGAAAGGGACTCCATCGGCTTCAGGGCAAACCTCAGAAACACGCCAGAAGAAATAGCTCAGGGATTCAAAGTGCCTACGAAGAGGGAAGTCACCAGCGCCGTGATGTCAACTTTCGACCCACTAGGATTAGCATCACCAGTTCTCGTCCAGGGCAAGAAGCTGCTTCAGAACATATGGCGGAGCGGTGTCGGTTGGGATGACGAGATAGAAGAAAGGGAGTACGAGGCATGGAAGACTTACCTGGAGAAGATGAAGCTACTTCAAGACCTGCAGGTTCCTAGATGCCTGGCGCCACATCGCACCGAGGGGGAGCTGCACACGTTTACGGATGCAAGCGAGACAGCGTATGCAGCGACGGTTTATTGGAGGACAGAAGATGAAGATGGAACTTACCACGTCAGCTTAGTGGCGGCGAAAGTAAGAGTCACTCCACTGAAGCCGGTGTCGATCCCGAGACTCGAACTGCAGGCGGCCCTCCTTGGAAGCAGACTGGCACATTCGGTGGAAGAAGAAATGGACCTTAAGGTGAAGAAGAAGACTTATTGGACGGACTCCAGCATCGTACTTTCCTGGATCAAGACGGACCCGAGAACATTCAAGACGTTCGTGGCTCATCGCTTGGCGGAGATAGAAGATCTCACCAAACCACAAGACTGGCGGTGGGTGCCTACGGCGCAGAACCCTGCAGATGACGCAACGCGCGACGTACCGGAACACTTCAGCTGCAATCACCGATGGTACACCGGACCGGAGTTTCTAAAAAGAGAAGAAGTTCATTGGCCAGCGGCAAGAACCTTCAAGAAAGAAACCACCGGAGAAGAAAAAGCAGCGGACGCCGTGGCGACAGCAAGCACTACTCACCCATCACCAGATCCTGAGAGGTTTTCGTCATGGAAGAGACTTTGGCGAGCCACAGCGAGAGTACTGCAGTTTATACAACTCTGCAGAAGAAAAGAGAAGGTCAACGTCAGTAAAGAAGATCCCACCTGGAAGATAACGAAAGGAAAGAAGGCGAAGATTATCGAGAAGCGACTTCGACCGTCAGACATACCAGCAAGGAACTACATCCCGTTGGGCGCAGAACTACTAGAGCAAGCTGAAACCCTATTGCTACAAAGAAGTCAAGATAGAAGCTTCAAGGAAGACATGAGGTGTCTGCAGCAAGGGAAGCAATTAGAGGGCAGCAGCAAGCTGAAGAAGCTCGACGTAGTACTGGAAGAAGGACTCCTACGACTGAAAGGAAGAATCGACGCGATACAGGGTGTCACCAGAGACTACAAACGACCCATCGTGCTCGACAGCAAGGACAAGACAACACGACTCATCATAGAAGAATTCCACTGCCGCTTCAATCACGGGAATCATGCAACAGTAATGAACGAAGTAAGGCAACGCTTCTGGATACTGGGACTGAGGTCAGCAATAAAGGCGGTTCAACATCAATGTCAATGGTGCAAGATAAGAAAAGGAAGACCGCAAGAACTACCGACGGGCAACTTACCTGCTGAGCGTTTGATGCACGGAAACCCTCCATTTACGTGCACCGGCGTAGACTACTTCGGCCCGATGACAATCACCGTAGCAAGACGTCACGAGAAAAGATGGGGTGTGCTGTTCACATGCTTAACAACTAGAGCTGTGCACATTGAGATAACTCCATCACTCTCCACCGACAGTATGATAATGGCGCTACGACGATTCGCCGCGAGAAGAGGAATGCCGAAGACCATCTACACCGACAACGGGACCAACTTCGTCGGCGCCAACAAAGAACTGAAAGAGGCGCTAGAAACAATGAAACAAGAAGACCTCACCTCAGAAGCAGAGAAGATCGGCGTGCAGTGGAAATTCATCCCTCCTGGTGCACCAAACATGGGCGGTGCATGGGAGCGTCTGGTGCGATCAATAAAAACCGCACTAGGCGCCACACTCAACGAGAAGCATCCACGTGAAGAGGTACTTCACACCCTCCTACTAGAGGCCGAACACATAGTCAACTCCCGGCCTCTCACCCACATCTCCGAGAACCCTAAAGAAGAAGCACTCACGCCTAACCACTTCCTCATTGGGCGATCATGCGGCGCAGCGAGAATCGGCAGCTTCGAGGACAACGAGCTCGTGGGCAAACACACCTGGAAGGCCACGCAGCGACTTGCCGATCACTTCTGGCAACGTTGGCTGCGCGAATACCTGCCCACTCTACTGCCGAGGAAGACGAAGGGAAGACCCAACGCCGCAGACCTGCAAGTCGGAGACATCGTGTTGATCGTCGACCACAGCCTACCGAGATGCACCTGGCCACGCGGCAGAATTCAGCGGGTGTATCCTGGACCGGACGGGCGGACAAGGATCGTCGACGTCGAGACACGAGGAGGTGTGCTGCGAAGACCCAGTTCGAGAGTGGTGCTGTTGGTGCCGGGAGTATCGCCGAGCCAGAGGGATGGTGCGACGCACGAGGGGGAGACTGTCGGCGACGAGATCCACGAACAACAATAATGTAAATAATATAGGGCGCTAATTAGATTTAAATGTTTGATATTTTTCTTATAAGGTTCTAATTAGTATATAAGGGTGTATTTACGTAATATTTTAGCGATTCATTCTAATAAGACTGGTTATTTGATAGTTGTAAAGTAAAGTTTGTTCTCAAGTAACTTTGTCCAAATAATTACGTAACTTGAAAAAGTGATTTTTGTTTGTGTACATAGCGATTTGATTTTGGTCTTAAAAGTTAGATATTGATTTAAAAATGTATATACAAAAGGTTTCATAAGGATAGAACTTACCAATTTAAAGTTATAGCAAAAAATGTAAAGTGAAAATTGCGAATCACACATTTTTACGAGTTTTTGTTCTAGGATTTTTTTATTAAGTTATTAAATAGTTAAGATTTGTGTTTTATTTTATTAATTAGGTTCATAATTAGTTAATAAGATAAATATTGTAAGGATTTATTGAAATAAATAAATAAAATAAGGGGTCTAAAGTTTTCGGCTAAGGGAAAATTGACGAGCAAAACAGGCCCAAATTACGCGGACCTCTGTCCGGTAAGGCAGGCCGGTATATAAGGCGAGCCATTTTTCGGTTCAAGTCAGTCGCAGCTCAGCCGTTGAAGAGGCAACATCAAGAAAAGGGAAGCAAGCCGAAAACTGCGGACAAGAAAGGTTCAAGAAGAATATCTGCGTTTTATTTGCCTGCGCCGCCTCTTCAACTCCCCGTCTCTCCCGTGGTCCTTGTGGGTGGTGCCCACGAACACATACGCATTCAGGGGTGCGTGGTGACGTACGTCACCAGCAAACAGTTCGTCAAAAAACGTACGTCAAACAAACGTTTGGGAGATTGTCCCAGGGTGCCTGCGGGTACTGACCATACCCCAGCCGCCCGAAACAATTACAGATCAAATGCCTTAATAACATTTTTTTTTTGTACGAAACAATAAAAGTTAAGTACGTACTAAATTGGTGACCTATCATAAGTTCGAAAAATATTTGAGCAATTTCATTTCAACTGATATAGTTGAAAAGTTTTTGGTTTCGTTTCGTTTTTTTTTTACTTCATTGAAGTCACGTGCTACTGTATCAGTTGACCTATTATTATAATTCGATATTTTCGTTTCTCCGACGTTTCATTTGGTCGGAAATCTTTTTACCGAAGTTACATTTAGCATTTGTCAGAAATATTATATTTCCGAACATTCATTGTACCACTGTTTAAATTAACACTGTTTGAATGATGATGATAAATATCTGTTTCATTTAAATGTAATAGCACTTCAAAAAACAGTTTATTATAAACAAGTGGTTTTAGGTGGTCCCAGTAAGAAGCATGCAAACAAAGATGCTTACTTCGAGCATGCAAGCAGGCATGCAGCGTGCAATCAGGCATGCAGCATGCAAACAAGCATGCAGCATGCAAACAAGCATGAGCATGTAAGCATGCAAGCAGGCATGCAACATGCAGCAAGCATTGTTTTTGTCACGGCTCCGGCGCTGCGGGGTTTGGGCGGCCCCACGCGAGCTTGTCGTCGCAGATGGTTTTAACGCTCACCACCGTAGCTTCGGTTTGCAGGCCGGGTTCGCCGGCCAATCTCAGCCGCGGCGGCGAGCCTTCAAACCACCTGCTCCTCAGCTCACGGGCCGCCCTACACATTATGACATATTATTATGGAAATAATATTATAATATTATAACATAATATTATAGGAATAACTACATGGAATGGCCCAAAAGGGAATCGCTACAGAGGTAGACCCACCCTATGCGAGATGGCAAGACGACATCACAAAGACAGCGGGCCTAAATTGGTTACAAATAGCCACCTTAGGTACCTTAGCATTAAAATATAATTTACATTTTAGCTAAGTAGGTAGCTACATAATATATATTTAAATATACCTTTAAACTACTAAGTATAAACGCTATAAACTACTGTTTAATACATAAACATTAAATATTAATACAAAAATGTATTAATATTTAAAAATGTATATGTGTGTATTTAAAAATGTATTATATTACTATGCATAATACAAAAATGTATACTTAAAAATAAAAACTATTATAAACGCTACATACCACTGTTTAATACATATACATTTAAATATTAACTACATACCTACAAAATAAAAAGGTAGGTAAATAACTACCAATGAATTATACAACAATGTACCTATACTTAAAAATAAAAACTAATATTACACAAAGTAGATACAAATTATAAAACACCATACCATCATATTTAAATAATTATACAGAATAAATAGATATACTTATTATATAGAATCATAGGTTACATACATTAGATTACAGTCAATTCACTGTATTTACTTTTATTTTTACTTTTTTACTTTTTTTTTGTCTGTAAGAAATAAAAGGCTTTTTTATTTTATTTTATTTATTATTTATTATTATGGAAACTTATTTTATGGCAAATAAAAGTTATGACTAATAAGTTGATATGACAAGCGTTATTAAGTTATTAGTATAAATGATAATAGTGCAAGTATATATTATGAGGGGGAAGATTATGGAAAACAATTATAGTAAAAATATTTTTTTAGGAAAACAAGATAATACCTATGGAACCATGTGTAGCTCTCCACCAAACTGTGCATTCACATTTATAATGCGAAGCTATAACTGTCACAAATCTGTAGTAAAAACCAGGTCCAGGTAATCGGTACCGACAAGTTTAAACCTTTTTCTTTATAAGTGAGTGCATAAGATGACATGAGAATGTTATTCGTGCACCAATCAATGCCGATCCGCACCGGTTTGTGTGTGCCGGAAACCTGTTTCTTTAAGTAAGCACCCTACAAGCAAATAATCGTAAAATGGTAGGTATACTTGTTTTATAAGTTTTAACACTTGTACCTAACTTGTCTTATTTTCGGAAAGACGATCCATCAGCAATTTGTCTGATGCAGCAACTTGTTGTGCGTTGAGCAAGATGGTGACTGATGCCAATAATTCGTTGATAGGCCCTGTAGCCAAGAATATTTTTTTGAACGAACGAACAGTTCGTTTAATTTGCTTATTTTGACCACGTGATAAATAATTCCCGTATACATTTCTTTAGTTTTCTAAAGCGTTATCAATTATAGATAGTCAACTTGACTAGGCCCACCGGATCTTTGCCCCATCGGTCATCGGCTCTGCGGGCATTGTGCCCAGCCCACTGCCACTTGAGCTTGCCCATTCTTTTTGCTATGTTGGTGACTCTGGTTCTCCTGCGGATCTCATTGGTACAGTATTATGTAACATCATCATCACTTCAGCTTACTAGTAGTTTTAGTCCACTATAACATATAATATACCCATTTGACTAATTACTTAAAAGATTTGTTTTTCATCATCACTACATATCCTACGAGGGCGTCCTTTTTTTAGTCCTTTTTTACTTGATCTGAGGCTGTAGTAGGGCGATGGTCGATGTTCTTTCACGTCTAAATTCGGCGCACCAACGTGCGACTGTCGAATACGGAGAAGCATTCAGTGAACGGATGTTTTATTTCCGTTCACTGGGAGCATTAGACCCCATAGTGCAAATCTAAATTGACTTGATCCGTAGAATTTTTTTTCAAGTATTTAATAACGGCATGCAGTTCAATTTTCTCCATTTTCGCTAACGTACTCAATAGCATTGTAAAGAAATTACCGTATTTCTTTTTAAACAAAAGACAGTTAGTTTTTTTTTCATAGCTATCAGCTACACAGATAACCTTTACCGGCCAGTATTTAATTTCCTAGTATTGAAAGAGTTTGCATCTCATTCTCACGTTATATTGAACGCCCTTCGTACATATTAGATATACGTTGCGCTGAGTTTGTGTTCATTCGCTCGAATCTCAGAATTTCACGTCCACAGATTCTCTTATGGTTATCACCGATAGAAATCTAGGAAGGTTATGTGATAGGCTTTGATTTATTAACTGTGAAAACGATGACTGAATTATACAACAATGTACCTACCAATGTACCGATTTTATGAATTAATTTGAAAAAAGTCGTAAAAACACTTTTTAATTCCTTTAAAAACACTTTTTAATTAAATGAATAATCTCTGGAACTATTACAATAACTAAGTAGTAAAGTATACCTTGCATTAATATAATCGTATTGTTATCGACGGCGGCTGGTTCTGTCGGCAGTCTGGGATGGGATGGGTCTGTGTACCATGCATCGCAGCCACTCGCAGCCTTCGATCAACAATTTACGGGTAGGTACATATTAGAATTTCGAAAATTAAAATGTCTACAGTCAAAATGTTAAATGTTAAATTAAAATGTCGAATGATCATAATACCGAAAATTAAAATAACGGAAAGTTATATTGTCGAATGGTTAAATAACCTACGTCCAAAATATCTAAAATCTAATTATCGACAAACGTTTTATCGAAGTACAGATTAACTAATGACCTAAATACGGAATGTTTGAATGTCGAAAATTAAAGTAGGTACCTACCTACGGGCAAAATGTCAACATTCAAAATATTGTATATTTAAATACCGAAAATTGTTATGCCTAAGCTTAAAATGTCAACATTTAATACACCTTAGTTCATGATATTTACGTTTAAAATACCTACTACTTAGTTAAAATATCGAACCAGTTTAGATATAGGAAAAAATGGTGGGTCCACCATTACCACTAGCCTTACCCCTGTTGGTATGGTGGGTTATACCATCGAGAAAATCGTTTGGGTTAGGTTAGGTCAGAACTGTGACCATTAAAGCGTGAAGGCGAGCGAGAGAAGCGAGCGGTGCCGTGGCAGCGGCCGCCGTGCGCCAGATCTCCTCTATTGTTGGTGAATCATTTGGGTTAGGTTAGGTAAGATGGCCAGTGGTATGGTGTGAAAAAATGTAGGTAGATTGGAAATTATACAATTAGTTTATCAATATTCATAAATGTCGGTGGATTTGAAAATGTAACTTTTCGTATATTTTTTTTCACAAACCATTTATTCATGCATTACTTAAGCAAGCAGTGTGCAAGCAAGCATGCATCATGCAAACGAGCAAGCAAGCATGCATCATGCAAACGAGCAAGCAAGCATGCATCATGCAAACGAGCATGCAGCAGGCGGTCCCACGCTAGCTTATCGTCGTCGATGGTTTTCACGCTTACCACCGCAGCCTCGGCTTGTTGGCCGGCTTTGACGGCCAGCCTCAGCCGCGGCGAAGGGCGTTAAAGCCACCTCCTCCTCAACTCGCGGGCCGTCTCGCCCCTCCGCGCCTACGCGGGCTTAAATTACACTCTAGTCTAGGGGTAGGGCAGACAAGACCACGTGGAGTCGGTTTTGTAGCGATTTGTTTCTGTCACTAACTTTTGTAGCATAACATAAATAAATACTTATCCTGAACCTCGGGGTGCCCCTGACGTCGACCGTCTTTTTCTGGTTGTAAAACACAAAAACAGATAAACTCAGGTTTTTGTTCAAAAACCTCAACAAACTCAAAATAAAACACGTAGGTACACAAATGGAAAATTATATTTTCTGATAAATCAATAACATATTTTACAATCTACCTGCATGTTTTCATATTTCAGAATTTGTTAGACAATATAACTAGTAGGCATTTTTAACGTAAATATTATGAACTAAGGTGTATTGAGTGTTGACATTTTGAACATAGGTATAATGCCTATCGACATTTTTAATCATTCCATATTTTTATCACTCGTCATTTCAATGTTAGACATTTCAGACTTAGATATAACAATTTTCAATATTACGATACAATCGATATTTTAATTTTCGGTATTTTGAACATTGACATTTAACTGTACGCATTTTCATTTTCGGAATTCTAATATGTACCCCAATTTACAACTGATCGAAGATCGCAGCGAGAGCACATTGAACGCAATGAATCTCAAGGATAGCCGGGCATTCCACTCATGAACAAAATGTATTTTTTTAAGTATCGATTACAATAACCAAGAAAGCATTTTCTTTTCTAACGTTCCTAAATGTCTTGTATGTGCCTACCATGAGACCTTTTTAAATAATCTTCTTCGTGACTTTGCAGTGTTAATGTAAAGTCTGATGTGCTGTCCATCGCATCAGCACTTCAGCAGTTATACTGCTAAAGATTCGTCACATGACCGACGAACGACTTCTAGTGGATGTCATACGGATATAGATAATTAGTGCTAGGTACCCGTGCGATATCGTGGTAGATCACTTCTATTTTTAGGGTTCCGTACCCAAAGGGTAAAAATGGGACCCTATTACTAAGACTCCACTGTCCGTCTGGCTGTCTGTCACCAGGCTGTATCTCAAGAACCGTGATAGCTACAGTTGAAATTTTTCACAGATGATGTATTTCTGTTGCCGCTATAACAACAAACATTAAGAAATGGGTACTTCCACATGTTTTTTCTATTCTGTGAACATATATTTGAAGTTATATCTGGCGCAAGCTTTTTAACATTATTTTTTTGTTCAGAAGATTATATTTATATTATGTATTTAAATGTGTCAGCCAAAGCATTTTCTTTAGATTTTTTTTTACTTTTTTTTACTTAATATTTCACTTATTCGGATAATTTTAGGCAACAATATGTCTTGGTTGTACTATCTTGATTTTCAACAGACTTCCCCTTTCAACCCTTTCCTAACAGTCAGGATAAAAACAGAATAAAATAAATATTTCTCCCAAACAACAAACTAAATGTTTTATGGTATCTAATGTTGTATAGATAATGATACTGAACCCTTCGTGCGCGTGTCCGACTCGCACTTGGCCAGTTTTTTTTAATCAACTACCGACTCGCCCATGCTTCGCACGCATCACCCTGATGTGATAACATCTTGAAACTTTGAGATTTCTATGCTATGTCTAAGTTAAATATTAATTTATCATAACCTTCTGCAATAAATCCTCTAAAAGAAGGTGAAAACGGCATAAAAATCCATTGTGTATTCTATACTTAATATTATAAAGCTGAAGTGTTTGTTTGTTCTTTTGGTTGAACGCGCTAATCTCAGGATCTACTGGTTCGAATGGAAAAATTATTTTTGTGTTGGATAGTCTATTTATCGAGGAAGGCCGGAGCCGGGTCGGGTCGCTAGTTTGAAATAACTAAACGGTAAAACAAACAAAAAAGCGACATTCAGGCCTTACCTGAAACGCCCTAGCAGCTCGCCGTATTCCGGCTAACCGTATCGTCTCGGTTCTTTTGCGGTCCGCTGCATGTCATTGTCAGTACTTGTAGAAGTATTAGTCATGATAGGCGACGAAAAAGTTGCTGCAGTTATTTTATATTAATCGTCGAAACCGGCGTCGTAAAAATAAACATAGATTTTGAATACAGCCTCGACTGGAGACACGACGTAACAGCAGAATTTAATATTTTTATTTTGGAATGACATTTTACGATAAGATCTTGCGGCGCGCCGCATTTACCTAACCGATGCGGCCCGCCGCAACACAACCGGAGCGGTCGACGGCTAACCACAAGTCAGTGCTTGTATATATGTCACAGTCAAAATTCTTAACCAGTCGAACGAAACTACTTTTGACTACAAAAACCAGTCAAAACTACTTTTCAACGGTTCAATTTTATACTTATTACAGAAACCCATTAGGTTGGTAGTTTTTTTTGTGACCCTTTTAAAGCTTTTGTTTTGTAACTAGGGCGCTCCGTATTTTTGTATTTGTAACGCAATTCGTTTCATCCTGTTTTGACTGAAGTCAGTCAAAATTAGTTTTGACTGCTTAAAGAGTCTTGACTGTAACATATTGTGTAACATACACAATATTGTACTCTTTGGTCAGTGAGTTGATATCATGCGATCTCATATAAAAATTTAAGAGGGGTCAGCCGCTTGTGCGTTTTAACCCTAATACTATCTAAAGATCTACTTAATTTATTAATTACTAATATTTTTACTATTTGTATCAACATTGTTGTTTTTTTTTTAAATCAATTATTTATACCTACTTACAGAGCATCACTAAGTACAGACATGCTTCCTGTAGAAGTGCCGCTGTCACTGTCTCCATCAAGTCAAACTGGAAGCTCAGTCTCAGATGAGGCAAATGCTAAAAGACTAGTAGACGTTTATAGTTCAGTGATTGACGTTGACGTTGATCCATCTCTGCTAGACTCCATACCAATGCCAGAAGAAAGTAAGTGGCATTTTAGTACTCTTTGTGCTTTGAATTACAAATGTGCTTAGTTCTGATAAATCAAGCCAACCCACAATCTCTCAATTATAAAATTAATTATGTACCAAATTCAGCAATAACAGTATGTCTATTCTGTTACAATCTCTCTCGGTGAACACCGAGGTGAAGTGAGCTGTCATCGGTCCTGATGCCAGGGATTTACAAAGCACTACAATCGGATGACAGCTCACTTCACCTAGGTGTTCACCGAGGGAGATTGTAACAGAATAGCACTGCAGTTCAGTGTACTTACATCTAAAACTTATAAGTATATTAACTAGTTTCACTGAACTGAGGATAGGTATCAACACGTCATTCAGTATGACAATGTCGTTTTTAAAGAGCGGTACATCGTGACATTTGGCATTTGTGAAATAAAAATATAAGTAATTACGCTAGCAAGTAGTGATATTATTGGTTACACAGCTCTACAAAAAAAAAAATGTTTTTTGTTGCCCTGGATAGGTATCTCTGCGGATTTCTATGATTTCAAGTCTACAGTTTTTGAATATATCCATGAAAGTACTGGATTGGCTCTGGTTTTAATGATTTATGCTAATTGCTAATTGAGGTTAATACTTTGTTTTTTAGTTATGACTAATTCTAAAGGTGAAGCTTGGAGAAGTTTTGTGTTGGTAGTAGAACATTTTCTAGGAAAGTATAAACCACCAAATTGTAGGGAAATTGTGCATGAGATGTTGGAAAGGTTTAAAAGAATCATGGCAGGATTTGTACAAAAAAAAATAAGATGTTTAGAGAAGTTGAATTTCTAATTCTTATATGCTTTGGTAAGTACCTAAAGAGTATCTTCAGGCATTTACAATATTTTTAAAACCCCGCAAAAAAAGTTAATAGTTTAACGAAAAGCTCATTATTTCAGAATTAAACGGCGATTGGCAGTAACAGTGACACTGACAGACGCCGTTTCGCAGTTCTTACACTGAAATTGCATCGTTTTATGAGCAATGATATAACAAATATAATTATTATTTTGTTCAAAACACTTGTGACATCACTTGTCTGCCAATTTTATAGATCCGTTAACGTCGCTTGTCACTTTCTATATACATAGGACATCTTCGATAACTTAGACGTTCGATTCAGTACGGAATCGAATCGAATGGTTGTGAATAAGCCAGCTGTATAGGTATATTAGATTACTCTGTGATATATACAGAGGTACGAATCTTCGGCATCTTAATATTAAATAGCGTTTGACTATTTGGTTTGATATAAGGATAACAGTAAAATGCACATTTTCGTCTCATATTCGAATCGTTAAACCGCATGTACTGTGTTTAAGTTACCGACAATCTGTCTTTATAAAGCTCTATCCACACATATCAGGGCCGGTCCGTGTCCGTGAAAAAATATAGTTGTGAACATTTTATATGAACTCGTTTACACACGTCCGTGTCCGGGCCCTGACGATATTTACCAAGCACGTTGCGCATTTATAAAAAAAAATGACGAGTTTTTAATAGAAGTGGTACGCATATAAAATAGTGACTGAGGGGTACAGATGGAAGGTCGCGGCCTATCCACGGTGCGGCCACGTCCCTGACGTGTGTGAACAAAAAGTCCCTGACGCAGCCCTGACGGGACCCGGATGCACGGTCTTAGCACGGTCCTGATATGTGTGGATAGAGCTTTAACCGGTATTCTGTACAATACCTAGGCAATGTATAGAATACCCAAAAGGTTTGGGTAACGTTTCCAATATTAATTATTTTACACTTTGCCTAGGCATTCTATACAATACCGAATACGCCGCCGGTATATGTGAAAAAGACAAGAGCAGACAAGAAAGCATGCAATCTTAAAGATTATAATTTTTTTCTTCTTTGCTCATGTTAGTTGGGGTCTGCGCAACACGTCTTCTTCTTCAATTCTGTCCTGTCATCCGTCATGATACTAATTATATACATATAACCAATGATATTTATAGAATATCATTGCATATAACTCTTTTGGTCACATGCGTTTCATCCCTCCTCTTCGCATGCCTAACAAACAAATGATTCCCTTTCAACTTTTATATTCCTCCAATATTTTCATTTCTGACCTCATCCATTCAGCCATTCAGGTTACCCCACACATCGATCTCAACATTCTTATCGCCACTACATGCAATTATTTTTCTTCGGTCTTCTTCCCGGCTCAACATTATGATCCATACAGTTGACAGGTCTTATCACGGACTTGTGGATTTTCCCCTTCAACTTGAGGCGCCTTGGTGGGTCGCAAGTAATTCCAGTCACTTGTCGCCATTTCATCCATCCTGATTTGATCCAATGCGTTACGTCTCGGTCTACATTGTCATCCCCTTGACCAAGCGACCTGAGATACTGAAAGTCGGAGCAGATCGGTATGGGCGTTCTGGCGAAAAATATTATCACACGACTAGGAAAGCCGCCGATCGCAAAACAAGTACTAACTCCATTTTTGTTCTGCTCAATTTTAGGCCAACACTCTCCAGTCTTTGCCACCACACTTCCAATCTGCTCTGGACCACTGAACCCCTCACAACCACCACCATTTCATTGGCATACAACATACACCAGGGAGCATCAACCGGGATGTCCGATGTCAGAGCATCGATTATTACTAGGAAGAGGTAAGGGCTGAGGACCGACCCTTGGTGCAAGCCGTCGGGTACATTCAAGCTGCCAGTAGTGCCCACTGTACACTGGAATTTGGTATTGCAGCGTTTGTACATTGTTGGAATCAACTATATCAATATATCGACGACGGAAAACAATAAGGGCGTAACCCTGGCAAAGCTTACTTTAGACCAGAGCGAAAAAACAGAAAAAAAATGGGAAATTTAATCATATCCTTTTAACGGTATGACCTGTCAACGTAATTTTTAAACCATATCTATATAATATAAATCCGTAACTAATGGTTTACAAACCAATCATATGCTATTGTTAGAAGTAGGGATTTTCGAGTTACGCCCGGAGTCTGCAGAAATTACAGACCTCAAAAAGGTTGTATCTTGACATGATATTTGTATTGAATCTGAAAATTATAACAAATTCGCTGACCTCAAAAATGTTGTAATTACTTTTTGTTTTAATTTCCTGTTAAAAATGGGGTGTAAGCATGTTCATAATACATACAATAGCTACAACTTTGGTCGTAATGCAAATCTCTCGAAATCCAATGATCGTAATAAAATGACGTAAGCTTTTCTGAATGTAAATTTTTTGAACTTTAAAAAGTTACATGTGGCAAATCTTACTTTAACTCGGCAATATCTATAATTAATAAATTGTTGAAAACGAATTTGAATAGGTAGATAAACAAACATAGTTAAACGATAAACATTAAGTTGGCAGACAACGAAAAACTTTTGTATTAAGACAATCAATCAACTAATTTTTCCTTATCTTTACTCCAGCGTTCAGCTTAAGTGAGTGTGTAAATGAGATATCTTAACAGTGATGATTTTTGCAATAGATAACAATAACATGAGATCAATATAGTTATTAGTGTGTCAATCCATAAAATTATTTTTTTTAGAATGTACACATAATTTCGGAGGTAAGACAAAAACAACAAAAACAGACTAAGCTTTTTCTGTATAAGTTTTATTGTATTTCCTATTTAATTTGATTTTATTTCAATTACCATTGAAATAAAATCAAATTATTATTATATTTCCTATTTAATTTGATTTTATTTCAATGGTACTTAATTGAAATAAAATCAAATTAAATAGGAAATACAATAAAACTTATACAGAAAAAACTTAGTCTGTTTTTGTTGTATTTGTAGTTCACGGAATGTGTGAGCAAATACAATTCTTGATGCTAATCTTAACCTCCGCATAATTTTAGACACTCAATATCAATGTCAGATGAAAATTTATTTCAATTTATTTCTTTATTGTCCCACTGCAGGTCAAAGGCCTCTATTTCCAACCCTCTCCGTCTAGAGCTAGTGTGAACCAATCTCTCCTGTAAGCGTTAAGCTCATCCCGCCATCTTCGCCTGGGTATACCACGATGTCGCTGGACGTTTTCCGGGACCTATATTGTGGTGATGTGTATAGGTTTAGCCCATACTCCGTTTGACATGCGGTAGACGTGGCCGGCCCAGTCCCACATAAGCTTGACTGCTTTTTGAGTGACGTCGGCGATTTGTATCTTCGAGCGCAGCATCCTATTCCTAACGCGGTTCGTTAATCTGACTCCCAGGATGCTGAGCTCCATCGCTCGCTGGCAAACCTCGAACCTGCACCTCAGCTGAACAGTCAAAGACCAGGTTTGAGCGCCGTAAGTAAGAATAGGGAGAATGCACATGTCTATCAATTTGTGTTTGTGGCAAATTAGAAGATCTCCTTTCATGAGAGCCTTCATCGATCAATAGCTCTTCCAGGCGTTTTCGGTGCGTGTAGCAATGAAAAAATATATTTTCAAGATAATATTCATTATATATATAGCAATGAAAAAGGACATTTAAAAAAATCATGAAAGTCCATCGAATTATTATGTTCTTATCGGTACTATTAAACCACACCAATCGATCGACTTAGATCAATATACTACATGGATTGATTGATCTGGAAAATACCTACCTAGTTCCTTAAGATAGGTAGGTTTCATGTAGATTTGATAGTAGGTAGATACTTACCTTCTTAAAGTTTAAGTAACTAGATACAACAACCTTAAAAAATAATTGGTGGTCTAGGTTCATTAAGTAACGTACCCACCTACGTTTGTATTTTTAACAATGTAATTAGCTACTCATCGTAATTAATAGATTAGTTGACTAAGTATCATGAAACTTATCATAGGTAAGCAATGGGTGATACTAAGGTTACTGTGTTGGTTTTAATTGATTTCTCCAATGCTTTTAATGCTGTCAGTTATAATATTCTCATATCAATCCTCTCACATCTTGTGGTTTTCTGCGAGACGTTGGAATGGTTCCCTTCATAATTTCGGGGACGTCAGCAATCGGTCCGCGATCACGAGAGCTACTCGGGTTGTTGCGATCTGGATGCTGGCGTTTCACAAGGCGGTATTCTTTTTCCTTTGTTATTTTCCATTTTCATTATTTTTCTTACTCACTGTCTTCGGTGTTCGTATCATCTTTATGCCCATGATCTTCAATTATATACGGCTACGCGGGTGGAATGTTTATCGGACGCTATAGAAGATGTAAACCGAGACTTAACGTTATAAAAGACTGGTCTGATAGATTTGGGGTGGCCATAAACCCCTCAAAATGTCAGGCCATTATAATCGGAAGCTCACGTATGATGGGTAGAGTGGCAGTTAGCTCTGTTCCTCCGATTATCTTCAATGGAACCGTCATTCACATTAGCCCTAGCGTATAAGATCTCGGTTTGCATCTCGTCTCGACGCTTGATCTCAATAACTGCATATGATTTATTTTTAATTTGAGGAAATATGACCATGTGTCAAACTACAGCTGGTCTGAGCTTAAATGGTCGCCCATTCGTCAGAGAAGAAGTTTGCGTGCGTTGACAACGCTTTACTCCCTGCTGAACTCACACGCTAAGAATTTTGTCCACTCTTCCTTTCATATTCAGTCCATTCTTCTTTGGAATGAGCTTCCTCTCGATATCAGGATGGCCACCAATCGGTATGCATTTAAACGGATATTGCGGATATACTTTCTACATAAGTAGGCAGAGTCATCTCATAAATGTCTTTTTTTGTGTGTATATATACATATATATGTAAATATTATTTTAGTTATATATTTTGTTTATATATTCAGTTTACATAAGTTGTTTTTTTAACTATGTAGGTACCTGCCATGTTATCTCTTCACCACCCTTGGTTGACTGGTAGAGAATGCCTAAGGCATTAAGTCCGCCTTTGTACCTTTGTGCATGAAGTATAAATAAATAAAACTTTAAATACTTTGATTTGAATAAATTCTAAACCTTAGTTTTCAAAACACGATTTCTCTGAGGCAAAACAGACACAACCTTTAATTACGGTGTCTGCGCGGCAACTGAGGTAGCTTGCCTGGGGCGTAAGCAAGCAAAAACCGGACTGTTCTAGAAATTACAGGACCTATGATTCGGCTTAACTACATAAAGTAGAAAATATTGGTCCTGGTAAATTATTGTAACATGGTTTGGTTTGATTTTAGTCACCCACGAAAATGTAGTATCTCGTAAATTACTCGTTGTCCTTAGAAAAATACGAACCGTGAAAATGTCGTAAGCAATGAAGTATAAAAAATGCAACCCGCAAAAAGGTCGTAACATATATCGTGCATATAAGTAGGAACAGCGTAACTATTTTTTTATTAAAAACACAAACTTCGACTCGTCGTATCTCTAAAAAGTTTAAATTCGCGGGATTTTCGCCCATTTACGCCAGAAAAAAATTACCACGTTTTTCAAAATACCCTCTGATTTTTCGATTTCGTGTCATCGCAGAGCAACGAGACCCAGACCAATCGACGCAGAAAAAAGGTGATTATTACTTTATACGTAGTCTAGTTACTACCTTTTAACGGGATACGCCCTTCTTGTTTTCTATCGGCGATATAATCAATATCTTTATATTACTTCGGATTATTATCTAGGTATATATTATATTTTATGTCTCGACTTGACAGCCCACACGTCGGTAGTCCAGATCTTCTAAATTGTAAAAGAAAGTCTAATAATCAATATAAATAAGGTTGTATTTCTTTTGTCTCTACATCAACAGGGCCGGCCCTACCATAGGGCGAACGGAGCGGCCGCTCCAGGCGCCACAGTAAAAATTTTTTTATAGCACAAATCTATAATAAAGTTTGACTGACGCGCCTTCTGGTTACGGTGGCCAAAGGTAAACGCAGTTTAAGCAAGCTTAAGCTAATTAAAACGTACCTGAGGTCGACTCTTGCAGAAGTTTTCTGATCTAGCCTTGCTGTCGATTAAAAATGATATCTATAGCTCAGACATTATCTTCATCTTCAGCCGGAAGACGTCCACTGTTGAACAAAGGCCTCCCCCATAGAACGAAACAACGAACGGAAACCTGCCGCTTGCATCCACCAATTACCCACGACTTTAACGATGTCGTTGGTCCGCTACGTCTTCCGGATCGTGGTCGCCACTCTAGAACCTTTCTTCTCCATCGGTTATCGGTTCTTCGAGCGATGTGACCTGCCCATTTCCACTTCAACTTGCAAATTCTGAGAGCTATGTCGGTGACCTTAGTTCTTCGGCGGATTTCCTCGTTCCGGATTTTATCGCGTAAAGATACTCCGAGCATAGCTCTCTCTATTGCTCGCTGCGTGATTTTGAGCTTCTGTAGAAGGCTAGCAGTTAAGAACCACGTTTCTGTACCTTAAGTCGACATAGTTTTCTTAATGAACACTTTTCTTCCTGGATCGTTACTCATGGACACATCAGACTTCCTCCAAGATCCCCACATTTAAAGTCGTTAATTTTTTTTATAGGGTTATATATTATAAAATATTTAGTTTATAGGAACCAATATGAGAGTGTGCAGGAGTTAAAAACTAAACTTAATTTTTTTTATACATTCATCATTGAACGATGAAATAATTGAACGGGAAGCGAAATTATTAAAAGAGTTACATTTTGTATAAAACAGGAAGGGAATCATTTTGAGCATTTAAAAAATCGAATTCACTGTAAGTGGCAGTTTAAAGTGCGTTATTATTCATACTTTCCATACTTAATATTATAAATGCGACAGTTACTCTATATGTTACGCTTTCACGATGAAACGGCTGAATCGATTTTGATGAAATTAGTATGAAAATAGCTTGAACCCTGGGGAAGGACAGGATTTATCCCGCGACTTCGTATGCATCCGCGATAACCGACATTGTAGAATGTCGTGGTCTTCCTTTTATTTTAGACGTTATGTTATCTAGACAAAATAAATGTAAATGATCGTGCCCTTCGATCGGTACAATAAAATCACAAGTTTTTTTCACTTTACACATACTTTCTCTCCATGTGGCAAAGTCATGGGACGCCCTGTTTTGATTGCCGTTAAAGTTTGTGGGTACCTACAGTTGTTGGAATGGAACCCAACCATATATATATTAATGGATGTGTGTAGGTAAGAAGGGCGGGTGTATTGTTGCAGATATATTGTATTGTATATTAGTATTGTGTATGTTGTAGGTATATTATATTGTAAATATTAAAAATAAAAAATTATTTTCTTTACATTGTTCAGGCACGCCCGAAGAAATGCCGTCACCACCGCAAGGCAATAATAATGAGAACTCGGAGCATCAGCCGAAACATTATAAGGACAAGATGAAGTCTAAAAGGAAGAAGGCACTAAAAAGTGTAAAATACACGGTAATTAAATTTATCTATAATTACCCCTGTATAAAATAATTGCCGTAAACCATTTACGGTTCCAGTGGAACTGGGCTCATGCTGGACCCAAGCAATCTATAATTACCCCTGTATACAGTAATTGCCGTAAACCATTTACGGTTCCAGTGGAACTGGGCTCATGCTGGACCCAAGCAATGTGAATGCAGTTGAAAAGCTAAAGTTTCTGAAAAAAAATATTGAGTTATTTATTCAAATCATTTCATGCAAATACTACCGAACCAAAGGTAAGTTCAGTCAAAGCAACATCTACTTCATTTACTAATCGTCTTTTTTAGACTATGGATAGCAACATAATACAAAATTACAGTTCGCCACACCTTTTCTTAAAATAAACTCAAAGATTATAGTTTTATGGATAATCTGAAAGATGGAGAGTTACTTTGTTATTTTGCATAGTTAATTATTATCGGGAAGTATACCTATCGAGGGTACCTATAGTGCTAAAACCGAATAAGTTAAAAAATAACTAAAATAGTGTAAGTTTTACACAAAAATAAAACTTGTATTATTAAGCAGAGACAGATGCACAGCATCTGTGAGAGGGCGCTGTATACCAAGCACAGCTTGTTGACGTCACATCCACGACCAATCAACGCAGAGTTCCGGTAGTCACGTGGTCCCAGAGTCACTCACCAGGAGCCCTTGAATGGAGGCTGTGCATCGTCTCTGCTTAATAATACAAATTTTATTTTTGTGTAAAACTTGCACTATTGTTTGGCATGTGACGATGCGCAGCATCTGTGAGAGACGTGTTTATAACTCCTGGTGACCACGACAAAGCTATGTGACAAATTATAATATTAACTGAAAGATAAAACCACAAATCAGTATACAGATACCTCTAAGTAAAAGATTTAGGTTCAATTTAAGTATCACATCAATCATACTCTACCATTTAAACAAAAACAATGTGATAACAAATTGATCCATAGTGATCAACAATAATTTGGCAAATTTAAGTATCATATCAATCATACTCTACCATTTAAACAAAAACAATGTGATGACAAATTGATCCATAGTGATCAACAATAATTTGGCAAATTATTGGCACTTAATAAGAAATTACGACCAAGAGGGTCCTGGTCAATGTGTTCATACAGGTTAAAAATTATTCGAAAAAATACTCATGTTTAGTAAAGTGTGAACTTTACCTATAATCAGTTTTCGATAACATTTAGCAAAATCATTCGGTCTTCGCCAATTACCACGAGGTAAAATATGTTCTACTGAAAGATTTTCTTACCAATAGGGGATAATACTGCAAAGTTCTTGCGCCTGAGTGCAGCAGAGTCATTCAAAGCGGGATGAAAATTAAGAAATTCTGCCTTTAATAGAGTTCAAAATTGGGAAGTGTATTATATTATACAATAATGCATCAGTGCTTGTATTTTGATGTAGGAATGAAGGGAATCATTCATTTCCAAAAGAAGAAAATGTTCGAAAACTATGGGAAGCAGCAACGACTTTCGAGCTAAAAAAGCGGCCAAGTGCGAGTCGGACTCGCCCATGAAGGGTTCCGTAGTAGCAAGTAACATAATATAAAAGTTTTTTATTTTAATATTTGAGTTGATTGAATGAAAGGTAAATTGCGGTTTACGATTTATGACGTATTAAAAAAAACTACTCACTCTAGTGAGTAGTGAGTAGGTTTCACTTCGGAAGTTTACATGGTAATGTACTATCGCGGACCTTTTCCGCCTGCTCAGTTAAAAATTTTTTCCCTTGGCGCCTGCGAAGTCAACGGGGCGGGGTAGAGAGCGCTTCCATCTTTTGAGTGCAAGCAAAAATGAACTTAGTGGTGGTCAGGCGCGTGTGTCCACGATAGTACATCATATAGTTTTTAGTTTTATCATTCTCTTATTTTAGAAGTTACAGGGGGGGGGGGACATACTTTTTACCATTTTGGAAGTGTCTCTCGCGCAAACTGTTCAGTTTAGAAAAAAATGATATTAGAAACCTCAATATCATTTTTAAAGACCTATCCATAGATAACCCACACATATGGGTTTGATGAAAAAATAAAATTGAGTTTCAGTTTTAAGTATAGGGAACCCCAAAATTCATTGTTTTTTTTCTATTTTTGTGTGAAAATCTTAATGCGGTTCACGGAATACATCTTCTTACCAAGTTTCAACAGTATAGTTCTTATAGTTTCGGAAAGAAGTGGCTGTGACATATGGACATACAGACAGACAGACATGACGAATCCATAAGGGTTCCGTTTTTTGCCATTTGGCTACGGAACCCTAAAAACACTCTAAAATATGTTCAGCACATTTTAAATCCGATGATTTCATTGAAATTGGATAGTATTCATGTGAGATAGTCGCATTTACATAATAACGTTCACTTTTACCATGTAAGACAACCAAATATGATTTTATTGTGAGCATAACCTAGAATCCACTTTCAAATGGTCGTAGGATGCCATAATATAGTTAAAGTACAGTTAGGTAAGAGAGATTAAATAAAATTTTTATAAATTTTCACAATATACTTATTTCAATTAATCCATACTCATATTATAAATGCGAAAGTAACTCTGTCTGTTACGCTTTCACGTTAAAACGGCTGAACTGATTTTGATGAATGTTGGTATGAAAATAGCTTGAACCCTGGGGAAGGACATAGGCTACTTTTTAATCTGCGACTTCTTCTGCATCTACTATAATATAACCGAAATTCACGCGGATGAAGTCGCGGGCAAAAGCTAGTAACATAATATAACAAGAATTAGGCAGGGACACGGTTAATATTAATATAACAAGGTTAATGCTCCATGGCGGTTTGTTTACTGTATGTGCTAGTGGCGCCCTCTGCGCCGAGTTTTGGGTAATGTTCCCTATTCAAGGACCTGCTTACACTCCCAGGAGATGCGGAAATACCTTCATCTTTCAATAAAGTTCTTACCAAATTACCCATAACAGTTCGTGATGCGCTTTGCGTGGGACCTCGAATTGACATACCTAGTGAGTGCTTACATTCAGCTATCGAGTGGACATGTATTTTCGTTATAAAGATAAGACAATTTCCACCCTGATTTCTTATACGCTGTCGGTGTCTGTTTTTGACCCAAATACTGGATACATGATGATGTGGTCACCCGATAGACGTGACAATTCGATGAAGCCCTAAAAACGGTAAGATTATGGACAGGTCCTCCTGATGCCAGCAACAAAAGAGGCCATTCTGAAAAAATAAATTTTATTAGGAGTGTTCGCCTGTGAAATTGTGAAACTAAAGAGATAATTTTAAGAATATGTTATACTAAAAGCTTATATTTACGCCTTCAGACGGTCGTTCAAACGTTAGTAGTACAAACCTATGTAACAAAATATGGTAGGGTAAAATAATCTTTCCTCAATGAATATACGAGTATTAAAAATATTGACAACTAATATTAGTAGGACAAGCTTCTATATTATTAGGACAGATAGGCCACTAACTTCGATATTATTGTTGAGTCAACGTTGTTAGTTAATTTGACTGACACAATTTGACAGTCGACATTATTTCGTATCGTAATGCATTTTTCACGCTCTTTCTACTAATCCAATAATAAGCGGAAATCGCACTAAAAAGCAAATTACTTATATACGCGGTAACAAGCGAAAAAGGTGACCACATTCACCACATAAGTACATAAAAAGTAGAACTATAAAATGTGTGATATCTTGAATTTCAAGTAAAAACCCCGTTGGTAAAGACCATCAATATTAACCTTTTGGCAGCCACGTCAGTAACGAAAATCTTTGTTCGCTACGCCAAGCGATAAATTCCTCCTTTCCTACCTACAAAATAATAGTCACGGCAAAAGTATATATCGATAGAACATCGATAGATTTTACCATACATACATGGTTTACGAATAAAAATTGCATAGCACATACTATTAAATTGTATTAAACTTCACTCATGTTTCACTTTTTTTCTCAATTTAGTAATCATTACCCAAAAGTTATAGCGTTAAATAAGAGCTAATCTCAGACCAATAAAAAAGTATAGACGGATCATTGCGCGCTAAAAGTGAGGCACGTAATATGAAGACGATTCGGTGATATGAAGACTGCCGCGAGTGACTGAGAGCGGCCGTCGCCGTGCCGTTATGCCTTCCTGTGCCGTCCTGTGTGTGTTGGCTGTTTGTGCCGTGTGTGCGTAACTGCTGCAAAAACAATTCATGTGTTCAAAATGGTATTATTGCGCGATATGGTAATAAGCGCGGTCGCGCGGTACTATAATCACGTGATTATTTATTACGAGAATAGTACAATGAAGTGTTGAATATATTGTAAATATTATTAGTTTTTACTGTACTTAAGAGTTAATTGGCTATTTGAAAGATTAGAGAAAAGTATTTTACAAAATTCGACGTCGAACGATGCGTCAACCATGGCTGACTCCGTTTTAGATCATGTAATCTATACATATAATATAATAAAACAGTAAAAAAACTGTGTCTGTACTTTGAATTTATTAAAAAAATAATAATTGAGGGGGGTTTAGAAACAGTAATAGAGCACGAATCAAAAAAAAAAAATCTGTCTGTTTGTCTGTTTGTTTGTACACGCTAATCTTCGGAACTGCTGGACGGATTTGAATGATTTTTTTTTTGTTGTATTGTTATTAAGTCTTGGCAACATATAGGCTATAATTTATCTTGGAAACTTGAACACCTGATGCAAAACCGCAACAGACCAGCTAAACTATAAGAGATACAGAAATGGTACCATAGCAAAAATTGTTCCACGTGATGAGCATTTACTGCTGAGAGAATAAATTTGAAGATCTGGAACACCTGATGTGGAACTCCAAGAGCCCAGCTACACCATAACACGTAGAGGAATGACGTCTTAGCAAAAGTTGTTCGGTCTGATGAGCATATCCTGTTGACTTATAAAAATCGAAGATCATAAACATCTGATGTGGAAATCAAAGCTATCACTAATTTTACTGTAAAGCTATCACTAATTTCATTGTATATTATAAAATAACATAAGCTGGGAGTACCTCCACGCGGTGAAGGCGGTAACAGTTTAGGACTGATTTTTGATGACGCTGGTATATCATTGAAAATTTGACTCTTCTGGACAAAACTCCCGTTTATTTTTTTTATTTTATCGAATAGATATGACTTCCTGCTTATGTTATTTGAGTGTTTAATTTCCTTTACACGGTAGCCTATCCAGTAACGCAGGGGAGCAGTCACTTAGATTTTAATTGATCAGGTATCTCTTCACAATAAAACTATAAATAACCATGCCTAGAAAGAGGTCAAATCTTTCTCAATGTTTCAAAGGAGCTAAAAGATCCCAGATGCTGTTCGAGAACATCAGGCTGCAAATCGCTCCGTGGAAACCTCTTCAGATCGCAAAGCTCGTCTGAATTCTCAGCGTATTTACGCATCTACATCCAGGTCTCTAGAGACAAGTGGGGAACGTGATGCGCGACTGACCGCTGATCGTGAACGTCACGCATTGTCTCGCGAGTCGGAGACGTTCACGGATAGAGAATGGCGCTTAAGTTCCAAGCGTATCCACGCATCGACTTCTAGGTCTCTAGAGACAAGTGGAGAACGTGATGCGCGGCTGACCGCTGATCATGAACGTCACGCATTGTCTCGCGAGTCGCAGACGTTCACGGATAGAGAATTGCGCTTGAGTTCTCAGCGTATCTACGCATCTGCTTCTAGGTTTCTAGAGACAAGTGCGGAACGAGATGCGCGTCTGTCCGCTGATCGTGAGCGACATGCATTGTCTCGCGAATCGGAAACGTTTACCGATACAGAATCACGCTTGAGTTCTCAGCGTATTCGCACATCTAATAACAGGTCTTTTGAAACGAGTGATGAACGTGATGCACGACTAACTGCTGATCGAGATTATCATACATTGTCCCGAACACGCACACAACAAAATATTCATAATCAGTTAGAAAAAATTGCTGGAGTACGGCATGAAGAGACAGAAGAAGAGCGCAACGAACGTTTGAATTCTGATCGACTTCGACATTCTCTAAACAGAATATGGATATCATCTGAAAAATCGGATGTGTCTCAGATATAGCCGTAGGGCATGGCGACCTTCCTTGGTTTGATGAGGAACGGAGTGCATTTACGTATACTGCTAAGATTAACTACGCCACATATTCCGCCATCGGAGGTATGATTCAAAATTGTACTTTTTGAACGTCTCGAATCGTCTCGCGCATCCCGTTGGTTTCCCGTCCCCGGGCTCTTAGAGTTCGACATCAGACGTTTCAGATCGTCGATTTTGCCGACTCCGTTGTCGCTGGCATAAGCAACAGGATCCGCGTACGAAGTCGCGGGCAGAAGCTAGTCTACAAATAAATGGAAACAAACATGGAATCTGACAAGAACAAACACTACTCACACATACACACTCACACATTTACACGCACACATTCACACACATGTAACACTTCTGTGTTTGCTATCGACACGCTAAGAAGAAGAGACAAATAAATAATCGCAATAACATAATAAAACATAGGTATAGTAATTAAGTATTTTAACTTATATTCGTAAAATATTTCATAAAACATTTAAGTAACGTAATTATGTTATTTACCCATCACTAGCTGACTCTTCACGTCAAGCGTCCGTAGCGTGGTTTTGCACGCCACATGATACATTTTGCATGATGTTCTTACACTGTGATCTTTTCCCATTACAGAGTGGCTAATTGTTATTTAACTTTGTGTAATAATAAATATGTCTAAGGAATAATAATAGGCAAAAGAAACAAACACTGTAAACATATTTTTGAATGTTTATTTAGAACTGTAAAAAAGGGGTACACTACATAAATACGAAAAACTTTATTCCGAAAGTCAGAAATACGAATTTCAAAATACCGATTTTCATAATACCGAATAGTTCAAAATTCCTAATATGGCAACTCCGATTTGTCATTCATCCTATTTTTATAATACTAAAATTTCAAAATTCCGAACGTTTATAATTACTATTCTCAAAATACCGAGTTTCAAAAGATCGAATAACAAAAAGTCCGACATAATGAAAATTCCGAACATCAAAAATACGAATTCCGATTATTAAAATTCCGATGATTAAAATTCCGATTATCTTTATCGTTATCGTGCAAGCAAGCATGCAGCATGCAAGCAAGCATGCAGCGTGCAAGCAAGCATGCAGCATGCAAGCAAGCAAGCATGCATCATGCAAGCGAGCATGCAAGCGAACATGCAACATGCAGCTGGCATGGTTTCTGTCACGGCTACGGCGTTGCGGGGTTCCGGCGGTACCACGCGAGCTTATCGTCGCAGATGGTATTCACGCTCACCACCGCAGCTTCGGCTTACTCGCTTCGGCCTCAGCCGCGGCGGCGGGCGTTAAAACCACCTGCTCCTCAGCTCGCTGGCCGCCTCGCCCCTCCGCGCCTACGCGAATTTAAATTACACTCTAGGGGTAGGGCAGACAAGACTACGTGGAGTCGGTTTCACAGCAATTCGTTTCTGTCATTAACTTTTGTAGCACAACATATTGACTTTTTAAGATTATTTTTGTTATTGTCTTTCTTTTTATACCTATATATTTTTGTTGAAATAAATTCCATAGAAAAATACACCGAATAAACAATATTTGTTAAAAAGTAATTCTACTGTTTGATAAGTTAGTTAAACAAAAAAATTTGATTAAAAATTCTTTGAATTGTGTTTCTGTGAAATATGTTTCATTCAAGTAAATAGTCTTTGAAACAATAATAGTCGAAATAAAAATACAAGAACCAAATATTATATGAAACATTTTCTGGGAAACGAAATTCTGTGAAATTTCTGTCTGCGAAACAAGGGGACACCATTTTGAATATATATGCGTAGCTGAATTGAATCAGAATCCTAATTTTAACAGTTTATTCGGAATATTGAAATTCGGAATTTCGTTTTTCGGACCGAGAACTCATCGAGCATTTGATTCTTCGAACATATGAAAAACGGAAAACAAACAAATCGGATTTACGACATTCGGTAAAATAACTTTCGTGATTTTAAATAATAGAGATTATAATTTTTAGGTATTATGAAATTCGGACTTTTGAAAATCGGAATATCGAAATTCGGAATAAAATATTTCGGAATATTTGGGTGTTCCCGTAAAAAAGTATTATTTTCGACGTGCCATGCCATTTGAGCACGTTTTAATTTGACGTCCATAGACTTCCGTGGCGTGGCAACAATACTATTACCACAATTTTATTAGTTAGGTACTTGTTATAATGGAAATTATTTAAAAAGTGTCAGTTTTATACTTATGGTTTGAGCCGTAGAGTTATGATTGATTGAATATTTTATTTTGCTTTTGTTGGGTATTTCTTCACAATTAAACATTCCACTACCTCAAACCTATACAATGAATGGTCTGTCTGTGTCCTCTCCGCTATTATTCCTTTCTATTACACCAAGTCTTTATTGCATCATAAAATTGTAATTGACTAGTTTTGTAATTTTTAGAGTGTCCCACTACCAATGGATGAATTACCAGACTTCAATGCGTCTAAATTAGAAGTTTGCAGAGTATGCTTAACTACCGATGTTAAGATGTACAGTCTACAAAACCTGGCCACTTCTATGGAGTCTATTAGTGGTCATATCGTAAGTATGTTAGGTATTCTTGGATGTATTACTTTACAATTCATATGTTGTCATGGTGACAAATTATCATATTTTGAGACTAATAACTTTGTTCTCCGTTTGTAGAATGTAGACATTTAATTGCTATGTTGATAGCATACAATTACATTAACAACTAGCTGACCCGAGACACGTTGTCCTGTCGCTATCTACCTACTTACCTGCCTATTTACCTACCCTACACCTACCCTACACCGACCCTACCCCTACCCTACCCCTACCCTACGCCTACCCTACGCCTACCCTACGCCTGCCCTACGCCTACCCTACGTCTACCCTACGCCTACCCTACGCCTACCCTACACCAATTTCGCGTTATGCCTAGACCTAACGAGAGATCGGCGTATTGACATTTAGACCCATTGCGTATTAGTTAATGAGCGAAGTAGGCGAATTGAGATTTTGGTTCGGTGCGTATTAACTCAAGGGCGAGGTAGGTATATTGAGCGTTAGGTTATGAGCGAGGCAGGCAAATTAAGACTTAGTTTCAGTGCGGTGTGCGGGCCTATCATACCACAGGCCATACCCCTGGTGGTATGGTGGGTTGTTTGGGTTAGGTTAGGTTAGAACTGTCACCATCAAAGCGCGAAAGCGAGCGAGCGCAGCGAGCGGTGCCGCGGTAGCGGCCGCCGAGCGCCAGGTCTCCTCTATTGTTTTGAAGTTTGTATTGAACATTCGACTCTCGTGAATGTCTTATCGCTAAACTCCCATGATGGGAAATAGGTTTATTGCGACATAGTCATATTGCTAAATGACCATAGTGAGAAATAGGTTTACTGCGAAATAGTCGTATCGCTAAATGGACAATATGAGGAGTAGACCTATTGCGACATAGACAAAAAAATACTTAGTCCCAATGCTTATTTTAAATGACATTTTGGCATAACGCGAAATTGGCAGACTGCGTTTTAGGTAATCAGCGAATAAAGGCCCTACACCTACCCTACACCTACCCTACGCCTACCCTACACCTACCCTACACCTGCCCTACACCTGCCCTACACCTGCCCTACACTTGCCCTACACCTACCCATTTTTTTATTTTTGTCACCGTAAGAACCATACTCGTACTACAAGAAATATTATTAAAAAAATATATATCCAATTTGGTCCAGCCGTTCACGCGTGATGCAGTGACCAAGGGAAATAGGAATTCATTTTGATATTATAGATGTAATAGCTAATATAAAATCTGTTAGATAAGTGACGAACTCTCTTCCTGCTGGAACACATACAGGGACTAACTCTTCAAATCTACTTGTGGAGGCCACTTCGGATAACGCTTTAAACTAGTTTGTTAGACAACATAAATTACCCCTTTATATAATCATTTATTATTTTGAATAATTCAAAGATATATTATGGCAACCTAGCAATTAAAGGAAAGCAACATACTAAATATATAATAAAAATATGCAAAATATGTGACGTCAACTAGGGACGGTCTGGTCTGGTCTGGTCTCACAAATGTGACCAACTGTGACAAAGACGGGGGACGTACTTTGTAGATAAGTAACTAAGCCCCTGAGCCCCTAAGGTTATACCTGAGGGATATACAGGTAAAAGTTTAGGTTAACGGCGTAAACTCATTGGGGTCTGAGATGTCTATGGGCGTTCCTCAAGGCTCAATATTGGGTCCATTTCTATTCTTACTTTATGTAAATGGAGGATGGAGGAGGAGGATGTTATTTGCCGATAACACCTCATTGATGTTTAAAATAGATAGGTCACAAAATCTTGACGACGTAAATGACGCTATTAACGCACGTAAAAATAGGTATCATCATGTCATCATCATCATGTCAACCTTTAGACGCCCACTGCTAGGCCATAGGTCTACCCTAAGGGGGGTTCAGCCTTAATCACCGTGCCTGGCCGGTGCATGTTGGCGATCGCAGTAGGTGTTAAGGTCGAAGGACGCTGCTGCCATCTTCTAGTCAAAAAAATCCTCTAGTCGACATTAGATATATCAATCCTGTAAATGCAAAATATTGAAATATTTTTTTTAAAGAGTAAAAGCGGAGTTTCTTGTTTCTCCATACAAAACTACCTACCTTTTAAAAGGGGCAATAGAATCAAGTTTTCTCATACGATGTTCAAAAGTGCCTTTTAATGGTCTAATTGAAATAAATGTTTTGACTTAAACTTTAACATTAAGTATTCTGTGCTTTAACTCAGATGTTACTTATACATTTTAACAATGCTTTTTATTTCAGAAATTCTATGTAGGTCTACCGCAATATGTCTGTTATGAATGTGCTCCAATTTTATTAAAATGGAACAAACTAATAGAAAAATATAAAAGAGCACAAGCCACACTACTATATATAATTACTAAGAATGGACAGGTATGTTCATATTGCAAGAACATATTATTGTAAAAACATCAATCACCTTTTCGCTTCTGGAACAAGGTAATTATAATGAAGTATTCTTTTCAGATAAACAAAACTCTTATTAAAGAACAGAATAAGGCACAGCTGCAATCTACATTGGATAGCTATATAAAATTAAATTATTACCACATAAACTATGACGTCAAGAACACATTGACTTTAATAGAATTAAATCAGAATGAAAACGGATCTTTGGATGGAAGGAAAAGTGAAACTGATGTTCAGATAGTGGAAGCAGATGTACCTGTAATTGAAATCATTTCTGATGACGAAGAAATTCATGATGACTTAATAACTTCGAAGTCACGCCGTAGCGTGAACTTGAAAAATGTACGTAAATTATTTTTCTTTTTAACTTTTATTATATTTTTTAAGGTTTTATGAAATATAAATTCAGCTAACTGTGTCTGTAGATAAAATAATTATTTTTTATTTATTCAACTATTTATAATTAATGTTTTATTATTTTTAAAATTTATGTAAAAGAAAATAGACGGACAAAAAATGTTCACAGAAATACTACTAATTTCTGGGAAAAATTACTGCTGTTTGTTATATGGCTTATTGCCCATAACGTATGAATGTTTAGTGTGTATGTGTGTGATTATAATTAAGTGATAGTGTGTATAAATTCCGGAGTGTGTGTGTTCTGCAGTGATTTCTATCAGGAATTTTGATTTGTTTTCAAGGTGCCCATGACTCTAGGCAAATTTAAAATTCAATAAGACTTTTATTTTTGTTAAGTATTAATTCATAATTTAAAATTGGACTGCTTCAAACTTATAAAGTTATTGGTCAGTGAGTCTTCTGCCATATTATTTGTAATTCACTTATTGATTTATATTTTTTAGTCCTTCAAAAGGGATAAAGCAAAAGAAAAGACGCTGGACTTCAAAGCATCTAGTTTAGAAGTCTGCAGAATTTGTTTAACAGTAGACATTCAGATGTACAGTCTGCAAGGTACAAATCTGGGTACATTTATGGAGACTATTAGTGATGTTATTGTGAGTATCTTGTAGTTTTTTATTTAATTCAATGTTAACGACTTGCAACACCAAGTGATTAATCAATACACTATTTATAATGCTAGGGCATTCATTTGTAGTATCAAAATTGAGGGGAAGTTAAAAGAACTGATAACGTCAAACTATATGTATTATTTAAGGATTTTTAATTTACAAACAAAACAGAAACATGTTTTTTTTTATGTTTAACCGTAAAGCTAAAGAGGTACATGCCATTTTTTTTACAAAAAAAATAATTTGAAACATGAAAAACCCGATTGTGAAGTGAATTTTAAATTAAAACTGAAAAAAAAATCCTTTATTACTAAAACAAGTCGTTTAGTCTAGAATTATGCTTAGTAATGTTGAATAACTATACTTACCTACTATTGAATAAAAACCACGACAATAGCTATTTGATCAGTATCTAAGTAGGTAGGTACTTACTTTGTGTTTGAGCCGGTTTAGATTATATTGGGTCCCGACTGATCAAATTGCTATTGGCGTGGTTTTTATTCCAATAGTATAGTTATTCAACATTACTAAGCATAATACTTATACTGTGACGAAACTAAAAAGGGTTCCATAGTTCCATGTTAATTTCGAAACCCTAAAAACACGTAATAGTAAAGATACACCAGAATTGCAGCAAGATAGACCGCTTACGTAATTTAGAATAGGTACCTATTCATAACCGAAAAGACTCAAATAAAAAAATAAATTTGAAAAATATAAAACCCGACTGCGGTAAAAGTGAACTTTAAATAAAAACTGAAAAGAAATAAACAAGTCCTTTAGTCTAGAGTTATCCCATGGTACTTACGTGGTGTGGATATATAGGTATTTTAAAAATATTAAGGGTTTGTAAAAACAATATCTCAAAGTTAAGGGATATTGAATTTATATCCATTCCGTAATCAGTATTTTTGTTAATATCATAAATAAGCATTCAAAACTCCATCACACATCTAGTACATATTTGAGCTAATAATATAATATATAAGTCCAACTGTAAGATTTGGGGGGCCTTGTGACCCGTAACACAGGTATTCAACACCTTATTCGGGCTCCAGTCTCTCACAAACGTTTCATACTTTTTATATTAGTTTAAGCACTTCCTGTAAAAATAGTAGAACGGTGTTGATCACGCCTCTGTATCTTGGATACTGGCTAACGGTTTTTACAACTGCTATGAAATAACAGGTAGTAAGGCCCAGCCCCTTCTAGCCCCTTCCCCACTTCTCTATGAAATACATTTTGATGGGCTAAAATTTTCCGTAGGTCACTCAGGTATATAAGAATATCTTAAAATAGCAATAAATGGGCATCTACGCATTAATTTCAAGAAAATTTTACAAACTTCTCAAAATATTGTAGATGTCTTATTAAATATTAACTTATTTGGTTGTTAATTAGAGTAGTATATTTCGATTTGCAATTTTTTTGTTTATCAATGTAACATGGAATCTTATGTTTTTTGAGTAATTGAAGTGTATATTTAAATAAATAGCTTAAAATTTCACATAACGATCAAAAATAAAAATTCGGTTTTGAGATTTTTTCGTTTTAATGCATTTTCTGAGAAAATTACCATGGTAATGTATATTTTTTTTACACTATAAGAAAGTAGAGATTTCAACGAACAAAAAATCAACCGACTTATTTAAAAAAGCAGATATTTAGACGTGAGATTTTTCGATTGAAAATTGGGGTGCTTTTTCGATATTACGTCGAAATAAGGTGAAAAAAAATAATGTTTTAAATAAAAAAAATGCAGTGTATTTGGGACATAAAAAGGTAAGTTTTCACCAAACTTGGTGAAAAATAAAATATTTTTGAAAAAGATAAAAATAAAAAACCAAAAACTTGGTTATTTGAATTTTTCACATAAATTTTGAGGTTATGTGAAAAAAGTGTTAATACAAAAGTTGAAGATATTTTTATTACCTACAACTTTGCCATTTGACTTTTATCCATAACACTTGTAGTTTTCTCGGAAATCGAGATAAACCGTTTTTTACCTTTAAAAACGCAGAGATCGTCTGTAATTTATTTTTTCTTTCATTTTTGTCATGTTCTTTTCCTTTTCTAATGGGTTTCATTCTACTATTATTTTTTTTGCTTTCAAAAATTATCGGCGCTGGTCTATAGATTGGACCAAGGTCCAAGGAATCACGTTGTCCCAAACAAACTTTGCCTCCGGTTTTAAAAAAAATCGGAAAATTATTACTTATCGGATGCCTACGTCATATTTAATAAAGAACCCTCCAAGTTTCAGGTCTCTACGATCAGCGGTTTAGGCTGTGCGTTGATCCGCATTTTATATATGTATATAGATATAGATTAAAAAAATAGACCCACATTTTTTTAAATGTCTAACCGATAAATCAAATTCAATTTTTTATGTTTCTAACATAAAATAATCAGATTTCCCATATTAACTTTCATCTCCTCTATTCTAATCTATACCTACGTGGGGCACACTGAAAGTTTCTGGATCTGGCCAATTACAATTATTAATGAACTAGCTGACCCGACAGACGTTGTCTTGTCAATTGATTTTTCAATTTGCTCACCGTTTAAACTTCCACAAATATTTCAAGACCAAAATTAGCCAAATCGGTCTAGCCGTTCTCGAGTTTTAGCGAGACTAACGAACAACGATTCATTTTTATAATATAGAATGAAAAAACAATTATGGAATTCGAAAATGGAACTTTTTGAGAACATGTTACTTTTTAATTTGCGAGACTGTCATTTGTTTTTTCATTGTGACGTCCTTTCGAAATGTGTGTCGCTATCAAAATGATTTTAGTTCAATGAATGAGGTACTACTACTACGTAATATAGTTGATTTAGTTCAATGATTTTTTATGATTTTCGTTGTGGATTAACTACACTTTGAATGGGGCATAAGGGGGTTTGAGTTTTTATTGTTAGTACGAAATCTACGCGGACGAAGTCGTGGGTAAAGTGCTAGTTACGACTTATGCTCTGCACTTAGAATAATAACGCACAGAAACTTAGTACGAGCTTCAAAAGTACGAGTATTCATACTCGACCTTAAATGGTTTAGTTTGCGCAGCGAGCCGTCAGTGCTCAAGGTCACGCTCCGTTGAACACAGCTCGCAAGAAATAAGTATTTTAAAATGACGGTTTGTTGCGTAAAATACTGCCATAGCATAACCGGTAAACATAAAGAATGTGATAAAATTACATTTCACATGTAAATAGTAACATTATACCTATTACTTTTACGTAAATCGATCTCCGGATAAAAAAATCATAACCTAATTTATTACAATGAAGTGTTGCCAGTGTTGTACGGAAAAATTACCCATAATTCTAAACACTAACATTGTTGGAGTCTACTGTATTATTCTGGTAGAAACCAACAGCTGATCCATACATTTAAGTTCGTAAAACTCTGAATAATTATTTATTAATGTAGGTATGAATCTGCTGTTTTTTTTGGCGATGTTCAAGTTTTTAGTGAATTTTATTGTACCTTGAATAATTTTAACAACTGAAAACGTAAATAATGTAATTCTGTTGTATCCGATAATATCGGACACTGTGTTATCTATGCTATATGCTATGTGGAGTACATTTTTAGTTACCAAGTAATCCGAGTATACGACTGTAAATAATATTTTGATGGCATGACAACGAAAATATAATATTACCTAGGTATATAATATTAAAATGTTTGGCGCGTATAAAAAACTAATTAAAATAGAAACGCGACATGGACTCACAAATGAATTTCTAAGTATAAGTACGAGTTACGTTAAAAACAACAATTAAAACTGTTATAACGTTGTATAAGGATAAGTAGATGTGACTGTATTTTAATTAATATAAAAAACCACATTGAGAACTTAAATTACGTACGTAACATTTTTTATATACAATCGTGCTATGCATTATCGTTTTCCCTTTTTTTTTTCTTTTTTTTTTCAAATCGGGGAAAAAATGATCTCCTAGCAACATTTTTTTACGTGTGTGTGCGTGTCATCGGTCGTAATTACATGCCGCTCACTCACACATAACCTACTATTGTAGCGTAAATTTTTCGTAGGCAGCGTATAGAGACTGTTCTTCTATGCGTTATTTTTCTAAGGCTCTGCACTTAATTCATAAAAAATATTATAATGATATCTTTTTTCTCAGAACTCCTATGATGGTCTACCAAATTACATCTGTTATCAATGTGCACCAGTTTTATTAAAATGTAAAAAACTGACAGAGAAAATTAAAACAGCACAGGCCACACTTTTAGGTATATTTAATAAGAATGGACAGGTATGTTCAGAGTAAGAACATATGTGGGGGTTTTAGCTCGTCACATACGTAGCTATAATATAATAATATATTTTCGCCCTTATTACGTCTATGATCGTTGTTTGTTTAACATTTTTGATATTTATATTAATATGCCTTGCTATATTGTCCACATATTTTGGTGATGTAGTAAAAATGTATATTATAGCTGATCGTAATATGCCTTGATTATACCTATGTCTGACATATATTTATTTATATTATAGCTGTGTCTGACGTATATTAATATATATTATAGTTACGTCTGTAACGGGCTTTAATCTGTTGCCTCACCTTCTGAAAAAAGGTAGTAAAATGTTTTTTTTTTCCAGATTAACAAAAGTCTTATTAAAAGAGCGAGGAGGTCACGGATATTAATATCTTCTTTAGAGTGTTATTTAGTAAAGAATTACTCTTACATTATGTACGATGATATCAACAAGACATCAGACTTTGTTAAAATATATTTAAATAACAATAAAGTAACAAATGAAATTATAGACGAATCTTCGATCGACACAGTTGATTCAGAAATACTGGAAAATGCTGCGGCAGAAGAAGCAGACACTCCAATGATAGAAATAATTTCAGACGATGATGAGAAAATTGATGATGACTGTACAAGTTTGGAGTCCTATGACGTGGAAAGAGATGAAGTACGTAAATTATTTTCACAGGCATTATAATTTATAAGGTTTTTTGAAATATTAGTTAAAGTTGTTTTGCTTGGCTTTGTTGACATCTGGTTTTAAGAACGTAATCGTCTATCTACTATTTTGCTTTGGAGATTTCAGCAATTTTCATAACACGGTAAATTGTTTTTTTTTTTTGTCTTGTAAGTATTCAGTATTTTTGAATAAATTAATAAGTACCTAGAAAGCCTATAGCTTTCTTAGCTTTCTAGTTTTAGCGTATATCTTTATTGCTTTATGCGAAGCACGCCACTAAAGCTTCCAGTCGGCATATTTTTTTCCGACATCTCTAACAATCATCGTCATAATTCAATAAACTATTAAGTACTAAACAATAACTATACGTTTAAACCTTCTTCTTGAATCACTTTATTGCACGTACAATAAAAAAAGAAAAACCTAACTATTAAACAAAAAATAAAATAAGGCATCAAAAAAATCCTCCACATCGCCGTCATCTGGGGATGTGCCCAAGAGACTGACTGCATTGCCACGTTGGATGGCAATGCTTAACCTCTGCTCAAAGTAAAAACTAGTAGCTCTTGGATCACGGGAAGTGTCAACTAACCTTTTGGAAATTTCCTTAAAAAGGAGATGAGCACTCGGACCCCACGACCCGGAGGGTTTCAACCCTAAACGGCTCGAAAATAAAGTTATCACCAAGGATACTATAGTTTCGCCGTTTGAGGTTTTACTGCAGCCGCAGCAGCAGCACCAGCACAGCACGCTAAACTAGGAAGATGGGATGGCGCAAGAGTACCGTAGCACGTAGCGTCTCAAACTAAAGGCCGACCCAACTTCCAAGGAAATAATGACATGCCGTCCGGTCTCTTGCCATCGTCATGTGCCAAGCCGTTGGGCTCCAAAACTGCTAGAACGCCGACGGCGACGAGAGCACGACGAATTAGGTCATTATTATACATATATACTAGCGGGCCCGGCAGACGTTGTCCTGCCCTGTAAATAAAAAAAAAACCCGACCGCAGCGCCACTTACCGGGTCCAATTGTGAATCTAAACCATTCTCGAATCCACTGGAACACACACAAAAAATTTGATCAAAATCGGTCCAGCCGTTTAGGAGGAGTTCTTTCATACACACGCACAGAAGATTTTTATATATAAGATTCGCGTGCCGCGCTATTCGACCTGCGCTCCGGTTGCACGATAGGCCGTGGGCGTGGTGTCCGAGGCAGTTAACAGCTTCCCCACAGCGACAGCGATGAGGAGAACAACAAGATGCTCCTAAACGTAAGGAAGCAGCGAGGCGAAAAGTAGTGTCGTCAAACATAGTACCTAGGTTTGACGACGGAAGTGCCAGAAGCCAAAGACCCGACTCCCATTTACCCACAGCCAGCAGACGCGCTCGCTCAGCAGAATTAGTAGAAGTGAAAAGTAAATTATTCTGTACTAACCTGCAGAGCGGCTCATCCCACCGCCTCTGAGAAGATGGATTGTCGGGTAAATCAGTGCTCGGGCAAGCAAGTTTCCAGGCGTCCATGGCCTCGGCGAAGCACGGCACATCAAAATCAACCAGTGTAGGAACTAGAACATTCCTGGTTAATTTTTCAGTGCCGTGGACCGAGGATATAAATGCAGGCAAACTGATACTTGAAATTTTACGGACGCCGAGGCCCCTCATACGGATAAGTAGAGTAGGTTGGGCCCAAACACGGTCGTCCATATATTTGTTACCTTTCTAAAATAATATGCCCAATATTTCTCTGTTGCTGAAAACCGCACATTTAAAATTTAATATCTATAGAGTACAGATGGATAGACGCCGAAGATACTTTTTATTTACCTTTTTCTTACTTTTTGGATTTGGATACGCCCCGTTCCATCTCATGTCGGTTTTTTTCCAAAAATCAACGTTGACCATAAGGAGATACAATACGAAGTTCCTAGTGAACCCACCTTACTTTGAAATGATATCTGCAGCTTTGATAAAGGCGCCTATTCCCTTGTTCACAAATTAAAATAAAATAAGACAATTGCAATCTTTTATTGGCAGGCAACTGAAGAAAAGGACGGCGACAGATAAGAACTAAGTTAGAGATATCAAATTAGTTTTTTCTAGAACTTCGCCGTGATTTTAATCAATACGTTCTGCTGAAATGACAACTATAATTGTATGAACAACTTAAATTGACAGCTCTAATTAATATCTGTCTCTTTCTTGTTTTGTTAGAGAGAAAGAGATATAAATAGTCTAAAATAAGTTTAGTTCGTGCACAACAGAATTGGCACCAATGTTTAAAAAATAATTTTAATCCATTTCCTTTTTATAGCGAGTCAACGCCATACTAGCTAAAGATTATCATAAATCGATGTTAAAACTCAAATCAGGCGAGAAAGGGAAGAAGAGGAAGATCATAAAGACAGGTCGCACAAAAAGTTTGTGTCCTGTGCATTTTGACGAACATTTGCTGCGGTTCTTTAATGTCAGCGTTATTCCGGTAATTCAAAGTACTTTTGCTTCTGAGAGTTTATACCTGTTGCTTCTGAGAGATTTGAACTCTAATAGACTAGGTACCAAGTTAGGTATGTACCCATATTGCAGAAATAGTAGATATGTAAGGATCAAGAAGCTTATTAATTATAAAAGTGGAGAGATCACGTCTAGTGGAACCCGTTATGGAGATCTTAAAACTGACTGTCTATTTGGCAAGAAGGAATGCTGACGCCTTTTTCTGGGTTACCAGAGACAGATAGCATTCCCAAGAACCTACGCGGTGTTCTATAGTTTCTGGTCTGTCTATTCCACGAAGTACGTCTGTTATACCTTCTTCGTGGTATATTCCTATGAAAATGACATTATGTGTATTTTTTTACTGTGTATTGTCAACCTAAGGCACGACTATAAAGCGTAAGGTTAGCGTAAGGTTAGCGTAGCGTAAGGTAGTAAATGTTCACCTGCCCCGAGTTCTTGCCATGTTATATACATTTTGTATAGGACATGCGTACTTACCATCAGAGATGATGAGGACCGTGGTGGTACCAATTGTGAAGAGTAAAACTGGAGACCTGAGTGACACAAACAACTACAGGCCCATTTCACTAGCCACAGTGCTTGCTAAGGTTCTTGACAGTTTGCTTAATACACAGCTTGACAGGTATGTAGACATTCATGACAACCAATTTGGTTTTAAACCGGGACTGTCTACTGAGTCAGCTATCTTGTGTCTGAAGCAAACTGTCAAGTACTACTCCGATAGGAGCACACCTATTTATGCCTGCTTTCTCGACCTCTCGAGGGCGTTCGACCTGGTTAGCTATGACATCCTATGGCAGAAACTGAATAACATATCAATGCCTCTCGAACTGATAGACATTTTCAAGTACTGGTATCTTAACCAGGTCAACGTCATTCGATGGTCGAGTGCTTTGTCGGAACCGTACAGGTTGGAGTGCGGGGTGAGACAGGGAGGGTTGACCTCGCCGAAGCTCTTCAACCTGTACGTGAACGCACTGATAGAGGAGCTTAGCAGCACCCGTGTCGGCTGCCATATTGACGGTGTTAATGTCAACAATATTAGCTACGCGGACGACATGGTGCTGCTGAGCGCCTCAGTGTGTGGTCTGTCTAGGTTGCTGGGCATATGTGAGCGTTATGCGCAGAGTCACGGTTTGCTCTATAACGCAAAGAAGAGTGAATGCATGGTCTTTCAGGCCAGGGGTCGGAGCGGTCCGGATTCAGTTCCACCTATTAAGGGTTCAACAGTTTAAGTATCTCGGACATATCGTGACCTCTGACCTGAGGGACGATGCGGACATCGATAGGGAGCGGAGAGCGTTGTCTGTGAGGGCGAATATGATCGCGCGCAGGTTTGTTCGTTGCTCAGGGGCCGTCAAAATAACTCTATTCAGAGCGTTTTGTACGTACACAGCCATCCTGTGGGTGTCATACACCCAGAAGCAGTACAACGCTCTCCGTGTTTAGTATAATAATGCGTTCAGGGTGTTGTTTGGGCTCCCCCGGCACTGCAGTGCGTCGGGGATGTTCGCCGACGCCCGTGTCGACTGTTTCTACACGGCGATGCGAAAGCGGTGCACATCTCTGGGGCGCAGGCTCCGGGCCACCTCCAACACCATCCTGAGCGTATTTGCGAACAGTATTGATTGTCAGTACATCAACCATTGTTACATGGTTAATGTAATGACAAACAAACAAATGACTCAGAGTCAGGCGTATTTTTAGTCGGGTTAATTCAATATAAGTTAATTTTATTATTTTAATTTTATGATGTTAATTTGATTTTGATTTGATTTTATGATTTTAATTAAATTGTATGATTTTAATTTAATATTTATGATTTGAATTTGATTTTAATGGTTTAATTTTAATGATGATAATAATTTGAAATTTTATTTATGTTATTTTATTTATTATTTTTATTGTAATGAAATTTTATTTGAAATTGTATTTTATGACCTGGAAGTGGTTGAAATAAATGATTTTGAATTTGAATTTTGAATTTGAATGTAATGGTTTCTATTTGATTACAGACAAAGCGGGTAAAGGGAATCATTGTGGCATATTCCTGTAAATTATGTCTTGAGACTTTTGAAAATGTGTAAGTTTTCTTTGAGCTTTTATAATTAGCGAATTTCTTTTTTCCTTCAGAAAATAAAGGCCGCATATCCCATCAATAACTATATTGTATAATTGTTGATGGGATAAGCGGCACTCGTCTGTAGCAAAATGAAATCAAAGTCCTGCGTGTGGAATCCTAGCAAAGGTGCCTACGCACTTGTACTTGAAAAGGTGCAACAAACGTTCCATAAATAGGTCTACATATAAACGTATACTTACATGGCTATTATCCTTAACCTATTTCCGACGAGATTTCTACTGGAATGACTAGGATATCATTCTCTACAACTAAGGCAGGGACGAGATCATCTTTGATCCGCCTGATTTGTATAATGCGCTAGCTCGCTTTTTTATCCCTTGCAATTACTGCCGCAGAAGAAAGCCCAGACTATATTTGCTATATCCCCTTGTCGCATCATTGTACGTACTAAGTCCTCAGTAGGTACCTCGCACTCTCGGAGCTCTTGGATTTAAATCCAACTAACGATATGTTTTCGGATGAATTGACAAAGATTTTATTGGCATGTCAGAAGTACTTCTCACATGCCAACTCAGGTACTGTGAGAGGAAAAGTGATGAGTACCTAAACTTTGTTATAAACTCAACTATCTAATTAGCAGACACTATACTTAAACGATCGCAATGTGACTCCAAAAGCAAAGCAACTGTCCAGCATTGTGTTTTAAATTTATCTATATGTTTGTCTTTTTCTCTCCAAGATTTATCTGTCTTTATTATTGTTACTGGCCTTAAATGTTGTAATTGGGTACTTGACACCACCAGTCAATTGACATACTTTTTATGAGCTGTCAAAACGAGATTCCTCCATATATTTTGTACGACAATAGCGGCCTGTGACGTCACTTATTTACCAACTCAATTGACTAACTATTAATTGATTTTAAAGCAACTTAAAATCAAATTTTACAGTTAATTGAAAATTAATCGGGTTTTTGGGGCTAAAATAAAGTGTATTTTAAGATAAGTTGTATTTTGGAATATTTGGTTAATAATGTCAACAACCTAATTAAAGTAAAATAAATAAATCTCAAAAGGGCAGAATCAGTCGTAACTGTGATACAATTTATGGTCAAAGTCAAAGCATTTACTTATTTCAATAATACCACTTACAGGCAGTTTTGAATTGTCAAGGAGTCGGTTAGATAGTCAGAAAGTTGAAGCTAGTTGCAAAACGTAGGTAGGTATAGGTTTGGACATGGAGAAGAATGAGCAAGAAATTGAACGGACACTCTTTTAAATCATGTTTTTACAAAATACTGGTTACGTTATTCTTGTTGCTTCTAGCAACAAGTAGTAGTATGGACAAACTTATTTCTTTTCGCAATTTCAGGTTCTGTCTTGTAGTAATAGTTGTTCATATCGATGAGTAGAATGACCCCTTTTCAGAAAAAATAAGGTTTCGGAATAGTTTTTTCACAACTGACAGTACCTACATTACTTAATTAGTCTACTAAATAATCTAAAGCCAAGTTATTTTTTAAGTTAACTGCTGCATCTATAACAATTCTAACAACTATTTTTTTTAATTTCAGAAAAAATGCAGAGCTCCACATTAATATCTGTCAGAAAGGTCATACACAAGATAAATAACTACAGTTCTAATTATGCAATTCCTGGGCCACAATTTAATAGTTACACATCAATTAAACCGCAAACTTCATAAATTGCCGGCAATACTTAAAGACGTTTGGATTTACTATTAATTCAATGAATAACTCCCACGATGTCTTTAGCTGCGATTTTAAATAACCCTGTATAAACTCCTTCGGAATTGTGGTTGCACTCTTGGAACCAAGTTATGCAGCCGATGTTAGTGCTTTGTTTAACTTGGAAATCTAAAACGAACGTAACAGAATGTAAAGCTTTTTGCTTTTGTTTAATCTGTGACTTACAGTAAGTTTATGTGTGTATTAATATTTGTAATAGCATAATAATATGGATACTAACTAAAAGTGTGAAAATGTAAATAACCCTAATCTACTAGTACAAGACCCGCTGTACAAGTGTTTCTTGTACTAGTAGATTAGGGTTATCGTCTGCAAATAGTAGTGATAATGAGCTGTTTTATGAAGTATCCTGTAAGCCAGAATCAACAGTCGCAAAGGTTAGAAAAGCGCTGACAAGTTCCGGAGAAACGATTGAACTGTCTTGGATCCCGCAACGAAATGAATCAGAAAAAAGAGCAGAGCTGTAAAGAAAAGACATATTTTCCGCTGCGAGTGCGCTCAATATCAAGTATGAGACAGAACAGAACTAAGCCCATAGGCACTAAGGCACGTTTACAACTGGCAGAAGCCAGTTGCCAAGCACCACGGATCACAATCACATAATGAAGGGCTAAAATGTGAGCTGTTACATTTGAGTCCAATTATAGGTATGGCAAAACAGCTTGAACGTAGGGAAATTAGTTCTACGAGTAGTGTCTGCAATGTCCGCATAATAAACATCTACGTAGGATATAACCTGGACACTATCTAATATAATATTGGGTTATTTCTGCCAAAGAATACGCTCCCATAAAATTCGATGTGCCGATTGTGTTACATCGACACAAAATGAAAGATAAAAAATTACTTTTCACACCACCTGCTCAACAATGTCAAATTATGTCATGCAAACCTAAATTACAATATAGTCGATTATGCACCAAGGGGATAAAGTACCTAGTGTCTTATGTAGCGGGCGCCGTATTTAATCCCGAACAAAGCGAAGGATTCTAGCGTTAACTTAAAGTTACGAACGTAAAAGTTAAGACAAGAATCCTGAGTGCAGTGTGGGATTCAAGGTCGCCCAAGACGAAGACGCCTTTATCCCCGAGGAGCATACTCTACTTTTCACACCATCTACGAGACAATTAAAAGCAATAGTACTAGAATCAAAGTATTTATTTTACTTTGGCCAAATCGATTTTCGAACAAGTTATTTTTTAGTGCTGATCTTAATGGTGAATGCATGGAATTAGTACGTACCTACTTACTACCTATCGTAAATGTTCATATGCTATTTCTACTTTATGTTCTAAATTTAAATCACATTAATGACCAGCGGGTCATAATGAAATTCAGTACAATATTATTGCCCTGATAGACCTCAGGGCCTCAAGTCTGCTATTACAATAGACAGAATGGTCTATCATTGATTTCATAATTGTTGATTTTGACAAGTTTGGTAATCTGCTAATATAATAGCGTCATTATGTCTTTCCATTGGTCAACCACTAACACGCCATTGAAAGAAATGATATAGAATGGTAAGTAATCTCATACCAAATGATAAATAAATGACTGACTTAGGCGCTAATCTGCTAAAATTTTGACAGTTCCTTTGGTCAGTGACCTAGTTACCTTTCTTTAAATAATACATATACTAACCTAACACTCTGACGCCTCCACCGGAAGCAAGTCAAATTAAAGCCCACATTTGCACTGGTGAGGCACCCAATTGCAGCTTTATAGTAAATAGCTTTTATATTAAATATTTAGGAGTCCACATTGATTACAAACTTAGCTGGCAAGCTAAGCCCATATTGAAGCCTGTACAAGAATCAAAAAATTAATATATTTATTCAAGGAACTTAGGCACTCTGCTGATCCCGATCTAGCTTTGATAGTTTACCAGTCTCTGCCAGTCCATTATTTTACACTGCATCCCGGTTTGGGGCGGAACCTACAAAACCTGCTTCCTCCTCAAAGTTGAAAGAGCTCAAAGGGCAGTCTTGAAAGTCATGCACTTTAAGCGCAGGGACTTCTCGACCAACCAACTCTATACAGAAGCCAAAGTTTTGACTGTTAGACAGCTTTTTGTGCTCCGTGCTGTGCAGCGGAAACACTACCCTACATCTAGATTACGCTAAGCTGAAAAGACGCAAAGGCACTCCCATGTGTGATACAGTCCAATGCCGTTCTAAGTTTGCTAGCCGATAATTTGCGGCAAATAGCCCTCAATTGTATAATAGAATACATAAACTTATGCCTATTTACCCTCTGACTAAACATGAAGTTAAAAACAAACTAACAAGTTGGTTGCAGAAGTTAACGTACCTATGACGAAACCGAGAATCTTTTTGCAATTGTCTCTTAGTAAAACTAAATACTGTATTTAATTTAAGGCATCTTTTGTTTAATTTGCGCTGTTGTATCTACGTACTTGCATGACGCTAAATATCAATTGTATGTCATTATATCTGGAGGAATTTTGTCACCTAAAACACAGGCTTTTGGACTAGTTTAGGAGTAATCACTTCGCCCTTTAATGTGACTCTACTGTACAATTCTTCATAAATCCTTGTGTACTTATGTATAATTTCTGTGTACAAATAAACAAGTATTATTATTATAAAGCTTACAGAAATCAGCTGCACACTGCTCCTATCGTGACTTCGTGAGCTACATGAAAGATAGACAGCAGTGTGTCGACTACAATGGGTATGAGTCCGAACTATACCACACAAGGTTTGAAGTAAGTCAGGGTAGCAATTTGGGGTCTCTCGAATAAATCATAATGATAAATGACTTGCCGGAGCCTGCCAGAGCTCGTCAAACATGGTTTATGTAGGTATGACCTTAAATTGTTGCTTGAGGTTAAAAATAACTCTGATTTTGAACGCCAGCAGAAGGATATAGGCAGAGCGGTGGAGTGTAGCCATTATAATAAGCTCAACTTCAATGTTCAGAAATGCTCGTTGATAACGTTTACTTGTGCAAGTACAAAGTTGAGACAGCACCAATGCCACGAGTATCGCAGGTACGTGTTCTAGGTGTGTATCTCAGTCCTGACCTTAGTTTTCACAAACATATAGTTTAGCGATGCAAGAAAGCGTATAGAAACGTAGGCTTCGTACTTAGGCAATTACAGGGGTTTACGAACATTACCACGCTCAAGGTCGCGATCTTGAACATCGTGCGGTCATTTGGGCAACACATGAAGCCAAATATGGTTTTTTTATGTTGGAGTGGGTACAGAAGAAGTTTACAAGGCACTAGTATTTTAAACTGTTTGGAGTGTATCCGTTCAACCCTTTGATGTAGGTACCCTAACTATTTGTACTGGGTATGGTGAGGTACATAGAATGAGCTCTGGATTCGCCGGGATTTCAGTCTAGCTGCATATGTATTGAAGCTACTGCGTGGCGTTTACGCCACGCCGACCTCCGCGCCGATGCCGATACATGTACCCAGTGTTATGTAATCGTAACACGAGTGTACGATATGAAACTCTGTCATTTTTGTAATAAGAGATAATAGGTATCTCTTATGCAACTAATAATAATAATAATTAATAATAATAGGTAATATATTTAAAATTCAGTTTAGCATGATCCATAATGGTTAGTAACAATATAGGAGCTTATAACCTATGTTAGTAGGTACAGAATTAAAAATGTAAATAGCTTTTGGTTAAAATAAAAAAAAAACGTGTTTCAGGTTTTTTTGGAAATTGTGTCAACAGTGAACGTTGGTATTTGGATGTACGATGAAAGTTTAAAAAATATGGGACCTATCTGTTTTCTTTGGAAACTTCTCGTTAAGGGTGGTAAAATACGGGATGAGGAAAATAAGTAAGAAACACGACAGTTGGAATTAGATTTCTGGTTAAACATATAAAAATACATGTTCCAGTGTTAGTTGGATGGGGATGAAATACAGTTGTATGGAAAATTGAAACTACTGGAAAAAAAGAGAAATTTTTAACTTTTAAACTTCCTTTTATAATATAGGTGAGCACTAAGAAAGGATAGGTAACTAGGTATTTGGAAACTCATTTACTTAAGATTTTTAGTACAACGCCCCCTTTTTATTCCTTTAGTTTAGGGAAAAGGAATGAAAAGGGGGCGTTGTAGGTACTAAAAATCTTGTACAATATGATATTTGAAATAATACTATAAAACGTAGGACTTACCTGTAAGCGTTTTATTACATAGTTTGTGATGTTATTAATTATTACCATTGATATGCGACTTTTTAACGATATAAGTTGGTATATGGTAGGCATAGGTAGATAGTTATTTATAGTGTGAACTGAAAACATTCATTCTAGGTAGGTATATCTGTTATTATCTGTGATTATTTTAATTTTTATTCATATATTTTTTAATGAAAAAGTGTAAACTGAATTCAATCATTTATAAAATTATGAAAAATGCCATGCCGAATTGCTATTTGTAATTTTTATCTGTCATTCATATTTTTAAAGTTCTATTCAAATGATTATTTTACCTGTAAATAAAAATTATCTATAAGAAACGTAGTTTTATTTAACAGCACACATCTGTACTAAACTTGTAATACTCATATCCTACACTACATAGATACCTATTAAAATACCTATGCGAGGGGTACACTACATAAATACGAAAAACTTTATTCCGAAAGTCAACGAAGATAGCGTATATACATTACGTGATTACGCTATCTTCTAAAATACCTATGCGAGGGGTACACTACATAAATACGAAAAACTTTATTCCGAAAGTCAGAAATACGAATTTCAAAATATCGATTTTGATAATTCTGAATGGTTCAGAATTCTTAATATAACAAGTCCGATTTATCATTCATCCTATTTTTATAATTATAAAATTTTAAAATTCCGCACGTTTATATACTATTCTCAAAATACAGAGTTTCAAAAGATCGATTAACAAAAAGTCCGACCTAATGAAAATTTGAAACATCAAAAATAGGTAGGTACGAATTCCGATTACCTATTGAAATACCGATTATCTTTTTTTGCAGTGTGTTCGTTCTCATTTTAAACTATGATTGATTACTTTTGAATATAAATATCTTCTCTGGAATAAAAATCAAATATTCTTTATCCTCATATTGTTTATTTAATATAAAATTTATTACCAAGAATGACGGTCTCAGTCTAACCAAACCTACTGCGCGTGCTTGCAAGCAGCCATGCAGCATGCAGCGTGCAAGCAAGCATGCACCATGCAAGCAAGAATGCAGCGTGCAAGCAAGCATGCGGCATGCAAGCAAGCATGCATCATGCAAGCGAGCATGCAAAAAGCGAGCATGGGATATCGGAGCTATAGGCTGTCAAAGTATGCAAAGAATTAATTCTTTGACTTGGAATTTTCACAACTGTGGTGCCAAAATAGTAAGGCTCGACCGAGATGGGTTTTTCGTTCTCGGCCGAGACCGAGACCGAGAATATAATACTATCTCGGCCGAGACCGAGAGCCGAGACCGAGAATAGACAAAGCGTGAAAAAAAAATTAACTTTTTAATACAGCACTAACTATTTAATTTATTAATAATCAAAGTTAAATAACATTATAACATGAAAAAAGCAATTTCTCGGCATTTTCGCCTTTGAAAGAGTGGCGCCTCTCGTCATACAATTGTCCAGCTTTGCTAAATAGTTGTTCACTTGCTACGCTAGTATTCGGCGCAGATAAAAACTTATTTGCTGCAGGCTTATGCACCGTATAAGGTGACGAAAACCATATTTTAATTTACTGCATTAACAAACTTTCATCATGTTACTATTGTAAACATAAACAACAAATTATTATTTCGAATACTGCACGAACGGAGCAAAGGCGGTCGGCCGCAGTTCGGCAACCGAAACTTCAACCAATCACAATTCAGCTCTCTCACGCACTTACACCAATCGACTTTGCGCTTCGGCGCGTAGCCGCGCGCGGCAAAATTTGAATGCCGATCCGAACAAAGTTACAATCTCGGCCATGACCGAGAATCTCGGCTATAACTAGCCGAGAACCGAGACAAATTTCTCGGTTGGATTTGTAGCAGAGAATGCCGAGACCGAGACCGAGACCGAGATCTCGGTCAAGCCTTACAAAATAGTCATCCTGTCGATTGTATAATGTACCAACGATGCTATAGGTGCTCATAACGTGATTACAGTAAGAATCATCATCATCTGCAAATCCTTTTCCCAACTATGTTAGGGTCGGCTTCCAGTCTAACCGGATGCAGCTGAATACCAGTGTTTTACATGGAGCGACTGCCTATCGGACCTCCACAACCCAATTACTGGGTAACATGATACCCCTTGGTAAGACTGGTTGTCAGACTTTCTAGCTTCTGACTACCCTTAACGACTGCCAAAGATCTACAAATGACAGCCGGGATCAACGGCTTTACGTGCTTTCCGAGGCACGGAGGGAACTCGGTATGAAAGGGATGGTCATCCATCCACAGACCGACCGCGGCTAGCGTAGCTTAACCTTTGACCGATCGATCTGTACGGCTTTAACTTAGCCACGAGTTCCTATTACACTAAGAATAATACCGATATACAGTTGACAAAAAAATATAGTAATAATATAATAATAATATAATATGTGGGGACATTTCACACACGGTCATTCATAGTAGTAAGTACCTACGAATTGTTGCAGTACTCATTGGTGGTATTGTATTGTTATTGACGGTATGCAATTCAAGGTACCGCTTCCAAGCCACCTACATTACATGATTTAGTTAATGTTCATAGAAGAAATACGTTGCCTTACAATTATTATCTTCTTATATATAAAAATGAATCGCTTAATGTGTTGGTAAGCGCATAACTTGCGAACCGCTTGACCAAATTGGATAATTCTTTTTTTATAATATTCCTTGAAGTACGAAGATGGTTCTTACGGAGAGAAAAAAAAAAAAAAAAAAAAAAGTAGGTGTAGGGTAGGTGTAGGGTAGGTGTAGGGTAGGTGTAGGGTAGGTGTAGGGTAGGTGTAGGGTAGGTGTAGGGTAGGTGTAGGGTAGGTGTAGGGTAGGTGTAGGGTAGGTGTAGGGTAGGTGTAGGGTAGGTGTAGGGTAGGTGTAGGGTAGGTGTAGGGTAGGTGTAGGGTAGGTGTAGGGTAGGTGTAGGGTAGGTGTAGGGTAGGTGTAGGGTAGGTGTAGGGTAGGTGTAGGGTAGGTGTAGGGTAGGTGTAGGGTAGGTGTAGGGTAGGTGTAGGGTAGGTGTAGGGTAGGTGTAGGGTAGGTGTAGGGTAGGTGTAGGGTAGGTGTAGGGTAGGTGTAGGGTAGGTGTAGGGTAGGTGTAGGGTAGGTGTAGGGTAGGTGTAGGGTAGGTGTAGGGTAGGTGTAGGGTAGGTGTAGGGTAGGTGTAGGGTAGGTGTAGGGTAGGTGTAGGGTAGGTGTAGGGTAGGTGTACGGTAGGTGTAGGGTAGGTGTAGGGTAGGTGTAGGGTAGGTGTAGGGTAGGTGTAGGGTAGGTGTAGGGTAGGTGTAGGGTAGGTGTAGGGTAGGTGTAGGGTAGGTGTAGGGTAGGTGTAGGGTAGGTGTAGGGTAGGTGTAGGGTAGGTGTAGGGTAGGTGTAGGGTAGGTGTAGGGTAGGTGTAGGGTAGGTGTACGGTAGGTGTACGGTAGGTGTACGGTAGGTGTACGGTAGGTGTAGGGTAGGTGTAGGGTAGGTGTAGGGTAGGTGTAGGGTAGGTGTAGGGTAGGTGTAGGGTAGGTGTAGGGTAGGTGTAGGGTAGGTGTAGGGTAGGTGTAGGGTAGGTGTAGGGTAGGTGTAGGGTAGGTGTAGGGTAGGTGTAGGGTAGGTGTAGGGTAGGTGTAGGGTAGGTGTAGGGTAGGTGTAGGGTAGGTGTAGGGTAGGTGTAGGGTAGGTGTAGGGTAGGTGTAGGGTAGGTGTAGGGTAGGTGTAGGGTAGGTGTAGGGTAGGTGTAGGGTAGGTGTAGGGTAGGTGTAGGGTAGGTGTAGGGTAGGTGTAGGGTAGGTGTAGGGTAGGTGTAGGGTAGGTGTAGGGTAGGTGTAGGGTAGGTGTAGGGTAGGTGTAGGGTAGGTGTAGGGTAGGTGTAGGGTAGGTGTAGGGTAGGTGTAGGGTAGGTGTAGGGTAGGTGTAGGGTAGGTGTAGGGTAGGTGTAGGGTAGGTGTAGGGTAGGTGTAGGGTAGGTGTAGGGTAGGTGTAGGGTAGGTGTAGGGTAGGTGTAGGGTAGGTGTAGGGTAGGTGTAGGGTAGGTGTAGGGTAGGTGTAGGGTAGGTGTAGGGTAGGTGTAGGGTAGGTGTAGGGTAGGTGTAGGGTAGGTGTAGGGTAGGTGTAGGGTAGGGTAGGTGTAGGGTAGGTGTAGGGTAGGTGTAGGGTAGGTGTAGGGTAGGTGTAGGGTAGGTGTAGGGTAGGTGTAGGGTAGGTGTAGGGTAGGTGTAGGGTAGGTGTAGGGTAGGTGTAGGGTAGGTGTAGGGTAGGTGTAGGGTAGGTGTAGGGTAGGTGTAGGGTAGGTGTAGGGTAGGTGTAGGGTAGGTGTAGGGTAGGTGTAGGGTAGGTGTAGGGTAGGTGTAGGGTAGGTGTAGGGTAGGTGTAGGGTAGGTGTAGGGTAGGTGTAGGGTAGGTGTAGGGTAGGTGTAGGGTAGGTGTAGGGTAGGTGTAGGGTAGGTGTAGGGTAGGTGTAGGGTAGGTGTAGGGTAGGTGTAGGGTAGGTGTAGGGTAGGTGTAGGGTAGGTGTAGGGTAGGTGTAGGGTAGGTGTAGGGTAGGTGTAGGGTAGGTGTAGGGTAGGTGTAGGGTAGGTGTAGGGTAGGTGTAGGGTAGGTGTAGGGTAGGTGTAGGGTAGGTGTAGGGTAGGTGTAGGGTAGGTGTAGGGTAGGTGTAGGGTAGGTGTAGGGTAGGTGTAGGGTAGGTGTAGGGTAGGTGTAGGGTAGGTGTAGGGTAGGTGTAGGGTAGGTGTAGGGTAGGTGTAGGGTAGGTGTAGGGTAGGTGTAGGGTAGGTGTAGGGTAGGTGTAGGGTAGGTGTAGGGTAGGTGTAGGGTAGGTGTAGGGTAGGTGTAGGGTAGGTGTAGGGTAGGTGTAGGGTAGGTGTAGGGTAGGTGTAGGGTAGGTGTAGGGTAGGTGTAGGGTAGGTGTAGGGTAGGTGTAGGGTAGGTGTAGGGTAGGTGGAGGGTAGGTGTAGGGTAGGTGTAGGGTAGGTGTAGGGTAGGTGTAGGGTAGGTGTAGGGTAGGTGTAGGGTAGGTGTAGGGTAGGTGTAGGGTAGGTGTAGGGTAGGTGTAGGGTAGGTGTAGGGTAGGTGTAGGGTAGGTGTAGGGTAGGTGTAGGGTAGGTGTAGGGTAGGTGTAGGGTAGGTGTAGGGTAGGTGTAGGGTAGGTGTAGGGTAGGTGTAGGGTAGGTGTAGGGTAGGCGTAGGGTAGGTGTAGGGTAGGTGTAGGGTAGGTGTAGGGTAGGTGTAGGGTAGGTGTAGGGTAGGTGTAGGGTAGGTGTAGGGTAGGTGTAGGGTAGGTGTAGGGTAGGTGTAGGGTAGGTGTAGGGTAGGTGTAGAGTAGGTGTTGGGTAGGTGTAGGGTAGGTGTAGGGTAGGTTTAGGGTAGGTGTAGGGTAGGTGTAGGGTAGGTGTAGGGTAGGTGTAGGGTAGGTGTAGGGTAGGTGTAGGGTAGGTGTAGGGTAGGTGTAGGGTAGGTGTAGGGTAGGTGTAGGGTAGGTGTAGGGTAGGTGTAGGGTAGGTGTAGGGTAGGTGTAGGGTAGGTGTAGGGTAGGTGTAGGGTAGGTGTAGGGTAGGTGTAGGGTAGGTGTAGGGTAGGTGTAGGGTAGGTGTAGGGTAGGTGTAGGGTAGGTGTAGGGTAGGTGTAGGGTAGGTGTAGGGTAGGTGTAGGGTAGGTGTAGGGTAGGTGTAGGGTAGGTGTAGGGTAGGTGTAGGGTAGGTGTAGGGTAGGTGTAGGGTAGGTGTAGGGTAGATGTAGGGTAGGTGTAGGGTAGGTGCCTGCCTATTTACCTACCCTACACCTACCCTGGTGTAGGGTAGGTAAATAGGCAGGTAAGTAGGTAGATAAGGACAGGACAACGTCTGTCGGGTCAGCTAGTTATCAATAGATATGATAATATGAGAAGCCGTATGGAAAGCCGTACAGTCGTTATGGGTAGTCAGAAGCCGGAAAGTCTGGCATACCTGGTCTTACCAAGGGGTAGTTATTGTGTTATCCAGTAAATGGAATAACAAGGTCATATAGTTAGTCTCTCCATGTAAAACACGTATTTAGCTGCATCCAGTTAGTTAGAATGAAAACCGGCCTCAAAATAGTTACGGCTAAAAGGCTAGGTAGGTGATGACACATCGCACAGATTAGCTACATAGCACGATCGCAATGTGCTAGCATACTTAAAGTAAAAACTTTTTTGAAAAAAGAGAACCGCCTCCGAAAAAAAACTAAAAGGTGATAAATAACTTTAGCACAGAACACACATGAGTTTAGTTTCGGAAGAAGTGATAGCTATCAAATCTCTATCAAAACCAAAAAGGAATTACTGCGTCACGAGACGTGAAATTCTCGCCGTAGTGAAGACATTGCAGCATTTTAGCAAAAACTTGCTAGGACGTTAATTCCACCTGCGGACTGACCATGCTGCATTGAAGTGATTGTTGCAGTTTAAGAATCCAGAAGGACAAGTAGCGAGATGGATCGAGTTACTGCAAGAGATTGACTTCGTAATTGAACATCGCAGCGGGAAGTCCCACGGTAACGCGGACGCCTTATCAAAAAGACCTTGTCCTGAAGACTGCAAACATTGTGTCAGGCAAGAAGCTAAGGAAGCGGTACCTGTCAGAATGTTAAAAACTGACCTTAGTGACGAGTGGAAGGAAACCCTACGGCACGCTCAGTAAAGTGACACAGATATTAAGCCGATTCTAGAGTGGATTGAAGCCAATACTCCGAAACCAAAATGGTGTAATGTTGCAGCGATGAGTACAACCACAAAGAGTGATTGGGCAAGATTGGAAATCTAGGATGATGTCTTGTGCCGTAAATGGGAAAAAGTTTGAGGGGATAGCTGCCACCTGCAAATGGTCGTACCGAAAGCAAAGGTACTACCAGAAGTTTTACAGCTCTACCACAATGCCTCTTGGAGATATCAGAAGGTTAAAGAAAATACTCATTGATAGTGTAGAAGTAATAATAAAGTAATATATTTGAAAAATAGCGCGTCTTTAATACTATTTACATAATGTTCGCTTAACTGCTGTGTGCTGTGATGCATGTGGCTACAGGTGTTCAGGAGGTCATATGGGAATATAAAAAGGACTCTATTGAAGATCCGAGAACGGTTCTACAGGATCCATTGTCGAGAGGATGTTGAAGATTGGTGTCGCAAATGCACCAGTTGTGCGGCGGTAAAGGGCCTCATATACGCAGCAGGCACATTGAAAGTGCACAACGTAGGAGCCCCCTAGGAATGGATAGCACTAGACGTCGCTGGCCCATTCCCTGAAAGTGAAAGTGGAAACAAATATTTCATGGTTGTGATGGATTACTTCACTAAGTAGCCGGAAGTATTCGCCATTCCTAATCAAGAAGCTTCAACAGTTGCTGAAAAATCAGTCTACATGGACTGATTTTTCAGCAACTGTTGAAGCTTCTGTCGGTTTGTGTTGGAACTTTATGTGTACCTAGCTATTTATTATTACTATAAAGAAATTGAACTAGAAAAAGAAACAACGTCTAAACACTTTTCACAAGAGACGGCTTGTGTCACTTTTATTTCTTCTTAACCATTACATAAAATGTTAGGTAGTATGATGAATTTATTTACATATTTTAACACTCCCCTTGTATATGTAATCCCATTATACGAGCACAGTTTTGAAATTGCGCCGGGAATGTAGCTTTAGTAAGAATGTCGGCAACCATGCTATTTGTTTCTTTGTAGCGAACTTCAATCCTCTTGTCATTAATTAATTCTCGCAGGAAATGATAGCGTATGTCGATATGCTTACTTCGTGCATTATAAGAATCTTTACCTCTTCTCCATTTATTTGATGATAGACACATGGATCTAAAGATGAACTAGTCAAACCAATCTCCAATAATACAGATTTTAACTTTAGATTCCATTGACGACTAGCTTGTTTCAATCCATAAACTGATTTATTTAATTTACACACCTTATCCCCATGTTTATAATACGAGGGTTGACTCATATATAGTTCAGCATCTATGTCACCTTGGAGAAATGCTGTAACAGCATCTAGCTGCTCAATATATAATTTTCGTTTGACAGCCAAAGCTAGAAAATATCTGATTGATGTATGTCTCACTACTGGTGCGAACACTTCATCATATTCTATTCCTTTTTGTTGCTTGAATCCCTTGATAACAAGCCTCGCTTTATATCGTGCAAAATTACCATCAGCGTCAGTTTTGACCTTGAACACCCATTTACAGGGAATCTCTCGTTTACCCTCAGGCAAATCAACTAATGTCCAAGTGTTATTCTCTATCAAAGATTTAAATTCACTGTCCATAGCTTCTTTCCACTCATTGGAATTATTACTTGACAGTGCTTCTTCCACAGTAGTAGGCTCAATATCACATGATTTTGATACAAGTGCAGGTGCATAATAACTCTCAAATCCAAGGTAAGTGGGTTTTTTGATTGCATCTCTAGGTCTCAAATTCATAGTCATGTTATTTCCAGTCAATGACTTCACATTTCCCTCTGGTATATAATCTTGATCACTATCTTCTCCAACTTCCTTTTCTTTAGTACTTGTAAAAGAATCATCCGTTGATATCTCTGTAATATTCATGTCATTTTCTATATTTTCCATTTGTAAATCTGATAGTGGCACCATTACACTATTATTTTGAATGTTTTTTTCAAGGAATATTACATCTCTACTTTTTATTACTACTTTTCTTTTGTCATCATAAAATCTATATCCTTTCGTATCCTCGCAGTATCCAACAAACACCATCTTCACTGATTTCGAATTCCACTTGCGCCTTTTTTCTTTTGGGACGTGTACCATTGCTTTACATCCAAATATTCTCATATGTTCCAAATTTGGTTTCTTGCCAGTCCATTTTTGTTGTGGAGTGCAATATTTAAGTGACTTAGTAGGCGACCGGTTGGTAATGTAAGCCGCTGTCATTATTGCTTCTGCCCAGAAGCGTTTATCTGCCTGCATTTCTTAAATATGTGGCAAAATGTTCATTAACGTATTCTGTACCATTATCTGTACGTAGCATCTTTATACTTTTGTTCAACTGCTTTTCAACTGAACTTCGAAAGTCTCTAAATTTTTCAAAAGTAAGAGATTTTTTATCTAAAAAATATACAAATACTTTTCTCGTAAAATCATCAATAAATGTAAGACAATATTTTGCACCACCTAGAGACTTAACCTCCATCGGACCACATAAGTCGGAGTGAATCAGTTCTAACGGTTCAGAGGCTCTAGTACCAGTGTGCTTGAACGGTTGTCTACTCTGTTTACCTTCTATACATGTAGTGCATACTAAATTTCTTTCTTTAGAAAGCAATTTAACACCTTCCGTACATTCATTATTTTTTTGTAGATCTGTGAAATTAAGGTGACCCATACGTTGATGCCATATTGTAATATCATTAGCTTTACAGCCTATGATGATAACAGAGCAGGTACATCGGCTGTATTTAATTTTAAATACATGTTATTGTAACAATCTGCTGTCAATATCAATTTATCATTTTGATAAATTTTACAACGATTCTTCCCAAACTTAATTTCACAGTCATTTTTAGTCATTTGACTAACTTAGAGCAAATTCGTCGTCAATTCTGGTACGTATAGAACGTTTCTGACCTGAATTATTCTATCCTTGACTTCAGAGTCCTTAACTCGCAAATTTATCTTTTCACAGGCCTGCACAGCTACAGTCTTACTGTTTGCTACTTTTAAGGCCTATTCAAACCTGAGCGATATTCGCTGCCGCTGTGGGTAGAGGTACATACCGCACGGGTTTCGCTCAGGTATTTAGTATCAAGTACCGCGGCTAGAGCGACCTGAGCGATATTCGCTGCCGCTGTGGGTAGAGGTACATACCGCAAATTACAACGTGACTGACGTGTATATTCTTTGGCGACTCAGAAATTACTAACTGGCGAAAATTTCTTACCTCTCTGAGCGAAACTCGACTACCGCGCGTTATTCTACCCACAAGGATAGCGAAATCCGTTTTGGTGTGAACAGTAATATTACCGCATACTTACTGGGTTTTCTCTGCCGCAGACGGTAGCGAATACCGCTTAGGTCTGAACAGTAATATTACCGCATACCCACTGGGTTTTCTCTGCCGCAGACGGTAGCGAATACCGCTTAGGTATGAATAGGCCTTAATGCTATGCACCGAAGGAGTTGTTACATCGTACAGCCAATTGTAGTGCCTGCACATGTGCATGGAAGCTCCGGAATCAATGTACCATTGATTGTCATCCAGTACTGCAGCAACTGAAAAAGCGGCAAAATATATATTAGGTTTTTCCTTTTCAGTGTTCTTGTTAGAATAGCATTGTTTGCTAATGTGACCATATCTGTTGCACTTATAGCATCTAGGACCTTTGCTTTGTGGTTTTGAGTCAAAATTTTTCTTATAGACTTGACAGTTTGCTTGTCATACTTTGAATAGTATGCGACTGAATTTTATGCTTTGACCTCTTGTAATATTTTAGTTTTTACATAATCGGCAGTGATCAGCACACCAGAGCTTTCCATAGCCATCAACATAGGCTTGTAGGTGTCAGGCAGACCTGCTAATAATAAGGTCCCCAACCACTCGTCACCTACAACAAAGCCAATGTTACGGAGCTTGTGTGAAGTCGACATAACTTTGTTGACATAATCCTCAACGTTATCACTGTTGTCAAGTGTCATGTTAATTAGGGGTACACTACATAAATACGAAAAACTTTATTACGAAAGTCAGAAATACGAATTTCAAAATACCGATTTTCATAATTCCGAATGGTTCAAAATTCCTAATATGGCAACTCCGATTTTTCATTCATCCTATTTTTATAATACTAAAATTTCAAAATTCCGAACGTTTATAGTTACCTCTCAAAATACCGAGTTTCAAAAGATCGAATAACAAAAAGTCCGACATAATGAAAAGATTATCTTTATCGTTATCGTGCAATCGTGTATCGTGCAAGCAAGCATGCAGCATGCAAGCAAGCATGCAGCGAGCAAGCATGCAGCGTGCAAGCAAGCGAGCATGCAACAAGCAAGCGAACATGCAACATTCAGCAAGCATGGTTTCTGTCACGGCTACGGCGTTGCGGGGCTCCGGCGGTACCACGCGAGCTTATCGTCACAGATGGTATTCACGATCACCACCGCAGCTTCGGCTTACTGGCCGGCAAAGCCGGCCAGCCTCAGCCGCGGAGGCGGGCGTTAAAACCACCTGCTTCTCAGCTCGCTGGCCGCCTCGCCCCTCCGCGCCTACGCGAATTTAAATTACACTCTAGGTGTAGGGCAGACAAGACTACGTGGAGTCGGTTTCGCAGCAATTCGTTTCTGTCATTAACTTTTGTAGCACAACATATTGACTTTTTAAGATTATTTTTTACAGTCTTTCTTTTTATACCTATATATTTTTGTTGTAATAAATTCCATGGAAAAATACACCGACAATATTCGTTAAAAAGTAATTCTACTGTTTGATAAGTTAGTTAAACAAAAAATGTGATTAAAAATTCTTTGAATTGTGTTTCTGTGAAATATGTTTCATTCAAGTAAATAGTCTTTGAAACAATAATAGTCGAAATAAAAATATAAGAACCAAAAACCATTACCTATATAAAACATTTTCTGGGAAACGAAATTCTATGAAATTTCTGTCTACGAAACAAGGGGACACCATTTTGAATATATATGCGTAGCTGAATTGAATCAGAATCCTAATTTTAACAGTTTATTCGAAGTATTGAAATTCGGAATTTCGTTTTTCGGACCGAGAACCCATCGACCATTTGATTCTTCGAACATATGAAAATCGGAAAACAAACAAATCGGATTTACGACATTCGGTAAAATAACTTTCGTGATTTTAAATAATAGAGATTATAATTTTTAGGTATTATGAAATTCGGACTTTTGAAAATCGGAATATCGAAATTCGGAATAAAATATTTCGGAATATTTGGGTGTTCCCGTTAATTAGATCTCGTAACTAGAAAGATAGACTAGAAAGGTGGGGGTCGAACGGCGTTTGTAAATTTACCCATACCTGTTTGGCCGTTATTGCATCCTGCACATGCACATAATTAATGGGATCCACCAGAAGGATGATCATTGACTTTGCCTTTGTATCCAGTTTCTTATTTTCTACGTAATCGGGACCGGGTTCAATTGTTTCCCATAACTCTTCATGTTCCTAATAATTCCGGACTGCAAACTTCCACGTCGCATAATTTTCTCTTCCAGTTAATTTTTCAATTTGGGTAATTGAAAGAGCAGATGACATCATAAAATAATAATTTTATTACATAATGCTGATATAACTGAAAAAAAAAATGGCGTTGTGTGCCGGTCGGTTTGGAACCAGTGAAAAATAAAACTTATTGAATCGCGGTACTTTTACGTTTTCTCGGATAAATAACTATTGTACTATTGTTTTTTACGTTCTGGGCCCATAACCTGTTGGAACTTTATGTGTACCTAGCTATTTATTATTACTATAAAGAAATTGAACTAGAAAAAGAAACAACGTCTGAACACTTTTCACAAGAGACGGCTTGTGTCACTTTTATTTCTTCCCATTACATAAAATGTTAGGTAGTATGAAGGATTTATTTACATATTTTAACAGTTTGGGGTACCCTTAGAAATCCACAGTGATCAAGGAAGTTTGAGTCACAAGTTTTTCAGGAAACATGTCGGGTAATGGGTGCTCACAAAACCAGAACCACTTCATATCACCCACAATCTGATGGAATGGTGGAAAGATTTAATCAGACGTTGGAAAGATACCTTGCGAAAGTGGTAGCAAGCAGACAAAGGGATTGGGACAAGCACATACAACCTTTTCTCCTGTCATACCGAAGTGCCGTTCACGAGAGCACAACTTCGCGAACTTTGGAAGGGAGTTAAGGTTACCAGCAGATTTAATTACCGGCACCCCCCCTGATACCCCACGCAGTATAACAGATTATGCAAGTGACTTGCGCAACAAAATGAACGAGGTGTATGAGCATGTCAGACAGTCAGGTCAACAGATATCTGAGAAAATGAAGACGTGTTATGACCGGAAGATGAACAATAGTGGTTTCGAAGAAGGTTCGCTAGTATGGCTGCATAACCCAGTGCGCAGTAAAGGGAAGTCCCCTAAACTACAAGCAAAATGGGACGGGCCATACCGAATTGTGACCAACATCAACGACGTCACCTATCGGATACAAAAGAATATGCGAACTGTGCCTAAAATTGTTCATGTGGATCGATTGGCGCGATACTACGGGAATAATGATGCTCGCGACAAGCAGCATCATTATCTTAGGAGGGGGCAGTGTTACGTAGGTCGCCATGCCAGCGCCACCTATTATCGAATAGAAGAACTACGTCACACGCTGGCGCCACCTGTTATCGAATAGCCGATCTACAGTTCTGGAATCTTTGAGATGTTTAAGTTTCGCGTTGCAAAGTTCTCGATCAGTCCCGTATTTGCTAGAATATTCGAGAGTATGACCTAAGTCACATAAATAGCGGACTGCGAGGCGGGGTTAGTTTTTGGAAGCGAAACGGAAAACAGCCACTATTGCGAATACCGCGATCTAAGTGATTAACAAGTGATTCTTAATGATTGATTATTGAGTTTGTGATTTTTTTAAATAAAGTATTTGTGTTTTGTTTGGTGTAAATTGGTGTAGTTTAATTATCCCGAACCCCAGCTCGTAACAATATGATCCATTTCTCTCCGACAAAACATCGGTCACCGATTGTCTGACGTGGGCGAAGACCCTAAAAAAAAAATTAGTAGGTACCTAACGTTTGTGAAGGGACTATGGGACTAATTGAGTAAAACGCCATCTATTGCAAAGAGTTCTAAACAAAGTTACTATCAGATGGCTACTATTATCTACTTTATCATTCTGTTAGTTCAAATTGAGGTAAAATGCTTCATTTATCTTTTTTTGTTGAAAATACGTGTTTTGTGAGTGTAAATACAACAACAACATTAAACAATGAAGTTTTGATTTTTACTTATTCTTACTTCAGCCAAAATTAGAGTTGAGACCCCATGCTTTGGTGATTTCACTCTCAGTGTTCTGCGCTGTCTATCTGCCTATTGTTTCATAATCTGAGGTACCTACGTACTATTTCCAAGTTGATGTTGGCTGTATAAACTAAATTAGTTACGTACTAGTTTATTTACGTAGGTACCTTTGAATTAGGTATGCAAGTGCTTTTGGATAAATTGAACCACAAAATTTGCACTTAGCAACTAACTGGACCAGCAATCACAGAACATAGATACCCCAAAGAAAGATACATTTCCATCTTTCTGAGTCACATTTTTTTTTTTTTTTTTTTTTATATCTATTGATAGCATGAAGATATAGGTATAAATGGAGCCAACACTTAGAACAAAAGCTTGAAACCAACTGTGGGCTGATGCTCTCTTTCTGAATGCATACATAAGAACGAGACAGTGATATATGTTTTCTTTATCTTATGTATGCATTCAGAAAGAGAGCATCTGCCCACAGTTGGCTTCACTTAGGTATTTAGAGTGTTGCCTCCACTTTTATCTATAAGCTTCTTGATTGATAGGCATGCGTTTGACCATTATCTCGCCTGATGGGAAGCGATGATGCGGTCTAAGATGGAGCACGCTTGCCTAGAAGTAACCTATTCACTCTTGACTTAAAGACTCCCAGGTTGTAGCTATCAGGAAACACAGACTCAGGCAGGGAATTCCACTCCTTAGCAGTCCGCACAAACACATAAACATCATTTACCGAACTTTTGGGGGTACTGTGGTTTAGGCATATTCGTTTTACAAAATTAATAAAGTAAAACATCCAACGTAAATATGTAAATCTGTAAATGGATTTTTTAGGTTGCGTCCAATGATGTTGCGTCATTTAGGGCCTAAGCACACCACGTTTTTTAGTCTCGCCGTCGACGCGCGTTTCAGGAATGAGCTTCGTTAATTTATTGAAATAATAGAGATATACCTACTTAATAACAATAATAACAGTCTAATATTGTCTCACTGCTGTTAATCATTAATAAGTAGGTATATATCTCTATTATTTTAATAAATTAACGAAGCTCACTCCTGCGTTTAAAAAACGTGGTGTGCTTTGGCCCTAAATGACGCAACATCATTGGACGCAACCTAAGAAATCCACTAGCCACTAAAACCATTTGTCCACTAAAAGGCAAGTCTAAACCACCAGATAGATATAGTGGAAAATCCACTGAGTTGGCAACACTGCTACTACAAAATGGACATACCTATTTAGAATTCAATTTAGTAAACCACCTATAATTACTATACTCTTTGTAAACCACCAATTTACACTAAATCGGATCCAATCTGTTCTAACTGCGATTAGGTACACTTGCCGATTTCCTAAATAGATTTTCTACAAACAAATTGTATGACTTAACTAGTGATATGCTTCAAGAAACAAGTAGTGTAGTAGGTATGTTACGTTTAGTTTTTGCTTTGCATCAGTCAGAATTTACCTAGCTATGTTGTATGTACGTGTAGACAAAAGTTGGATGGGCTGCGCGCTGATGGAGTAAAAGCAAAAAGTAAAAATTAAACGAGTAGGAATCTCTACTAACAGTTTCGTTTCGTAATTTCCCTGTTCTAATTAAAAAATAGGGCGTATTTCTCTGCTTTCTATAATAAAAACCCTGTCATTTCTTAGACCTCATAACAAATAAGTTCCGTTGCATTCATTTCGTTGTTAAAATTATAAGTAAAACCATTTTCTCCGTGTGAATCGTGATAGCGCCAGCCGATATCTTGGGTCTTTGGCATATTGTTAGCACTTATGAAATGACAGCACGTCAAATCATCTTTACAGCGTCCAAGAATTTTCAATCGAAAAGGGCGTGATGAATGTGATGATTGTAGTATTAGTTGATTTGCGGGCGGCTCTGTAGACGGGATAGTCATAAGTGAGCGAAGTATTTTGTAGGTCGGTGAAAAGATCTGACGTCGTGTAGGTGTTTCGGTATGTCGTACGACCAGGCTGTGTTATGAATGAGGAGGCACTGTTGGCACGGGCTTCCGAGGAGCGGGAGCGCATCTTCCAGCGATACGAGAGGGGTCGGGAGAACCTCGTTGGACAAATAGACCCTTGGGAGGACCCTGAGTTTGAGGAGTACCACAAAACAGATAGGTAAGGCACTATCTATTTCATGTCTTGCGAATTTGCATATTGTTTGATGATCTAATAAACACTTATTCAATTATTATTAATTGGCCTTTGCTTGTTAGATGTATTGTATTTTATTGTTTGTGAATAGCAAGATGGAATTACCTGATTGTAATCTTAGTAAAAGTATATTGTTTTTAATTGTTTTTTGTCCTGAGTAAATAAGATTTTATGATTGTTTGATTTAATTGAAATAAAAAAGAACATTCTTCTTATGGTTATTGAGTCATGGATCATTCTAATTTAAATGATATGGAAATTCCAACACTTGTTTTTTGTGTCATGTTATTACATTAGTAATGTGGGATGCATTTGCTATAATATATATTTAACAAGCTTGTTTCTGCATTGTATTAAGTTTATATAGTGAGTGTTAATTATTGAAACCACAGTAGGCAGTGCCCTAACTTTAGTTCTTTCGCATGACTGTAGTGACCATATTGCAAAGTTTATACAAACTCATAATCAAACCTACCTATCTCTTTAAGCGGCCTTATCAAAACTAAACTGACAGGAACTGACAAACAAATGGTGATGTTCATGCAAGTAAACAAAGGCACTGCCTTACTCTGGCATCAATATTCGATTATCAGCATTATTAGGTCATGACAAACAAATTTTTGTGTTGGCTGCTGTTTTGCTTGCACGCCTGAAGAAATTTCTATATATACCCCAATTTTATACTAAATATGATTCAGTAGAGCTATTCTGTTACAATCTCCCTCAGTGAACACCTAGGTGAAGTGAACTGTCATCCATCCCGATGCTAGGGATTGACAAAGCAGACGGATGGATGACAGCTCACTTCACCTAGGTGTTAACCGAGGGAGCTTGTAACAGAATGGACATACAGGTCTCAGATGACCAGTGTCCCCAATTTTATCCAAATATGTTAAACATCTAAGTGTAACAGTCATTAAAAAAATCACATTATTTTTTAACTTCTTGGGTGTTGATGATGACGCATAGTTTCATAAGTATTGGTTTTGATCTTCAATATTTCTGGCCCATATGGATGGGTATGGATGGGTTATTCGTTTAGGATCATATGTACTAATTAGCTTTGCAAGTCTAATGCATTACATGGAATTTATTAGGGAAATAATGTGGACTGCGGTAGAATCAGTCTGATATGATGATTATGTCACAAATTGCCTAAACTGGTATTTTTATTCATGCATTATATTTCTACCTAAATAATTGTGGGTCAAAACTTCCTGCTTTGGCTTAGTGATCATTAGAGCTTTGTTTAAGTTACACTTATGCATCTGTTATTATTAGTTTATAGGCTGTGCTACTGCTGCTGCGCTTCTTAGGGATGTCTATACTAGTTACCGTTAAACATTAGTTTACAAATAACTATATTTATTAAAAAGAAACAAGAGCTTTAAAAGAAATTGTTTTCTTAGTTACTTGTATCGTGATGGCCTAATGGTTAAGGTTAAACCGGGCAAGTGCCAATGTACTTTTTCAATTCATATGTACTTTCAAAATATATCTTGGACATCATTAACATCGGTGAAGGAAAACATTGTGAGGAAACCTAGACTTATAATTGAAATAAGTCTGAAATCGCCAATCCGCCTTGAGCGAGCGTGGTGATTAATGTTCGTGCCTTCTCTGTATGAGAAGAGGCCTTTTCCCTGCAGTGGGATAGGCTGGTATTATTATTATTATAGTTACTTGTTTAAATTCATGACTATATGACAGTAATGCCTAGTTCCTTAGGTTGCACATTAGGTTGCACATAAATTCTCAATACTCATATATTCACCAAAGTTATCTATTTCACCATTCTTCTTTATCAGCATCAAATCACTCTGCAAAAAGAGTTTTTCTTTATACATTTTGCTGTATAGATCATACAAACAATATGTTAGCTAAATGTGGCAACCATTGTGCCATTATTTAGGACAAATTACTATCGTCATCAGCCGGAAGATGTCCACTGTTGGACAAAGGCCAAGGTGGTAGCCATAATCCCCATGCTTATCAGGTGTCTAGGGGATTGCAGTGAAGTCACACCCCACTGACCAAATTGCTATCAAATTAATCATTCTTCGTCTTAGCGTGTCAATGGCGAACACGGACGTGTATCATGTGTGCGTGTAAATGTGCGAGTGTGTATATGTGTGTTATTTGTTTTGACAGATTCCTTGTTTGACCCAGAATTCAGCCACGGCAATACCATTATTAATAGTTTGGCCTATTTGGTTTGTGCAAACTGCAAATGATGACAAGCATAGCTTCAATTATTTAAGATTAAATTGAGATTACTGGATCTGACCATGCCGTATGGACTATTACAAACTGATAAAGTATTGCTAAGCAATTCTAGCACTGCAATTTTCTTGCTTAGCTGATGAAGCTGAATGGCGCATATTTTTATTTTGATTACCTACTTGTATGTTTGACTGTCGTTAATTTAAAGTGGTGTTATTTAGAACTACGCTATTTATTTACACCTTTCAACAGACATTGACTATTAACTTTTTATTTTATTTACAAAGTTGGTCATACTTTCAGATATGGATTTATACATGATGAGCGCTTGCCGCAGAAAACAGGACTCCAAAAAGTCAACATTGAAGTTGAAAGAGAGAAGAAATGGGTCAAAATGCTTAGTAATTGGGACTCTCCAACCACCAAAGAAAAACTCCATAGGCGTATATACAAAGGCATTCCAAATTCACTTCGAATAAAAGTTTGGTGCAAGTTGATGGATGTCAACAGGATCAAATCTGCCAATCCAAAAAAATTTCAAGAAATGTTAAAACTAGCTAAACTGTGGTCCACAGATGTAAGGCAAATAGATTCAGATGTGAACAGACAGTTTCGAGAACATCAATTTTATAGAGAACGATATTCAGAAAAACAATGCTCATTATTCAATGTCCTTTGTGCATATAGCATGTATAACTCAGAAGTAGGTTATTGTCAAGGTATGTCTGGCTTGGCCGGAGTGCTGCTCATGTATATGGATGAAGAAGATGCATTCTGGGCCTTAGTTGTACTGCTGTCCGACAAAAAGTATGCTATGCATGGATTATACATAGAAGGATTTCCGAAGTTAACAAGGTTCCTGGAGCACCATGACAAAATACTCACAAAATTTATGCCAAAATTGAAACACCATTTTGACAAGTTCGGTTTAGATGCCATTCTGTATTCTCTCAAATGGTTTTTTGTTTGTTTCGTGGAAAGGGTGCCATTTAGCCTATGCCTCAGGGTCTGGGACATATATCTATTGGATGGAGAGAGAGTGGTCACTGCAATGGCTTATACAATACTCAAGCTACACAAGAAAGCAATCATGAAGTTAAATGATATGGATCTTATTGTAAATTATATTCAGGTCTGCTGATTTTCTGTGTAAACTTTAACCTAGCATGTACAATCTTGTATTAATATCCGACTTGGATATTAATACAAGATTGTATGTTGTAAGTGAATAAGATATTCAATTTTTAGGTTAAGCTACATAAAGACTTTGGGTTTGAGGATGACATAGTAATTTACCACTTGGAGCGATCTATGGAAGAATTGAAGCGAGCCAAGCTTGACTATCCTGGCCCACCGCCGCCCATCGAGCTGCCAAAACGGCAGCTTGGTATGTTTGTAGAGCCCGACAAAAAATCCAAGATTGGACAGCGGGCAGAAAATTTTTCTGAGACTGAAAAACAGGCTAGAGCAACTGTGATATTGAGGTAAGGGATTACACCTAAACTAAAATTCTGATTAGTGCATTAAAAGGTCATTCCGAGTTTTAACCAGCAACCTACCATCTATACTACACAAACTCAAAGTAAAGTCAAGTAAGTTTTGAAAATAGGTTTTTAATAACATTGATCAAAAATACTCAAGGTTTTAATTCTATATAAATTAGTTACTAAGATATGTAATAAAAATGAACTAGGTATACCTAGCATGTTCTTGAATATTTGAAATAGATAACATAAAATCATTTTAAATTATATCATAAATTATCTGTAGCCTTTTAGATTCGTTGTTCATCATTATCACTTACACATTGTTTCAGACGTGAAAAGGCTGCAATGGAATTGCAGGAGCTTCGGGTTTCACAGAGTGACACAGTGTCAGGTAATTTGGAAGCATCGCTACCCACTTCGCGTACCACCTCCGACGAGAGCCTTGGCTCTGACCACTTCACGCATTTATAAGATTTGCTCATTTACATTGGCTTACTTTGTTTAGAGCTTTAGATTTTTATCCTAAAACGTTAAATTTAACCACAGAATTGTACTTAAACTTTGTGCCAATGTAAAATCAGCAAGTGCATAAACACATTTGGGCAAGTTTAATTATATTCGTTACTTCATTCGCTTTTGTCATTCAGAATTTTTGTCGAGATGAACCAAATTGTTGATGGAGCTACTTTTCTGTGGCTTTTTTTTATTTTTACGGCATGTTATTGGACGCCTCACATAAATCACATTTGCATGATATTCACATTGTCTTAATGGTAATCATCGATGCATGTTCTTGACTGATTTTGCACAATTGTGACGATCGCGAGCCATGACTGCCCAAAATAAAAATTAAATGGCGAAATACGTATGTAGCTGTAGCAATAAATGTAAGTTTTGGCCATCTAGTGTAGAAGGTATAGACTCCGAGCGCATTACTGTGAGAATTTCTCGAATCGCCGACAATGCGGGGTCTGTACCTCCTATGTCACATACCGTAGTTAATTTACACCAGTGTGTTCTGCTCGAGGCCATTCTCCTTTGATGTTGATCAGTATGTTGTGTTTGAAGTAGCTTAGGTTAGACTTACTACTCTTAGATTTTCTCGGTAAATCATGATGTAGTAAATTTTGACCTAACCAGTACAAATTAATTAAAATGTGCCCTATACTTTAATAATTATGCAAGTTAGTTGATGAAGACTGACAGATATACTCTGGTTACTTTAATCATCAAACAATGATAACAACCACACTTTCTCCACACAGTTTAATTTGTTGGATAAAACAGATTGAAATATTTACAATAATTTCACCATATTTCATTGAAATAAATCTCTATGGTTCTAAGTATTTGATATTTAATCAACATTCATTTTAAAACCAATTAAAATAAACATAGTGTATTTTAAAAATCAATATTAAAAGTAATTGGAAGAAATTAAACTTTATGTGGCGATTTTCTTATTAGCACGTATTTTTTAGATTACAGTTTATTTTACCGAATGAATATTTAGATAGTTATTTTTGAAGAGTAGCATGAGTTTAAAGGGCAATAGACAACATTAATTATAGGTATAGTACTCAAGATTGTACTACATCCAAATATTGTATTCGCTATAGTCAAATTAGGATATCCATTTGTGCGTTTTTCGTTACTTGAACAGGATCTCTCAAAATGCTCCGCCTACTTTAACAGTAGGTACTACATTCAGATTCGCATTACATTGCTTCTTTAAAATTCGTGTGTTGGTTTCGGCTTCAAAGCCTGAACATATGTGGTGGCTAGAGCGACCACTACTTCAAGCATTTTTTTGTAATTGACGAAATTGCTTCTTAATTTTGTGTGCCCGCATCCAGAAAGGCCATAGTGGCGAAAGTTCTGTTCAGATTGATCTCTCCATGTACGGTATGGTAGGCTTTATATCGTTTATTCGAAATGTGACCTAATGGGATGCGATTATGTATTACAATATTTTTTTTTTTTTTGACGCCCAGTCTTACCAAGGCCTTGCAAGGGGTTCGTGTTACCTAGTAGCTTGGTTGTGGAGGTCAGACAGGCAATCGCTACATGTAAAATACTAATATTCAGCTGTATCGAGTAAGACTGGAAGCTGACCCTGACATAGTTTGGAAAAGGCTAGGCAGATGATGATGATGATGATGATGAGGTTGATATTTTTATTGCGTTCTTCAGTTTAGGCAACGCTTCCTTGAAAAGGTTCAGAATATACCTATTTATTTTGTCCATCGCCCTTTCTTGATAGAATGTGATAATGTAGTTGTGAAGGCAAGATATACTTATGTTATGGTCTGCCCTGGCGCTAGTACTTTATTTATGTTTTCACCAGTCCGTAATTGTAATACCTATTTGAAAGGATATTGTATTAGATAACTGAAGCGAGACATTAAGCCAATAACTTATTCAGAATACAAACTGATTTTATTGTACTTTAAAAGTGACTGCATCTCTGTATAATAACAGAAAAGCAACATTTCGTCCCGTAGATCCACTTTTGTTACCCTACTCGACTTGTCGAGTACTTCTTGGTACATAGAATGTTTCAATCCAATTTAATTGAAATGTCAACAAACATTTTTGGTAATTTTTTAATGTAAAGTTACAAGTAAAGTTTGTATTTCGAAGGTATCTGCTACTTGTTTCAACAGTATACGTTGGAATAAAATTATTAAATTATCTTAGATGAAAAATTATGTTATTAATAATTAATTTTATTTGTGAAATGATGAATTCAATTATTTAAATCTTTACAATATTGACCGATCACAATCCTGTCAATGAGCAGTTTATTCTGCTTTTATTTACATATCTATTACATTGCAATGAAATCTATACTACTATAGAAGAGATTTTGTTTGTTTTTTTTTTTGTTTAAATGCGCTATTTATTCTCTGGAACTACTTAAAATTCCTTTGCCCGACTCTGAAAATTCCTTTGCCACTAGAAAGCTACGTTATCCCAGGTTTCAAATACAATAATAAATATTGGGGTCCTTATGGGAATTCATGCGGACGAAGTCGCTGTCAAAAACAAGTAGAATAGAAATGTAGTTCATTTGAGTAAATCAGTGTAACATAGAGATAGCCATCTTGTGAGTCCATAATTGTAGATCATTGATTGAAAACCGAAGTTTATACTAGATTCGAAATAATTTTGAATTGTATTATGTAGTTATTGTCCTGTTGTTTGCATTCTTTTTGCACCCATTGCTGACGTGAGTGTGGAACTCGTCGCTAGCTTAGTGTACGATGCTTATGGACTAGAATTCTAGATTCATATCAAAAATTCATAACTCGAATATTTTTATATAAGCTTCGCATTATGGTGTTTGGTCCCTTGATCTCCATACACAGCATCTAGTATAGACGAGTTTGACACTGTACTGGCTTGCAGATTTTTATGTACTTCACGAATATTTGGAATAATGGCGTTAAGCCATTAATCATATTTTAGATTTAGACATAGAGTTTGTATAACTTGTGCACTGGCATGTTAATTGGTGGTATGGAGGTGGGTTTATGCCATGATTAACACGATTAAAACGACATGCATTTAACATGGCATTTCTTAAGATTTGAGGAGCTTGAGTTACAAATATTTGGGCTGAGTGTCTTAATTTTGGTTATACTGTGAGCATACCTAATAATAACATATTTCAATGTAGGCTTTTAACTCCTCAGATCTTAAGACCGATCCCCGGCTTCCTGCATTGTTTGTGCTACTTCTCAGAAGATAACGCTACGCCCAATGTGTATTCTGTTTAATACTAGTTACATACTTATTAACATTTATTTTTACTTCCACACTAAAACGTCGGGGCTGGCGTTACCGCCCAAAACGCACTTAATGCAACATTTTGATGTGCCTTAAAGATATCATAACATCTACCTCGTAATAAGTCTGCTTTAAATGAATCTCTGCTCAATAGTGTTTATCGTTAATTATGTTTCACTTCTATTTACTTTCTTGCATAAACCCACCCCTATCATCCGACGTTATCAATTTATTATTGGGTACAGTAGTAAAACTTATTTACTTAATTATGATTAGTTTTAAGTTAAGATCCCAAAACCTCCACAATATGACCTGAATTGAACCCAAGGGAACAAAACATTTAATTAATTAATAAACTGATTCAAAACTACTAAGTATTTTAGTTGAAACGGTTGGATATTCTGCAATTACCTTTCATAATAAATGCAATATAAATTTTATTTTGGTTTTGAACTGCAAAATGAACTTACTTCGTATCAAATCCTATACGAATAATGAATTGTGTCGCTGTTTCCGGGTTAACCTTTTCGGAGAGCGAGGTATTATTTAGAATTAATTTTATGGACGATATATTGAATATTTCGAGAAAACATAACTATATCGTTTTATTTTTAGTTTTGCCGCCTGTGGTGGTATGAGGAACGCCAATAAATAAAAAAATCAATCAAAACACATAAAAAACTGTAATTAATGGTACGTTTTAGTCGTATATTTAGACATCACATACTGTGCATTACGTAGACACAGCACACACATTGTTATCTTATCAGTGTCGCTTTTAGTTGTTTTTCAAATTATCACGTTTAAAATGATTTTGTTTTCAGTACGTTATTACAGTAGATAAATGTCACCAAATAAAATAACTCAACACTGAACTATGATGTTGGTTATTAATTTTATTAAATGTTTCACTTTTATGTACCTACGTATTAGTATTTAATTAAAAAAATACCTCACAGTTAACCAGAACCAAAACTTTTTTTTTTCTAGATATGCGGTACGATATCGTAATTTACAAACAATCAATGCTCTTTCCCTCAAAAGGGACAGTACTGAAATTATTATTCTATACATTTTTAAATTAAGCTGCCGCATAACAACACGCTGCCACGTTATTTTTTAATAGCTTTCACCCTATCTTTGGCCCTTTAGGTAAAATGCCACTGGTTTAGTTAGTTTTGATTTTGGTCTGTCATTTGACTAGATAGATGACCTGGCAATGAAATGGAGATAATATTATATATCCATCTTGCAACTCTTCTTTTGTACCAGCAAAACTATTTTTCTGAAGTCTTTTTAGACTTCAATAAGAGTCATTATTAAAGTTAAGCCCAACGCTTTCGTTATTAATGCAATCATAACACAATTAAACGTTTTTCTTCAGAACACAATCCTCAATTCGGCGTTCCACTCCGTACGTCTCATGCGTCGATGGACATTCACCTAGATATCCCAGTCCTCACCACGTTTAATATGCATCAAAACGAACCTCATAACCACAGCTACCTTGTAAATAATATGAAATATAAGAAAATAAGAAGACGAAGGCCCTAATTGTTTAATACCTTCCCTTTTTTATTTTGATGTAAATATGTATGTATTGAATAAATATGAAGATTCATAATGTATTTCTGATTGTATTGATAGAGCTACGAGCAGAGATTTAATTTTGAAGCTCGAAATTTTTGCATGTGCGTTTTGTGTTACACTACATACTTATACATTGATGTTGCTTGACGTTGTGTGCTCAACTAAGGTAAGAATTACATTTTCTATATTTCGTATGTACGTGTTGCTTTTGTTTTTGTGCAATGCATTTAATTAAAGCTATGAAAGATTGAACAAATTTGGATGCAATCATATTACCTTTATTTTATATCAGGGAAACAAAACCTATGATCCTTTTCTCGGTATATGACTGTATTATGTATGAACATGGTATATTAGACCGTCCGCTGCTTTAGTCGGACTTCCGCAACGGGCCATCCGTGTGCGGTTCTTTGGCGGGTGAAATCACAGAGCAACGCAACGCATATATGTTCGCCTAAAGCATCGGACTGCCTTAGGTTAATGTTGTTATACGATTGGCATATCTTTGTTCAGAGCACAGCGGGGTAGCAGGGGGCATTAGGTGCGATGACTCGGTGTCCGCACTCGGGTCCCGGCGCTCGCTCGCCGACACGAGCGTGACGAGCACGGCTGACCTGAGCGTTTTCTCGAGCGGACGCTCGCATGCTATGGACAACTCGCTCGACACGCATTCGAACGTCAGCGACGACGCCACTGGGTCAGATGGGTGAGATGTTTTGTAGATGTAGATTGCACTCGTTACACGTAAAATTCTCTAGCCCGGTTAATCACCCAAGTTTCTTCGCTGTCAAATTGAGGCGGTGAGCGCCAGAGTTGCCTATCTTTTCCAGACACAATTAAAATGCTTTGTGTCCGGAAAAGATAGGCCACTCTGGCGCTCACCACCTCAATTCCATTATGCTATGTTTCACTTAGTAGGCACATACAAACACGGTATAGTAATTAGTTGTTTACCTTGTAAAATGTTTTTTTTTCTTTGTAGTAATGCATCAATTTCCTTAACGATACAAAACCATTTTATTAGTCACCTTTAAAATAGGTGTGTTTGATGATTGCAGTTCGGGGATATGCGGGTTGAGTATACAAAGAGCGCCGTCTACGGCGCATTCGACGCCGCGCGCGACGCCGCACCCACCCTCCGTCTCGCCGATGTCAGACGACGTGGTGCGCATTCATGTCACTTATAACCCACTCGCTGGTAGCCCGCACCTCCATCCAATCAGCCCTTCCAAGTACAAAGCCTACAACGAGGAACATCACAAACCCGTCTCCCTAGGATTCTACACCAGTAACGGTTCCACCAACCTGCCATCAGACAATAGAATCCGTATCCAAGTGCCATCCGAGGAACTCCTCACGCCTGTGGTTGACTCCGGGAGAATTATCACGCCACGGTTCATCGAATCTCATTCGGAAATGTACGATCTGAAATAGAATATATTTTTATTTTTTCTTTATTAAACGTAATGGCCAGTTATTTTTTACATTGAAATACTGAAATAACTTTTAATTTGTATTTTAAATTATTGTTTAAAATCAGTAATTCTCGCTATTATTTAACACAAACTTTTGTACAAAGTAGGGATCTGTATTAGTTATTATTTATTTTTAATTTAAATATTAAAAGACATAAGTAATTATTAAAGCAATAACGTGCACTGGTATATTAACTTAACTATGCAGTATCTTCGCATTTTATTTTTGAAACTTAAACTGTATTAATGTAGAATCATCAACCTTAAAGTTTTTAAGGGATGTTATTTATTTTGGTTCGGTTCAATATACAGTAAAAAAGCTTCATAAAACTGGCATTGGTTGGTACCAATGCTGGACGCATTGGTTGGTACCAATGCTGAAATTACGATGCTTTTCTATTGTGCGCACCATTATAATCAATTAAGTAATAATTATTACTTATTTAAAACTGGGAATCACGTATTTTTTGTATATTACGAAACAGGGTTTTCTAACCTCTGGAAATGAAATGGATTGATTTTCAATAAGTTACATAGCAATAATATTATAAACAAGTTGTACCTAACAATACGATATATGCATTGACAATACATACTCTCTAAACTATATTACACACAATATCGAAATATACAAGAGACTGTGTATTTATTGACAAAGTTTTAATTTCATAAATGTAAACTTAGTAACGACGCCCATACGAAATAAGACGTTTGATGTCATGTTTGCAAATATGTTCTGCATATTATATTCTGTGCCTTGTGTACTTAAACTCTAGATCCATTTTACAACCATGTTACGTAAATTATAATTAGTAATACAAATAAATCGTGTATTTAAACTGCCATAACTTTAATATTGTTGTTGAAATCGCAATTGAATGTATTTAGATTCGGTAGGACATTTAATCGCAATTGAATGTATTTAGATTGAGTTTATTTAAATTTTAGTTCGATGTTGCTAGTAAAACAGCGGCGGTGGATAGAATCGGCTAGGAATACTAATAATGTTAAAAGTAGGTAATGAAAGAATCTCCACAACTCTGTTGCTTTATGTTTAGCTAGCTCTGTTATTGCAATTATATAAACGGTTTTTTAAGAAACGTTTGTGCTATATCAGATATGTACAAAAAAAAGCAAATTTTAAACTAAAATTAATTAGGTAATTAATGCAACTTAGGTATGTACGCCCCTAAAAACCTATATATTTATTTATGTGATTCTATCTTAACTTGAACTCCAAAATTTTCTTCTGCCGTTCCAACTAATTAATATTTTAGGGTTTTTAAAAATAAGAAATTTACTTGTATAAAGTTTTGAACATTTTGTATTCCATCTATTAATCAATTTTCTTTTAAATCGCCGTAATCTAAAACTTTAGATGTAAAGACAGTTTTAAACATAAGTACGAAAGGTTTTAGATTCCTTTCAAATAATTAACCTCCAGTGAGAAACGCAATAATGTCAGTTAAATTGTTACTTGAGAATATTTAATATAAATAGTTTTAAGATAATACCTATGTCTGTTTAAAGTCCCTAATACTATGTGTTCGGTCTATATACATTGTAAATTTATTAGTATTAATGTACACGCTTAAAATAGAACACTTACTAACATTTTTAAACCGACATCTTTTCATTTACGATTTTAAAAGTTATATTAGATCTGTGCTTTAGTTTAATTAAGTATGTTTTGAGAAAATGTTCATTGTAGACTTGCGCGGAATACAGTTTTTTTTTTATCTAAGTTGCTACAGTCTGTTGCAAAAGAATGCAAGTGTGTGCTTGTATAAAAAAAAAACCAACCGAATTGAGAACCTCCTCCTTTTTGAAGTCGGTTAAAAACGGAAATAAATTGTTAATGATGATACAAATCTATTAAAGTATTCGCGCTAGGCTTAAAATGGAACACTTTTTCTTATTATTCCATATTTATTGAATGTAAAGTAATTCATATGCAATAACTGATATTAATGATAAACCATTACTTAGGTATACATAGAGACGAAACTAGTGATCTTATTAGCAATATTTTTTAATTCTGGCAAAACTCACAAGTGGCGTCGTAGGTCCTCGAATAAAGTTAAAAATATCAATATGATTAATTACTTTTCTCGATGCTTCAGATATCAGTATCAATAAGACTCTGTAACTTGCAATGTTACATCGATAAGATCTTGGATATCCTGTGATAAATGAATATTATGTGGCACTTTACAATGTTACAAGTTAAATATTTACATATTTAGACGATATTCGCGATAAATTCTCACGAGACTCTGCGCAATTATAAAACACAGGCGTCCAAATTTATGATCAACATAACTTGTGCCATTTTTTTTATATTGGATATTATTCCTTTTATTAGTACTAACATTTTTGTACATTTACTTATTCTTTAAATTATTTTGTAAATGTCCGCTATTTAAGTATGGAACCGGCATTGATTATTTATGTAAGGTTTATTTTGATATTTTTATTGAATAGACAGCGAAAATAAATCTAAGTACATACTGCCTTGTCCACTTCCTCTTTGCCTGGCCGGTGTACTGTATCAATATTAACACATTTCACTCTAATAAAATTTTGTTTGCTTTTTGTTTTTAAACTTGATAAATAATATTGTCACGTTCGATTAAGGGCGCGTATTCGATTTAGCGCAACTCAAAATCTAAACGACTGCTAGAACTTCGTAGCTGCATTGACACACACTAGTACAATACAATGGTCTGTTTGTGTGCATCAGAAAAAAATACGCACGAAATAAGCACGAATCATTGAAATTGGTCGGCAAACGACAGCGCGCGATGTTTTACAGTGCTTTTTAAAATAATTGTCTAAAATAAATGAGTTCGTATAACGGACTGAAAAATATTCTGTATAAAAATATCAGTTATGTTTTTATTCAAATAATGGTAAAAATATTGTCAAAGTGAACCTATTTTGTTCTTTTCATGTTTTTTTAATACATAATAGTAATATTTTCGTAAATTTGAAGTAGACTTTATCTCTCTGTAGTAGACTTTATGACTGTATATCCTGTTGGAAAAACGCATAAAACATAATATTTTGGCATACTGTAATGGTTGTATTCGTCCTGGAAGTTAACTCTGACATCTATTTTCGTAAAACGCTATGGAAGGATTGCCTTCGCTTTAAAAAACCATAATTTAAAATTATACTTTTACTCTGTAGTTCATTAAATCAAGTCTTAATCTTTCTAAAACTGTAATTGTCTTTAAATAATCTTCTCACATCATTACGATATTGCTCTAGAGCAAATCGAGAAAACATGAAGTTTTCGTCACGAATCGAATGCACGCTCTTAAACCTCTAATGCCCGGTTTCAGAGGTCTTCGGATAAACTTTCGATAGCTATTCATTCGACAAAGTTATCTATTTGAGTGATTTACTTCTTTAACTGAGTGCTCGGAAACGCAATATCGAACCAATAGCACTATCGAATAGATATAGTCCAGTTAAATCACCTCAGAAACTGGGCATAAAGGGAGTAAGGTACCTACTTAAAAATCCACCAATAGCTACACTACCTGATCAGTTCTTTGAATTGTTCTTAGGTGCATTGGAATTAGAAACCTCATATTAGCTGACCCCACATTAGGCGAGAGCGTTCCTCGAGCGTGTGAGTAGCGCGGGCGCGCTGCGTGATCGTCGCGTTCTTACTCCTTCGCCCGCTATCCCCGCCGCCCGCTACTGTTTCGGTCAGTCACAGGGCGGACAGTGTTGTGAAGGGGGTTAAACGCCAAGGCGAGCGCGGCGCGCTCGCTGCACACACGTTACACGGCGGCAACACGCAACGCTTACGCAGCACGCTCGCGGCGCCCGCGTCGCTCACACACCCGAGGAACGCGCACGCCTAATGTGGGGGACGCCTTAGATGTCCGTTCAATTATTTTCTAAACTGTTGGAAAGCTATTTGGTACATGAAAACTTTATGAATTTTCCAAACTTCATTTCAGAAATTATTTAGCTCTTCGTGTAGTAAACTAGTTTATTTGAAGAGTTTTATTGATAAAGAAATAAACTCAGAAAGTTAAATATATTTGATGTGAATAATTAAATATTGTGCAGGTTTGCGTTTTATTTATTAAGGTGGAAAGTAAAAGTAGTAGGGGCGTTCTGACGCAACGTCCGTGATTTTTATGGGGTACAAACAAGTGTTGTACACGGCTGTATTTATTATTTGTATGATAAGTATAAGAAAAAATATATTATTTATACATATATCCTAATAATTATTATTATGTTTTTATTCAATGAAAATCTTAGTTGTATTGGATCGTTATATTTTTAATGAGTTATTTGGATTTATCAAAATTTCTATATATTACGATTTATGTGCATTACTCAATCATGTTTAAGGTGGTTGTACGTTGTTTCATAGCTAATAGTTTTATAGAAATTCGGTTCACATAAATTTTTTCTAATAATTTCGTTTCATAGAATAATCAATACGCAGAATACTTACTTTCAAGATTTTCAAATCATTGATTTTTGTTTCACATAAAGTTTATTGTTAGAATAATCATATCATAGAATAACAAATCAAATATTCTTTATCCTTATATTTTTTATTTAATATAAAATGTTATTCCCAGGAATGAGACTCTCAGTTCTAACCAAACTTACTGCAAAGTGCAAGCAAGCATGAAGCGTGCAAGCAAGCATACAGCATGTAAGCAAGCATGCATCATGCAAGCAAGCATGCATCATGCAAGCAAGCATCCATTATCCAACCGAGCATGCAACATGCAGCAGGCATGGATTCTGTCACTGCTCCGGCGTTGCGGGGCTCCGGCGCTCCCACACGAGCTTATCGTCGCAGATGGTATTCACGCTCACCACCGCAGCTTCGGCTTACTGGCCGGTTACGCCGGCCAGTAAGCATGCAGCGTACAAGCAAGTATGCAGCATGCAAGCAAGCATGCAGCGTTCAAGCAAACATGCAGCGTACAAGCAAGTATGCAGCATGCAAGCAAGCATGCAGCGTTCAAGCAAACATACAGCGTTCAAGCAAGCATGCAGCGTGCAAGCAAGCATGCAGCGTGTAAGCAAGCATGCAGCGTGTAAGCTAGCATGCAGCGTGCAAGCTAGCATGCAGCGTGCAAGCTAGCATGCAGCGTGCAAGCAAGCATACAGCATGTAAGCAAGCAAGCATCATGCAAGCAAGCACGCACCATGCAAGCAAGCATGCATTATGCAAGCGAGCATGCAACATGCAGCAGGCATAGTTTCTGTCACGGCTCCGGCGTTGCGGCGCTCCGGCGGTCCCACGCGAGCTTATCGTCGCAGATGGTGAATACCATCACTGCAGCTTCGGCTTACTGGCCGGCCAGCCTCAGCCGCGGCGGCGGACGTTAAAACCACCTGCTCCTCAGCTCGGGGGCCACCTCGCCCCTCCACGCCTACGCAGATTTAAATTACACTCTAGATGTAGGGCAGACAAGACTACGTGGGGTCGGTTTCGCAGCGATTCGTTTCTGTCATTAACTTTGGTAGCACAACATATTGACTTTTTAAGACAACATTTTTGTTTTTGTCTATTTCGTTGAAATAAATTCCATGGAAAAATACAACAAACAAACAATATTCGTTAAAAATAATTCTACTTTTTGATAAGTTTGTTAAACAAAAAAATGTGATTAAAAATTCATTGAATTGTGTTTCTGTGAAATATTTTTCATTGAAGTAAATAAATAGTCTTTGATACAATAATAGTCGAAATAAAAATACGAGAACCAAATATTATGTTAAACATTTTCTGGGAAACGAAATTCTTTGAAATTTCTGTCTGCGAAACAAGGTCACCGTTTAAGGTGATCCTGGTGGTGATCCTGGTCAATAGTATCGGACCTAGATATAATAAAAAGTAACGATATTGTATGACTTTTTTGTAGAAAGGTATTAGATGTTTCAGTGTTACCATTAATTACACAGAATTCTGTTAATCTTGGAAAATAATGGGGTTGAATCAGCGTTTGATATTTTAAGTCAAAACTTGATCATTTGCGAGCTCTCGATTAGTTACTTATTAGATGTTTAAAAATGGTCGCAACTTTAAGATATCATTTGTTTAGACCGAAGTTATTGCTGTATACTTGCCCATCGAACATACCTAAGCTGTACTTTACTTAACAGATGGAATCAGGAATTGATTTAAATCTAAGAAATGTTTATTAACTCTATACGAGTCCGTTTGTGACAACGCACCGTTGTACGCAAAGCATGTTCATATGCGTAGCGACCTAGGTACAGGGCCTCCTAGAAGGGTGAATACAAGACGTGGTCTCATGTTGACGGGAAGGCTCACGAAGCGGAAAGCAAATAAATCGTGTTAAAACTAAAAGTGCACGCCGTAAACGTGTAAATGTAATAAGAGTAATCGAAAAAGCTTGTTCCACTACTTCTGCAGCATGTACCTATATATTCTTGGGTTTTCTTAGCATGTCTGACACTTGGAGTTGAAATGTGATCAGAAACTTGAACAGTTGTTCTTCACGCGGGCTTGCTCCTGGATTCGCAAATCCGCATGCCAGTAAAGTCCTTAAAGCAATACTATTTCAAATAACTTTTCATGCAGTTAAAACGATAGAAATACAGTGAGAATAGTGCCTGCACGAATTACTTTGTTACTCGACGTACTTAGCTCATGACTTATCGGGTCTTAATATTTTAAAAAGTTGTTAAAATTGCTAGCATTTACCTGAAATGTCGTATAGAATAGTTAATAGACTTTAATGCCTATTATTAAACACCAGAAATGCTTGTCAATGTTATTATTCGTGTAAACTAAGTATTATTTTCGTATCATATTTATTTAATTTTGTACTTTTTTGGCTTTAGATTGTAAGTTCTTTACTTTAATTGAAACTCGTAGGTAGAGTCATAGTTTATACAAGATTGTAAGTAATGAAATGGAAGGCCTGTATAACTTTAATTAATAAGAGGTGCTGAAAGCTCATGTTTCAAAGTGCACATAGCAAAGGTGTTAATTATCAAGTGTCGTGTGCGCACGCGCAAGTCGTTGGAGCTAGTTTAGATTGAATTTGGGACTATGCAATGGTCTTTAAAATGAGTGTTGTTTATGTATGTGCATTTACCTTGTATTTGTTTCGCAATACGGCTTTACTGAAAGTCGATCAAGTGTAATGTTCGTGCTAGGTCACATTGCGTTTGTAATAGGTACAGTATGTATATAAATGTTGGTGATAACACGCTCAGCACGTTTAGTAAGCAATCTAAAAGTTATCAAGGTTGTAAAAAACGTTTTACGATAATCTTAAGTAAACCTGCCTTGTAAACGTTGTAATCAATAAGTGTTTCTACTGGATTGTGCTGTTTAATGACTATTAGTATAATTTCACAAGCTATTTTCAATTCTGTTAATGATAATAAATATTCCAATGAGATTTTTTCATGTGAAAATTCATAAATAACAGAGTTATTTTCTATTTGCTCATTAAACTCAGTGAGTAGGTCGCCTTTAACTGTATTATTGCGGGGAATCTCTTCAGGTTAAAAGGATTGTTCATTTGAACTTAGTTCAATTAAGTTTAGTTCTGCCAGAACGAGCCAACCCACAATCTCTAAATAGTACAATTAAATACGTCAAACTGAAATTATATACTATCCAGCAACTGACTCCACCGAACTCCCGGACTCCGGAAGCCTGAACTCCACAGAAGCGGCAAGGAGAGGAGACGACTCGTCAACAACCAATAGAACACTGTATTGCGTTGAAGCTAAACAGTGAGATGTGAAAATAACGCAAGCCGATTGGTTGTTCGAAACATCTCTCCTCTCCGCTTTAGTTTAGTCTGGGCCTAACGTTCAATGTACAGACAGCGTCATCAACTGCTAACCCCCTTTCCGAAGAGATTTCAATGCGTGGGGGGTAAGCAGTTGATGACGCTGTTTGTACGTCCCAAACGTATGCTTGAAATAAACTTAAAATCAATCAGTGTTAGATATCTAAAATCCATAGTTACAATTACTTCGAAAAAAAGGAGAAATTTTGTCGTGTATTGGTTCGATTTGGCATAACTGACCCCATTTATAATCGTGTTATAATTAAGTAAAACTAAAACCAATTGAGTAGTAGACACCATAACCAGTTTATTCCAAGACATAACTTCTTTTAATAAGAAAACATATATTTTACCCCTGAAAAATCTTTGAAAGATAGGGTTTCCAGACCTATTAAAATAGCTTTTTTTTTTCAAAGTTTGAAATCAAGTTACAGTCAGTTGAGTTGGGAAATAAATTGCGTCACAGATTGCTCTACTGCCCTAAATGATGTATGGGAGAATCACGTTTTGACAGCTCATAAAGAGTAAGTCAATTGAGGTTGGTGTTTACTACCCAATTGCAGAGCAAGGAGGGCCTTTCATGCACTCATGCAGTGAAAGTACTAGCAATAATACAGGAGACCATTTTAAGGGTTTTCATAAATTTTTCCTTCATTTTGAAAAGTCACATTTGTAGATTCTGTGCTTCAAATTGAAACGCATGTCACCTAATGTAATCTCCGGGCCATCACGACTTTTTAATTAATAAGTGTTAGATATTATTACGATTAAATAATTAATAGATCTAAAATCGTGATAGGTTTAGCTAATTATGAAAATAGTCATCTAGTTAGATATTAAACAGTCAATTTCAATTTAATAACTCGAAGTCTTATTACAAACTAACGGAATTATAGCAAGTGACAAGTGACAGATTTTAAAATATAACTGTACCTTAATTTTTTTTTTTATGCCGTACACTCGGGGACGTGCCTTAAAACATTTAATCCAACTGCATACACATACACTGCATATGCATATACTGCATAGGTAGGTTACAGCTGATACCGAGCAGATGGGTCATAACAACAAAATTATTTTCGATATTTTCGAATTTAATGATTTGGAATAGACTGTGTCAAGCACGACTATAAGATTGAAATCCGCATATTTTTAAAATTGATAAAGTCATTTTTTTAATTGATGACATAGACTTAAAACATGCTGTATAATAGTTTCAAGCATTCCCCTCACTGACTTATCTCAACGAATCAATCTGTACGTTTATTATAACGCTAACAATAAAAGGAACATAAAAAAAATGTGAAAAGTGGTGTAATAGTCAATTAAAATTATTGATTAATTTCTTTTTAAGTGACGTGCCTGAGTGCGGCAAGTTGGATCAATTTCACCACAGATACTCTGTTAATTTACTAAATGACATTACCCGCACAGTACGCAAAATACTCAAATGGTTTCTTCTCATGTACCACAATAATTACACCACGGCACTTCGTGTTTGGGCGCCAATGGTAATGCATAACTTACAACATTTTATCATCTATGTCAACCGTGTATAGGTTATTGACCACAAGTCCACAACGCATCCACAGGTAGATAGCACAGGAGGTGTCTTTCGCGAGCAACAATGTGGCAGACACGTTTTTGTAATAACCACAACACAACTATACCCTTTTCACAATAAGATTAGACATTTACAAACACCTGTTTTACAGTCCGTTCAACCGATTTTGACTTATATTGCGTTGGTAGCAGGACAAATCGCAACTGCAGTAAACAGTTGTTATTGTAACCACTTTTTTGCCTCTTAAGCCTACGGAATACAAGTCAAAATCGATTGAAGGGACTGTAAAAAAGGTTTGTGATTATGTCTAATCTTATTGTGAACAGGGTATAGGTACCTACAACATGATGCAACGACACTATTCATACGGCACCTAACACTGCTGGCCCACTTTTGTGACTGAGGCCCTAAATGACAAACTTTAAAAAGTTTACACACATTGTCAACAGAGTTCGGTGAATTGGCACATTAATCCTGCGCATGTACCTACTGCTTGATTTCGATATTTTTTTGAATCTTTTTTTGTATTGTGAACATAAGGTTACCGCCTCCAAAACTAGGTCGTGTAATATTTTTATTTCATACGACTTTTGATGCATGTTCATAGAACTCTAGTTGATTGTTGATATATCGTTAATCTGAATACTGGAAGATGTCTATAAAATTATAACGTAATTGTTAAGGTGCAAGCGCTAGGGCGGCCCGCAAAATTCAAACATTCTTACGTTTTTGCCCATTTCAGCTCAGTAAAATAATAAAAAGATTGAAGGCGACAGTAATAAATATGTCTTTATGCAATTATAATCATCAACATAACTCTCCATAATAATCCGTAAATGTTATGTGTTAACTAATTAGGCAGATTACGGATTATTGTAGTTTTATTACTAAGTATACAACCAGCCGTCTTTGTACCTTTCTGCATGACGTAGGTATAAATAAATACTTACTCAGCTGGAAATTGCAAAAACTTAAGAGTATTTAAATTCGCGGGTCTCCCTAGCGCTTAAGCTAGCAGTGAGCTCTCTTAAAATATTAGCGAGAATAGACAATGTTCATAATAAATATAATAATTTTCGATATCGTTGTTTTATTTTGTACCTTGACATTTTATCGTTTTACCCATTGCGGACTCACCCACTGTCCATATCCCTGGTGGCATGGTGGGTCTAGAACTATACCACTCATCTAACCTAACCCAAATGATTCACCAACAAGGGGATCTGGCGCTCGGCGGCCGCTACCACGGCACCGCTCGTTTCGCTCGCTTACCTTCGCGCTTCAATGGTCACAGTTGTAAGCTTTTTTTTTTTTAACGTGGGGAAATCCTCATGAACTATCCCCCGTCCGGGGAAGACGGGTACGGGATTCGCTCGCGCGCGGTGCATGCGCGAGCGAATCCCGTACCCCCACCCATACCTAGGTCAGTCGAGGAACACCGTGGTGGTTTTAGCCGGTAAGAGTCCGGCACACTCCCCCGTATCACCCGTCCGGGGAAGAGTCGCAGTTCTAACCTAACCTAACCGAAACGATTTTTCTCAGTGGTACAGACAGCGTCATCAACTGCTAACCCCCCGCGCGTTGAAATTTCTTCGCATAGGGGGTAAGCAGTTGATGACGCTGTCTGTACCTATAGTTTTAGACCCACCATACACCCAGGGGTATGGTGGGACCGCACACGTTTTACCAATCAAAATCTGCTCGCCTAAAGACTTCGCGACCGGCCGGCCTGGAATGCGACGAGACAATGAATTTCGGAGATTTTTGTAATATGTAAGTAGGTAGGTAGGTACTTACCTTACCTATATAATACTGTGTCAAGGAAGTCCTACCGGGAATTATTCAAAAACAAAATATGTACCTATTAAAATCTAAATTTATTGTACCTACAGACGCCAGCTCATCAAGTTATTCCCAACTGTCAAATTTTCCCAATTGAAACTGAACCTTATACTTTGGTAATAAAGCTGAAAATCTATCAAAGTATTTTGACAGATTGTTGTAGCTTGATGTGCTGGCCTCTGTACCTATCGCCTTCAAAGTAGTTCCCTTCCGTAATTAATACCTACATTAACGCCAAGGAATAACCCAATAATCAAAACATTTTTAGACGCATTTTTTGGAATCCACTTCAGTAGGTACCTACCTACTTGCCGCAATTTTTTTCTTTTACATCATCTTTTTTCAGTTAAGACTCCATTCCGAATCTTATTGACTGGTTTGCATTGTAACTCATAAACTCATGTCTCGTCACCAGTAACAATGCGTTTTATGAATGTGGGGTCGGAATTGATACTTTCCATGTAGGTACGTCTTCAGCAACCTTTACGCGATTGAGATTTTGCAGACGACAAGAGAGACTGATTTTTTTAGAGTATAAAGTGTGGTTTTGTTCAATACTCTCTATTTCAAATGTGCACATAGACTAAAAAAATCATTAAAAAAAAATAGAAAGTAGGTTTTGTTCTTCACCTCCTCAATTATTAGCTGTTGTTCCTACGAAATTAACCGTATCATTATTACTAACAGTTGTATATTTGCATAATAATTTAAAATAATATTTTTATTTTGGAAATACACAAATAGGTACTTACCTACATATTATACCATAATAGGCTAATTGAATAGATTATAGGTATAGCTTAGTTTTATTTGAATAGAAATTGTAAGTATTTGTGAACTGGTCAAGAACTAATGGATATTATTTCAGTTTCCCAAAAGGTCCTGAAATTAAAAATAAGTCTATAGATGCAACAGGCAGGGAAAATAAATGGTTTCCCACAAACCTAAGTGTAATTTGTTCGTCCCATTTTCAAGAGGATTGTTTTAAGCCATCTGCGAAAAGACGTCAGCTTTTTGAGTGGGCTGTACCTATATTGAAATTAAGATTATACCTATTTTAAATCTTAAGTTAACTACGAGTATTTAAATAGTACAGCCATATGCAAAAGTATTAGGTGAACCCATTGTCTTACACATTTTCCAAAACTATCCATCTTCACTGCATCTGCGGCATGTTTACTTGAAGATAAAAACAATAAATAAAGGTTCCAAGGTTTAGGAATAGGCGTAGGTAGTAGGTACCTGTTGGATATTATTTGCCAACGGTGTATCTGGTGAGGAAAGACCCAATCTCGTGATACAATGCTTAGAACAGCTAATCTACAAGACCGGAATCGAAATTGTTTCGTTGACTTTTGATGGTTGCCCGGCAAATGTCACAATGGTAAAACAGCTAGGATGCATATTAAATGACACGGAAATGAAAACTAAATTCGAACATCCATGTTCCAAGGAGCCAGTTTTTATCATATTTGATGCCTGTCATATGCTAAAGCTAATACGAAATGCATTCCAAGCATATGGAATCATCAAAGATTGCCAAAACAGACCCATAGTGTGGTTACATTTGAAAAGATTGGATTTTAATTTTAACAACCAAAAAATTAAAGTTCGTTTGGCATCACAACTGTTTAGCAACAGCGTTGCTTATGCTCTAGGTTTTTGTTGATTTGTATAAGAAGTCTAAAAAAATGTAGGTACATAAAAGTTTTAGATAAAAAAAGCTTCAGTTTTTACCAGCATATAAGTTGTCTCAAGATCATCTTGAATTGATGTTTGGTCACATACGAGCTCATGGTGGTTGTAACACAAATCCTACGGCTCGTCAATTTATGGCTATTTATAAAAATCTGATAATAAAATCAGAACTACATGATTTTAACAGCGGAAACTGCCAGTCACTTGAAGAAATTTCCGGTTTGTGTTGTGAGCCTGCTGTTGATAAAATTAATACTTAGAACCTCAGCACATAATATACTGTGGAAAGATCCCGAGGATGAACTAAAGTAGCTATATGAGCAAGCTTTATTTGACGAAGAGATAGATGTGCTTACACGAGATATCACAGAAATAACCGGTAATAACATACATGGCAGGGTTTGTGGTACATGCGCTATCAAAAATTTGAAATGTGATTGCTGTGTATCGGCGTTGCTAGCTACCGAAATAAATCATAATCACAGATTTAACAGAGGTGGTATTGTTTATCCCTCTGAGGATGTTATACTCATTTGTAAGAAGATGGAAGGGGTTATAAAGAAAACCGTCGTACCTGCAACCTGCATTCCAAGTAACTTCAAAGTTTACAAGTTTACAAAGACGTTGCTAGTTCCAAAAGCTCTTAGGCACTTTATCGGTACAAATATTTTTTCATCAATTGATTTTCAGCAGTTTGAGCAAAACCCGATGGATAATCATATTATCCAATTGACAAAATTTGTGATGGAAAAATATAATATTGATATTCGTCTACATTTTTTGGTTAAGAATGTAACACCTAAATATTATCAAAACGTCAGATATTGACTAAGTACAAGAACTTACATTTCAAAGGTCAATAATGCCTAACCCAACACACAACAATTCAACACCAGCACATATGAAACTTCATAAACATAAACGTATGCATTCTTCTTCACACATTGACATGTTTATCCTGTCTATACCCTGTCCATTGGGTTATTGGTTTTTTGACAGCTGCCTTATAATTAAAATGTGTTATAAAATAAATATATAAACTGCCTAATCTTGTTGGATTCTCTGATTCATGACCTCTTACAGACATTAGTATAATACAGGTAGGTACCTATGCGTATCAGTTTTTACAAAAAACATAAATTTTGTTCACTAGTTGCAGCTGTCAAAAAACGATTAAACTAGTGGACAGAGTATAGTTACCGAAACTTTAATAACAATGTCAGCTCTCTGTCACAAACGTAAGCGTAATCTCGTACATTCGTGACGAGTACATAACCGTTACCATTTTATAACTGTAAGCAAAAATCACGTAATAAAAACAAGCAAGCAAATAGAAACCTGCCAGCACACACCATAATGCAGCGGTACAAAGCCCGCGCATGTGGCTGAAAGATATAGCATCCCATTTAAGAAATATATACTACACACGCTATAAAATCATCTCTATAGGCAACTCAACCATTCATCTCTCAATCAGCTAATATTTTTGCGACACATTTCATTAAACTTTTCACAAAATTAATGGTTCTAAAATTCATCAGTCATCAACTAAACTAATCTCACGAACTAGCATCCAAAGCGCACACATAGCATGCGTCTTCCAGGGCAGCACCCGAAGCGCACGCATAGCACGCATCTTCTAAAACCAGGCACTCCATGGCGCCAGTTTGTGGGGCGTGCATCCAGACTGCACCAGCCAGCCGATCCAACCAGCAAGGCAAGCACATGCATCACACTCACTCGCACGTATACACAATACACGTGCAACCAGATCTTGGAAAAGAAATGTAAGAACATGAGGTTTAGTTGAAACTTATTCTCAAAAAATAATAGTTCAAAAAACTAAAAACACGCTTTTAACCATGACGCCACAAGCGGGATCTGCTCGCTAAACAACTAGCAAACATAACATCTGCTTCTAAACAAAATGTGAGATCTGAAAACTTAACGTGGGGTCTGTCCATAAGCGAGGTCTGCTCGCAAAAATAACGTGGGGTCTGCCCACCAGCGAGGTCTGCTCGCAAAAATAACTTGGGGTCTGCCCACCAGCGAGGTCTGCTCGCAAAAATATCGTGGGGTCTGCCCACCAGCGAGGTCTGCTCGACAACATAACGTGGGGTCTGCCCACAAGCGAGGTCTGCTCGCAAACACGACGTGGGGTCTGCCCACAAGAAGCTACACAGTAGCTAACAATAGTACACACACAGTAGCTAACAGATTAAATTGGTTTCAGATATTGATCTTACTTTCAAAGTAGGTGGGCATACGTATCTGTAGTCCACTTTTGTCATCATAGTATTCGACCTGGGTGGGTTTCCCGCAGGAAACAGCAACCAGCTGCACCTCAAATTGCCCATGAATAAGCGCTTTTACCACACGGTGACATACGTGACCACAACGCTTGCGCCAATCGCCTTAGCAACAGCGACACAACGCGCTCGGTATGGCGCTGCAATGTCTGGACCGTCTGGCGCCGGGAAGTCGGCGGCGACGCGCCACGCTCGTGCCGTGGTGATTCTTGTGAAAATACCCTCCTAAAATTATTTAAAGGTTTTCATTTGAACTTGCTATTATCGTTACGATTGAAAACACTATGTGCACTGGTTTTCATAATTATGAGCATTTTGGCATAATACATTTCACAAATCTCGACAAGTAATCCACTATGCATTAGTGTACCTAGAGAATGAAATTAGGATTCCTTGCAAAAACACGAACGCGCATGTTCACCACAGGTAAAATACTTGTCAGATGTACAGTCAGCAAAGGAGATAGGTATGCAGGGTCGTCAGATATAGTTAAAGTTTACTTAGAAACTGATGGACGTTTTTGAATAAAATTATACTAAATTAAGAGACAATAAATATTTCAATGATTTAATAAAATTTCATTCGAAAACATCCATCGGTTTTTGAGTAAACTTCAACCATTTCGGGTGACCTGCATACCTATCTCTTTTGCTGACTGTACACAACATTGTACGGAATGTTCGCGATATCGATAAATCGTGGGCACAATTTTATAAGTAATTTAGAAATTAGGCCATGTACACATGGTGCTAACCCACTCGCTGAGCCAGTGTACAGGCTTTCCTTATGACAATGACTAACGATTAAGCGATCGAGTTTTATCAACTTCATCGCACCACATATCGACATCATGAACACTCAGATCAAAATCAGAGAAAATATTGGTTTGATCTCACCGGGATTATCATCATAGCGTCTAGAAAGCATTCAACGATGTTCGTGGCGTCTATGTGGCGTCCTTTTCCGTCGGCTGCGGTGTGGCGGCAAACTTTTGAGTTGAGACGGTAGGCGCTGGGGGTGCGCAGACAGGTGTTGTGTGGGGTTCAACGTCTATCGGCGGCGTGCACGGCATAGTCAGAGCGCGCCTGGAACCAGGGCTCGCCAACAAAGAAGGTCGCAGTCGCCGGTCCCACACGTGACTCGTTGAAGGACGGTAGCACGGGCGGTCTCGGCGGCAACCGTTGCTACGGTGCCAGCCGGTAGCTCGGCCGCCTGCGGCGCCGTCTTGCACCGTGCTGACAACAGTGATGTCGCGTGCCTATGTTGTAGCGGTGGCATATGCCCACGCCGGGCACACAACGACGAAGTATGGCACCGCGGTGACGGGGCCCGGCGGCACCGTGATGGCGGCGAGGGTCGACGCGCGCTGTCAAGCGACCGCGACTCGTATCGTTCATGCGATCGAGATGGTTGTGTTGCGGATCGCCTGGACTTACCATCAGGCATGCGGTGGCGATGTCTTCTCGATCGCCGAGCCGAACTACCACGTCGGCTGCGATGGTACTCACATTCCGACCCGTCTGACATTTTCCTTAAAATAAATCAAACATACAAAACCAGATAGGCAAGACAGAATCTCAAAGTTCAGATCCCACTTCTGATGTTATAGATTTGATTCTAATTTACTTAAAAAAAAAACCCAATTGGCAATAACAAGTACGTCTGATTTAATCAACTATTCAAATACAACAAAATAAAAATGTGGATAGATAAATGTCAGACTGAATATCACACAGAAATGTTATCGCGTCGATGGCTGTTGGTAAAAGAGGGCAGTCGCTGGCGTGGCGTGCGCGGTGTTTTAAACCCTCGGTGAGACCATGTTATCTCTTACAACATATTATGTTGGAGTTAGTTGTCAATTACAATTGTGGGTAGCCAACAAAATTTGTTATGAATTATTTTAATCGGAACATGATTTATGGAGTAGGTACGGTTTACGCATTAATTGATTTTTGGCAACTTATTCCGATGGTTTTGTTCAAAACAATTGTCAAATCACCATTGTTTATTTATTTTTGTATTATTTGATTACTTTATAATGTAAATCTTATTAAATGTACTTAGCACATTTCAGTGTTTTGTATCAAGGTTACACGTGTCGTACTTCTGGGCGTCATCGTACAGAGTTGTCGTAGAGGGATTGCAAGGTAGGGACATCGTCCTATTAAAGTATACACTTTTTTTTATCATTTGATAGGCATACGTTTGACCACTATCTCACCTGATGGGAAGCGATGATGCGGTCTAAGATGGAGCACGCTTGCCTAGAAGTAACCTATTCACTCTTGACTTAAAGTACTCTCTGTATGTCTGCCAGCCTTTGAGATCTAATCCAGCCTGTTCCTTTGCTGCCCCCCTCTTAGTGACGCCGACGACGAGGACCGTACCCAGCAGGGGGCGCTCTTAGTGTGTAGTCGCTTAGTTTTAAAGTTCTTTGCCTGGGCTTTAGGCCTTAATTTCACTTTTAAGGCACCACAAGAAATTCCGGCTAAGCAGCCCAAAACTTCCTAGGTTGACCGGCGAAATACCATTCCGAAAAAAATAATATGCCAGGCAGTCGATCTTGGGATTCGACTCTATAAAGAGCTCCTGCTCCCGACAAAACTGTCGGTTTGCTGTGGTGATGTATATTCACTCTGTATTTAGGTGGGTTGGGCCCTATATGAACTGTAATGTCTATTTTCTTCTTCAGAGAGCCCTATCAAAAGTTTCAGTAATGGTATCCTGATCCTAGTAACTTTACCTGCCATAATGAAGCACTATTCCTCTTCCACTAACACACTATTCCTCGAACAAACCCCTAAGCGTTTGTTCGAGTAACTGTATTGTTACTATACCTTTTAACCTACTTTACCTATCTTGTTACTAATTACCATTTATATTGTGTTATTTTTAATAGTGTAACTAGTACTGTAATTATTTATAGTCCCAATAAAATAGGAACTCTAAACCCTGACGATATACCGCTCGGCTCTCCTGATTTTTAGTGTTCATAATACCACATCGAAAACAGAAACAGCATGTTCATAAATCCTTATTTATATAAATAGAGCACCTAGACATTACTGATTTTAGATTTTAAGTACGTCAGTTATATCAATTAGCTGACCCACCTTTGCATTATATGGTTGAGATTTTTTAGAAAACGAATCGATAGTATTTTATAATTCGTTTCTAATTTTCTACCATTTGAGCAACGTGAATAAAATATAAAATAATTTCAAATTCTATCGATCCGGATTCTAGATAATCTCAACCATTTATGAAAAGGTGGGTCAGCTAATTGCTACAATTTTGTCGCACATGTGAGTGTGGTATCTTCAAATGACATAAGTACAAGATTATGTATTTCCATCGTTAAATTTCTAAAGTAAAAAAAGTACTTAGTAATAATTGATAAATATTTACAACCTATCAGACACCAATATGAGCTATGCTGCTATACAAGAATCCACTATTGAGCTCGGAATCAGCATTAACAAGGACTATGAAACACCGAGCGGAAAGGTATTTGATCTGGAGAATCAAAATAAGGAAATCCAATACACAAGTCTCCAATCAAGCTCGACAAATATTGAGCTACGTACCGTTCCACCAAACGATGTTGAGAAAGTAGGAGATCTTATAACGATGGTGTCAGATAGAGGGAAAGCTGTAGATCTTGGAATATGCGAGACAGACCTAATAGATATACGCCGTCCAGGTAAGCCCGGAACATCAACCACCCGGCTGCCACAAGCTTCCAAATCCCGCGTCATCGTTCGGGTGCCTGCTACTACGGCAGATGTAACGATGGGCGAATCAGACAAGGATGGGCAGTTGATGGATGGTTGGACGGAAGTTCGACACCGGCGCTCCCAACGCTCGCTCGGAAATGTTTTGCGTGGGACAGCGGCACCTGGTACCACTAAGTTAGAAGCCTCAGAAAGATGGAGATATCTGCACCTCTTCTATGTAGCAGGGTACTTCTGATAGCCAAGTTTGTAAACACTTAAATACTATCTGTGGAAATGATGTCTGCACGGTGGAAACTCTCAAACCCCGTGGTAATTACTCATCGTTCAAGTTGGGTGTGCCCTCGAAATTAGCTGAACAAGTTATGGCGGCACAAAACTGGGCGGAGGACATGGCGCCGTAACTTTCGTGCCCGAAGTGGTGAAACACAGTAACCTTCTTGTCACACCTTCCACTACTCTATTCTCTACTACTCTATACCAGAACGTTCGCGGGCTCAAAACAAAATTACCTACATGGAGTTTCAGCTGGCTGCTCTCCGAGCATGACATAGTAGCCGTCACGGAGACGAATCTGGATAGCTCAGTGGAGAACTCTGAGATGTCAGGTGGAGATTGGCGCATTTTGCGCAGGGACCGGGGGACTCCGGGCGGTGGCGTGTTACTAGCTGCGCGTCCTGGCATCACTATGAGTAGGCGACATGAACTCGAGACGGACTATGGCGAAGATATATGGGCTACTATCATAATGCCTGGCCTAAATGTATCTGTGTGTGTGGTTTACATAAAGCCGACTGCAACTGACGACGATTACATGTCGTGGTTCTGTAAGGTTGAGAGCGTCATGTCCAAATTGAACGGAACTGTAATTATTTTAGGCGATCTAAATTTAAAAAGTGCATCTGTAAATGTCAACAATTATTAGCATTAGATATTGCGGTAACTATCACAACCACGGAACAGATAAATAGAGTTGGAATGGTAATGTGGGCGTGGCAAGCGCGCCACAATTATGACTTGACGATCATAACTCGACCGATTCAAATTCAAATTCAAATTCTTTATTGCATTCCATATGTATTAAATAGGTGGTTTATCAAGAAGTTGACCAATATGGACCCTGTCGTGCACAGCAAAATCGGGAGAGAGGAAGAGGGCTAAGTTAAGGCTTAAATTATTTGATGAGTTTAATTGGGTGTTTGTTTTATATTATTAGATTTGTGTATAGGTATAGTGTATTAGTTATTTTAATTTTATGTATTGTATTAGAATAATGTAGGTAATTATTACAAAATTAATTAATATTACAATATAGGTAAGGAATTTTTATTAAATTATGTTATTATTTATGAATTAATATTTATTTTTGAATTTTTGTATTCCGTATTTCACTAAATATATATTTCAAAATGTTTGGTTTATATGAGAGAGAATAATTTTATTTTGCAATCGATTTGTCATCTAAAAACTCCTTTACTGAGTAGTATGACTTGGATTCCAGAAAATGTTTCAATTTATTAATAAATATATTTGTTGTGCTTGCTTCTCGAATTTCATTTGGCAGTTTATTATACATTTTGATGGACATAACTAATGGGCTGGTTGAGTGCATTTTAAGTCGGAATTGAGGTATGTTTAATTTGTTTTTGTTGTGTCTAGAAGTGTATCTTGTTTGAGTTTCTTCGCAAGTGGTGTAAAATTCTGGGTGTTTTCTGACAAATTTACATAATTCTAAGATATATAAACAGGGAAGTGTGAGTATTTTGAGTTTTTGGAAGTGTGGTTTGCAGCTATCCGTTTGTTCTATGTTGGTTATTATTCGAATTAACTTCTTTTGTAAAATAAATATGGTTTGTGAATCTGTACTGTTACCCCACAGCATGACCCCATAGCTGAGCCATGCCTGAGCATACGCATAATAAGTGGCTAGTGCAGTCTGCAGGTTGGTAGTTTTTTTAATTTTGCGTAAGGCATATGAAAATTTTGATAGTTTTGCTCTTATTTTTTGTATATGGGATTTCCAATTTACGTGGGTATCTATAGATAAACCGAGGAGAGTAAATTCATTTACTTGTTCCAGTTTTGCATTATTAAAAATTATATTTAGTGTCAATGGGGGTTTTTGATGGGGATGAAAAGTGATTAATTTTGTTTTGGCGAAGTTAATTTCCAAATTATGGTTTTCCATCCAGTTTACAGCAGTCGAAAGAAGGGAGTATATTTTAGCGTCTATATTTTCATCGTTCTGGCATGAGGTAAGCAGAGAGATGTCGTCCGCAAATAGAACACATGGTTCGTTTATAATTTTAGGAAGGTCATTAATATAGATGAGAAATAAAAGGCAGCCTAAGTATTACACTTCCTTGAGGGATTGACGCATTAACTGCTTTACTGTCAGATCTTATTTTAATTATTTATTTTGTGTTTTTATCGAAATATTCAATTTCTACTAGTTGAGCCCTATCTTTTAGGTATGATGCAATTCATTCGTACACCGCGTTTAGTGTGCTTCGGTCCACTTTGGAGAAGAAATCTCTGCATTAAAATGCCGTATTGTGCCATAATAACTTGCAAAACAAATAGTCAGACCTCAAGTACAGAGGGAGGAGGTATATCTTTCCATCAGTAAGTCGAAAATAACATTTAATTAAAATATTATTCGTAAAAAGCTTAAAATATAATGGTCATTATGAAATTTCATATATACACGACATGATTGCATTAAGTTACAAAAAGCATACATTGCCCGATGTGTACTCGCTTAATCAACGCAATGACCGAGTCCGCTTGCAATGTACTGCATCATGCATGCATTGCATTCTCTACACTTCAACCATGGAGATTATAAGGTTAGCCATGATTGGCCAGTCTTGTCTATCGATAGTGAGGTACCATGTGGTGAGATACAATCATCGATAGAAAACTCGACTAAGTATATTTACGTTTGACAAAGATTATTTTTGAAATATCATATATTTAATTAATGATAGTATATTTTTAGTTAGACGTATATTTCGCATAGTAATCGCACTATAACCGTAGGAAAATAAATTGTGTCTCATTGTCGGCGCTTGACCGGTTATTATATTAATCATTGAATGAATGTGATAGAATGATATAAAAGAGACATGTAGACCTGTCACCTACGAGTATTTACTATATTGTATTGTATTTAGAATTACAATTTAAATAAAATCCTATTTGACTTATGTATAAAATTATAAATTTTAGGTTTCCTAAAATACCTTACGTCATGGAGGGAACAATGGATAGACGTGACAGGTAGACGAAACTGGATACCTACAAATACAAGTACTATTTGCTCTAAACATTTTGCTGAAAATGATTTCATCATTTAAACATTTGGTATGTAGGTAGGTACATGCTCGGCTGCATAGTGTGCGTTTTATATAAGACTTCAATTTGGTCTCATTTAGTTGAACAATGTGGGGAGGAATTTTATTGTAATACTAGCGGTCCCGGCAGACGTTGTCCTGCAACCCGACTGCAGCACCACCTACCGGGTCCAATTGTGAATCTAAACCATTCTTGAATCCACTGGAACACACACAATTTTTTTTTTCCAAATCGGTTAAGCCGTTTTGGAGGAGTTCACTTTCATACACACGCACAGAAGATTTTTATATATAAGATTTTAAATAGAACCCCCTGAAAGATTTATCTACTTTATCCAGCCTGAAACTTGGTTGATTTTTTGGTGATTATTTGTCATTTATAAACGAAAAATGATTGATTGATTGATGATTGATTGATTTTTATTTCATGTTTCAATTCCCCATAAATTCATTAAACTCCATTTTTTTAAATACACAGCAGTTAAACGAACTAAGAATTTATCGAAAAAAAAATATCGGCTTTATCAGGCACTAGCGTAAATGACAAATTTTATGGTTTTTTGCGTGTGTGAGTGTCCAATGCCAACGGGAATCTGTGCTAGTGTGTAATCGAATAGCTACCCTGCGATTTATGTGCGTGTGATTTGGTAGTGTGCGAAATATTAATATACATAGTATTGCGTATGTATTAGAAATTAAAATAGTGGGAGTAAACGGCGACACTGGTTTTAAAACAAAATTGAAGCGAGGGCCTTTCCAACTCTATTTATCTGTTCCGTGATCACAACAGTTAAGGTTTGCGAAAAATTAGACCCCAGTAACATTAATAGAAGTAGGGATTGGAATTTTAGCAAAGGAGACTACAAGCTTTTATACGATCAAATTAGCTCAGCCCCATGGCAAGACGATCTTTGCTGCATTGATGCACGCTCCGCTACTGATAAGTTTTAAGAAATAATGTATGACGTATTTGATTCTTCTGTTCCAAAGAAAAAGAGATTGAGTTCTGGTTATAGGCGATATCCAGTATGGTTCACTAGGGACATTGTTAATGACACTCTGCGTAAAAATAAACTCCATAAGAAACGGAAACTATCACGCTGTCATCTAACATATGCTGAGTTTAGTGCTATGAGATCAGATTTAAAATTGAGAACCCAGGAGGCCTACCAATCATACTGTCATACTGTAGAGACTAGCATAGGAAAGAATCCACGACAGTTCTGGCAACACGTATCCAGTCTGCGTTCAAAGGGTGGTTTCGAGCCAAGTGTTTCATATAATGGTGAGACCAGTTCGGGTGTCAAAGCGGCTGAAGCATTTGCTCATTATTTTGCCAGCGTGTTCTTGCCTGATACACCAAAATTAGACCCAGACGCAAGTAACCTGAACCTGAGTAGTGATGAAGATAATATTCCTCTTCCCTTTTTGACCCCACTGGATGTTGTTAAGGGAATTGCAAAACTCAAACCATGTAGCTCGATTGGTCCTGACAACATCCCTGCTTTTATCCTTAAGGGATGCTACGAAACCTTAGCAGCTCCTCTCTGTCATGTTTTTAACCTTGCCCTTCGGTCCGGCCGAAACCAGCAACAAATCATCTGTGGAGGATCACAGACCTATCGCTATCCTACCAACCATTGCGAAGGTTTTAGAACATATAATCCATACTTTCATCTACAGCCCTATAAATATGTTTCTGTCGACTGACAGATGTATGGGCGACTGCCCAGCACGGTTTTCGGTCGGGTCGCTCCGTCGACACGAACTTATTGATTCACGTGGACTACGTATCCAGAGGCTTGGACACGGGGAGGCAAGTCGACGCTCTTTACTTTGATATCCGCAAAGCGTTTGACAGAGTCGACAACGATGTCCTCTTGACAAAGTTGGGAGGCATTGGTTTTACGTCAGGATTTCTCAAATTTTTTGCCGACTACCTGCTTGATCGCAAGCAGTTTGTCAGATATGGCTATTTCGAGTCCAAGCCGTATAATACTCGCTCGGGCGTTAGTCAGGTATCCGTTTTGGGTCCGCCTCTGTTCTTGATCATGATCAATGACCTTATAAAAAAGGTCACATTCGCAAAATGCCTTCTATATGCCGACGACATAAAATTAGTTGCGCAAATAAAATCGGATGCGGTTTGCCAACTCCTTCAAAGGGATATTGACGCCATTTATGAGTGGAGTAAAGTGAATAAGCTGCTTTTTGATAAAAGCAAGTGTTACGTCATGACGTACGGTCGGTGATTGCGACCAATCCACTATAACTACAGATTGGGTGATGAAGCAATTACTCGTGTCACTAACATAAAGGACTCGGGCGTGACCTTCGACCGTGGTCTGACGTTTAGACACCATATTACCAATTTTGCTAAGGAATCGTTCAGGAGCTTGGGGTTTGTTTTGCGAAATGCTCGTGACGTTCACAACCCAAATGTTATCAGGCTTCTGTACACCACTTTGGTCCGAAGTAAACTCGAGTCCAGTGCTTGTATCTGGCACCCTTACACAGATACCCAAACACTATTGCTCGAAAAGGTACAAAAAACCTTCCTCAGGTTTCTATTTAAAAGGTTATACCATTATTTTCCCTACATGTACCACAATAATTATCTTTTAGGAGTGCTGGGCTTTAACTTGTTAGAGATGAGAAGAGGCCTTGAACAGCTCATAGTAATACTCAGTAATACCAATAGGGTATTTTACTCTATACGAGAAAAAAATCAATAAATATGTTATTGAGACAGTTTAGGCATAAAGCAGTCGGAAAATGTAAGTTTTAATTCATAAAATAACAAAACAAATTTTTAAAATCAATTCAAAGTTTTCAGTATTTTTAATCTGTTATAAAACACCATGAAATAGTAGTAGTAACAAAAAATTGTCAACTGTCAGTCAACCGATTGGCGTAATATAGTCTTTGTACTTTTATTATTTTCGTAACCAACGTAATTTTTTAATTATTACACCTACAAAATATGCTTTTAATTATTTTTAAATTATATACAATTATCATATTTAATATGAGCTCATTTGATACAAAACGAACTGACGTCATTTACGCTGAGCAATATGGCGTCCAGTAAGAGGCGTTTTCGCCAAACTACGCGCGAAATTTGAAAATTCAAAATTTGTATGCATTTTTATGGCACTTACCGATTGAATAAAAATTTTGTGTTTTTTTTGGTGGCATATTAGCACTACAGAATTTCATTGAGACACTTTTCAAAAATGGGTGTAATACCCTATTCGCAAATGCTTACACCTATAAGCTACATAACGTGTGAGTAAGTGGGTTATTAGAGAATATTATTCAGAATTTGCTCTTTCAAGGTATTGAAAGAGCAAATTCTGAATAATATTCTCACAATATGTATATATATATTATATACACAATATGTATATATATATATATATATTCTCACTGAACAATATTCTAGGTGTAAGCATTTGCGAATAGGGTATTACACCCATTTTTGAAAAGTGTCTCAATGAAATTCTGTAGTGCTAATATGCCACCAAAAAAAACACAAAATTTTTATTCAATCGGTAAGTGCCATAAAAATGCATACAAATTTTGAATTTTCAAATTTCGCGCGTAGTTTGGCGAAAACGCCTCTTACTGGACGCCATATTGCTCAGCGTAAATGACGTCAGTTCGTTTTGTATCAAATGAGCTCATATTAAATATGATAATTGTATATAATTTAAAAATAATTAAAAGCATATTTTGTAGGTGTAATAATTAAAAAATTACGTTGGTTACGAAAATAATAAAAGTACAAAGACTATATTACGCCAATCGGTTGACTGACAGTTGACAATTTTTTGTTACTACTACTATTTCATGGTGTTTTATAACAGATTAAAAATACTGAAAACTTTGAATTGATTTTAAAAATTTGTTTTGTTATTTTATGAATTAAAACTTACATTTTCCGACTGCTTTATGCCTAAACTGTCTCAATAACATATTTATTGATTTTTTTCTCGTATAGAGTAAAATACCCTATTGGTATTACTGAGTATTACTATGAGCTGTTCAAGGCCTCTTCTCATCTCTAACAAGTTAAAGCCCAGCACTCCTAAAAGATAATTATTGTGGTACATGTAGGGAAAATAATGGTATAACCTTTTAAATAGAAACCTGAGGAAGGTTTTTTGTACCTTTTCGAGCAATAGTGTTTGGGTATCTGTGTAAGGGTGCCAGATACAAGCACTGGACTCGAGTTTACTTCGGACCAAAGTGGTGTACAGAAGCCTGATAACATTTGGGTTGTGAACGTCACGAGCATTTCGCAAAACAAACCCCAAGCTCCTGAACGATTCCTTAGCAAAATTGGTAATATGGTGTCTAAACGTCAGACCACGGTCGAAGGTCACGCCCGAGTCCTTTATGTTAGTGACACGAGTAATTGCTTCATCACCCAATCTGTAGTTATAGTGGATTGGTCGCAATCACCGACCGTACGTCATGACGTAACACTTGCTTTTATCAAAAAGCAGCTTATTCACTTTACTCCACTCATAAATGGCGTCAATATCCCTTTGAAGGAGTTGGCAAACCGCATCCGATTTTATTTGCGCAACTAATTTTATGTCGTCGGCATATAGAAGGCATTTTGCGAATGTGACCTTTTTTATAAGGTCATTGATCATGATCAAGAACAGAGGCGGACCCAAAACGGATACCTGACTAACGCCCGAGCGAGTATTATACGGCTTGGACTCGAAATAGCCATATCTGACAAACTGCTTGCGATCAAGCAGGTAGTCGGCAAAAAATTTGAGAAATCCTGACGTAAAACCAATGCCTCCCAACTTTGTCAAGAGGACATCGTTGTCGACTCTGTCAAACGCTTTGCGGATATCAAAGTAAAGAGCGTCGACTTGCCTCCCCGTGTCCAAGCCTCTGGATACGTAGTCCACGTGAATCAATAAGTTCGTGTCGACGGAGCGACCCGACCGAAAACCGTGCTGGGCAGTCGCCCATACATCTGTCAGTCGACAGAAACATATTTATAGGGCTGTAGATGAAAGTATGGATTATATGTTCTAAAACCTTCGCAATGGTTGGTAGGATAGCGATAGGTCTGTGATCCTCCACAGATGATTTGTTGCTGGTTTCGGCCGGACCGAAGGGCAAGGTTAAAAACATGACAGAGAGGAGCTGCTAAGGTTTCGTAGCATCCCTTAAGGATAAAAGCAGGGATGTTGTCAGGACCAATCGAGCTACATGGTTTGAGTTTTGCAATTCCCTTAACAACATCCAGTGGGGTCAAAAAGGGAAGAGGAATATTATCTTCATCACTACTCAGGTTCAGGTTACTTGCGTCTGGGTCTAATTTTGGTGTATCAGGCAAGAACACGCTGGCAAAATAATGAGCAAATGCTTCAGCCGCTTTGACACCCGAACTGGTCTCACCATTATATGAAACACTTGGCTCGAAACCACCCTTTGAACGCAGACTGGATACGTGTTGCCAGAACTGTCGTGGATTCTTTCCTATGCTAGTCTCTACAGTATGACAGTATGATTGGTAGGCCTCCTGGGTTCTCAATTTTAAATCTGATCTCATAGCACTAAACTCAGCATATGTTAGATGACAGCGTGATAGTTTCCGTTTCTTATGGAGTTTATTTTTACGCAGAGTGTCATTAACAATGTCCCTAGTGAACCATACTGGATATCGCCTATAACCAGAACTCAATCTCTTTTTCTTTGGAACAGAAGAATCAAATACGTCATACATTATTTCAAGCAATATGGCGTCCAGTAAGAGGCGTTTTCGCCAAACTACGCGCGAAATTTGAAAATTCAAAATTTGTATGCATTTTTATGGCACTTACCGATTGAATAAAAATTTTGTGTTTTTTTTGGTGGCATATTAGCACTACAGAATTTCATTGAGACACTTTTCAAAAATGGGTGTAATACCCTATTCGCAAATGCTTACACCTATAAGCTACATAACGTGTGAGTAAGTGGGTTATTAGAGAATATTATTCAGAATTTGCTCTTTCAATAGGTATTGAAAGAGCTCTTTCGATCTTTATAACTCTTTAAGCTTACCTAGTAAAAGTTGTATTGAGTTGACTATTTTTCTTTAAGCTTAGTAATTACTTTTATACCGCATATATCACAGATGTTATTGAGCCTAAAGCATTACAGACGACTTTAATTTGAAAAAGAGTGCCTGAGACAGCATTTTTCTGTAAAATAGTATAAGTAGCTGAATAAACGTAAGTAGTTATCATTAGATAGCTACGACATTATACAGGTAGGTACCGTGCAGTTTTTATAGCATCTTTTTTGTATGATACTATTAACTAAATAGTATTTAGGCAAACAATTATTAGAAATAACAGAAACAAAATATTTTAGTTAGTTTTACGTATTAAAGTATTTTTTTTCAAAATTCAATATGTTGTGCTACAAAAGTCAGTGATAGAAACCAATCCTATTTCCTGCTGGAACAACGTTACCCCAGCAGGAAACGTTTATTCCATTTTTTTCTAAAACGACACAGCGCACTAATTTTTCATTTGGCGCACATCTATAGCAGTAAGTATACGCCCGTTCCACTCATATCACTCTAGGAGACACTTTCTTGCTGGGGTAATGTAGGTACACGTTATATTTGTGCCAGTAGCACTATTCCGATTACGTAACACTGGTAATTATTACGGAAGTCCTAAGTAGTCATAACGTAGATAATCAAAGCGTAGGTGCTTACCACAGACAATATGCGGGCAGTCGTTTATCTCAGCAGACATTAGGCTTGCTCAGAGAAAAAGGCAGGAGACGGGGCTATGATATATTTCTGTTTAGCTGAGACTGCTGGTTTCCACATAAAGGGATGTAGGTAACTAAACTACCTACGTACCCATCAACAGAAAAGATCGCATCAACACTGCAGGCGCACGTATATAGATCGAAACATTTAGGAAGCTTTTAGGCTCATTGGCTTGCATTTTTTAGGAGTTTAAATACAATTAAAAACATACAGAGCTTATAAATGGTTTATTCGCGTAGGTAATTTAATTACATTACAAAATAATATCATATAACTGATAATATTTCAAATAAATTGGTATCAATGTTTGGTGCGCTGTGTGTATGAACAAAACAAAATTTAGTTAAGTACTTACCTAAAATAAAATTTCTATATTATTTAAGAACAAATAGGAACTTCATTATGTTTGTCGCGACATTACGCCTACCTATAAATTTTGTAAAAAAATGTATGATGATTAAATTATAATGATTATTGGTTATTCACAAAATGTAGGTAAATAGATAGGTACCCTCATAAAATTCAGAATAACAAAAGCAACTTGAATAACATTAGGTACTTTACTTAAATATTAGATTTCTTTTTTTTGAAATACATTATCAAATGATGGTCGTTGTATACCTATTTCTCGAGACATGATGCTCGAGACGAATAAATTGTAAAAAAAGTCAAAATGGACTCATTTAGATAATTGATAATTCGATCACTGAAGGCAAATTCCACTAATTGAAAAAGTTCAAAATCTATATACTTACTCGTATAGTCGCAAAATGCCAATTTTGTCCAAAATGTAGGTAAATAGAGTCATTTTTGACAGATAGAGACATAATAGAATGCCGATCCTAAAAGTTAGCAGAATTCTCCTAGGTAGGTCATACATACTCATACTACGAAAGGCCTCCAACATACCTGATATATCTCGTCTATTTATCACAAGGACTGCATGTAAGTACTTATTGTTATTTCAGTACTTGGGTAGGTATATACTTATCTCTGATTATTTACATGTCTAGAATGATAGAGAATCCGAGCGTTTAATCGTCGAAAAAAAAATCCGCCAACTATTGGCGGGTTCGCTCGCCCCGCCCACTCAGTGCCAAAAATGACATTGTATGGTAAACATTCAGTGGCGTATAAAAATGTCGAATTGTGCTTATTGTGCAGGAATTACAAAGGACGATTGAAAACAACTAAAAAGTTACCTATCATCAGTAAATAAATTTAAAATAAGTAACTAAATTATAAAGAAATAATTACATTAAAAAAGTGTAATTTTATTCAAAAATTTGGCGCCATATTTACAGGATTGCCTGTTCCTGTTAATTGAATGTAAAATTTCCCATATGAACGTTAGATAATTAAAAAAAATTAAATTAATCATGATCACGAAGTAGTATGTATTCTACGTATTATTTACATTTATTCAGCTCATACACATATTATATTTTTAAATATTAGTAAAAAAAATTAAACCATTTAAAAATATAAAAAATAGTAGCCCACAGGTATCGGGAACAGGGTCCAAGCTACCGGTGGTCAGGGCTCCTGAGAGAGGAATCTCCTGACTATACACGCCGTGTCCAGGAGTACCGCTTTCTGTATCAAGCCCTTGATCCAGCTGCCCAACGAGAGCCTCCTTAGGTGTTGGTCGAGGCTCTTGGAAATGAGTCCATTGGCCGTAACGACTATTGGCACAATGACTGCTGTATTGACATCCCACATGTCGACAACCTGACGAGCCAAGTCAAGATACTTTATTTGTTTATCTTTCTCAGTTTTCACGAGGTTCTCGTCATGCGGAACCGCTATATCAACCATCATCGCGCGACGCTCTAATCGATCTATCACCACTATATCAGGCACTTATTGGCAACAATAGTCCTGTCAGTGATGATAGATCGATCCCAATACAACGTGATATTGCCATTTTCGAGAACCGGGTCGGGCACATACCTGTAGTACGGTACTTCCAACTCCACAAACCTGTATTTTAGAGCAAGTTGCTGGTGGATAATCCTAGCTACAAGGTTGTGTCTATGCAAGTAGTCTCCGTTCGCCAGGCGAGAGCACCCAGAGATAATGTGTCGGATTAATTCTCCCAGTCGGTGGCATGCCCGACAAATGTCAACCGTGCCGTCCTTCACAATATACCTCCGGTAGTTGTTCGTCATCATAACTTCGTCCATAATCGCACAGACAAAACCTTCGGTTTCCCCAAAAAGGTCGCTGAAACGCAGCCAGGATACGGACGTCAAGAAGTCAACATCAGGCCCATGTAGGACGCGATAGAAGTAGTATCTAGTACTACAGGTTTGCGCCAGTTCTCGTTCGCTAGGGAGAGCGGGGTAAGGCCCTTGTCCACTGAGACCACATCCCGGTGCATCCCCACGTCGGCTTTAAGGAAATACTCCCTGAGACTGCATTCCTTACGGTTGTGCAAGGACTTAGCATTAGGAAAGTCTCGACCTCCGCACTTCCCCAGAATATACAGTCTCATTACCGATGCCCGTGGGGAATGCATCCGATTTGCGGTCAGCAATGTACGGACCCTCCTATCCAGAGCGTCAAGTTCCGTCTGGGTCCACTTGAGTATGCCGAAAAAGTACATCAAAACCGGCATGACCCATCCGTTGAAGGCGCGCACCTTGTTACCGCCTGATAAACTATTTAACACTTTATTCAGGCGGCCAAAGAAGCGCTCCCTCAACGATTGTTTTATGTCGGCAGCATTGATGGCTAACGCTTCCGACATACCCAAGTACTTGTAGGTTTCGATTGAGGAGATGGAGAGGGATCTAAGGTGTATGGAATCCGAGAGTTGGGTTCCCCGAGCTGGACTCCCTCGGCCCCGAGCTGGATTCCACAATCTCCCCTCGTTTCACATGCATGACTCCACATTTGTCCCCACCAAAATCCATTCTGATGGCGCTACTGAAAGTTTCTATTACTTTCAGTAGCTCCATCATTCGCAAATTGTTGGGGGCAAAGAGTTTTAGATCATCCATGTAAAGGAGGTGAGATATAATCTGACCTCCTCTTCTCAACCGATAGCCCAGACCTGAAACCTCCAGCAACGTGCTAAGAGGGTTCAAGGCCAAAGAAAACCACAGTGGACTCAGACTATCGCCCTGAAACATACCTCGCTCGATCCTTATCGGTTCGCTATTCTCTTGGATTTGCCGACATCCTGGATAGCGAAGGACCGTCCTCCATTGCCCCATACACGACATCAGGAAGGTGAGCAGAGTTGTATCAATTTTATACAACTCCCGCACCCTCATTAGCCATGTATGTGGCACAGAATCATAGGCCTTCTTATAGTCTATCCAACATGTCGACAGATCCCTTTGGGAACGACGAACCTGCTGGTTAATGGCCATAGGTATCATTGAAGAGTAGCTCCTTAGTACCACGAGACCCGTTCCTACATCCATTTTGAGAGGCAGACATGATATAATTTTTGTCAATATGTTCGTTAATTTTAGCTCTCAAAATGGATGTAAGAACTTGATAGTCCGTTGGTAGACAAGTGATCGGCCTATAATTTTAGGGTTCCGTAGTACTAGTTACCTGATTTATGGAGCAGGTGGGTTATTCCAGTTGTTAGGAATTGGGGCAACGATCCTGACTCTAAGGCTGACTGGAGCTGGAATGCCAAGCGAACGTGTGATCTCTGAAACCATTTAATCCAGAAGTTGTGCAGCCGGTCTGGTCCTGGAGATTTTCAATTAGGCAATGGACGAACTGCACGAGCTACGTCTTGGGTGCCGATGGTTATTGCCCCCATTTCTGGTATTGATTGGATAACACGACCGCTCAACCTCCATATTCCAATCGCTCTCCGTGTGACTAACAGGCACCGACCAGATGCTGCGCCAAAACGAACACATGGCATCATCATCCGGCAGGTGAGCATCAGTCACACCTTGGTCCGGTCGCTCCCAAGTCCTATACACCCACCTCTCATCACTCTGGAATATGCGATTCTGAGTGTACCGCTCCACTCGCCGCTTGTACCGTCTGATACGGTTTGCCCATGCACATTATTATTATTACAATAAAGTATAAATTACAATAAAGTACTTATACCTCGAAAAAATTGAAAGAATAGCTGATTTTTTTTTTCGCGAGTTTTCGGTATGATTAGATAGACTTAAAATAATGTTGTTGTTAAATAATAGGCAGACCTAATGATAATGCTGTTAAATAATGACGAACTACAATATTAAGAATAAATAACCTTCAATAGCAATATCTTTTTCATTACAAATATATTTTACCTAGTCATTCACAATCACAGCATAAACTTAAGCACAAACTCCTTATGAAAAAAAAAATGTATTTAAATTTAAAACAGATTGTAGATAATTATCAAGTCCAAACATATTCCCTCTTTTTTGGGAAATACCTATTCAGCGGGTGGTATCCCTCCCAATGATGCGCGCACATGTAAAACAGTAGAAACTAACATGTGCGTGTTACGCATACAAGTCCTTCAAATCTGGTCTGTTGTTCTTGTTGCGATTGCAGCGAAACACTATCTAGACATGTAAATAATCAAAGACACTTATATTAACTTTACAACTTATAATTAAGTGCAATATTTTTTAAATCGAAATTCGTATTATGCACTTAAACAATACACACATATTTCTATAAATAATGTTTACAGTAATGATCTAAAAAACATTTAAGCTAACAAACACTAAATGCAAGATCCCAGTCACCAATAAAAGATAAAAATGTCCAGTTTTAATGGAAAGAAGTTAGAATAATGAAGGCATTTTGTTCATATACTTAACTACTCTGAAAACGATAGTAATTATTATTAAGTACTGACAACACTATGCTTAAGACAATAAGTTCGATCGCTATTTGGTCTTTGTTTATTTACTTAATATTTGTCTATCGTGTACATACATGGTAAGTACCTACCTACCTCATTTATTTTGGGACCAACAAATTATTGTAGCTAACAACATTACTTTCTCGTGCCTACGTCACACATTCGGAAATACAATGTTGACTCTTAGACTTATTTCTAAGTAGGTACCTACACCATTCAACAGTATTCAGTTCTGATTTGGGAATGTAGCGATTTTATATAATTTTAACATGCCCAATTATAATTTGTACCTATAAAATATATTTTATAAAATACGAAGAATAAAAGATAACATCAATATAGTACCTATAGTAGGTAGATAAAAAGATGTCGAGCGAATATTGACAACATGCATTATGTAGCACCATTTGTTTAGCAGCGTGAACCAGTTACCAATACAACAGAATTTTCAGGTCCGTTTTACAAGAGACATTTGGTCGAAATAAGATAACAAGTACCTGAGTAGGTAACAAAGGAAACGGCCTCATCACTTGACTATTTTAAACGACTCAACTCAAAGCATCACGCGCAAAACTGGTTCAAAATAATCTATTCTAATTACTAAGCTGTATGCTAATCTATCACACATAACACAGAATCTTTGAATGAGAGGCTGTGCACAAAATTGTTGCCTTATGGTTGATTATGGTTGGTTGGTTTGTTTGCTGTATAATTGTATAATTGCTAGAACGGCATCTTTAGTGCCAAACACAAGGGCAAAAATACCAAATATTAGTACTATTACGTTCTTCCAGATTAGGAATTTGCAAGGTCCGAAACCAATGTCCCAGTAGGTGATAACTTCGATGAATGCAGGCGCAATCAGTCCAAGGATTGAGAAGCAAAAAGCGCCGATAACGCCCATGAATGGTCCAATTGTGGGGACGGCCACGGCCAGCATCACGCAAGCAGTGACCAAGATTGTCCTCATCATGTAGTCGGCAAGGTCGGGGCGCTTGGTGAACTTGTCTTTAATGCTATTCCACATTATTTCGACGCACACGTAGAACTGCAGTCCATATGTGCAGTATACAGCAATGGCGATTGAGATCTTGACAACTTGGGCAGCACTGAAAACAGTAAGGCATGTTCGAATGAGTTTCGGCGGATTAAATATAACATTTTTAACATTTTGCAATTTGCAACAAGGCCTCACTATGATGTAATTGTTGAAGTAATTGAGAAATGTGGTTAAAACAAAATACGTAGATGCTTGGTGAATTTTCCCTAATGTGCGTTGATGGCCTTGTCCAAAGCTAGGAATTGAAATGGATAAGTATATCTATTCAAAGGACTCTCAGGGCCGCCGGCCGATTTGGATTAAAAAAATGCATCATATTTGTATACTTACGGTTTAGAACCATCCAAATCCAAGGTGATGGAATCACTAACGGCATCCCCAAAGCGAAGGAATCCGAGGAAACCAAGAAGTATGTACACCAAGGTGACACCGCTCATGCCTTTATTCAGAACGCCGCATGTGCCGAGCAAGGCACGTGGTGTCTTCATAGCATTCTCCAGAGGCATCACCACGCCAATGGCTTCCATTGCAAAAATACTCAGTGAAAAGAATTCGGGCCATTCCACCGGTGGTTTGAAGAGCATTGATTGAATTTTATCAGTTTTAAGTTCCCCAGTTCCAACCAGGTAGTAAAAGGTGATTCCCAGACCGAGGCCCATGAAGACGTTTGCGACCATAGACACCGGTGCTAGGTACTTGAGATTCCGGATCCATGCCATAAAGATAAGAGGCAGTAATAATGCGATGATAAAAATTCTTATTTCTACATTCTCTTCTTTCTCGCCCATGTAGTACGCCACGACCTGAAAGAAAGATATTAAAAAGTTGTTTTATTTGTATTCACAATGTTTTCATATATTTCCAAATAGTTTTTAGTAGTTGGTCAGTGTTAGTCCTTAAAATATGAGTGCAGTTTATTTTTGAATCGTTCTCACCTGCAGAATATTCTTAGCGACAATTACTGTGTACACCGAGCAGGTTCCGAAGTAAGTCAGGAAGAGGCTGACAAGTATGAAGATTCTGAAAACAAACCAATTCAATAAAATGATTGCATCACAAAATGTAAGATCAACAGTCCAGTTTCACATTGTCCGGTTAGCCCCGAACGTAAGTACTTATTGCTTGCTTATCGCCCTTAGGCATAGTGGCGAATGCCGTGGATGGCTGGTGGCAGCTGCTGGATGAGAGTAGTCGGGAACCGTATTAGATAACTTGTGGGACCTAGAAACGGGGTGATCTGCAGCATGCACGCATAATTCCACTTTGTAGTAGCAACTATAGTATGTTCCATGTCTCTAATTCATCTACTATCGTATCTTCTATATCATACACGTAGGGTAGGCTGGTGTAAGACGACGCGGGCGATAATAAGAGCACGTAAAGCTGACTACTATGAAATTATTTGTGATTTAGAGCTAACTTCACTGTTGTTTCGAAGGTTTTAGTGGCTGCGTACGCTGTGTAAAAAATAAATCTAAATTGTGTTTAAAACGGAGAGTAGGTACGCGTCTGGTACACGTACACGTAAGTTTGAATATTTACACAAATTTTCTTAATAAAAATACAGATTTTTAAAGTGTTGTCACATCAAAAATGTACGTAGTTTCAGTAAAAAAAGTTCCCATACCATTTTGCCGGTATACCAGTTGTAACTATAATACCCGCACAGTAGCCTAAGATTTCAACAGATGGCACTTCTTAAGGTTTGTTGGTAAAGCGACGATATACGCACTTGAGCGACCAGAGAATCGTATGCGCTGCGTACAAAACTCTCAAAGTTTAGTCGAAAAAATTAAATAAAAGATACTTAGTATTCTTTAACTTAAAAAAAGGCGTATATTAAAAGATAGATAACAAAATTGTCTGTAAGATAGTAAAAGTTTCGTTTAAATATTCCTGGTAGATTTTGTGTGATTAATTATCAATGTTTTGTCCGCGTCAGACACAACTTCACGATTTAATTACGCGCGCGTACTCTTAAACGACGTTTTTTTCTACAAAATTTTAACATAAATTATTGAATATATATGTTACTTTTATTTTAGTCAGCAGGATATCACGAAGGAAAAGAACGAGTGACTGAGGTTTGTTTCTGCCAGAAATACTGCAGTAGGCCAGAAACCGGATCAAGTAAATGAGTAAAATATTAAGATAGATGAATAGATTAATTAACAGAATAGATTAAATTAACAGTTCACCTACCCTAAACCATTTGTGATTAGTAGAAACGATTTTTTTAATTTCCACACTGTGTCAAACCTTAAGTGCGTACTCCTATACCAGCCTACCCTACTGCATGCGCAGTGCATTTGCCACTCTGGTACGCTCGGTGTATTTAGAGAAACAAAACATTGCGCTATTCAAAGCTCAAAATGTTCATCCACGATATAAGTAGGTATGCTCGAAATGATTGTGTATTATGTAGAATTCTGTACTTAATGAACAATGATTTATTATTCAACATTAAGTACAGAATTGTAATTCCTGATTAAGTTTTGTACCAGGCAATGGTTTCAGGATAAGTTTAATAATATAGGATTGCGTATTGCATATTATACCATTTCTGGGTCCCACAACACAATCGGGAATCAGGTTAAATTACTTGATATTATAGAGGCTTAAAGTATGTCCAGTAGTGGACTGCTATATAATGATAATTTGTCAAGTGCTTTCCCGGGAGGAGGTGAAACAGGCCCATAGACTGTACCTACTATTTTAAATGAATACTTTTTGAATCATTTCAGCTTACCTGAAGCCATTGGCCCACGGTCGAAGCCGCTGCGGTCCATTTTCTAACGCTGCCTGGCCCACCTCAGGGAAAGTCATGTTTGTTTTTCTTGTTTTCTTGTACAGTACGTGGGCGCATTTGATCTGTTGATAAAAACATATTTGTATATTTAAAAGCTGCAAATGAACAATATAATATTATGCATTTAACACGTTGAACAAGTTTCTTAAAAACTTTAGTCGTAGGTCCATAGGACTAAAATTTTTAAGAAACTTGTTCTTGTTATTGTTGCTACTTAATTTACTCTTTCAGCTTTAGTCTTCATACTTACTTACTATACCTACCTACTTTGATCTTATTGGTTACAAAACGAGAAACTATTAAGCGGATGTTAATTCATAAATTCGCTAGGCTTCGCAATGGGAACCCCAAATTACAGAACATTTGTAAAATCGCAATGAACTATCGCAGAGGTGGCAAATAAATAATAAAAATGCAAGGCAGTGACTTTGGATTATACTTACTAGGATATAAGAGCAGTGAGTGCAGATGAGGGCTACCAGCATGGTGAAGAATATTCCGGAGACTAGCCCAACGCATTTGAACGCCTTTGGCATAGCCAAGATACCCGTGCCGAGTGACGCCTTCAGTAGATGCGTCAGGGTGTCCATGTTTCTGAAATATCACCAATAGGCTTCGGTAATAATGAGCCGATTGCTCTGACGGGTTCTGGGACATTTTTTTCGTTAAGTGCTAAGTTAAAGTTTACTCATTTTTATTTAAATCTTTCTTAATCATCTACTTATTTATAGGTTTGACTCAGTTGAACTTCGCAGGCTTTTGTAAAGGTCATTTCCTCTTTCTATGTTTAGAAACATGCGCCAGTAAAAAGTACCTATAGGTAGTTGTTTGTGGTGTATTCTTGAAATACACCAACCACATACCTAGGTAACATTATCCTCAGGATAATAGAATTCAAGAAATACATGCTAAACGTTAGTTCGCCTTGTGCATGTTACATTGGAAAAGGTAAGATTTCTTTAAAGCTCCCTTTCGACGTAATTCAATTCTTCCGTTGGATTTGTTGTTTTGTGTCTAGGATTGGATGCCTGAGGAAAATTGAATAGTGTGTAATCCTACACTGAAGGTGCCTGGCACATATTACAGTAAGCAGTTATTAAAAAACCTTCATCATTTGTTAGGTTAGGTTTTTATTGAGTATGTATCTTTTTCATGGGATCTGGCGCCTGCATCAAGGTGTGCTAAACTTAGCAATTCGCATTAGCAGTGATAAGTAAATGTAAGTATTTCGCGTGGCAAGAAAAAAAATATTCTGTAAGCATTTTTGTTATGGTATTTCTACTTAAGGTAGGTATTTCTAATAACTAGATAGGTACCTAGTGCATACCTTTCTCAAACACTGACCTACTGAAAAAACTGTTGTTTTAACCGACTTAAAAAAAAAAGTAGGTTTCTGTTTGTTTTATTTTTAATCTACGCTGTTGGATTTTGAGAATCAGTTAAAAAAATGTTTGAGTTTAAAAGGATATATAGGGTGACTGGTAATTAGTGTACGATACTTAAACACGTGATTGTGTTCATGATATTGATAACAAACAACTTTCCCGAAGAAATAATGTTTTTTGTACTGGTTCACTTTTATCGCAATAACACAACAGCCGTATGAAATTCACGCGCGCGCGCGCCAGTGACCTAAAGTGAACCAGTACAAAAAAATAATTTTCTTCGGGAAAGTGGTTTGTTATCATGAACACAACCACGTGTTTAAGTATCGTACACTAATTACCAGTCACCCTATATATTTATCTACTCTTAGGGGATCCCAATATTAATTTTGTGGAGTTCTGCTAGACTTTTCTAGTAGACTTTCGGAGATAGACAATGGAACACCTCTGTAACACACAATAGGTAAACATATTGTGTTTTGGTTTTTCTCCTGAAGATCAAAGCTAATAACTATCCGTGGTCAACTAATCATGAACTTGGGACTCCTCATCAACGAACCTACTATCTGCGGTAAAAGGCGTAGGTATAGTGGGAAAGATAAAACACATTCAATAAGCTGGTTAGGTTATTTACTACGGTTCTTCATGGATATTTGGGTAATAAGAAGTAGGTAGTTATAAGTTTTTAATAGGTAGGGGAGACTGGGGATACTTGATCCCTATTTTGGTTTTTCATTAAAATCTCTAAAAATATTAAAGATCCTAGTAGTAGTAGTAGTAGTAGTAGTCTACCTTTTTGCATCATTTAATCATGAAATATATCCGTAATATCCTGTTTTTTTCGTTTGCCCTGAACAATACAAAAGGATCAAGTGTCCCGTGTTCTGGGACAAGTCTTGATCATACCATGAGGTAGATATGATCATAGAGGAATAAGTGTACCTTACTGCATGATATGAATAAAAAGTCATTTAATTAACCATTTATCCATATATTTATTACGTCATAGGTAACTACTAGATTTTCTAATCTTATCTTATGTTCTTAGAAAACGCTCAATATAAAAAAATAAAACGCACGTACTCGTTAAGGTACATTACTGCGCATGAAACCGTAAAACCAGTCGTTTATTGCGATATTGTTGGTCTTTTATAAGTACGTTTAAGTTTAAATTCTTTTTTTTTTTTTTTTTAATTGGCGAATTATTATTCTCATTGATTTATTTGAAATACATTTATTATATTATATTTTAAATAAATGTATTAAATAAAAGCATTTAAAAAAATAGTAGCCCAACGGTATCGGGAACAGGGTCCAAGCTACCGATGGTCAGGGCTCCAGAGAAAAGAATAATCTCCTAACAACGCCATTATTGGCACATTGAAGGATTTGGCTATGCCTTTTATGCTATTACTTTTTAATACAGCTTTTACTCCCCGTGACGAGGAACCTTTACTGCTTTCCGTTTTATTTTGTTTACTGGTTGGGATTTTTCACCTCTTCCTTATTTTTGTAAGTTCTAGGCATTTTTGAATTCATAGGAAGAAACAAAACAAAAACTAATTAATCTCTTGCAAGAATGCAGAGGACACCTGATCCCATAATCAAGTCTCCCCGTGTACGCCATGATCAAGTATACCCTGGACCCTGATTTTACAAAAATATATTTTTCTATATATTTTTGTATAATCCAAAACAAAATGCTAATCAAAGAAAATATATCTCTACACACACTTTAATATATCAGGTGTAAACAGTTTTAAACGTAACGCGTAAAAAACGCTCTAAACAAAACGACGCCACTGCTCTGAAGTTGTAGATATCTATCTAACTTTCAAAATGATATTTGGTCATTGACGATGACATTCATTGCGTCAGTATATCAAATATAAAAATTAATTGTAGTTTTGTAGGGAGTAGGGCTCAGGGATCAAGTGTCTCGAGGGATGAAGTGTCCTCAGTCTCCCCTAGCGAATGCATGTTAGTAGTTTACATCTAACGCAAGCCAAACAAGTTCTAGGCAGTAAGGATACGAATTGAAATACGTCGAAAAGGATGATAGATGATAAGGGGGGTTTCACGTTACCTCCAAGGTTACTATGGTGGCAGTAAACTGTTTTTTCCTTCAGAGGGTCGATCAAGATAACTTTATTATCATTTACCTAATACCTAGTAGGTACCTATGATATAGGTATTCCTATGAAAACATTGGGAGAAGTTTTCTCAATATTTTTATAGTAATACCAGTATCTACTTTAATACCTATTTTCTTCTCGTTCTCAAGGAGAACAGGAAATTGAATGGAACTTTTTCCAGTTTCTCCTCTGTGAGAGTTGCTAAAGCCCTCATTACAGTTGGCTAAATTAAGTCGTGTAAATTCAGTCGCTACTGAATTCAGTTAAGTACTACTTACTATACTTACTACTTCTTACTTACTGAATGCGATTACACTTCACTGAATTTAGTAGCTACTGAATTTCGTAGACATAATTTTGCCAAGTGTAATAAATAATAATAAGGCGTCATAAAAAAATGTAAATAAATATACTTACGAAGTGGGATTCTCCAACTTTCGTTCGGTGAACGGATCGAAATCGGCCGACTCCGGATCTTTCGCCATGTTGTATCTAAACAGTAAATAGTGAAATTAAGCATTTAATTACTTACTTATTTAAAAAATCTACACAATTTCACACAATAAAGTGGTTGGATGGATAATGTGAATACCATGCGAATATGTCAGGTGCATAAGGTCGTTAGGCTGCTTCCTTTGAAAGGTTTTGCTAAATAAAAATCTAGCACCTAAACTAAATAAGTAAAAAGGTAAGCTAATCCAAAATGTAAATACATCTAAAATATAAAAACTAGGTATTTCATTATAAGTAAACGGTGGAATCATCGTTACGAAACCTACACGACCTATAGGTACTAACCTAACCTAACCACAAATTCAGTAGATATTTTAACTGAAGAAACATTTCCTAGAATTCTAAGTCAATGTTTGATTCCTTATTAAAAATTTTAGTTAACTATGTTCCACCATGTCTTTGAACATTTGAACTGAAAATACCGTTAAGCATGGAGTACTATGGAGTACCTAATGTTGTGCTGGATTTCGACCGACCGAATGTTCATCAAAGGAGAGACAGTAATACTTACTTGTTGACGACTTTCTCCTTATTCTTCTCATCTTGAGACAGAAATGTCTCCAGCTCCTGAGGCGCAGGAGCATTGCCGTTTGCTTCCTAAAACAAAACATATTTTTAGATGACATACATGCATACAAGTTGCTTGTTAATTATACTGATAAAGAAAATACTGTACCTATTCTACTTTTTGCAAAGTGAAGCTGACCGTTTTTTTATTTTGAGGTTTTTCTTGTTTTCATTTAGTATTTAAAAACATTTTAATATTAAAAAAGATACTAAGGAAGCCATTTTTTCCTTTTCACCCTTTTGACGCAAGTACCTTGGTACTAAACCGAACCCAAAAAAAGTACTAGTATAATAATAATAATAATAAACCTCTATCTTGCCTTAATTGGCCGGTTAGAGTGGAAACTCGCGAGAGCATTCGTGCTCGGGGTAAGGAAGTATTCCAGTAAGACGCTGGTAGGGATCTTGACCGTACTTCCGGGATTGTCCTGATAGCCGTGGAATACCTCTCCACTCCTCTAGCACCTCAAGATATGTTGCCCCCTTGTCGCTACGTCACTTCGTGCTAGCGACTGTTTCAGGGGGCCCATTTAGTGAGTGTGCAAGTCACCCCCTGCTATTTTATCCATGTATACAAACATTGATTCGGCAGGGGCCATAGTCACTTCATAGTTTCAGGTAACCAAGTCATTTTAGCAACCTATACCCATAGTCCAGTACTGTTAGTTTCCATGTCCTGTAATAGTCCTGCACCAACCGGGGGTTGTCCTTAGGTGCACTGGCATAGTGCATACAGGGATAATCGTCGGTTGGTGTCTTATTTCATATAAAGCTACCTAAGGGGCCTCTGCGAGTTGGCTTCGGCTCCTCGTACGCCTTACAAAGGCCCGGGACCTCTGGGTCTCGAGATACATAAAGTATATAAAATATAATAATAATAATAATATGTGGGGACATTTTCACACACGGCCATCTGACCCCAAACTAGGGAGACCCTGTACTATGGGTGTCAGACGTGTGTATATTTATCAGTATCTAGGTAATTTACGGGTTAATCATATTTATCTAATAATATATTAACTGATTGTACCTAAATAGGCTGGTATCAAGAAACTATTTCATACGTTAACCTTTACGTTACAGTTACTGCATTTGACGACACGGTTGGCGCAGTGGCTGAGCGATCGACTGCTGCGCAGCGTGTTGCGGGTTCGATTCCCGCCCAGGGTAAACATTTGTGTGATGAGCACTTGTGTTTGCCTTGTGTCTGGGTGTGTTGTTTATCTATATATGTATGTATTTACAAAAAAAAAATATGTATTTGTGTATGTATATCAGCTGTCTGACACCCATAGTACAGGGTCTCCGTAGTTTGGGGTCAGATGGCCGTGTGTGAAAATGTCCCCACATATTATTATTATTATTATTTATTATCGTCAGAAAAAAATGATAAGATTGATAGTCTCTTGTTCCGATGGCAAATCAGTGATAAAATTTATTCAGATTGCAGATAATGTTAGTGGTCGTTCGTAGCAAAAAAAAGCATTACCTTCCTATCACAAGTATTGTTTTTCGATCAAATTGGTTGATTGCAAAACCGTGTGGTGTAACTACCCGTGTACCACATACCACACGGTTTGATTCGTATAAGTAGAGCAAATAAGATAAAGAAGGATAAATAGCGAATATACCTACGTACCTACTAGGGTTGCCAACCCTACTATATAATATAGTATCCTACTATATTAGAGGCCCGACTACTATATTTTTGAAAAAAAGATATAGTAGGCGAAACCTAAATTTTAAAGGCATCAAACTCTTAGCAATAATATTCGTTTCAATACGTCTAAGCGTAATACAAAACGTCAATACCTATTTTTAACGATTCTGGAATGTCAAGTTGACAGATACGTTCAATAATTCACAAAATATTCTTCAAAAAAATAAAGTACCTACCTACATACCTAATTTTTGGAACCTACTATTTTTTTTTCATATTTTCGTTATCTACTATATTTTTATGGGTAAAAATTTTAGAACTACTATATTTGACCGTCAAAGAGTTGGCATTTCAATATTTTTATTGTATTGAGATAATTTTTCTATCTAATCTAAATCACCTAGCACCTCTTTATCTTTCGAGTTCGTCCCGGTCATGTCAGTCACGGACAAGTCAAGGGTGTTAACAAGAAAGTTGGGTGTGATATGTCTGGCAGTTTGCCGTCTGTCACCATACCGCTGAGTCCCACTGAACGCTGGTGACATCGCAGTAACGAGGCTGTTTATTTTCAAATAAAAAAAACCTTTTCACAAAAAAAAACAACCGCCATTAAAAAAAATTAAGTGCTTAACTATTTTTCTTTTTACTTTTTGAAGGCGGTTGTCTTTTTCGTAGAAATGTTTTTTTTTTCGCTTTTCAGTGCCTATTATCTTACAAATTAATTACGAAACGGTGACACCAAAAACTTTCAGCCATCCCTTATTTTTCTACCCATAGGCTAGGGGTGGAATATTTTCATGAAAATTATTATAGTATAGGTATAGTATATTTGAGGTATACACTATCAATTAAAAAAAGAATTAAATTTGTCGAATTGAGAACCTCCTTCTTTTTGTCGAGTCGATTGAAAAGTATCAAGAACTAATACAATTCCTGATAATGGAAACACTACATTCAATTTCGAACTGCAATATTCAAGGAAAATCTTTTCAATAAGTCATCATAGTCATCATGCTAACCTCTTAAGTTTGTTTTGTATTTGTTGAATGGAGCTCTAAGTGAACCTTGAAAAAGATAATTATTTGTTTAGTTGATTTGCTTACTAACGCGGAATGAGCGCCAACATTTATGAAACGCGATGATGTTGGTAGTTAAATCTAATACCTATACTAATCTTTACAAGGTGCGTAGAAGACATGTTTGGTCCTCCATCTTATTTGGATAGTATTAACATCGAATTAACATAGCTAATCATATGTCTAATGAGTTACAGATATAGTGTTGCCAACGGTTGCAGTCTGTCAGCTTCGGATACGAAGCTTTTCGCTTTCCTCTAAATACTCGCATAACACACAATGCGGAGATTGTGGAACTACTATTTTTTATGAATAGGTAACCTTTATTATTACCAAATCACGTAACGCGTTCTTCTTTGTTTTATCAATTTGTGTTCTCTATGAGACATTATACTGATGTCAAAAACCTTAAGGGCCGAGTCACACCAGAATGGCAGAGCAGCGGCCGGCAGTTTTGCTGTCAAACCATTTTAAACTTTATCTCTAAACGTCAAGGCATAGTATCGCTTCGGAGGTCATTGGCTCGCAAAGCCACGCGACGTCACGAACTGTCACTCGACGCATGCAAATCTTAAAGCGATACTATGTCTTGACGTTTAGAGATAAAGTTGAAAATGGTTTGCCATCAAAGCTGCCGGCCGCTGTGCTGCCATTCCGGTGTGTCTTGACCCTAAGTAACCTATTCTTGCACGACATTCCCTAATTAGGGCAGTTGACACTGTGACTTATGTGTTGGACGCATCAATAAAGTCTTACTAGCATGTTAGTTAAGTAGATAGTGTTGGCCTGGCACCATTTACGTCGTAAAACTATTGACTGCATATATTTACATTGTTATTAAATAATAGTATGATCTTAATAATTATTAAAAAAGGACATGGACAATTTAATATTGCCAATTGTTTAGGTAGGTAGTTTAAACATAAATTGGGACATCTGAGAATATTCAAGTTTTACATGTTGAGGAATGTGGATTTAGGTTTTTAAATAATATCCTTCAACCCAGTTAACGGCCACGACCTCACAACCACCTCGGGAAACTGTTCCAAGCTAACGTTACACAAGGAATATATTATTATTGTGTAGCTATTAATCCATATTTCCATAATTTTGATGGCACCAAATGGCAACTATTACGCATCAAACTGAAGAAGAATCACGTAAATCGGATCAAAAATCTCAGCTTAATCGGTGACCATACGAATTGAGAACCTCTTCCTTTTTGAAGTCGGTTAAAAAGTAGCGTATGTTCTTCTCCAGGGTACAAGCTATATTCATACCAAATTTCATCAAAATCGGTTCAGCCGTGAAACCGATAAAATAATAAGGACATATGCTACTTTTTAACCGACTTCAAAAAGGAAGAGGTTCTCAATTCGTATGGTCACCGATTAAGCTGAGATTTTTGATCCGATTTACGTGATTCTTCTTCAGTTTGATGCGGAATAGTTGCCATTTAGTGCCATCAAAATTTAACATAATTTGGCCCAGTAGTTTTCGTTTTATGAACATTTTTTTTTATGTTTGACCTCGCGTACCTTTTTTCTGTGTAGTCCCATTTCGATGATTATTTTTTTTGTGTGTATACCTCAAATTCTGTCCTATATAAATTTCAAGAAAATATTCCAGCCCTAAGGGTAGAAAATTAAGTGATGACTGTTTTTTTTTGGTGTCACCGGTTCATAATTAATTTGTATGATAAGAAGTAGGCACCAAAAAGCGTAAAATAAAACTTTTTAACGAAAAAGACAAACGCCTTCAAAAATTAAAAACTAACTTTCAATTCGTAAGTCGGTGGCAATACAAAACAACAAGCAAAACCAAAGCCGCCGACTTGCGAATTGAGTTATTTTTTACTTTTTGAAGGCGGTTGTCTTTTTTGCTAAAAGTTTGTTTAATCCGCGACTTCGTCTGCATCCACTATAACCGACATTCACGTGGACGAAGTCGCGGGCAAAAGCTAGTAAACAATATGTAGATACTCACAGTCACCATTTTGATGTGTGCTTAGCCGTCAGTTGATAGCGATAAAGGTTTCCTCGGCGATGCCTGTCAACAAAACAAATAACATTAGTTATCTCATCAAGCAAACGCTGCTTAGATAATTACCGATTACTTATTTATTAACTAATCATTCGATAAATCCCTGAATACATGATCATATTACTAAATTGTATTTAATATTCAGAGTTTCGGTTTCGGGTTTCCGGACTTCGGTCCCTATCCTACCTTTTAGTAAATTACCGAAGTAAATATAGTCAAATTAAACATGTTTTAACATAACGGTAGGTAGTAGGTAGGTAACTATTTCTGTAGTTGACACTTGTGTAATAAAGTCATAGAAATTACTGATAATTTATTTTAAAGTTATTTCATACTAAATTCGTCATTGTTGTTTAGGTTGCAGTCAAAACTCTTAACTAGTCAAAAGTACTTTTAACTAGCAAAATCAGTCAAAAGTAGTTTTGACTGAACAGGTTAGTCAAAACTCAAAAGTGGTTTTAGTGGTTTGATTAGTGATTAGTTAATAGTGCATTTGACTCCAAATTTGCGGTTAAAAGTAGTTATAACTGACGCTCTTAGTCAAAAATAGTTTTAACTGCTAAAGCAAAGGGGGCACATAGGGGGCTCTGGCGCCCGAACTTAATTTCAATTAGTTACCTTTGTTTACTTTCGAGCACCCTAAATTCTCATCTCTAGAACACTTAGAAAACATAGCATCATTACACATATATTAGTTTTTTTTTTTTATTACAATTCTGAAATATAATAAAAATAAAAAAAGTGAAGAAGATTATTTCTGTCTGCAGGGTTTAAAGAAACCTAACCAAACCGAATCTCATGATGCCCCTGACGTCGACCGTTTTCTTCCGGTTCAACAGCACAAAAACAAACAAAATCAGTTTTAGTTTAACTTTTAAAGAGTTTTAACTGATATAAGCAGTCAAAATCACTTTTCACGGAATCAGTCAAAACTACTTTTAATCAGCTCTATTGGGCAAAACTACTTTTAACCGTTATTTCAGTTAAAAGTAGTATTGTCGAAAGCATAGGTACGGTTAAAACTACTTTGGACTGATTTTGCTAGTTAAAAGTACTTTTGACTGGTTAAGAGTTCTGATTGCAACATATATAGTCATGAGTTTATGATGTGAGGCTGATTTATTGACTATTTATAAGTGCTACCTAAGTAAGTATAACGTTATTTTTATTACATAATTATTTACATTAAGTACACATGTTGGTAGTCGTTCAATGAAATATAAAAAGCATCTGACGAATTGTCCAAACAGCACTGCAGGGGCGGACCGTGACGTTATGGGGTCCTGGGCTAATATTACTTGCGGCCCTGCTTAATGAATCAACTAATAGCTATTTTGTAAAAAAAACTTTTTTGATAATAATGTTTACGATAGCTTTCTTTTTTAAATTCATAATATTGTCCATTGTCCTCAATAGGAGCTGGGGCCCTATATATTTACGGGGCCCTGGGCTGCAGCTCGCAAAGCCCATATGTAGATCCGCCCCTGCCTCACTAAATACCTTAATCATCTTTTAAATGTGTGTTTAAATTTTGTATAAGAATGAACCGAGACGATATTATTAGCTATTTTTAGTAATAGACACACCTAAGTACTATCTAGAATTTACTGGATTAATTGGACTGTAGATGAATCTTCAGTCCGTAGATGATTTGAGCAAATAAATAAGTAAGTAACTTTGTAATGCAATGAGCTATAACAATAATTAAATAGTTTCTTTTATGTACATTATCAATGACCGGGAAAAATAATTGGTAGACACCAGAGCTGCCAGCGCTAAGCACTCAGAATGGCTGACAGCAGAAGCGGTAGTACTTATACTGTGGCAGAAGGTAGGTATGCTTGCTTGCTAGCTTGGATGCTGCGGTTCTTTACGTAACGGGAACCTATACTCACTTACGTTTAAGGTTAAAGTGCCAGGATAGCCCGCGAAATTAAAATATTTATTCTTACGTTTTTTGCAATTTGCAGCTCAGTATCAAGATGTATTGTAATAAAAAAAAACATTCGCAAGGGTAACAAATATGAATTTACAGAATTATAATAATTAAATTCAACAACATAACTCTCCAACTCAGAAAAGCTCGTAAGAGCTTTTCTAACTTGTTGAGTTATATAAATTATTGCAATAAAACCTGATACTGAGCTGCAAATTTCAAAAAAAAGTAAGAACGTTTCGCGGCTTGCCCTGGCGCATCCCTCTTAAGTGTGTTAGTGTGATGGTTGATTTTTTATATTGTTTTACAGTAGGTAGGTATGTTACAGAAAACCAATATTCATTATTACCAGACACTTTCCGTAGACTATAATATTATCATCTTATTTTAGCAGTTTTACCTTTAAAGTTTTGACGACACTGTTGGCGCAATGGCTAAATGATTGACTGCTGCGCAGCGTGTTGTGGGTTCGATTCTCGCCCAGGGTAAATATTTGTGTGACGAGCACTTGTGTTTGCCTTGTGTCTGGGTGTTGTTTATCTATATACGTATGTATTTAAAATGTATTTGTGTATGTATATCAGCTGTCTGACACCCATAGTCCAGGGTCTCCCTAGTTTGGGGTCAGATGGCCTTGTGTGAAATGTCCCTACATATTATTATTATTAAAATGACTAGCTGAAGTTACTTAGGCCTGGGATTTTGAACCATAACCGTTTTCATACGTAATAATTACATATGAACTAACTGTTTTAAATATACATCACTTTTTATTGGCCAAATAGGTAGGTACCTATTAAGAACAGTTGCTTATTGTATCTATAATTTACCTTAATTGTACATTGTTTACTTTTACATATACTATAAGCATAAGCGTGACAAGATTACATTCGTATAGGTACCTATTTATTTATATTTGTCGATTATATATTGCGTAAGTTGGTTCAGCAGCGGATTTAAATGTGTGAGAAAATATCTCGAGTCATGCTTAAAACACAAATACTGCACGAGTTTACGAAGATCAAGGTTGCTTGCGCGTGCGTGGGCATATCTGTAGTTTATGAATAGTAAGGAATTAGTTAGTCCGACGTATGATAAAGATATTTGTTAGCATTGTGTTATTTTGAATAGTCTATTCCGTTTAAAAAATGTGACGTTTATTTATTTTTATAATACTTGACGAGTAGTAGGTATTAGTAGTAGGTTATTTATTTTTAATGTAGGTACGATTTTTGCAATTAAATATGAACCTTATGTGGTTGTAATAAAGTTGAAAATCTATCAAAGAAATTTGACAGATTGTTGTAGCTTGATGGGCCGGCCTCTGTACGTATTTAAGTAAATATTGTTTTTAAGATTAAATATTTTAAAATATGTGCATTTTATTTCATACTAGCTTTTGCCCGCGACTTCGTCCGCGTGAATGTCGGTTATCGCGGATGCAGACAAAGTCGCGGGTTAAAAAGTGGCCTATGTCCTTTTCCAGGGTTCAAGCTATTTTCAAACCACCCAAGATACAAGCATTCGCTTACTTTGGGAGACAGTACCAGTACCCAAAGCACAATACATTTACTTGTGTCTAATTAAAAGTCACCTTGTGAACTGTATAATTTTTACGTCAATAAAGATTATTATTATTATACTTGATGACATTTGGTCATCAAAATCGGTGCAGCCATTTCATCATGAAAGCGTAACAGACAGAGTTACTTTCACTTTTATAATATTAAGTATCGAAGTATGGAAGTATGAATTCAAACACTTTTTGTTCACGATACATATTGGTACGGTCGATAGCTTGAATATGTTTTTGGTTTACAGACAAAAATAGTCATCTTTCTACTACACTAACAATATTTCATTTCATTTTTTTATCTCTAGCACGTAGATAGGTACCAGGAATACATACGTGCTTAAGATAAAAAATTAAATAAAATAAAATATTTTGAGTGTAGTAGAAAATTTAATATTTTTGCCTTTAAACCTAATAGCTTGTTCGACCGTACATTAATTTTTTTACAGTTATTTCCCGAAAAGCTATAAAACTCCAGCGCGTAAAATTTACTATACTTACTTAAATTAAATAATATCGATGGTCCTGTTATCGTTCACACACGATATAACACAGTAGCATCAATTTTCATTTTATGAAATCTATTATTTATCTACTTATTATCCTATTCTGTCGGTTTGAACTATTACAATTTATAAATATGGGTATGGGTAATTTATTTAAACTTAACTTTTGTCGTGCTTTTTTGATTTTTTTAATTTTTCAACTTTTTCTATTCTTTCACGTTACACCATGATATGAAAACCGTAAACTATTTCTAAAAATGACTTAGGTAGTTATAAAAGTAAATTAGTCGAAGATGACTATGCAAATAATTAAAAACATTTATTTGGCTAATAAACTGACTATAACTTATCAGTTTAATCACTAGGTGTTTACTTTAAAAACGAGTTAAACACGAACACAAAGTATTATAGTTAAAATTAACGAGATGAATCTTTATGATTTGAATGACTTACTTGAACTCGAAGTGTTCGTAACTGTGTGGAGGCGCGTTTTATATGTGTTGCCTTGTCAATAGTTTGGTCACGACTGATAACGCGGTCTGTAGCCTCCATAATATCGACTGATTGATTTATCAGCGAGTCAATCGCAGCCATCAGGGTCCTCGTGATAATAGCGACACTTCGTGTGCACTTTGGTGCTCAAGTTGTGTCAAGTACCTACGACATCTTTTGTTTCGCCAGCTTTCACACAATGGCCCAACTTGGCTCCATTTCTATGTTCTATTGTGAAGCGCTATTTTCGTGAAACTATTAGTTATAGGGTAAAACGGGTGTGTAACGTTTGAAATAATAACAAAATCTCTAAAGATCATATGATCTAATCTCATTTAACATACTTTTTTTAAATATAAATCATCAATCAAATTATATAATGAATTATTGATATAATTCCATTTTACCTAATTTTATATGGTATAATGAACATTCTCTAATGTGCATTACATTTGAACTAATATTCATATAGTATAATAATTAGTTACTATAATATTTGAAATCTACACGTAACGTTTAGCATAATTTAGTTATTGAATAATTTGGGTTAGGTTAGGATAGAACAGTGACCATTAACCAGATTCCCTCTATTGTTGGTGAATCGTATGGGTTAGATGAGGTTATACCGGTGTCCCCTTGTTTCGCAGACAGAAATTTCACAGAATTTCGTTTCCCAGAAAATTTTCATAATTCAAATTTTTGGTTCTAGTATTTTCATTTTGGCTGTTATTGTTTCAAAGACTATTTAGGTACTTGAATGAAACATATTTCACAGAAACACAATCCAATGAATTTTTAATCACATTTTTTTTGTTTAACAAACTTATCAAACAGTATAATTATTTTTTAACGAATATTGTTTGATCAGTGTTTTTCCACATGGAATTTATTTTAAAGAAAATGTATATAAATACACAATAACAAAAATATTGTCTAAAAGTCATTATGTTGTGCTACAAAAGTTAATGACAGAAACGAATCGGTGCGAAACCGAATCCACGTAGTGTTGTCTGCCCTAACCCTAGAGTGTAATTTAAATCGGCGTAGGCGTGGAGGGTGGAGGCGGCCCGCGAGCTGAAGAGCAGGTGGTTTTAACGCCCGCCGCGCCGCCGCGGCTGAGGCTCGCCGACTTGACTTTTGACGACTGTGACTTTTTCATTGCTATTATTCACAAGTGAGTTACAGGGTTTTTTTTTTACCTATTTTATTGGTTGAATTGCTTTGTTCTTAAAAAAGTTTCGATACAAAAAAGATCGTGTTCAATAGTACAAATTAATTAATGTGCCTATTGCTTGCTCATTTCATGCAACTTCGTATTTAAATACATAATTTCAACTTGTACGTTTTTAATAAATAAAACTTTCCCTCAAATATAACTTTTGTTTTCTCTGTAATAAAGACAACTTTGAATTCCCCATTTTGTACGTGGCTAGAACGCTATCCGCGAAAAGACAAAAAAAAGAAACCTTATTCTTTTAGTCTATGGCCGATCGCCATTGTATGACGCGTGCGCATTGACAACAACAACTGCTTAAATTATCCCGCCATTTCGATTTTTTTTTCACTGTTGAAAATGATTTTTTAGTATTATTTTCTTCACCAGTGTGTTGAAAAACGTCGTATGATACACGTGTGTATTGATGATTACCGTCCTCGGCTCTCTTAAGACCCTCACCTAACGGCTCGGGTCTCAATGGCGCCTCAGTGGTAATCACCAACATTACACACTAGTACCATAATGTACTGTTATAACAGCTTATTGCCATCCACTGCTGAACGTAGGACTCCCCCAGAGTTCGCCAAACAACTCGATTTTGGGCAGCCCAATGCCCAAATCCATCGGCTGCCAGCAACCTTCTTCAAATCTTGGCCTATCGTGCTGCAGGGCGTCCCATACTACGCTTACCCAGATGCGATCTCCTCTCTAAACCGTGTCTGCTCCATCTACGGTCTATTCGTCTGTCTGTAGACATGGCTGGCCCACTTCGACTTTAGCACGATGAGCGTCCACGTTTCGACTCCCTAAGTCATTACGGGTAGGACGCACTGGTTAAAGTCACGACGGGCTAGAGAATTGAAAATTAGGTATTTAAAATCTATTGCTGTCGCGCGATACCCGAACACGAACCGCAGAGCGCGACAGAGACAACTGCAGCTTTGACCGAAAATACCTATTAAAAGTACACAAAATCAACGATTCGTAGTCCCCTGATTTCTTCTCCAAAACTTAACCGATTTAACTGCTTTTTTCATTAAAAAATAAAGAAAGGCTTTTGCCGTGTTCCTATGTTTTCTATTTTTGATATAATCAAGTCAAATTTGTTTTCTGAATGTTTGAACACAGCGGAAAATCATGCCAATTTTTTATGTTTTTGAATATTCATATCTCTTTTAATAATAAATTTATGAGAAAAAGGAAAACATAGGGACATGCCAATAGTAGCCATGGATATTTAAAAAAAAAATTGATCTACTGGCATTATCCAGGGAGGAAACAGGGGACTAAGTTTGTATGGAAAAACGGCCCTTGTGTTTCCTCTTCGTAAAAAATATAAATTATTTAAATGCTTAATTAGTTCGACAAATTACTTCCGAATACCTTCTATGGTTACAGCGGCTTGAACCTTGCTTAAATTTTCGAGTATCCGCTCATTTTTAGTCTTAGAAATGACAGGCCATATTTTTCTCGACCGACAAATGGGTTCGGAATATTTTGGGTCACCAAAGTTTCCCTTTTAATTCTATAGTTTAAATTTATTGAAGTAGTTTTCGATAAATTTCATTTAATTATAAAACTGACTAATTTAAGGGTGTGCTACGCCTACTTTATCTTTTAACAGTGATTCGAAGGCATTGCCTTCAGTGATACTGATGAGCTAATGATCAGCCCATAACAGGTTTTTTTTAGCAGCGTATTTAGCTGCTAAAAAAAACCTGTTATACCTAGTGTTTCTATTGTAGCAATTTTTACCCTGAACGATTGATATAAGAGTGAGGTTTACTAGCCACACAGGCAGTGAAGACTTGCGTTCACTGCTTTTATCATTATACTTCATGGTCGCCATAATATAATTCTTAATATCTATTGATAAAATAAGAAATGTGAAACAACACAGAACCGAGAAAAAAATTACGATTAAACGAATTTTTGTGATATAAGATTGTGATACAAAAACCACGCACGATATTATTACAATATTACTTATTTAACATTGAAGTACCATAACAGCGTTACTGTAAGATTGTAAATATTACATAACTGTTTGGTGATAAACCTCACTCTTATATCAATCGTAAATGCGCCACTTTCAGGTTGTGTACACGTTTTTTGGTATTTTATACCACCGCTCACCCATTAGTTCATGAATAACATTTTATGGGTTGCTAACTTGCTATATGCCTCAACTACCTCAACCTACCTACTCTTTAGTGTTTTACGTCGACATTTTACTGATTAAATTCTTAATGTAATATGTAAAACTGAGAATATAAAACATCAGTCTTTGCGACTTTTTCAGAAGAAAACAATTTTGATATTATTTTTTAACTAATACCTTTTACATCTCTCTGAACGTCCAATGAGGCACTATAGGTCCGTAAAAGACTTGAGTCTACACTGTAGAAAAAACTAAAAGACTTGAGTCTACACTGTAGAAAAAACTAAAAGACTTGAGTCTACACTGTAGAAAAAACTAAAAGACTTGAGTCTACACTGTAGAAAAAACTAAAAGACTTGAGCCTATACTGTAGAAAAAACTAAAATACTTGAGTCTATACTGTAAAAAAAAAAGACGGGTTGCACTCCGGGAGTGCCGGCAGAAGTGAAAACTTGATTATTAACGTTGAGCATGTTTGATATTTTGGAATGGTTAGGGAATAATTTTGCACCAATTGCTTTATCAGTATAAAAGTACTATCATTTATGTGGTAGAATACAATATTCATTTATTGCGCTATCGTACACAAACATGACAATTTATATTACATTAAAAATTTAACACTTTAAAACTATCACAATTATTTTACATTAAAACTCTCCATACGTCTTACGCTTTTTCGATCAGGTCACGTGTCCTGACGCGAGTTTAAGATTTTATACCCATTACAGAAAAAGTGCTCAACGCCGCTAAAGAAGTTTTCACTTCAAAAACCAAAAGAAAAATACTTAAATGCCGTACGGATCAATCAGTCATGGTTGAGCTACGCTTGCAATTGTCAGTTCGTGGATGGGTAATCATTTTATACCGAGACCCCTCTATGTCCCAGAAAGCATGTTATGCCGCTGGTCCCTGCTGTTATTCGTTAATCTTTGTCAGTCGTTAAGAGTGGTAGTCAAAAGCCCGAAAGTGTGACAACCAGTCTTACGAAAGGATATAACCTGGATACAACCCTGTTACCCAGTAACAGGGTTGTGGAGGTCCGGCAGGCAGCCGCTCCATGTAAACACTGGTATTCAGCTGCTGTTATGGGCTGATCATTGGCTCATCACTGAAGGCAATGCCTTCTAATGCCTTTTTACATTATTACCTGTCAAAAGTCACTCAGATGTTTCTATTTTTAAATTAAATCAGGTTAAGTAGGTAGGTCCATCATTTAATATTCGGCACGACTAGGACTTGGTGACCGTTCGCTCGACATTGCTCAACTTCGTCTGTCAAAAATTACGCATAGGTAGGTAGGCAGAAGATATTTTATTTAATACAAATTTCGGTCGGGCTTGAGAATATATTGATGAGAAGACCCCCAGTGGCAACCCTAGACGACCTATTTTTCAGCTAGTTATTTGTGATTCAAATAATGTATTTCATAGGCTTATGTATTTTTGTTTTGCCCCAAAATTTTAGTTATTGCTGTTCCTTTGAGTGTTACCTATTCTGGAACTTTTTTGACCTGTTAAAGTAGCCATACATACTCGTACAAGGTGCCTAAAAATAGATAATTATTTAAGTTGTCTAGGTAATCATGCATGATACAAGTTAATTTTTTTAGTAATTCGCCAGACAAGAGCGTCGCCAGAACTCGCCAGTTGATAGCCTGGGGGGGGGGCAAGTTGATTTATGATGGATAGGAAAATTATGAATTTTAAATACAGTCAAAGGCACATGAACCTTTTGGAATCTCTAGGGGGTAGCAGCTGCCCCTACCTACCCCCCCCTTGACGACGCCCTTGTCGCCAGATAAAGTGACGCGGCATACATCTCCAACCCATGCAACCTATTGCAAATGCAACCTGATACCGAAGCAACTGCGTCAATAAGAAAGATAATCGCGAAATGAAGTTTCACCTCAATTGAACCATGATTTGTTAATAGATAGATAAGATAGTAGGCCATTCATTGAATACCTTGGAATATGGCTTAATGTCTAATGACAATGAGGTAGTGTGCGAGACAGCTCGGGTCAGGTCTTTGTTGCGAGGAGTTTTGTAGCTCGTGTAACCTTTAACAGTAACTTGTGTGACTCATTTATACATAATAAGTACATAACCTATACTTAATATTATAAAGCTGAAGAGTTTGTATGTTTGGTTGAACGCGCTAATCTCAGGATCTACTGGTTCGAATTGAAAAAATATTTTTGTGTTGGATAGTCCATTTATCGAGGAAGGCTATAGGCCCATGCGAAGCCGGGCCGGGTTGCTAGTTATATTATATTATTATTTACGTGACTGATGGAGACATTCTCAGTATTCTCACCTCTTTCTTTGGATCCCCTTATGCTTCAAGCAATTGATTTTCAAAGTTGTTTTTGTTTTCATTTTAGATTATTGTATTGCTTAAGTAGGTACACACACAACACTACACACGACTACATGATTTATGAAGTTAAGTAACTAAAATGAAACCTAATGCAATTGCAATTTGTTTCTTAAATTATAAAATACTGATTGAGCATTCGAATTTTACAATATTTTTTACTCCAGCTACTTATTCACTAGTACACAGTTCCATAATCTGCCTAGCCTTTTCCTAACTATGTTATGTAACTACTCAGATTATGAAACAAAAGGCAGATAGACCGCGCGGAACACTGAGAGTGAAGCCAAAAAAGCAAATACTAATTCAAAAGCGAATACCTACAACGCGCTTCGTGCTGTAGCTGTACCACGGAATAATAAAAACAAGGTAGGGTCATTTCGCCTGTTCGCGTCCATTTAGTGCAGTTGGCAAGTTTGACGACGATAATAAAAATGTCCTAGCACTAATTTCTATGAAAAAATGATGTAATGTGTTCACTAAATTAGTCTATTTTAAGATTAACTTTCAGTTTAGTTCGAAACATTTTGCGTTCTTTTTTTTAAATAGATAAACTTCAGAATTAGGCGTTTTACCCACTTTGCGTCCACAAAATCCAATTTGCGTCCACCCGTGGACCATTTAGCGTCTACCAGCTTAGAAAAGGAATATAGGGGTGATATTTTTAAGAATTTGTAAAGAAAGATTGTATTATAACAATTTCTTTATTTAAGAATATAAATATTAAAAATCAACATTATTATCATTACAAAATCACTTTAAAAAAATAAAAATAGTTCTTCTCAACAATGATTGAGCTGCTATCGATATACTATTCCTAATAACAGTTAATCATTTTTATAATAATACTAGCTGACCCGACAGACGTTGTCCTGTCCCTATGTACCTACTTACCTGCCTATTTACCTACCCTACACCTACTCTACCTACACCTACCCTACACCTACCATACACCTACCCTACAAAAGTTTTTTGTTTTTTTTTTCTCCGTAAGAACCATCCTCGTACTTGAAGGAATATTATAATAATAAAATTATTGAAATTGGTCCAGCCGTTCACGCGTGATGCCGTGACCAAGGGAAATAGGGATTAATTTTTATATATATAAATGCAATTCCTATATGCTAATAGCATAAATTGTCTACTGTGTATGTTCTCTTTTCCTTCTTCTTTCTTGTCTCCGAAGAACTCCAAACTCAAACACAAACTCAAATCATTTATTTCAGATAAACCATTTACAGGCGCTATTGAATTGTCAAGAACTCAGCTTAAAAAAAAAAAATAAGAATGAATTAAATAACTCATTTCATTTAAAAATAGAATTATAAACACGTAGTCTTAATAAAAAATGTACAATAATAATAAACAGCACATTTTTAATTACTTTTACAAGCAAGTCAATTGTATTTAACGAAAATACCTAGTGGACGCAATTTGGTTTATTATTATTCCCTGTAGGTATAGTTTGCGTCCATTGCGGACGCAAAGTGGAAGTTTTGTAAATTCGATGTAGTAATTCGCGTCCACCTTATTTTAACCGTTAAATATAAAAAAATAAGCAAATTCATAATTAATATTATTCCTTTTTTCATTATTAAAGTCTAGAAACAGCTATGTATCCTAAAATTCACATAAAACAATAAAAAAAATACCATCGAACGCGCCGCTGCACACTATTTTTTTTCTAAATATTCCGCGCTACGCGCGCCCTTGTTGAACAGCCGAGATTAATTATTTTTTCTAAACGGGATTGGTTTGGCGCACGGACCTTTTGTCCATGCGTGCGTGCCTCATAAACATTGAGGTATTAGCGGTAATTAAATTTTGGTTGATTGGTGTGTTAGTTTACTTATTTTCGAGGATTTTTAAAGGGAGATCCGTAAAATGGACGCGAATTGGGCGATGGACGCGAACAGGCGAACTTACCCTACCTACAGCTACAGCACGAAGCGCGTTGTAGGTTCTATTGGTGAAAGATTTGTTTAAATTGGATGAGTAGTTTCGTAGATTTACCCCCTACATACAAACTTACAAACATACAAACAAATTTTACCCATTTATAATAATAGTATAGATTGACGATGAATGAAAGATGAAGGTGGTAGCCAGTTACTTAAATTGTATTTGTTAGAATCGTGTAGGTAGGGACCACGGAATAATAAAAACATGTAGGTACTGACACGAGTCAGTAGGTATAGCACGAAAAGTCGCATCGTTAAAAAAAAAACAAATAAAAATACAAACACAAGTTCAAAAGTGAATACAATCACGAGATTGCAGATATTTGCTTTTTTGGCTTCACTCTCAGTGTTCCGCGCGGTCTATCTGCCTTTTGTTTCATAATCAGAGTGTAATTATGACGGCTTCCAGTCTAACCAGATGCAGTTGAATAACAATGTTTTACATGCGGCGACTGTCTATCTGACCTCCTCAACCTAGTTACCTACCTACTGGGTAACACGAAACCTCTTGGTAGGGCAGGTTGTTAGACTTTCTGGCTTGACTACCCATAATAACAACGACTGTCAAAGATCTACGAGTAACAGCCGAGACGTATTTGCCACGAGCCCACAGTTTTACTGAAATGGTTACAAATGTTACAATATTAGATCATTTTATTCTATGGTTATGTATGAATGAATATTGATGAAAGATTCTGTATAGAAAAAAGATTTGCGAGATTACCATTTTGAAATAGTGGTTAGTTTTTATCGTAGTTGAGAGACATTTATCACAATAGATTTTACGCTCTGATAACTACTTGGTTTTGAGACATGTTGGCTTCTTGATGTGACAAGCTGCTCGCTAGCGAAGTGTCGTGAGCCGCGGGTAATGGGTTCGTGACAAAACGAACTGAAGTATAGGGAACTCTCGGATGGCAAAATTTTCGCACAATAGACCATGAAGATTGACAAATAAGTAAGTGGAGTTGACTGGCTGCTTATAATCTTCAAGAATTTTATATAAAACGTAGTAGGTAGCAGGTACCTGCTGTAGAAACGCTGGCTAGTTGCACCATTTCCAACCTTATTTTACTTCTACCGCCTTCACATTACCTACTAGGTTACTAGGCACTACTAAGGGTATTTTTTAATTACACTCTGTCCACTGCAACTAGTGAACAATATTTATGTGTTTTTTTTTAAACTGATACGCATACCTGTATTATAATGTCTGTAAGAGGTCATAAATAAGATATTCCAACAAGATTAGGCACATTTTAAAGTTAACATAGGTAATCGGGAATAATTACATTATAACTATAAGGCAGCTGTCAAAAAACCAATAACCCAATGGACAGGGTATAACTGCCGAAAATTGCAGGTAAATCGATGTCTTCTTTGCTTATGTCTTGTGATTTTTGACAGTTAAGTAATTTAAAAAAGGCCATTAAAAAAGGCTCTATTACACTAACGCTAATAAAAAAATGGCGGTGGCTTTGTTGTTTTGTATTGCCACCGACTTCCGAAACTAAAGTTCTGTGCTAAAAATATTATTTATCACTTTTTAGTTTTTCAAGGCGGTTTTCTTTTTTTTGAGAAAACTTTTATTTTCCTCTTTTTAGTAGGTAGGTATTGCCCATCCAAATCCATTAAGAAACGGCGACACTCTTAAACCCAGAGATTGTAAGTCCTCCAAAAATCAACATCCGAATTGATAACCTCCTCCTTTTTGAAGTCGGTTACAAATGAATTAATACCATGAAGTAAATTATTACCTAGACTGTTTTTGTTGTAATTATTATAATAGGTTTATTATTGCATTGTTTTTAATACGCCTATACCCTGTACACAATAAGATTAGACATAAACACAAACCTTTTTTACAGTCCCTTCAACCGATTTTGACTTCTATTCCGTAGGCTTAAGGATGACATTAGAGGCAAAAAAGTGGTTACAATAAGAACTGTTTACTGCAGTTGCCATTTGTCATGCTACCAACGCAATATAAGTAAGTCAAAATCGGTTGAACGGACTGTAAAAAAGCTTTTTGTAAATGTCTAATCGTATTGTGAACAGGGAATAGTTAATTTCAATTGATCAATGTATGCTATGGATTAACTTTTGATTCGTTTGTGTGAGTGTGAATGAATGAAAATGACCATTGTATAACAAGTTAATTATGTCATATTACATATTATACTTACTTAACTAAGTTGGTGGTCCCTCAATGGTGGACATTAGACCGTATTTTTATTAATTCATAATTTTAGCTACCTATCTCTGAAGGGTGTGTGCTTCAGTAAAAGCCGTAATAGTAAAGCTAAACTTGCCGCGGTCTTTCCGTGCATGGGTGACCGAAACCCATACGTACCTCGGAAAGCGAGTAAAGCGGTTGGCCCCGGCTGTCATTCGTAAATCTTAGAACAGTCGTTATGGGTAGTCAGAAGCCAGAAAGTCTGACAACAAGGGATATCGGGTATTACCCGTCTCACGCGGAAGACATCATTAAGTACGTACGCCAAAGGCTGAAGTACGCGCCGAGAGTGCAGTTGCTGGAGTCGCATCGCAACGTCAACTTTAAGGCGTTTGTTGTGCGCATACCAACATGCTACTGCTACCTGCATGAAGTGTTGGATGAAAGCTTTTGGCCTCAGGATGTGGTATTCCGCTGCTTTCGCGGACAAGTGCCACCGGAACGTGCATAGACTTAGTGCAACTAAGTGATACTAACATATTTTTAAGTTTTATTAACTAACACAATTTGTTATATTGTTGTATGTATACTTAAGGTAAGGTATTTTTCTATGGGTCTTTGTTACCTCAAAATATATGGTGGTTTTATTACCCAGTAACTGGGTTGTGGAGATCAGTCAATAAAACACTGGTATTTAGCTGAATCCGGTTAGACTGGAAGCCGACCCCAACATTGAGATAAATTATTTTAGCTATCTCAGACGCCTCAGAAATTTTTTTTCAGTACCTATTAGAATATTACTAAATAAAATGTCTATAATAATACAAGGTTGATGAGTGATGATACAATATAAATCATCACTCATCAGTTTACTTAACTTATGTTCTGATACAAAAATTAATATGTATTTCTTGCGCGTTTTTCCTTGTTAGGAGTTTATTGTACCATTTTTTATTAAATCACATTGTCGGCACTATAGGTCTATTGTAGGGAACCAGTTGTCTCAATAACTATATTGTTTGTATATGACTGTTTGTTGCCAAAATAAAATAAAATAAAAATAAAATAAAAATAAAAATAAAAATAAAAATAAAATAAAATAAAAATAAAAATAAAATAAAATAAAATAAAATAAAATAAAAATAAAAATAAAATAAAAATAAAAATAAAAATAAAAATAAAATAAAAATAAAATAAAAATAAAATAAAATAAAATAAAAATAAAATAAAAATAAAAATAAAAATAAAAATAAAATAAAATAAAAATAAAATAAAAATAAAATAAAAATAAAATAAAAATAAAATAAAAATAAAATAAAAATAAAATAAAAATAAAATAAAATAAAAATACTCCCGACTAAAAGGAAGCACTTAAGTAAACAAAAAATAAAAAAATAGAGGTAAAGTACTACACGTATTTTTTACCTATTAATACATTTTTAAACAAGCAAATTCGTTGAGTGTTGCTATTACTAGATGGAGCAATTTATACATAACGACGTAACTTCAATAAGCATCAAACTCATAGAACTGCAAAATTTTAGATCATTTCAGCAAGATACGAGAAGTGAATCGGCTAGAAAATTCATTCTGGGTTTGTGGCACTACCGATGAGAAATTCGGCCAGTATCTACATCTTCACACTGTAGTATGCTCGTGATTGGCTAAATCCGTAAATGAGCATATTTATTTGCTTTTACGTCTTAATTATGTACCTACTATGTATCTAAACAATAAACGAGCAGTGAAGTACCTATCAGTAATCGATGTACAAATATTATTATAGTTGACGCGACGCGCGACGGGACAAGACTTACGAGTGGATCTAATGGACTTTCCTTCCATTCATTAGAACATTTTTATGAACAGAACAATTTTCTGTTAATTTCGTGAGCGGAATCTATACATTATATATATCTGTTTTTGAAGTAACTTCACTTTAGTTAGAGCATTACCAACACTATTTTTGGTTCCATTTCAGTTTACCTATGTCTGAATAGGAATATGAAGACATAGGCACGCCTACGACACTTCATACAAACGAAACGATTAATTACCTTATTTACGCTACTACCAGAATAACAGACTGAACAAATACGCAAAAATGCGTGTGTCTGCGCGTCTACGCGCCGCTTGAACTAAAAGCAGTTTCGAGAGCACGTTCGACGTGGGAAGAGGTGAGGAACAGTGTTTCTAAAGAAGGCGGGAGTTTCGCTACTTAGTACGTACATACTAATATTTATACTGTGACATAGGTAGGAAGGAAGGGACTTTCTTTACGTGAAAGACGAACAGTCTCGAAGGAACTTGCAACAAAGAACAGTTTTATTTAACTTAAACAAAAACATGTCTTCATTGTGTTTTTAATATTGTTAAAGAATTTAAGCATTGTTACATCGATAAGGCTGCCTTTATATATCAACCATCGCAAATGAAATTGGCACACTGTTCATTGTATGAAACTTCAATGCTTCATCTGACGATGCGCTTTATCAATTGTTTTGGTGATAACGTTTTTACCTAAATGATAATGATGATCTGCTATCTCGGTGACCCACAGAGCATCGGCTGTCTCATCTTGTGTAAACAAAGGAAGCAATCAATTAAGTCTTGGCAACATACAGTTAGTAGGTGTAGGTGTAGGGTCACCATGTTGTAATTTGAAGAAGCCTTATTATTCAGTGAGTGTGTTTAAGATTGTCTTGTCGTAACTACAGTGCTATAACTACTGTCAAAATGGCCCTTGGTAAATGTAGGTGAAGTGTGCATGGGGTGAGCTGTAATTTTCACGACAAGTATGTCTAGTCTGTTACAATCTCCCTTGGTGAACACCTAGGTGAAGTGAGTTCTCATCCGATTGTAGTGCTTTGTAAATCCCTAGCATCGCGACAGATGCGTGACAAGAGCGTGCACTCCGTAAGTATGGCAGTCGATCCTCGGATTCGACTCAGTAAAGAGTTCCTGCTCCCGACAATACTGTCGGTTTACCTGGTACAGCGCTGCTGTATATTCACATAGCTGTATAGGCTTGCTGCTAGCGAGCGATACACTTTGTATATGGGTGGCTTATGCTACTGTACGAACTATGAACCTTAAGGGTTTGTTCGTTTATCATTGGGTGGCTTAGGCTGCTGTACGAACTATAAACCTTAAGGGTTTGTTCGTTTATCATTGGGTGGCTTCGCCACTGTACGAACTGTGGGACCTTAATGGTCTGTTCGATTAACTGTATTGTTGCTGTACCTTGAACTTACTTTATTCTTGTTACTGATTACCATTTGTATTGTGTTTTCTTTACTAATAGTGTGTAATTGTTTTCACAGGTATGTTGTTTTTCCCTAATGGGATAATGGGAACGCCTATAGTACTGACGATGTACTATACCGCTCGGCACTCCTCCTCGATCGCACCTGACGATCCGACATCAGAAGTGGGATAGCCTCTTAATGCTTCCGCATGGCTTCCCTAGTTATCGTATGTCTCTACCTCTCTTGTTATGACAGCTTCCTCTCTTGGGATTACCTAGCGCAGACCTAAGGCTGTTTTAATGGCATTCATAAATCACCTACCCACATTAATTTCATTGTTTGATTTTACATACTTTAACAGTTACCGCTACCCTTATTAACCTACCTAAGTGTCAAACAAATTGCTGTTTGTACTGTACTGGCCCATGTTTTGAAATTTCATTTCCCGTGGTCATCTACTAGCATTTACTACCGAATTACATGAGGTTTAAACTTCAACAAAAACTGAGTGTCTTGTCCCATCTTAAGAGAAAGTCTCATTTTCCTCTGACCTACACGATTCTTCTCAACCCTCTTAGGTTCAAACCAGGTACAATAGTATATCACTTTAGTGACTACCGGAGAACGCCGGGAGGTTCGAGTAAAGATACTGTGAGTCAGTTTTCGAGCAACTAATCATCCGTCCGTGATAAGTTGAAGGCCGTGTTATGATAAGTGTGATGTAACCACCACTTATGTTCTACAACTATCTGGTGAGACGCTTCCATTTTGTTATGACTCTGGGTTTTGAATATACCTACTTTCATTACTGATACATGTGTGGCAAACTTACTTGTATGGTCAATATAAAGTGAAGTTTCATGTCATATTATGCCATGAGAGATTATATTTAGATTTTGGGGTTATTATAACCGAAAGTATTGTTACCATTACAAAAGTTGAGATTGTAACAGCTATGCTCTATTCCTGAAACTCCGAATAAAATTGATACTGATATTCCATCAGAATATAAATAAGTGATAATACAACTATGTCAAAAAGTTGGCTTTTAGCTAAACAAATAGCGTGATTCTGAGGTTTGACGAATAGTTTATCTGAAAAGTAACGGTGTACCCCCTGATTGTTTACTTGTGTTGTGAGGTAAGGTAATTACATGTGTTGTGAGGTAAGGTAATTACATGTGTTGTGAGGTAAGGTAATGACATGTGTTGTGAGGTAAGGTAATGACATGTGTTGTGAGGTAAGGAAATTACACGTGTGTGGTAATAAGGTAATGACACGTGTGTGGGAATAAGGTAATTACACGTGTGTGGTAATAAGGTAATTACACGTGTGTGGTAATAAGGTAATTACACGTGTGTGGTAATAAGGTAACTACACGTGTGTGGTAATAAGGTAACTACACGTGTGTGGTAATAAGGTAATTACACGTGTGTGGTAATAAGGTAATTACACGTGTGTGGTTTTTCTGATTGTTTTTACAGATGATGTGATAAACTATTCACCCAGGAACGTGTAAAGATTCAGGGCTGCCGTAACGCTGTTGATGTGGAGAAAGAAATGAAATTCTGTCCCGTAAAAGAGAACAAGCAGTACTGGTTATTGGTAAAAGTGCCGAAAGTTTAAAGTTGCATACTTTATTATGGGATACTTTATCATTGGATATGATACTTTATCATTGGATACTGTGTTATTGGTTACTGTTTTGGTTACTGTTTTGGTTACTGTTTTGGTTACTGTTATTGGATACTGAGTTATTGGATACTGAGTTATTGGATACTGAGTTATTGGATACTTTGTTGATGTATACTTTGGTTGTAGATCCAAAATGATATTTATTAAAATCTTTGAGTAACAATGTACGAAAAATCCCTGTATGTCCATCAGTAACTGTTAATGATGTCAATGTTGACAATGATGATGATGATGATTCATCTGCTGCTGACATACTATAGCTGAATTGAGATGTCTATGTTGACTATTGTTTGGATGTCTATGTTGACTCCTATAATTGAATGTTGATCTTGACGCTTATGCGGGTTGTCTATGTTGACGCCTATGCGGGTTGTCTATTCGACTTCAAGTTACTTGTCGAATCCCATGGTGTGATTTCGGCTAATTTGTTGAGCTATGTATTGTCTGTAACAGTATGGTTATTTTGACTGGTTATGATGCAAATTTTGCTAATGATATTACTTCAGGGCTAATTCAGGATTTTTCTTTACAACATACCTTTTGCTAATTAAAGCTTTTTGTCAGAAAGGCCGATCGATATTAACCAAGAACTTTATAACTACACGGGGACGTGTAGAATGTCAGTCTGGCCGTGTCGGAGACAGTTTATTAATCACAATTGTGGGTGTAACTAAATTTGTTATGATTTGTGGTTCTTATTGTTAATTTATGTGATTTTGTTATCAATTATTGTCTATTAATTCGAAACATGATTTATTGAGTACTCACTGTATGTACACTGATTTGTGGTTACTTTATTTCGATAATTATTATCGATGGTTTTATTCAAAACAATAATTGTTGACACGTTACTTTGAATGTAAAACGAATTACTTTATGAAATCACTATTGTTTATTCATGACAATTATTAGTGTGTTATTTGATTGCTTTATAAATTAATCTTATTAGATTTAGTACATTGTAGTGTTTTGTATCAAGTAAACGCGTGACGCACTTCCGTGCGCCATTGGATAGACTTGTATGGAGAGGTTGCAAGGTGGGGGGCATCGCCTTATAAAAGAGCGTGCACTCCGTAAGTATGGCAGTCGATCCTCGGATTCGACTTAGTAAAGAGTTCCTGCTCCCGACAATACTGTCGGTTTACCTGGTACAGCGCTGCTGTATATTCACATAGCTGTATAGGCTTGCTGCTAGCGAGCGATACACTTTGTATATGGGTGGCTTATGCTACTGTACGAACTATGAACCTTAAGGGTTTGTTCGTTTATCATTGGGTGGCTTAGGCTGCTGTACGAACTATAAACCTTAAGGGTTTGTTCGTTTATCATTGGGTGGCTTCGCCACTGTACGAACTGTGGGAAATTAATGGTCTGTTCGATTAACTGTATTGTTGCTGTACCTTGAACTTACTTTATTCTTGTTACTGATTACCATTTGTATTGTGTTTTCTTTACTAATAGTGTGTAATTGTTTTCACAGGTATGTTGTTTATCCCTAATGGGTTAATGGGAACGCCTATAGTACTGACGATGTACTATACCGCTCGGCACTCCTCCTCGATCGCACCTGACGATCCGACATATATACCCATTCGTATTGATAACCTCCTCCATTTTGAAGTCGGTTAAAAAGGGGGTAAGCTCCCAAAAATCAATTTTCATATCTTTTGTCTGTCTCTGTTAGTTCCGGTTAATCTCTGATACGCCTGGGGCGACTTTGAAGGGACTTCCACTGGCAGATAGCTGATGCTGTTAGAAGTAACTTAGGCTACTTTTATTTTAGAAAAAAAAATAGGGTTCCGCTCAAGATAACCGCGCTGATAATCGACAATCACGCGGACAAAGTCGCGGGTATCAGCTAATTATAGTCATTTACCTAACATCGATAGGTATTGTTTCAACAATAATTTAAATTTGGTTTTGACTTCTAGCATATGAATAGAGTAGGTACCATAGAAATCTTCTTTATTATTTTTATGGTTGGTACCACGAAGTAAATATAATTCGTGGTTGATACCTAAGTAAGCCGGAGGTTGGTTGGCAGGTAGCATAAGCTCCTGTGTTGAAGAAGTAGGTAACCCTAATAAGCTCTGCTTGACCAGTTTATTTATTAATGGCGTATAGTTGTACAACTGTCGACTTCAATCTATTTATGGAACAACCTATTTATATTTAAGTACTATCTGCGTTGTACTAACGTCGTAGTTAAACGCGTGGAATCAATAAACTTATTCCCGCCCACTGGGTTTTGAAGTTATTGCTTTGTAAAGTAAAACCTTATTATTAATACGACCTGCCCATTGTTTTAATAAAGAGATTAATCACATTACGAAATAAAAGTGATTTGCGGTTTCTCTATTTTTTACACTGTCACTGAAATATGATAACTACCTACATATTAATCGGAAACTGTATGTCAATAGGTACTTTCTTGTGAGTAATAAGCATAATGTAACCAGGATTTTGTATAAACATTTATTAAATATAAATATCTATTTCGCTGTATTATCAATTGACTCTGTTAAGTATAATAGGTAATCTACATTAAGTACTTAACATTTTAAATAGATAATGACTACCTATATCTAAAAGATAATAGGTACTTACCTTGTTCTCCAGAATCCAACCCAAAAAACGTCGTAAAAGCCTTATGGTACCTATTTCATTCTAAAACACAGTATATTTGCGAAAACTTTGTGTACCTACCTACGCGACAACACGTAGAAATTCTTTGCAGAACAGACAACTTATTAACCACATCTAGCGCGCGGATAACTACCCTCTTTTCAAATATTGATGGACAATTTATTCGGTTTTGTTAGTCAAGAAAAAAAAAATAAGTAACTACGTCCCTCCAAATTTTTCAATTCTCCTTGACAATTCAAAAGTGCCATGTTTTAAAACCACATTTACACTCAGCCCTGTTGGGCAGGGAAGTGGGCAGCGCGAGAATGTAAACAGGGTCACTCGCGTTGCCACTGCTCATGCCGCTGACATTGCCCGGCGCTCCCTCGTTCAATAAAGAACTATATAGGCTGAGTGTGAACACACACTCGCTTCGGTACTCGCGCAGAAGTATTTAAGGCAATATTTCCGGCAGCGGCAGGAGCAGTGGCAGGGGCTGAGTGTAAATGTGGGGTAACTAAGTAGTATGGTTGGTTTACATAAGCCTAATTGTATTAAATGCTTTGACTTTTGACGCACTGGACTAAGAAAGCCTTCAAAGGTACCTACTACGAGTTTAGCATCTTATAATTGTTCTTAGAAGAAACTTAGTCCACGTTTTTCAACTCACTATGAAGCAGTCAGTTCTTGACTGCCTGATAGTGAGCCCGTTTGTTTTTACATCTATTTTATAATAAAAAAAAAAAAAAAACAAAAAAGACAACCGCATTCAAAAACTAAAAAGTGGTAAATATAACTTTAGCACCGAACAAATATGACTTCATATTCGTGAGTTTGGTAACTATGTGAGTTTGGTGTTTTCTAGCCAGAAAAGAAACAGAAACCATAAGTACCTACTCATAGGTCAAAGTCTCTTTTTAAGTCCATACAGTTTCTTTGTAATGGTCAGCAGTGCAATTCTGTAAGAAATCTCCCGCGAATTCGAATTGTAAGTAGGTAGGTAGGTACCTCATTTCGTTCGCGTAACGTAGTTTTTTATCGATCTACAAAATATCTTTATACAATAAAAAGTTACTTTGATTTTGATTGGACCGGTCCAACGATGGAAGTCTTTGATGGATTAGCTATTGATGGCAACAAGGTGTACTCGTTAAGAAAAAAGAAACTGAAATATACATGGTCATGATTAAACAACATTGAAAAATACTAATGGAATCACAAATAGGTACTGCGGAATCAGAAGTGAGCACTAAAGTGAGTTGGAGTAAAAGCATTGCAGATCATATGAGGACACATTTAATCATAGAAGGATACAGGTTGTGTTGTCCTTCTATGATTAAATGTGTTTTTTTTTAACTTATGCCCGTCTCCTAATACAAACTACAAACAGTTATTAAGTAGGTAATAATAATATGTGTCTTGGTTTACTTCCAGTTCTGGCCAGCCTTGTTAGCACATCACGTGTTATTAAACATCATACGCATGCGTCTACTTAATTGTATTTCCTTATTTCAGTGTCAATTTAACAATAAAATTGTGTCATGTTGTGTTATTGTATTTTATGTCAGTATCACTATTACATTATCCTTCAGCTGGTGGCTGCCATGCATGATATAAAATTATGATTTTAACAATCTTCAATTTATATTCCTTCTGTCGTTCTGTTGATCATAACTTTAGTTTAACCGTAATACGTTTTAAATATATTACACAATATCTTTATGGTTTTACTTTAGGTAATTCGGTATATTATAGACCCTGTCGGGCACAGGGGCGTAAAAATCTTCTGTCGTAGGTATATCGTGTGTATGAAAGTGAACTCCTTCTAAACGGCTGGACTGATTTTGATGAAATATTTTTTGTGTGTTCCAGTGGATTGGAGAATGGTTTAGATTCAAAATTGGACCCGGTAGGTGGCGCTGTAGTCGGTTCATTTTTTTCAGGGCACGACGTCAGGCGGGCGCGCTAGTACAAATATAAAATCTATAGGCTAAGCAATAGGTTAGAAGAGAGTAAGGTCTGTTTTAGTTTAATAAGGTAACCGATTTATGTATGTATTTTTAGGAACAAGCGATATTTTAGCTTTTCCTCTAGGATGGCACTGCATTATTTTCGTTGCCTCCTCCTTGATAATGTACCTATTCTGTCCATAGACTGCGACCGGCGATAATCACTTAACTGCAGTTGCATAACTTGCCATTAAATAATAATTACCTATTGCCTTTATTGTAAACGAACTAAGTAATAAAATATTCAGTTCGTATCGTATTTTTTATTTTATTTGCTAGGCACAAAAGCAGTTACAACATGCCAAACTTAACAAAAATTTCTTAAATTAGCACAATTCTAAACATTAAACCCACACCTTGTCCACGAACTCTCAAAAAAGAAGTTAAAAGAAAACAGATGTACCTACAGCTAAATAAAATTCCTTAACAAATAAAGATTTAAAATAAAAAAAAAAGTTAACAGTTAAAAGAAAACAGACATACAGTGAGCTTTAAATTTTCTTTTCAATTTTTTACTTTAACTAAAAAAAGTAAAAAGAAGTTAGTAACTCTATTGCTCTCGCCTTGAAACATTTTAAATGGTTAGGTAATAGGTGTATCTAGTACCTATAAACCCAGTAAAGTAAAGCAGAAATTCTAATAGGAAGTCTTCTACCTAATATAATATCCAAAATATTATAATCAATCACCAATTTATGTGATAATTATGTTTTCATGTTGTCAGTCGGCAATTGACAACATTTCAAAACTAAAACAAAAGTGCCTTTTTTTATTTTCGTACCCTGAGTCTAAATATATTTCTCATATTTTTTTACTGCTTCATTTCTGAGAAAAATAAGTAAAATAAAAAAAACATGTGATGACGTCACATAAACGGTGGGATGAGGTATAGTTACCTTGGCATAAGCATTTCAATGGTTTAGATGAAAATATATTAACGTCAAATATGGCACATGTCAATGCCATATAGTTATATGAAGTGTAATAATAATGATAATAATTTTTTGAAGGGTCACAGTAAAGCAAAGGATAAAACGCTATTCCACCGTAAGTATGACGTCATTTGACGCTTACGTCTTTTTGGAATACACCTAATTTCAAAGTTGAAATTATGAATGAAAAGTACATAATTTCGAAAAACGGAAAAATACGGGTACCCTAGATTTGTATTTATATATATATAACGTAATAATACATGCAGGTTTAATTAAAATTAGTTAATTAATTTTAAACGCTCAGACTCTCTATCTAGACATGTAAATAATCAAAGGTTATTTCATAGTGATAGTACATTTATGCACATAAATTATTAGTTACCTATTCAAGTTGAGATCGCTATCAAGTACCTACTATCAATTTAAAACGATATTGACCTCTGTGAAAGGATAACAATTTCTTTAACCTTATATTACTTATATTAGAAATATTATATTCATAATAATGAGGTCATTATTCAATTTTATTCAAAAACTTCTGTAGAAATAAAATAAATAAATGATATTGCATGAAATTGCTGTCTCTCTTCACTCTATATATGAGTTGCTTCTAAAAGTAAAACACAAAATGATATAATTCTCAACACATATTTCTCTCACTCGTAAGTCGTAAAGCGACTTATAGTGCACAGCTTCTAGGGACATAATGTACAGTATTACGCACGTGTGCTTTTTAGATTACATTAACGCACTACTGCGGTTGTGGTTGTTTTTATAACCTAGGCAAGCAGTTTAATTTTTTTGTATGCTTTAATATTTTGTGAATAAACTAATTAAGTACTTTACGTACAGGGTTTGGGGTCAGATGGCCGTGTGTGAAATGTCCCCACATATTATTATTATTATGACAATCAATAAATTGTGATATTATAAAAATGTCGACGTTCAATACTCATCGTATCATAAACATTAAACATGAAATTGTTAATTTTTGTGATATAATATGAAATACAGTAATTTGTATCTATGAGAGCGATGCGGACGAGTTTTTTGATGCCCTGTGAGCATTGTACATAATTATTAATGTTTATATTTATTTTTAAGCTTTGTTTTATATTATATTTAATTATTTTTCACAAAATGAATAAATATCTATAATAATTATATGCAGGAACGCAATATTAAAAGTGCTATGGCAGATAAATAGAATAAAATTTAAAATGAATGATAGATCTAAAGCATAATTGAGTAAAAAGCATAATAGTATATTTAGTGAAAGAGGTAGTGAATACTTAAATATGTACAAAAGTGAGACAAGAAGTTTAAATTAGGAAATTTGAATTAAGAAATTCGCGCGCCCTTTTTAACATAGGTAGGTGTTACCTAAATATTTGTTCAAAACACTTAAGTCGTGCTTCTCCTAATGCTAATAGGTACGTCATGTGAAGTGTTAGCATTACAAGTGTGTCGACAAATATAAAAACGCGTGAGCATTTTTTCATCACAGTCTCGCGGCTCACGACCGGCCGTAATGAGAAACTTACCTCACTTGTATAACAATAATAATTTACAAAAAACGACAAAGAGGTGAACAAACTTTCAATTCAATAGAAACTTGTAGCACAGACTTATTATCTTTACTGTGCTTGTAGTGTAAAAGTGATTACCTACTGAAAAAAGACTTATCGCTAAACAGGAAGTAGGTACTACCTACTCCTACAAATTAATCAAATTGGCTATCGATTGACTAGTAAGTATTTACCTACAGTCAGAGGCGAAAATCACTAAACAGAATTACAGAATTTTACAAAAACAGTTTTCTGCAAGATTTGACACTGTTTATCGATTTATTTGCTAACCGTACTCTCAGATTAGCAAACAAAAGGCAGATAGATCGTGCGGAACACTGCGAGTGAAGCCACAAAAGCAAATACAAATTCAGAAACGAATACTTACCTACAATCTCGTGATTGTATTCGCTTTTGAATTTTTATTTGTTTTTTTAACAATGTTTCGCTTCGTGCTGTACTGACTTGTGTCAGTACAGCGCGAAGCGAATAATAATAATATGTGGGAACATTTCACACACGGCCATCTGACCCCAAACTAGGGGTACTATGGATGTCAGACGGCTGATATACATACACAAATACATTTTAAATACATACGTATATAGATAAACAACACCCAGACACAAGGCAAACACAAGTGCTCATCACACAAATAATTACCCTGGGCGGGATTCGAACCCGCAACACACTGCGCAGCAGTCAATCGCTCAGCCGTGTCGTGTGTCTTATTCGTTTTTGAATTTGTATTTGCTTTGGTGGCTTCATTCTCAGTGTTCCGCACGATCTATCTGACTTTTGTTTCATAATCTGAGAACGTACCCTACATCGTACCAAATAATAAATATCGTATTTCTGGCCAGTGACGTAGTAACGTGTTACGGACTTAGTAACTAGCACTGCCATTCTGTTTACACGCTTACCGAGGCAGCGAAACCCGATACTGGGTAACGCCCCTGTAGAAAAGGGAAGCCATGCAAATACCGCAAGGTACCGCTACTTACGTTACTACGGTTATACGGTATTAGATACGACTTAAACAAACCGTGCAACGAATAGAAATCATTAAAACTTACGAGCCTTAAAGTTTATTGAACCCGATAAAAAATATCGCTATGTGCTATTACTATTGCGGACAAGATCGTGAGGTTTGCACGTGTTAATATGCCAAAGTACCGTTTGATAGAACTCAACGGGCAAGAGCTGTTATTAGATGAATTACCTACAATCAAGCTTGATTATAAATAAAGGATATACTTATTTGTAACTAAACCTCGAATTATGTTAGCAATAGCTTTTGCCCGGGACTTTGTTCGCGTGGATGTCGGCTCGGTTATCATGGACGCAGAGGAAGTCCTGGATTACAAAGTACTTAGTCTTATCCAGATCTTACTCAGTTGTCAATCTAAATTACAGTTTTGTCTAAAAAACAGTCTATTGTTTTGTGTTTTTTTTTTTTTAATGAACAAACCGTCTTCAAGATCTGCAAAATTAATCAATCTTTTATGTAACTTTAATTTCGAAGACGGCGAATTAGGTACTTACTGTTTTTTGTTTTGTTTTACCTCCGACTTTCGAAATTCAAGATTTTTTTTTAATTTGTACCTAGTTTATGGAGGAGGCCGTTGTCTTTTTTATTGAGTAAAGTTTTTTTCACTTCTCTTGCTCAAAAAGGCCGTCATTGTAGCATACCAGAGCGGGGATAAAATAGTATTTCATCCTCTAGGGGAAAAAGTTTTTTTTTTTAATTTTTGTGTGTCAAATATGACAATGAGCCTACAATAATACAGTAGAATAATCATGAATAAAGACTCGACTTATTACTGTTTCATAAAAAAGAACCTCATTTTAATTTTGAAAATGGAACTTAAATCGGCGATCTCTGGTAGAATGCATGTAATGTGTTGCGGCTACAGAAGAAACAAATAAAAAGACATTGGCGCGAAATCTTTATATTTTTCTCTAATTGCAAATTGAATTGGTAGGTAGTGACCGTAATTAATTTCTCGCAATCGTAGTGAAAAGTATAGTGTAACACATGGCGCTAAAACCCATTAAAACTCGGTTTCTATTTACTCCCTCGCTAAAGCTCGGGAGTAAAACTACCTCGTATATAATGGGTCATTTTAGCTCCTTGTATAACAATCTACTATTTTATTTTTCGTTTTAGTGTCTACTGATTATCAACCAAACAGTAACCAAAAAAATTAAGTCACCCCTTATTTTCCACCCCTATTGGTGCAACATTTTAACCAGCAACCAACCAACTTTGAGATATTAATTTGAACCAACTTTGAAATATACACTATCCATTTAAAAATAATCGTCGAAATCGTACAGTACGGTCAACGTAACTTGGCGCGTCTGAAGTTAGCCGATTAGCTGCGCAGTAGACAATTTCGTTCCTAAAAGTTCCATTGCGCAGCCAAACAGCTAACTTCAGACGCGCCAAGTTACGTTGACCGTATTGTACTACACTGCAAAATGCTTCGTGTGGCCAAACATAAAAAAAAGAAAATACGTGTTGAATTGAGAATAAGTACTCGGTTAAAAAAATACAGACACGCATGGCTACTTTCGAAATTGTATTATTATTATAAATATTAAGAGAGTGGATTCATCTATGAGCACGCGAAGGTACGTAAAATGGCTTAATTTGACCATAATTAAAAAATGCCAATATATAAGTAGGTAACGTATTTTGGATCACATGTAAGGTCCTAAAAAATAGGTGACTTATAAGTACATACCTACATACACAAAGACAAAAAATACGAGTTTTATTTTACTGTTTTTTTTTATTGTGTAATCGAAAAAGGAAGGAAGGAGTTCCTCATAGAAAAAAAAATATATATTTGTAAACCCAAAATATTTTATATAAATACCTACTTACTAAAAACAATATCAGACTATTAACTGTCCGATATTATTTTTGATAGTTTATGAATATTTGTGATTTTTGTTTTTTTTTTGTCTTGTTTAAGTATAGTTTTTAGGCGGACCTTTTTGTCGTAGTCGAGTTTTAGTATTTATATAAAATATTTTGGTTTTTACCAATCCTACTTATACATTTCTTTTTCTATGAGGAATTCCTTCAATCATTTACTTAGCTACACTGTTTACATCAGTCGCGAGTGGGTACTTTAGAAGAGTCGCTTATGTCGTACCTAATATCCTGGTAAAATATCTCTATCTATATTTATTAGACTATACAAAGAATATTGGTTCTTTGAAGCCGCAGTTACATCATTATTTCGTAGGCGGTAGATCATACAAATGACGTGTCACTGCGACTACGCACATTACGTACTGATACTCGGAGGGTATCAAGTTATTTACTACAATTATAATAATATAAATATGGCCTATAATATTTTTAGCGATAAAAATATATTACTTAAACATCGCAAACTTGTTTTCTAGTTAAAAACGCATTAACGGATAGACGAGCAAGTAGTTTCATGGTTGCATTTCATACGTGGTGCCTGTTATAGGCGTCAGCAGTAGAAGTTTGATTAATTTCTGTAACACACCGTCTGAGCGTACTTAAGACGTTTTAATTGGGTATTTAGGTACTTTATTACAAACTATTTCAATGGCAATGCCACGGTGTTATAAATCTTAGCGATCCCTTTGCAATTTATTTTAGAACTAAATATTGTTGCCTTTGCCCTGCAGTGGGACTGTACGTGTTAAATATAATAGATAATAATATTATTGTTATAATAACATTATCCCCTCTGTTGAAATTCAAAATCTTACGATTTTTTCTGCAATTTGCAGCTGAGTATCAGGCCGCATGGTAATAGAAAAACTTAGAAGCGCCTGTACCGAATGTGTAATTGTGTATAGCGTGTGCGTGTGTGTGTGCGTGTGTGTTTCAGTACAGTCGCTTCTAAGATTAATAATCATTACAACATATGGCTGCAACGTCATATTTTCATTAAATATGCAAATTCACGGTTAATTCTAGTTTAGTTACCTATGTTTTTTGTTTATCTTTATTAAGGAGCTTTGTCACAATACTGACTAGTATATGTCGCTCAATCATAGCCAAATTTTGAATTGAGACTTATTTTAAATAATTGTAATATATTTCATACAGAGTTCTAGCACCGATTAACTAATAGTTCCTGTTCTAGCTTCGTCCGATATAGGCTTAGTTAAAACACTATTTAAAGTGCCAGTTCCAAACATGTTTTGGGAATCAAATAGATTTCTCCTGAGGATTTCGCCCCGCTCACATTTTTGATTTTAACGATTATTATACCTAGTATAAATGTGTGACCCTAGCGCTTACACCTTATATTTTGAAACTGGGCTATGGACTAAAGCTGGCCGAAATCGCAGTGATAACAGTTGGAAAAGACTATGCCCAGCAGAAGAAAACGGGCAAAACAAGAGACTGACACCAAACGATAACAGATAAGTAAAACTAAGTAGAAGGAGATAAAGTAGGCCTCTATAAGATAAATCAATTATAATATCACAGAAAATACTTCTCACACTACATTATATTTTAAATACCTATTTGATTAGGCTTGGGCTGATAAAAATGTTCTTGCCAAGGCCGTTTGAACGAGTGATGAAAACAGGGTCACTTAAAGCACAGTAAAGATATCTTAAAGCATAACAAAAACACTGGCAGATAACAGATCTGTAAGACAAAATGTCAGATTAATCGTTGATAACTACCATACAATGTAAACAGTTCACGATGAGAGTAAAGTAGCTAACGTTGATAGGTACATTCTTACAGCTAAGCTAATAGCAGATAATGTACAGAATATAATAAAGTTATAATGACAAAGAAAGTAAAGTTTACAAATAAATAACTCACTCTACTGAACTAAAAGCGACAATCGACATTGATATTGTTTTACCTTCTATGGATGATTATAATTCATTTTTCTCGTTTTCTCTAATTTGCACTTAAAGTTTGACATTTGTACGAGCGCCGGGAATAATGCATCCCGTGCTACATTCATAAATCTCGGCCTACACTAAAGAAGTCCTTCGTCCGGGACACTCCTACCACCCAAGTAGGTATATCCGAGTTTTGCTATTTACGGTTAGGAGCATAGAATTATAAAATCTATGGTTTGGAGCTCAGATTATGAAACAAAAGGTAGATAGACCATGCGGAACGCTGAGAGTGAAGTCAAAAAAGCAAATACTAATTCAAAAACCTACTACGCGCTTCGTGCTGTACTGACACGAGTCAGTATAGCAGAAAACTACACTTCGTTAAAAAAGACAAATAAAAACACAAATAGAAATCCAAAAGCGAATACAGTCACGAGGTTGTGGGTATTCGCTTTTGAATTTGTATTTGCTTTGTAGGCTTCACTCTCAATGTTCCGCTCGGTCTATTTGTCTTTTGTTTCATAATCTGAGGTTTGGAGGGTATGGGAGCGTCTGTGTAATTCAGTGCTCATGAGGAATTTCACCTTTCTCTCCAAATTGTCAAAGCATCTCAGAGATGACAATTTCATTAGTACAAGGTACTCAATGATAAATTGCCTCGGCAGCCGTCAGCTAATTTGCAAATTCTGCATTTTAAAACCACAAAATAAAATTAAAAGGCATGTATTTTTGCTATTGGATCTCACTCAACGCTCCGTACCGTGGGTCCATGAAATGTAATACCTATGCACGCTGACTGTGCGAAATTTGAGAAAGTTTGTCTATAGGTTTCACGTGAATCTGCTTCATTTAAGCTATGGAACATTTAAAAAGATATTACCTATGTCCTGTCCTATATCCGTATCGTTAGTTCCACCTATTCTAACGAATTGTGAAAGGCTTGCTGATCGCCATAAATGCAGAACAAAATTAAAACTACTTACACCTATGTTGTTTTGTGACATGACAGCCCCGTTGCACGATTTGAACGTCTGACATTAGCGTAACGCCTAAGTCTCACTGTCCCAGTGACCTGATTTCGTCGCTTTTTTATAATTTAGCTTGTAATCTTAGATATTGAAATCTCTGAGACGATCACACAAATACTATCCATGTTAACGTTAAGCTGTTTTTTTTTTATAAATTTCACAATATCTTATAAGTACCTTCATCAATGGACTCGTACTATAGTGACGAGTCAATGTAAGGTGCATAAACGATGTTATAGTGCCAGATAAGACAAAGAAAGTTTGTTTTTGAAATTAATATCGTATCGGGCGCTATGCCAAAACAACCGAATGCATACGTATGACATTCAACGCGTAGATTTATAATATGTACCTTATGATGTGTGGATTAACGTAGGTACTACTACGTGATAGTTCTCCTTTCTGGCCTTCTATCTATATATAACTAGCGGGCCTGGCAGACGTTGTCCTGCAACAAAAAAGTCCTACAACTCGACTGCAGCGCCACCTCGAATCCACTGGAACACACACTAACAATATCATCAAAATAGATCCAGCCGTTTAGGAGTTCATTTTCATACACACGCATAGAAGATTTTTATATTTAAGATAATATATAATATAATATAAAATACGCGCTGAGACGTGGAGTTGCGGACACTACTAGCCCATCATACTACTACTATAAAAATGAATCTCTATTTCCCTTGGTCACGCCATCACGCGTGAACGGCTGGACCAATTTCGCTAATTCTTTTTTTGTTGTGTTTGTTATTGTAAGGAGAAGAATATGAAAGAAGAAACTAAGAAAGTTGCGCGGAACATTAAAAAAATCAACAAAAACCTAAAAAAAATACATAGATGACGTATTAATTTCTTCACCAAAAAATTATACATAGATTACGTATTAGTTTCTTCAGTTTTTGGAGTATTGGAGCAAATTGGTGTATGTAGAATAGGTAGGGTGTGTTGGGTATGTAGGGTAGGGTAGGTTGGATAGGCAGGTAAGTAGGTAGATAGGGAGAGGACAACGTCTATCGGGTCAGCTAGTTAAAGATAAAAAATGTTGTCGAGTTATTAGAAAATCTGTCTTTTTAGTACAATCACAGATTAACTAATAGTTCCTTTGGTACAATTTTCAACTTGTCATCATGAAATTATTTTCAAGTTGGTTCCTTTATTATCTATATTTAACAATGGTTTATTCACTATATACAAATCATAAAAATCAAAATAATAAAATTATTTACAATTCTAAGAAAAAGGCAGGGAGCTCAAAGGGCATCAAAAAACTCGTCCACATCGCTGTCAACGGGACAAGTGCCCAACAGGCTGGCAGCATTGCCTCGTTGTATGGCAATGCTGATTCTTTGACCCAAGAATAGACCTGCCTTCGGGTCACGTTGGTTCTAGATTTTTTTTGAATTTTTACCTGTTCTTGGATTACTTATATTAGAAATTAGTTATAGGTACCTACTTAATCTATTACCTACACTAATTTATAGAGTAGGTAATTAAAAGTACCTATTGGAACACGATATACTAAAATTGTTAACCTGTGCCTACTAACTGCTTTTGTATCATGTAATATGTGAAGTAAAGATACTAGCTACATGTGAGTTATTATGACTGTTTTAAATATATTTATCACATTTGTAACAAAGGACTTTAACGATCCTTGAGGAAAATTACGCTTTTGTTTGAAGTCAATTCCTTTATTTTAAGAATTTTATCTCTCGTGTTGTTTTAATAAAATTTGCAGATATTTACCGCATTCGTCACATCCGTTATTTTCCTCTCTATTTAGAGAGGTGGCAAAATAGAGCTACTTGCCCTAGGTTAAAAGGTAGTGTACTCGTGCTGTTACTATCTAATATTACACAAATGCTAATAATTATTCCTTTTTTTTTCCAAATGGAGTTGATTTACAAAACATTTAACAATTTGATACTAATAAATTATATTCCACATTTCTAATACCTAATTCTTTGTTTTAAGTACAAAAATGTATTAAGGTTTATAATATTATTTGCTCAGTAGGTAACTATTTAGATACTTAAAATATTTTTCCTAAAAATACCAATCAATTGAAATTATCTGGAAGTGGTGCTTATTATTTTTTATTCAAAGTAGGATGAATATAAAGATGTATACCTTCTTACCTAAATAACTTAAAAAATATTCTATTTATCAGGATAGATAATGGAAACCACATGACAAGCATACCGTAACATATGGAAATTGTTATCTGTTATCAGTATACTGGTGTAACTATGACATTTTGAATTTTTATAGGTATAAAGTTATTGCAATTCATCACTACAGCAGCGTCGGTAGCCTACACGTTGTGTGTGTAGTAGAGATGTGTCAACTCGACTTACTAACTCGAGTTAACTCGTTATTACAGTATGAGTGCATTATGAACGGCCAAAGTTCAGATAAAATTGTGCAAAAGAAGCAGATTTTCGGACGGGTTTACTGAATTTGTTTCTCAAAAAAGTAGATTTTTCGTTACATAGGTACCTAGATAAGGTTCCTATGTAACCACAAGATACCCGTATGTTAAAAATATTTGCAAGAAAATTTGTTATAATGCCGTAATCACGTACGAGCGTTTGTATGGGAAATATAACGGGATGGGCGCTCCTAATGCTTTGTTGCTTGGTGTCTTTCTTCAATCCTGCCTACGAAGTTTAGCAATGATAATTGTCCTAACAGAGAGTTGGATGGAAGAAAAAATATGTAACAAATCATACACTTAGTTTCTTCCTGCTAACTCGAGTTGTGTAACTCGAATTAAATTCGAGTTACCTGAATTTCGACTCGAGTTAACTCGAGTTGTGTTTTTTCCGAGTTGGCACATCACTAGTGTGTAGCCTACATTTGAAAATATGACGATCCATCATTTTTAAAGATGATGTTATTAAATACATTCTACATATAAATAGGTAATTAAAATAAAATAAATATTAAATTAAAAAAGTAAACGAGCGTAATAAGTAAGTGAACAAGCATGGCAATGGCAACTCTAGCAAATACTCTGTAGGTAGGTACCTACTACATTAAACAAAGATTAACTCGGACTTTCCATGAGATGGCAAATAATTTTATCAACATTATCCCTCTTCGTTAACCGTTCGATATAGGTAGGTAATTAAATTTGGAAGAACAAAATAATGTGACGGTTTCACTTAGGCTGTTAGGCACCTGCCTGTTAACTGATCATTAAAGATGGGCCGACTATAGTCGGCAAACTCAATGTTTTCTAATCGGGAATTACTAATCGGCAGAAGATGACGAATATTCTGAATATTAACACCATGATCTATGGATTACAATTTGCAGGTGATGAACAATGCATTTCAGGCGCATGCAGTGCAGCAGACGTGATCTTGATCATTATCAGTTCTTCATTTTGAAAGTCATATTTTCGCGAATCTATACAAATAAATGAAATTGCATTATCTGTTTGTAATGTCACAAGATCATCATCTGCCTAGCTTTTTCTCAACTATATTGGAGTCGGTTTCCAGTCTAACCGGATGCAGCTGAATACCAGTTTTTTACATGGAGCGACTGCCTGTCTGATCTCCACAACCCAGTTACTGGGTAACACAATACCCCTTGGTAAGACTTTCTGGTTTCCGACTACCCATAACTACTGCCAAAGTTCTACAAATGACAGCCGGGACTAAACGGCTTTACGTGCTTTCCGAGGCACGGAGGAAACTCGGTATGGCAGGGATGATCACCCATCCACAAACCGACCGCAGCCAGCGTAGCTTAACCTTTGACCGATCGATCTGTACAGCTTTAACTTAGCCATGAGCTCCTCCTGTAATGTCACAAACAAACACACACACACAAAAAACACACATATTTTTTTTTTTTATTATTCTCTATATCTCTGTCTGTTTGTTTCGGCTTATCTCTGAAACGGCTTGACTGATTTTCACTGACAGATAGCTGACGTTAGAAGGAGCAACTTAGGCAACCTTCATTTTTAAAAAATATAAAAGATCCGCTGATAAACGACAATCACGCGGGCAAAGTCGCGGGCATCAGCTAGTTTTCTACACAAAATTCAATCTCACGGTGAGCTAGTCTAACTATTAATCGGTTATTTTCTTACCAATAGTCTGCTAGTCGGCTAAGGCAAAACTCATAGTTAGCCCGTCCTCCATAACTTTATGTGCATATAGGTAAATACGACTCGGTATTGTGTAAATGGTAATAAGTATAACAAATAAATTAAAGTAAAACAAAAGTAGGTTCATACTAATGTAATCAGCTGTTAATTAATTATTAAGTTATCGTTTGTTCAACTGCTATCACACTATATGTACCTACATACCTAGTATCAATAATTAGATATTATTGTAATAATTGTCACAACATTGTCATAGGCATACCTATCTACCTACTTAGTTGATACCGTTTTTTTTCATTAAGTTAAGTTTCAGTTTAGTTTAGTGATTATGGCTCTAATGTTTAGATAAATTGGTACAGGTACAGACGCCAGCACATCACTACAATCTGTCACATTTCTTTCAATAGATTTTCAACTTTATGGTTAAAGAATAAGGTTCAAGATTGATTGGGAAAATGGGACAGTGTCGGGTAGGTTGACCTGCTGGCGTCTGTACATTAGTACGGTTACCACTTAGATATTCGCCACACGTGTGTCCACACTTTCTGTTATTTCATTATTTTGCATGGCAACATTGGGTTTCTGTGCAAATAATAATAATAACAACAACAACATAATAACAACATAATAACAACATAATAACATAATATTAATATTTTTTTACAATATTTTATTTTATTCAATTTTTTTATCTCGAGCTCGTAGGTATCCCTGGTACCTACGTACTAAAGATAAAAACAAAAAAAAAAATAGTGTAGTAGAAAGATGAATATTTTTGCCTGTAAACCAATTAGCTTGTTCGACTGTACCTTGTTTTCATAAAATCCATAAAATTAACCTTTATAAAGTCGTGTCATTAAGATTGTGTTCTTTAATGTGTCTATGCATGATTTGTCGATTTCATGGACATAAACGTGTAAACGAGTAAACGTGTTCGTGCATTTTTTACACTATCAAACAGTACCTATTCATATTAAACTGCTCGCTTTCGCCCGCGACTTGTGAAAGTCTGTTACCGTGGGTGCACACGAAGTCGTGGATCAATAAGTAGCCTATGTCCTTCGTCAGGGTTCATACCAAATTTCATCAAAATCGGTTAAGCCGTTTCATCGTGAAAGCGTAACAGACAGAGTAACACAGTTAACGCAGACAATAACATTCAAATTATTATTATGGATAATACAATCGTTTTCCCCGAAGGGATATAAGGTAGAAGTGATATGTACTATGTAGTAGACTATACTCCCGCATTCCACCAGTTAAGTCCAGTGTGAAAACAGCAGAATGTATAATGGTGCTACTGAAAACAATCAAATGGAAGAAGCCAATAGCACTATTCCCAAGATGGAGATAATTACCCAGGTGTTCATGGTCAGTAGTCAAAGAGCAATCAAACTGCTTTTTAGGGTTCCGTACCTCAAAAGGAAAAAACGGAACTCTTATAGGATCACTTTGTTGTCCGTCGGTCTGTCTGTCAAGCCCCTTTATCTTGGGAACGCGTAGAGGTATAGGTAGTTGAAATTAAAACCATATACTTAGGTCCACGTCCCTTGAAGCTGAGAAAAGATCAACTAAGTTAACGTAAAAAAAAGATACGGAAGTTTATGTCGCAAAAAACGTACATTTCGACAATCTCAAGGGAATCAAAATTTATAGGGTACTTTCCGTTGACCTAGAACTATGACATTTGGCAAGTAATATCGTCTTATACTACGATACAAGTACAGGGAAAAGTTTGAAGACTATACATATTTGTACGGACCCCTCGGTAGGCGAGTTCGACTCGCACTTGTCCGGTTTTCTTTTATTATGAAGTGTCCCTAACTACTATAACTAGTAAAAGGATCCTGATTGATAAAGCTCAGATTTGATCATCGAAAAAACTTCCGGCCAAATTAGACATTGGACATCCAATTTGTGCTGATTATAAAACCATTATTAACGAAATTAAGCAGATATTTCTTAACTTCCTTATTATCTCAAGTCGATAATCAGTGAAGCCTCACAACATGTTATTACTCGAAGCTTTAATTAGCGTTTCCCTTCATGGCGCCTAAGCTATGACAGGAAACGCTTCCGTTGTTAAAGACGATATTCACATTGACATACAATACTAGCTGACCCGACAGACGTTGTCCTGTCAATTGATTATTCAATTTTCTTACCGTTTAAACCTTCCCTGGACTTCTACAAATATTTCAAGACCAAAATTAGCTAAATCAGACCAGTCGTTATCGAGTTTTAACAACGATTCATTTTTATTATACAGGGAAATTAAAAAAAATACCCAAAACCTCTTAATCTGGATTTCGTATCATCACCCTGAATAACATTTGTTCTACGACTTTGACCTTAACTAAATAACGTAGCCAAAAACAATTTATTTGAAGTCTGTAAAATGTACGTACACTACGCGCGCGCGCACCCATATAATAGCGAATATGATGTAGATAGTAGGTAGGCTAATGTACAGGCACAGCTGATTGCAGGCCGAGAAAAAAATATTATGCAAAATTTTAAATGTGTTTATATTTTTTGTATGGAAAAAAAATGTTTCGAATTTTGAAAAGTCGTAGAACAAATGTTGTTCAGGGTGATGATACGAAGTAAGGATTAAGTGGTTTTGGGTATTTTTTCAATTACTCTGTATAGAGGATTAATAATATTAATACCAGCTTAGAAAACTAAAAGCTTCTGCAGTATGTCCCACTGCTGGGCAAAGGCCCCTTCTCATACAGAGAAGGCACAAACATTGATCACCACGCTTGCTTAAGGTGGATTGGCGATTTCAGACTTATATCAATTATAAGTCCAGATTGTTCGCTGTTTGCCGATATCTGTTAGGTACATCATTTACAACTCTATGGTAAAACCTCACCTAGAATACCTAATAGAGGTTTGGGGTACTGCTGCTAAAACACATCTAAAGCAAATCGAAACATGTCAAAATAAAATAATAAAACTCTTATTCCACTACCACTACCTAACTCCGACAGAAAAAAATGATAAAGAATCTAAAGTGATGACACTATCACAGATATATAAATATAATACATGCATGTTAGTTCATAAGCTATTAAATAAAAACATACACTCTAAACTAACATTTACAATAAAAAGGGAAACACAAAAACGTAGTACTAGACGAAAAAACAACATTTGCTTAAGACCGCCACGAACTAATTACGGAAGGAAAAATATACTACTTATACGAAGGAGCAGAGTTGTATAATAAATAACTCAATGACATTAAAGAGATACAGTCCTTTACTTTATACAAAAAAACCATAAAGTACCACATTTTAAAAGATTTTCTAAGGTTTTAAATATAACCCACCGGACCAATTTAAGTAATTTACATCTGTAACAATTGTCATTATCTACTACTTTACTAAGTATAAAGATAACTAGGATACCTACTCTGCATTTCCAAAACATCACAGTAAATATAAATGGTATACTTAATGTGTAATTGCTATTGACTTGCCTTTAAGAATCAATATGTAATAGTTCACTGACTTTTTCCTCTTACCCACAACATTGTAAAAATTGTGTGTCTACAGTACCATCAGTACTAACAGTACTAACTTACTTACTTACGAGTACCTACCTTCTTTGTAAGTAATAGGGTATTTTACTCTATACGAGAAAAAGTCTATAAATATGTTATTGAGACAGTTTAGGCATAAAGAAGTCGGAAAATGTAAGTTTCAGTTCATAAAATAACAAAACAAATTAAATTCAATTCAAAGTTTTCAATATTTTTAATCTGTTATAAAACACCGTGAAATAGTAGCGGCCATGTTATTACGCCATACGGCTGTGTAAACTAAAAATTGTCAACTGTCAGTCAACCGATTTTCGTAATATAGGCTTTGTACTTTTATTATTCTCGTAACCAACGTAATTTTTTCATTATTACACCTATTACAAAATATGCTTTTAATTATTTTTAAATGATATACAATTATCATATTTAATATGAGCTTATTTGATACAAAACGAACTGACGTCATTTACGCTGAGCAATATGGCGTCCAGTAAGAGGCGTTTTCGTCAAACTACCTACGCGCGAAATTTGAAAATTTAGATGCATTTTTATGGCACTTATCGATTGAATAAAAATTTTGTGTTTTTTTTTGGTGGCATATTAGCACTACAGAATTTCATTGAGACACTTTTCAAAAATGGGTGTAATACCCTATTCTTATATTGAGTTTTAAGATTACCTTGTATTTCTCATAATAAGTGATTTGTAATCTTTTTGAGAAATAAATGTCTGAAACCGAAACCGTAGATTTCCTCACGATGTTTTCCTTCACCAATGTCAATGATGTCCAAGATATATTTTGAAAGTACATATTATATGAATTGAAAAAGACACATTGGTACTTGCCCGGTTTTGAACCCACTACCTCGTGCATTAGAGGCGGGCGCCTTATCCATAGGCCATCACGACATTATATAGATTACTTATTCAGAATCCAAGAAATTATTATTTCCTAAAATAATAACATTGTTAGGCATACAATTTTGTTATGATTGCTTTTCCACTTCAAAATTATCAACATTTAAATATTAACACAGACATTAATTGACAATTAAATACATCTTACAAGCTGAGATAAGCCGTGTATCTACTGTGTGCATTATGTAGAGGCGTTGACCGTTTAAAGGACTATTGTTAATAAATGAAAGTCAAGCTAGTACTTGAAGTGAAGTGACACACTTGAGCTGTCTATCGTCTAGTCGAATAAAGAGCTAGATTAGTATATAATACCCACAAACAATCAAATCTCAGCTCTTCTTTAAATTTTGTCGAGGTATACTTAATTGTATTTATAATACGTAGAATACATACTACTTTCGTGATCATGATAGGTTTTTTTTTAAATTATTTAACGCTCACATAGGAAAGGACAATGCCAGAAACTATAGAACTGCCCCACTCAATAAAAGTCATGTGCAATACGTAGCATCTTACTGTTTATTTATTGCTGAAAACTAAACATTAGTCTTAGTGACTGTAGAATTTGCGGTTTCCGTTTAAATCTAAAAACAATAATGACATTGAATATAGGTTAAATTGTATTTTAGGTAAAGTGAGTTTGTATTTCGTGGGTAGGTATTTCGTAATCCGCAAGTTCTAAAGAAAAACAATTTAAAAAATAAAGTTTCTATATTCATTACAATTATTTTCATTAATTTACTTTTCTGTACATGGGTGGGGCAGGATCTGGCATTCTCATTTTACATTTAATTAACAGGCAACCCTGTAAATATGGCGCCAAATTTTGTGAATAAAATTACACTTTTTTAATTTAATTGTTTCTTTAAACTTAATTCAGTTATTTTAAAACTTACTAACTTTGTTTTCAATCGTCCTTAGTAATTCCTGTACAATAGCGCAATTCGTCATTTTTATACGACACTGAATGCGTGTTTACCATACAATGACAGTTTCGCCAAAAAAAAAGCCGTTTTTTTTTCGCCGTTTAAACGTCGAAAAAAAAACGGCTGGTTTTTTTTTCGACGTTTAAACGCTCACGTTCACTTTCACGTAATCAAAGTATGGCAGTTCGTAAGTTTGTAAAGGCACCCACGAAGCGGGGGAAATTCCTAATGTGGGGCAAAGTTCTTCTTTTTAAAACCTTTACCTAATGGTTTAGGACTCTAGGAGTCAGCAAACCTCCGTCTTACAACATGGCTGAAATTCCCAGGATAGATAAGAATTATATCTTAGTTTATAAGGTATATCTGCTCAAAAGTTCAGTTGAAATCTCAGGCTAAATCTAATTCTAGTACGCATTTAAAAAATCCTAATAAATGAAGCACAGTTTAAAGGTTTAAAAAAACGCGTTGCTTTTACAAAATATGACAGTACTTATCGTACCTTCCTATATTCCTTTATTACTCATAGCAAGACAGGTCGGACGTTACTAGGTCACTGTAGGGTTATAAGTTCGAATGACCAGGTAGTAGCTAATGTTTACTTGCGCTGCGATATCTGTATCGATCGACAAATTCTATGAAATTTAAAGCGTTTGCGTGCTACCGAACAGGTAAGCTCTTTTTTCAGCATTAGTAAGTACTATTAAGTATTCTGTGGCATTATCTAGGCAGTAGGCGATAGCTGTTCTCGTGTAACTTGAAATGGTAAAATAATGTAAAAATGTGTAAGTATGTGCGTCATTATTTTAAAGACTGTGCGGTAACACCAACAGCATTTTGCAAATGATTGCATCCCGCCATGACTGTCTCATACAGGCACACTGGGTGGGAATAGTTACGGGGAGATTTTTATTGTGTTATTTTACTTTATTATGTACCTACTAACATACATTTTAAGGAAATTGTTACTAACACTATGGATTCCGTTCGAAATAAATGAATTATTATTCTCATTTATTTACATTTGTTTCATTACCTATATTTTTAAATAATAGTAAAAAAAAAAACATTTTAAAATATAAAAAAATAGTAGCCCACCGGTATCGGGAACAGGGTCCAAGCTACCGCTGGTCAGGGCTCCTGAGAGAGGAATCTCCTGACTATACGCCCCGTGTCCAGGAGTACCGCTTTTTGTATCAAGCCCTTGATCCAGCTGCCTAACGAGAGCCTCCTTAGGTGTTGGTCGAGGCTCTTGGAAATGAGTCCATTGGCCGTAACGACTATCGGCACAATGACTGCTGTATTCACATCCCACATGTCGACAACCTCGCGAGCCAAGTCAAGATATTTAATTTGTTCATCTTTCTCGGTTTTCACGAGGTGCTCGTCATGCGGAACCGCTATATCAACAATCATTGCGCGACGCTCTAATCGATCTATCACCACTATATCAGGCTTATTGGCAACAATAGTCCTGTCAGTGATGAATGTGATGATAGATCGATCCCAATACAACGTGATATTGCCATTTTCGAGAACTGAGTCGGGCACATACCTGTAGTACGGTACTTACGACTCCACAAGCCTGTACTTTAGAGCAAGTTGCTGGTGGATAATCCTAGCTACAAGGTTGTGTCTATGCAAGTAGTCTCCGTTAGCTAGACGAGAGCACCCAGAGATAATGTGTCGGATTGATTCACCCGGCCGGTGGCATGCCCGACAAATGGCAACCGTGCCGTCCTTCACAATAAAATATATTATTATTATTATTGCTGATTTTATTATTTATGGATTCTATCCGAAATAAATGAATTATTATTATTATTGCTGATTATTGTACTTTCTGATGCAACTTTACTCATCATCTGCCAAGCCTTTTCCGAACCATGTTTGGGGTCGACTAATCGGCTTCAGGTCTAACCGGATGCAGCAGAATACCAGTGTTTTTAAACATGAGCGACTGCCTATCTGATTTCCACAACCCAGTTTCTGGGCAACTCGATAAACCTTAATAGGGCTGGTTGTCAGATTTTCTGACTTCTGACTACCCATAACGACTGTTAAAGATCTACGAATGACAGCCGGGATCAACGGCATTACGGATCCGAGGCACGGCCCATCCGTCCCTCCAAAATGGATGGTCACCCATCTACGGGCTGACCGCGACACGCAAAGCTTTGCCTTCACCGATGGATTCGTATGGCTTTTACTTAACCACGAGGTCTGAGGCAACATTATTAAAACACCAAAAATAATTAGCAAAAGCACTAGAAAGTTACTCTGTAACACTAATGAACTTGGTTAGTATTTTTTACCCATCGGCTATATTTCACGTCATGTCTGAATACGTTTTGTTATTTAGGTCAGCCTGTCTGCCTGTCTTTGTATCTTGCATTAATTAGTAAAAGGAAGATGGTTCGCGAAGAGATATTTCGTTCTTTTTTGCAAACGCTAAAAGTGCTTTACTTATAGGTATGTAATGTTTTTTTCCAGGAACTACTACCTATCATCTACCAAAGATACAGCGGGAACAGTTGGCGATTATCATCACTATTTCGGGGTCGACCCATTATCATAATCTACGGCTTTCACCAACTCATTCAATCAATTAGCCTCTGATTAGATTATATCATATCAATTAGTAAAATTGAAACAAATTAAGTCCTATCAATTGTTTAAAGATAAGACTTTAAAAATGCTTTTCTGTTTTGGCCACTGTACGAAGGATGCGTTGTAATGGTCATTGACTTTGAATAAATTAAGTTTTAAATAATACAATAGGGTATTTTTACCAAAAAAATCGAATTAGTCCGTCAGGTAGATTTCCAAAAAATGTTGGACACGTGTTTTTTCTTTTTTCACGTAAACGAAAAATGAAGACGATACAGTGCGTCGAAAACTTGTGTGACATCACTATGTCAGTACACTTTTACGGGCGAAGTGACGTCAGAAACCCCCACTCATGATCTTTGATGCGTTTTATCTTCGTCAGTTTTTATTGATTTGATAAAATAAAAAATACGTATCCAATATTTTTCGATAATCTAACTGACGGACTAATTAGATTTTTTTTGTAGAATACCCTATTGTAACAACATTAGGTTAAAAGCCGGATAATTGCCACACTTTTTGAAATTCCTTCATAATCTCAGAACAAAAAGCAAAATATTTTATAAATGTGAAAGTAAAACACATTACCTATCTTTGATATTTCCAGAGTATTGCCAATTTTTGCGGACCTCTAATTTTTGGGGTTTCCTAGACCATATAAATTACGTTTAGGATTGATGCCAGTCTATAATAAACGAAACGTACACCACATAATTACGAGGACATTTTTTTTTTTCTAGAACACAAACAATAGCGATTTCTAAACATTGCAACATTGACCTTTATTATCTTCAGAACCAACGGATTACCAGGTATGTCCTAGAATAAAAAATGTTCTTAACAATTTGGTTTAATTATTGATCACCAATTACTAGTCACGCTTCATATAGGTTAAAACCAGAATAGTTGCCCCAGGAGTATACTTGTCTCAATTGTAATTACTCTTTAGCTTCGTGGATGAATCACATGTTATTTTTAGGGTTCCGTACCTCAAAACCCTTATAGGATCACTTTGTTGTCAGTCTGTCTGTTTGTCTGACTGTTTGTCTGTCAAGACCGTTTATCTCGGGAACCCACGCGTTCCCGCGCTTATAAAGTTGAAATTAAAACCATGTACTCAAGTTTACAGTCCCTTGAAGCTGTGAAAAAATTAAACTTGTAAGTTAACGTAAAAGAAAGATACGGCCGTTTATACCGCAAGAAACGTATATTTCGACAATTTCAATTGAATCAAAATTTATAGAGTACTTACCGTTAACCTAGAACTATGAAATTTGGCTAGTAATATCGTCTTACACTACAAGTACAGGGAAAAGTCTGAAAACTATACATTTGTAATTAAATCATAAAAAATATAGTCTTTGTTTAAAGTACGTAATTAATCATCGAGGTATGCGCGGTCATAATTGTATGGGTGACCAGATCACGGAATTTGAACAAAACCCTCGGTGGGCGAGTCCGACTCGCACTTGTCCGGTTTTATTTATCTATCGAGACTAATCGAGAGACTCCACCATTACCACTTTGCTGACCGTGTTGCATGTCTCTGTGCCATTGCATGGGAAGGCAAGGTGCGATCAAAGTTTTTGCGGGATAAATGCCCTCTTTCTCGGCGGGGCATCTATTCTAAAATCACCCATATATATTTGCTTCAAAGATAATAGTATCGTAGGCGATCAATGACAATTTTGAACCAAAATCGTCTAAAGGGAAGCCTTTAGACGTATTTTGCCCAGGTTTTTTTTTTTAACATGCGCGAACTTCGTTTGTCAACTCTTTGTCGGTCAAAAATAGTAGTTTTAAAATTATTACCCATAAAAATATAGTAGATAACGAAAAGATGAAAAATTGGTACTTAGTTTACTTTATTTCTTAAAATAATATATTTTTGCTACTTTTAGCCATTATTGATAAATTTTTATTTTGTGGAATGTCTCATAGCAATTGCCATTTGTTATTCATTACAGAAAAAATACCTACTTATACATATTGAAACGAATATTATTGCTTAGTTTGATGCCTTTAAAATATAGTAGTTTTGCCTACTATATCCTTTTTAAACAAATATAGTAGTCAGGCCTGTAATATAGTAGGATACTATATTATATAGAAGGGGTTGGCAACCCTAGCGCGAACCCCTGGCTAGTTTTTCTTCATAGCGGTCATGCATGCAGTTGACGAAACTTGTAAGTGACGAGTGCGTCGATTCAGCAATGTTCAGCATTTCTCGGAGTTAATAACGCAAGAAAATAATGTGATAGTATAGGTACGATTGGTCACGGATAACTTGGCTTTACTACACAGAAATTGGTGTAAGTATGCGATAATTATAGACGTTTCACATAAGCACATAAATCTAGGTTCGAGTAGTTTTCTTCTGATTTGAACAGTACGTACATACCTACAAACTATGTAATTATTACGGAAGTATTAAATAATGTTTTACCAATAGATTTCTACTTCTTCATTGAATAATAACAATATACGTATTTTACGTGTGCGTCTTTTTTGGAATGTAGGGACGGCCAATAACTGTTCATTGATCAATGCATAATGTTTGTATTGCAAAAATGCAGGTAGCAGTGGTGTAGGGTCAAATAGCGATACAGGGTGGTTTGTGCACGCCACTCAGGTAGGAACTTAATATGTTAGATAAAAGATATCTACCTGCGTGATTTGTTTTGAACATCTTTAATAGTTCTTATTTCTTCAGCTTTATACAATTTGTAAGTATATAACTATACTTAGTATATAGCTGAAGAGATTCTTACTTTGATTTTTAGGGTTCCGTACCCAAAGGTTTAAAACGGGACCCTATTACTAAGACTTCGCTGTCTGTCCGTCCGTCTCTCTGTCACCAGGCGGTATCTCAAGAACCGCGATAGCTAGACAGTTGAAATTTTCACAGACGATGTATTTCTGTTGCCGCTATAATAACAAATATATAAAAACAGAATGAAATAAATATTTAAAGGGGGCTTCCATAAAACAAACGTGATTTCTTGCCGTTTTTTTGCTCGATGTCTAATGTTGTATAGATAATAGTACGGAACCCTTCGTCTGCGAGTCCGACTTGTTACCAGTTCTTGTTTTATTTTGAAAAAACTTATGCTAATACGACGCTACGTTATCCCTGAGTGTCATGAGTGAATTATTAAGTATAATAATTTCTACGATCTGATAAATTAGGAATCTGTAAGAAAAATTCCGCTGACCAAGTCGCGGGCAAAAGCTAGTGTTTCTTTTTGTATTAGTAGAAGCATGATCATTTTTATTTTTGTCTTCTTGAGAAATATTGCAAACGTCGGCTTTTAGCAATAAGATTATGTTTGAAAGATGACATCCAAGATCTTATCTTATCACACATCATGGCTGCTGAATGATTAAGTAGATTTATGTAAATTCAAGTTTCAAGGTAGTAAGTTATTACGCTGCAAGCGCATGAAAACTGTCTACTTGTTTGGGTGGGACGTCGTATCAATCAATCAATCATATACATACATGCTGCTTAAGATGGAGTTGATGAATGTACTTTAAACGTACGTGGTACGTGGTAGGTAATGATAACAGTTCCCGACCAGTATCTAACATCGCGCCTGAATCCCTCAAAGTGATAGGCAGAGGACTACAGCTTGATTTCTAAATTACTGCGCATGTTTTAAGGAAAGTATTTATTTATAAAATACGAACAAAACTAACCCAGAAATATGAAAAAATAAATCTACCTACTGTTCCTACATCTTGACCGCAATTTCCTAAGTAACAGCTGATTTTTTATAATTCAGAGTTGGTCCCGATTGGTCTGGTAGGTCCCCTAGTCAAAGTTGTTCGTATTATTTTATAAATATCAATGATTCGCAGAAGTATTATAGGTCAGTCGGTATAGTACAGTTACTACAACACCCGTTTCAGCAATTATGCAATTATGTTTTTAAGTCCCAGGCGGGTTGCTACTGCGAATATTTGAAAACTCGAAAACACTTGGCCCGACTTAAATAGCAAACCCAAGCTCAGAAGTCGCGCTCGAGAGCATTAAACCAACAGGACCGCAAGTACAGAGGCCACCACATCACGCTACAACAATCTGTCAAAAGACAATGCCAGAAACTCTATAGAACTTTGCCCCACTCAATAAAAGTCATGTGCAATATGTAGCATCTTACTGTTTATTTATTGCTGATAAGTGATAACTAAAAAGTAGTCTTAGTGACTGTAGAACTTGCGGTTTCCGTTTAAATCTAAAAACATTAATAACATTGATTATAGGTTAAATTATATTTTAGGTAAAATGAGTTTGTATTTTGTGGGTAGGTATTTCGTAATCCGCAAGTTCTAAAGAAAAACAATTTACTATAGAAAGGTTCTATATTCATTACAATTATTTTCATTAATTTACTTTTCTGTACATGGGTGGCGCAGGATCTGGCATTGTCATTTCTTTATTAAATTTTCAACTTTTCAAATAAGGTTCATACCTATTCAGTTGGGAAAATTTGACAGTTTGGTATGGCTTGATGTGCTGGCGTCTGTACATAGGTGTACTTGATAATTAATATGTTGATTCAATGTGCCATTTAGGCACGGTATTCACTTAATTGGTCTTGGTCTCATCTTACGAGACCAATGCAAGATATTGGGTGGTCTGTAGCCTAAAATGGTTACCTGCTACCTTACACTACACAACTACTCTAAGTGCATACATAAATGGTTTGGCAGTTGGTCATACCTACAAAACCTAGGTTTCATTGGATAAGTTTCATTTAGAAATGTTACAACAAAATGTTGTAACAAACACATATGACGTACACAATACGTTGCTGTGTTGTGTGTGAAAAAAATTTAGAATCCAGATTTCCATTTACATATATAGGCACTTATATGAATGTTCATAATTTTAAAGTTTGCCATACATCACTACATTAAATTATAAATCAAAGTCCCCCGTTGTGCTGACTTCGGGCTAATCTAAGAAACTAATGTTGCGATTCTGAAAATTATATTCGCTGATAGGCAGCTCCGATATCCGTATCCCTGAGTGCTATGGGCTATGCTTCATTAACAAAAAATAAATTGAGAGCTAGGTACGTAAGAAAATTAATGCCGACGACGACGTTGCAGGTAAAAGCTAGTTAGGTAGTTGATTCTTCATAATATTCTATGTTGTTATTATAAATTGATAACTACCTATAGCACCTTACTTAAACCTTAGGTACCTAGTGACGTTCTATTGTAGTTACATACACAATATGGAACTCACTTCTAATAAATGAAACCTCAAGTAATAGGTAAGTACTAGTCCACAGAAGTATAGCAAAATTAAATATTCAATTTAAAAAGTTTAATTTTCAAACAAAAAAATATTAAAATAAATTCAGGTAAACACTCTGTTTAGACAACGTACCTTGACCCCGGCCCCCCCCGGAGCGAATTTTACATTTAGGCAAATAACTGAAATAGGTACGTAGTAAATAGTAACAGCGTCGTGATACCTAGTTTGTAGTTTTGCACTACGTGGCAGCGTCGTTTTTCAGAGGATTCAAGTTCATTGAGTCATTGACCTAGTGATCCAATTCTACAGAGTATTTAAATATGTTCAAAATTAAAACTCTTCTTTTTACCTAGAATTACTGGACCGATACCTATCGTTAATTTTTTGTACAATATCGTGTGAAAAGGCGATAACAAGTAGGTATGTCGTATATCTACCTATTAGTACTATGAGTGAATTTGTAATCAAATAGTAGGTAGGTACCTAGAAAGTAAGACTATGCTTACCTACTTGTTATAGGTATATGTTACCGGCAATCTGTATAATTCATATAATTCAGGTATTCTATACAATACCTAGGCAATGTATAGAATACCTGGGGCGTCCAGGCCATGAATGTATTATGAATAACATTGTGCATTACATACTTTACCTAGGTAGTGTATACAATTTCTAGGGATTGTATAGCTATAATACAGACCTACTGGTCCACCGGCAATGTGTAAAATAAATAGATTTTGGCAATGATATTATAATAAACAGATATGTTATGAGCGCCCAATTTTGAAGATTCGAAAACGTCCTAATTAGGACGTATTGCCTTTAGTCTGCGTCACGCATGGCGACGAGTGATACGCTTTGCTATAGCAGCTAAAAAAATAAAAAAATGCTATTTTGTGTAATTAGAAAGTGTACCAAATATGATACCAAATTTAATAAAGCACAAGGGATCTCATACCACATGTAACTACGCAATATACATCGATTTATTTACATATTTCAATTATTTTCCTAATATTCTTATATTTGGAGGTTAGAAAAAAAAGAAAGAAATGGAAATACATTTTCTCACGTGAGTAAGACAAGGACGCGTTCACTCCGGACATAGAATAAAAGTACAGATGCGATATCGTAGGCAGTAAAGTCATTGTTTACCCACACCTCTGTTTTCTTTTTTCTAACCTTGTAATATTTAATCATTTTGTTTTATTTAATCATTTAGATACTTAATTAGAAATTAAACAATGTGACAACAGATATTTGTTATCCTTTCTTCGTTAAGGTTATCCAATGAGATCTGGTTTCAAGAATGGATCGCATTTGTTCGTAAACAAAGAAATGAATTTTATTACAAAATACATATTTTCTACTCTATATATTATTATACCTGTAATCCTGTTTATTATTAGTCGATTGCTCATTAGTTCAGTAATGTATTAGTTCGATACCTACTATGTCGGTTCGAAACGCCTACTGTTGTCTTATATGTCCATACTTGTTATGTTATGTTAACACAACACCACAGATTAACTAATAGTTGACAACACGCCTTGTATTTATTACACACCACACGCTGCATTTACTTGGCTCCGACCCGTAAATGCAGCTGAAACCAGTCGCTGAAAACAAATGACACTACCGAAAATAATAATACTTAATAATATCTTTAATACGATACGCATAAGATTCATGATACATAAGAGCAATTATTGGTCTGGGGAGTAAATGTACAAAATAACATGGAGTCTACATAAATGTACACAGATCATGTAACCCTGTCTCCTAAACTAGGTAATTCTGTACCTTAGGAGTAAGTAAGAAACAGCATAGTATAATATTAAAAATTTCTATATTTCAATAATAATGATGAGGTAGACGTATCTCTACCTACCTACCTACTTTTTATTATATAAAATACGAGGCCCCGAATACGTTAGAAGCATTTTTTTTTGTAACTGCTAAGATTCGCAAAAAGGTACCTAAGCGAAAAAAACCAATAACTTCTTCATCACCTTTTTTAATAGGTAGTCTATCTACACTCGTGATTATTATAACGGGAGTGCTTAGTCAGATTGTAAAAAAACAGGTTGATGTTACTTGTTTTGTGAGTTAAATAGAGTATTGTTTTACTCTTCAATAAAAAAAAAATAGTTTAAAAACTAAAACCCGACTACAACAAAAAGTGATCTAAAAAGTACGAAACAAGAAAATATTTCACACAGAAATCAAGACATAGGTACAAAATAGTCAAGGTAAGCCGTGGTTGCATGCCATTATAATTCATGTTCATCGCACTCTTATGGGATACAGGCATGCAACCACGGCTTACCTTGACTATTTTGTACCTATGTCTTGATTTCTGTGTGAAATATTTTCTTGTTTCGTACTTTTTAGATCACTTTTTGTTGTAGTCGGGTTTTAGTTTTTAAACTATTTTTTTTTATTTAAACCATTTTGGAGTCACAGCTAAGCATTATATATTTAAAAGGTACTAGTGAACCCCTTTCTAATGATACTAAACACGGTATGCGTATCTTAATTTATTTGGTAATCTTTTCTTTTTTTAAATAATTTGTGACAAAACACAACTAAATATTATATATTTGAATGGTACTAGTGAACCCCTTTAAAATGATACCAAACACGGTATGCTTGTCTTCATTTTTTTTTTAAATCTTGGTTTTGTTGTCCGCCAGAGGGCGCCACATTGGATTCGGTGACACGTCATATAGCCTATAACCAGCGGACGATCAAGACGCTTCTAACGATACCTCATTTGTTCAGTTCTGATAAGTAGTTTAGGAGCTATGCGCGTACAGATGAACATACATACATACATACATACATACATACATACATACATACATACATACATAGCCTGTCAAACTCATAACCCTCCTTTGGCTTTGCCGTAGTCGGGTAAAAAATGCAACACCTACAAATTACAAACTAAATTATTGACACGTGGTATTTATTTGCAGGGCCATATTGAAATGACAATTATGGAAAAATAAGAATATGTCAAATATTTTGAGTTTACCAATAGTGGGGTATTCCTCGAAGCGCACCCATTTTGAAACGCACCCAACGAAGCGCACCTAAAGCCCACCCGCGACACTTCATACAAACGAAACGATATAATAGCCTACACTACTACAAAAATAGCAGACTGTACATATACGTGCGCGTGTGTGCGTTAATATCGCTAGGGCTGGCACTGCCACCGCGAGCGCGCGATAGCGAGCGAGCGCGCGATACCGGTCTCACTCAACACAAGTGTTTCTCTCTCTCATGTAGGTACTCGATTCTTTCAAGGTTTGAAATTCGAACTTCCAAATGGGTTAGTAGGTACATACCATGAAGTTTGTAGATTTAGTTAAATTCGCCATTCCCTCAAGGTCATATTTTCCTCCTTGCATTTAGTAGGGAATGACGGTTGATGAGGGAATGATTTACACAGTATTGTACAATACTTTTAGATTTTTTATTTATTACTTCCAACTTGTATTTCATAGTATTCAATTTAAAACAAGTACGTGCATGTATACGTCATAGTTTAATTTGACAAAAATTACATAATTTTATATACCTATTATTATTTGTTTTAAGTATAAAATATTATGTATAAAATATTTAATTTGTATGATATAATATATTTCGATTTTCTTTTTCACAAATGAGCGAATACACGTTTCTACGCGCCACGGGTCAGCCCTAGAACTGGAAGACGTTGCCAGAGCCAATGCGGCACCAGTAGACGTGAGGAATAGTGTTTCAGCGGGGGGCAGAGCGTGTCGCTACTGTACAATAGTACTAATACTTATACTGTGCCTAAAGTATTCCTCGAAACGCACACGTCAGGTGCGCTTAGATAAAAATATTAGAATCTTATAAGCTTATTCCTCGAAACGCACCCACGATGAAACATAGCGATAAATGATATCGATTGAAGACGTTTTAAAATTGAACTGTCTATTAACCCTACCATGAGAGAAGAAATGAACGGGGGAGTAAGTGCTTAAACGACTCCCTATTTAGCTCAATAATGGTAAAAATACTGGTTTCGAAGTTGATTCATTCGTTTTATTTAAGTACCAGGGTGACAGAAATGAACAGAAAATAGGCGCCTACTTACCCATAACTATCAGGAAAACCCATGGAGTATCATGGAGTTCACGGACTCTTAAAAAAAGTGCATTATTTGCTATCGATATTTTCCGTTAGCTAATACCCATCCCTATCCACATCTTGTCCATTGGGTGCGTTTCGAGGAATGAGATTATAATATTTTTTACTTTCGTTGGAAAGACTGAAAGGGTTAGCCGTTCAATCGGTTGATAAAATTGCAAGGCTAACCCATTGTAAGTATTATCACAGTTTACTACTGTACAGTTAGTACTATAGTTACTGTATAGTACAGTTTACTTTACTGTGGTATTATCGTTATAATTGGGTTAGCGTTTCAAGGCATAAAATATATTATTATGTCCCATACGGCTAATCGAATGAACGTCTTACCCGTTGATCGACTTGTCTTTTAAACAAGGTTGTATGTACGGTCCCTGGTTGAATATAAAGGTAAGCATAGTCAGTATAAGCAACTAACACTACAATACGACTAATACGAGTTAATTGCCTTTTAAAAAGTTAACACCGTAACACTGCCTATTACTATGTACAGTCACCAAAAGAGATACTTAAGTAAGCAGGGTCGTCAAATATAGTTGAAAATCATGAATGTTTTCGCTCTATTCATTTTATTTTATTTTATTCAAAAACATCCATCGGTTTCGTAAACTTCAACTATAGCCGACGATCCTGGAAACTTATCTCTTTTGGTAAGTACCTACCTACCTACTATAAAACCATTATTTTTTTATAACGTCGCTTTTATCCGGTTCAGACTGGTGTGTAAGCAATGTTGAAAAATAGACAAATGAAAGTATATACCTACTTACGCTACGACAAGTAATCAGTTGACCGAGTAGGTACTGTGCCAAGAAGCAACGACCTCGCTCTAGCAACAGAGTGCAAAACTTCAGGTAGGTATTTACAATCATTTCTTTAGTCGAAGTTTTCAATCAGTTTTGTTTAGAAAGTTACAGTCGTAAAAAGTAATACAATACAGGTACCTATTTTATATTGCAGTACTGTAACAACCATAGATCTATATCCGTGGCAACAACCAATGTTGGCAGGTTTTGCGGCTACTTTTATTGGTTTATTGGTAATCTACGAGAAATTTTAACTAGATTACTAAACTACACATGCATGCATGCGTGCATGTATTTGCACAAATACACCATGTGAAGTGCCGGCGTTAGATTACATTGATGACGCAAAACTGGCTTGCCAATGGACAATTTAAGATTGTTACAAAAAAAAAAAAAAAAAATTTCAATTTTTAGACCATTATTCTATTGGCATTTTTAATTAGGTTTTATTTTTTCATATTTTTTATGTAACGTATAGTTTACGTACGTGTAGCTTCGTAATTTAGATGATAAGTTACTTTTGTAAGTCTTATAGTTCTACAAGACTTACACTAGGGCATTATGAGTTACATACATTCTAATCTACATTCACATAGTATTGAATAGATACCAAGAAGGTTATAACTTTTATACTCGGTTCTACAGCAGGTTAATTCTTTAATACCTAACTAAATGATTGTCAACGAATAAACAATAAATCGTCAAAGTGTTATTGTAAGGTTTTGAAACAAACAGTTCAGGCAAGTCAGCAAGTTGTTGTTAACAGCTGAATAAACGCCTTTCCATAGAATTGTGTGAACTTGTGCGACTTTGGACGACATTATAAATAGGTAGGTAGGTAGGTACCTAATTAGAGTTACTTCTGACGTGGTTCGACCTCGCGTAATTTTGTTTAACCAAATCAATGAACTTAGTTTACTTAGGCAGGTACCTAATTATACAAAAATCGCTGTTACATTTCATTATTCAAAACATATGAACGTTTTTAATTGGAGTTTTAATTTAAAACCTTGATAGGGCTTAAGTAGCTACTTATGGCTGGTGGCTGGTGGTGGTGGCTGTTTGTGTATGTGAGTTTATATATTTGTAAACGCACCCACGACACAGGAGAAATTCCGAGTGTGGGGGCAACGTTAAAAAATATATATATTTTTTTAATGGTAACACTGACGACCCAGCATAACATATTAGCTGAAAATATGGTCTCATTTGTAATCTTTTTCTAATGTATAAAAATAAAGATACCTACATAAAGATATCCTGAATGAAAAGCTACAGGTGGGTGGGTAAAACTGTTTGTTATAATGTCAAGGGGCAACCAGCTGCAAGTAAGCTAGTAAACGTGCATATTTATGTTGCCGCGGAACTGCAGACAGATGTGGGCTTGCCGCGGCCCATCTACTGCCAGCCGGGCTGCCACATGCTGGCAACCGGTTAACTATACTCGACTTTGAATGTCAAGTTGAACTGAATGAAGTTTGTTTGGTGTTCAGTAACAATGCTCGTTCGCGCCTTTTGTCGTCGACATTGACAAAGTGATTTAATGCAGATAAGAATTTAAATTGAGTACAGATAACGCCGCAAACACCACATGCTTTTATTTATATTATTTCTAGCGACTTCAATGTTTTTTTTGTACTCTCCTCTCCTATTTTTCACTAATAAAAATAATACCGAACTATCGCACAGTAAATTCAGTAGAAACAAAACATCAATAATTAAATTCATGATACTAGGAATATATATATCATATTACTAGTATAGCTTGGCATGACCTAAACTCAAGTGTCAATTATACAGCGTATAAAAATTAAATGCAATTCAGAAACGTATGCATGTATACATGTTGTATATCCATATGCGACTATAAAAAAGCTCTAGTCTAATACAGTCGAATACTTGGAATGGAATCCAAAAACGAGTCAACACAATCAAAGCATCGCGTTACAGTTTATTTAATAAAACTACGTACGAACACACACGGCACTCACCTCTGTGTATCAGCTCCGCCGGCTGCCGAGCAACGGGTTATAGGTTATAGCGAAACAACTGAAGCACTGGGCCACGTGCTTTATATTTAGCGAGCGGAACGCGACCAGCCGACTCGCCAGTTAAATACAGAGTGAACTGACGAACGATACGATGCCGATGCGGCCAGACCAAACGTAATACGCGGCAGTCCGTACAAGCAAGAGAGCTCGATTGTTGCGTCATAGCCTCATAGCGCGCCCGCGTCGGCCGGAGTCTTCATGTTCGAATAAAATGTCAAACCCAGGCTACCCGGCCGAGTGGCGGTGCCCGGCCAGCCCCTCGTGCCACCCTACTGCGTTATTCTTTTTCAATTTCGCCTGCTAGCACCAACGTGTATTTGACATATTGTGCACCTACGTACAAATGCTATAATTCTGTTTACAGTAACACCGTGTGTTGTGACGTTTTGCTAAAAAGAAATTGGCTTAAGTACCTACTGGCCACGTAAAAATCGTAATGTGTGGTTTTTAAAGGCAATGATGTAACAATAACCCCGTTTTTTACTACAAGGAACGGTTTGTTTGTTGACACCAAGTTGTTATAGAAACCATTCATTTTTGGGTTATGATTCATAAGTGCTAATATAGCTGGAACAGTTTGAACGCCTGTATAAAAAAACGAAACTAAAGTATTATAAGACAGATCAAGTCTACGTACCCGTAATTAATCGTCAATGCGAACGTAGGAATCACGAAAGGAACCGGATTACATTACCATCTGTTATACTTACTTCGTGATTACCATTAATTAGACAATAATATACAGATGGTGGTCTTTTTGCTGACTAATCTTTTCATAAAAATAAATAAAGAGACAACCCGAATATATGACCTCCATTTTTTTGAAGTCGGTTAAAATAACATAGGTATACTTAATTGTATTATGCCACAAAATGAATAGTCAGGTATATGACGACTGTACGACCAAAGCAGGCACACTTAACACAACACGAGGTACTTTCGGAATTGTTTTATACGCTATTAGTAGCTAATGTAGTTAAACACATGTTACTATAATGGAACTAGAAAGGGGGCCTTGAAATCTGCGAGCTGTGTTGCATCAGTTTCAAGGGAGTTTGTAAAAATATTAGTGACAGTCATCCTTGTTCTAAAAGCGTGGGTTATAGTAGGTAGGCACATCATGCTTAATTTTGGATGTAAGTAGGTAGGTACGGCGCCAAACAGTGAAGTAATCAACCCGAGTTTGTACATGAAAAATATACAGAATTATCATCATCATCATGATCCGCAGACTTCACTCATTGCTCAGCTGTCACTGACTGGACACTGGTATACCTAGGCCTCTCTGATTGTACCAATCTCCACGTTCTTGTGCCAACCTCCAGAAATACCGACTTTCTTTTTTTTCCGGGGTGGATATCCTCCGCCCTGGGATTCTTACTGACTAAAAACCACCCCGGTGTTACATCTCGCACCTACGTCAGAGGTCGCGGAAACTGGAGATATACTTCTGCAACCCCTGACTGGTGCTCCTCAGGTTAGGGGAGAGAGAGAGAGGTGTTAGACTCCCCCCGCGGCGTCCAAGAGGGGCGCGCGTGGAACACTACACTACGCGCCGCTGCCACCTCGGGTAAGAAATACCGACTAGTTCAACCTTAGGTACTACTACTAGGTGATATTATTATAATATGTATCAAGTACTAAGTCATTTACCTTACTTAAAACAATCAATATCGTACGAGTACTTAAAGTGGGTAGGTGTTGTAGGTATGGACTTCTTATCTCTGCCGGTTGTAAACGCACCGCTTGCTGCAATCGCCATCACACGGCGCTTTGCTTAGCCTATGGTGTCTTGGAAGATTGATATAACAGATATTTTTTATTTTATGTAGGCACATGAGATCATTGCTTCCTTTTCTAATTTAATTTTTACTTTGAAAGTCAACAATTTGGTACCTCAGGAAAAACGATAAACAACTTTTTCTTTATGATATAAACCAACTCACAACCACATTTTAATGATTTTCAAACAGCACCTTCCATTTAATTAAAAAACGTTTTTATTTCACATTCACGTTTTTGTTACGGATATCATAGAAGAAAAATATTTCTATCGTTCGAATTCACTCGGAATTTTGTATGGCGTATGTATCAGGATTGTGACGTAGTAGTTACTACGAGGGCTACGAAACCGTACAAGGTTAAGAAAACTGAGATTATGTAATAAATACAAAGATAATCAAGCGTGAAAGGTGATAACGGTAATATTTCTAAAACAATATAAGTTAAGACGAAATGTATCTGAGAACGAACTAGACAACGCTGTGAATTGTAACAGGTGACCTTCTGTAGTTTCTGTCTATCCCTATGGGAAAAGGGAAAGCTTGAGTTTATAAATGTATGTATGTACTAACTACCAGTACTGCTCGCGATTTCGTATGCGTAAACATAGCAAAAGTCACAAAGTACCAAACGCAGCATAAAAACAGTATAAAAATCATTATCTATGTTAAGCTAGACGAATATCTATATCTGTGACAAATTTCAGCTAATTCCGTTCAGCCACTTAAGCATGACATAATAACAAACATCCATCCATCCATCTAAGCATCCTCACAAACTTTCGCATTTATACTAGCACTTTGCCTGCGACTTCGTCCGCGTGAATGACGGTTACCGCGGATGCAGAATAAGTCGCGGATTAAAAAGTAGCCTATGTCCTTTCCCAGGGTTCTAGCTATCCTCATACCAAATCTCATCAAAGTCGGTTTAGCCGTTTCATCGTGAAAACGTAACAGACAGAGTTATTTTTTACGCATTTATAATATTAGTATAATATATTAGTATGGATGTATGGACTAGCACTTTGCCCGCGACTTCGCCAGCGTGAATTTTAAGAGTCCCTAATTTCTTAAATTGATAAATATAGCCTATGTTACTCAGGGATAATGTAGCGTTCTAATGGTGAAAGAATTTTTGAAATCGGACCAGTAGTTTTTAAGTTAAATCGTAACAAACAAACAAACAAATCTTTTCTTTTTAAAATAATGGTTTAGATTAGTAGGATTGGATTATAATAGTAGACCACGTAGTGCCACATGAGCAGGACAATATTTTCAGGTTATAACTGTTTCCGATTTTACATTTCAGTGAAGCAGACAACTTACTTGATGACGTCTTTAAACGATTTCATGCAAATCTACATAAGAACAGAAAAGATACTATGTACGTCATCTGTTCTGAAATAATAATAAAATCTGTTTTCATGCCTCCTTGCGCAGGCATGATGCAACAGGGAGGGGCGGTTGCTACGTAATTGTAAACCAGCCCGTATAACAAAATACATAGTCTCGCTTTTGAGATTTGAGTCTCCACTTCCTGCATAAGTTCACTTACAAATCTATACTAATATTATTTATATATTTAGTTACGCCTCCAAGTCGCTCAGATGGCGATTCATATATATGCTAGATATGATAGATACTCGGAGTTTCTTTGAGGAATCGTATTAGGAATGAGGAGATCCGCAGGAGAACTAGAGTCACCAACATAGCAAAAATAATGCCCAAGCTCAAGTAGATGCCGATGGGCTGGGCAGATTGCCCGTAGAGCCGGTAGCCGATGACCGATGGTGTGTCGGTCTCGCACCGGCTGACGCTGGCAGGCCCCCTTAAGGTAGACCGACGACCTGGTCCGAGCTGCGAGCGGGAACCCACAGTATGAACACGGCGAACTTAAGCCCAGCAGTAGGCGACTAAAGGTTGACATGATGGTGACGATGATGATGTTATGGCTAAAGGTGAGTGTGAAAAAAAAAAATACTTTGAATTTAGTCGATTTTAGAGGAGAGCCTAAGTTCGACATAATGTTCATTTGCGATTAACGATTTCGTCTGGCTAAACTGCACTTTACTCTAAACGCAACGGTTGATTGGGGAGCATCTCTTAACATCCTACTAATATTATAAATGCGAAAGTTTGTGAAGATGTTTGGATGTTTGTTACTCAATCACGCGCAAACCGTTGAACAGATTTGCATGAAAGTTGGCACATAGATAGAGCATTTCCTGGATTAACATATAGGATACTTTTATCCCGGTAATATGTTCCCTTGGGATAATCGTTTTTATTACGCGGGCGAAGCCGCGAGCAGAAGCTAGTATAATATATTTTAGGGCACACTAATCAGTTGCTAACAAATAAAAATTGTTGTTAACATCGACTCAGAGGAATTCAACTCGGATAGGTTAGGTTGATAGGTTTTTTAACATTGAAAATGTGCTTCGGTATATAAGCCCAATTTTCAGCGAAAGTGCGACACAATTGTGTCGTGGGTTCTGGAACGTGAGCTGATTGGGATGTCAAAAAACGTGTCTCGAAGAGGGCTACAATAAAGCAAAATATTTTTTTGAAAATCAAAAAAAATGTGTATGTTCTGGAGTTTTTCGACCTGTAAGAAAAAAATCATACGAGTATACATATCGAAAACGAAATGAGATATCGAAAAAAATAAAAAGTAACTTCTAGAGGTATGACTTCGGGCTACGTTTAAAACAATATTGTAGGTCTTTTAAATAAAGCCTGCAGACAGAAATAGGGACCCTATTTCTGTCTGCAGGCTTTATTTAACAGAACCTAACATGAAGAAGTGCAGGTCTCGTGTCTGTCACGAGTCACGACCTCTGGGTACATTTAAAATGAATCTGCCAAATGAACTGAATTCAATTTCTACCGCGCTCACGCGTTCCGGGCGTTAACTCTACGTCACAAAGGTACAACTTCTGAACAACCCATCAGTGAGACGCACCTCCAATATTTTTTTAAACGTAGCCCTAAATCATATCTCTAGAAGTTACTTTATATTTTTTCGATATCTCATTTCGTTTTCGATATGTATACTCGTATGATTTTTTTTTCTTACAGGTCGAAAAACGACAGAACTTTCACATTTTATCGATTTTCAAAAAATTTAAACGTACCCCAAAGTCATATCTCTAGAAGTTACTTTTTATTTTTTCGATATCTCATTTCGTTTTCGATATGTATACTCGTATGATTATTTTTCTTACAGGTCGAAAAACGAAAGAACTTTCACATTTTTTCGATTTTCAAAAAAATATTTTGTGACAGACAGAGGGACAACAAAGTGATCCTTTAAGCGTTCCGTTTTTTCCTTTTGAGGTACGGTACCCTAAAAAGGTCTTTGACTAATTCCCAGAAGTCCAAACTTAAGGTTTGCCAACGAGCAATGGAGCGAAGCATACTAGGTAGGGCATGCAATATCGGAAGGTTCTCAATTCCGGAACTGAGTTCCAATACTGGAGATGTGACTCCGGAATTCCGGAACTGGTTCCGGAACTGGTAAGTTTTAAAGTTTGTTTCAAACCAAACAAGATTTATAATTATAGCAGTCTTGTAGTTATCAATTCGGATTTTTTATGTATGTTCGGGCATAACTCCGTCATATGTAGTTGGATTTGCATTTTTTTTTGTTCGAAAGGGGTTTATTCCGAAATAGTCCCATTTCAATTTTATCGAAATGGATTCAGCGCTTTAGGAAGAAATCATCAAAATCCGTTCCAAACGAGCGATATTTTAGTTTCTTGAATCTTTGGAGGACTTTCAATCTCTTTTTTAACTGTGTCGCCGTTTCTTAATGGCTTTTTAGTATCGCCGTAACATCCAAATTATTTCAGTTTGGATGATAAGGCAATACTAAAAGCGGAAAAAAAAAACTAAAAAAAAGACAACCGCCTTCAAAAACTAAAATAAGTGGTAATTCAAAACAACAAATAGAACTATGCCACCGTGACCCACTTCCAAAACTAAACTCATGTATGTTCTGTGCTAAACTTATTTATCACTTTTTAGTTTTTGAAGGCGGATGTCTTTTTTTTTTAGTTTTCATTTGTAACAAATTAAACATAGAACATCTTCCTCTCTTATTACTCTCATTAAACCGTAAAAACAACAAGGCTTATTTTTTTTATCACACATTAATACTCGTAATATCCATAATAAAACATAGGTACGATATTTGAATCGCACTATGTTTACGTGCATTACATACATACGAGTCATACGACATAGTCTCTATCGAGCTGCTTTTGTAAAGTTGGTACATTATTTGTTACATCATTATCAGAATCTAGTGCGGAGGGTTGTGCAGTCAAAGTCAAAGCATTTATTTCAATTAAACCATTTACGGGCACTTTTGAATTGTCAAGGCGTCGGTCAGTTAGTCAGAAAGTTGAAGCGTTGCTCGTTCCAAAACGTAGGTAGGTCTCATGGAGAAGAACGAGAAAGAAACTCCACGGACTCTCTTTTAAATCATGTTTTTACAATATATTGGTTACATTATCCTTGTTGCTTCTATATGTGAAAACAATGCATACAAAAACAAACAAACACCAAAAACAAAAAAAAAAAGAAAGGCCATGGCAGTTAAGAGTTGACCAATCTCTACTGACAGCACCCGTTCACGAACATGACGCGTTGTAGAGTCAGTTGTAGAGTCGATGAGCTCGCTGGTGAGTGCCGGTGATGGAGTGCGGGGAAAAGGATGCGCGTGTGCGGTCAGCTGCTTATGGAAAGTTCCACAGCCTAATTTAGTTGCGTGTAGAAATAATAATAACCAAATTCCGGAATTCCGATATTACTCCTCTCAATTCCGGAATTGAAATATCAGACCAATTGTTACGGAATTCCGGAATTACGAAATTCCGGAATTTCGGAATGCATGCCCTAATACTAGGTGTTAAATTAACGGATCGAGTTCGAAACACTACACAGCGCTCCAAAACAGGGATAGCAGACGTGGCTCATAAGGCTGCCCAACTACAATAGAACTGGGCTGGACATGTCTGCCGCATGCCAGACAAACTGTGGGCTCAGGTGACACAGAACTGGAAACCTGAGACAGTAAGACGAGGTCGCGGCAGGTCACGAAGGAGATGGAGGGACGAACTGGACGGATTCCTCCAAAACTGGTGGGTTGAAGCCCAGGATCGAGATAGATGGAAGGCATGGAGGGAGGCCTTTGCCCAGGAGTGGGACAGAATAGGCTAACAAAAAAAAAGTCGATCCTATGTCAAAGTCACAGTCAAATAATTTATTTCAATTCGACCATTATAAGGCACTTTTGAACGTCAAATGAGAGAAAATTGATTCTAGTTGTAGTATAATGTAGTAGGTTGTACCTACATACTGTGTGCTACGTTTATTTGTTTTATTTGAGCATAACTAGGTACAGTCAGTAACACCAATTAGCTGACCCACCTTTGTATGAATGGTTGAGTTTTTCTAGAAAAGGAATCGATACAATTTTAAAATTCTTTTATAAATTTTTCTAATAAGCAAAGCACTTAAATAAAAATATAAAAGAATTATAAAATTTTATCAATTCATTTTAATTTTTTCAAAGATGGGTTAACTATTCATTATCATCATCATCAGCCAAAAGACGTCCACTGTTGAACATAGGGCTCCCTAATAAATCGGTTATCGGTTCTTCGAGCGATGTGGCCTGCCCATTGCCACTTCAACTTGCATATTCTGAGAGCTATGTCGGTGACCTGAATTCTTTGGCGAATTTCCTCGTTCCGGATTCTATCGCGCAAAGAAACTACGAGCATAGCTCTCTCCATGGCTCGCTGCGTGATTCTGAGCTTCTCTAGGAGGCCAGCAGTTAAGGACCACGTTTCTGTGCTATATGTCATCACTGGCAACACACACTGGTTAAAACCCTCGACTCGAGGTACTGTGGAATTTTGGACGAAAAGATATTTCGAAGTTTTCCGAACGCTGCCCATCCAAGTTGGATTCTTCGGGCGACCTCTTTATCGAAGTTGGACGTACCTAGTTGGACAGTTTGTCCAAGGTAAACATAGTGTTCCACAACTTCGGAACAATTACCGGTACAGGTGGAACATGGGCTTTCGACTTAATTTTCGTCTCGTCCATATTCATTTTAAGACCCACCTGTTGAGAAACGTTACTGAGGTCGCTGAGCATCTCCGTCGACTCAGCCATGATGACTATATCATCCGCGATACGAAGATGAGGGATCTATTCGCCATTGATGTTGATGCCACATCCATCCCAGTCTAAGAGCTTGAAAACGTTCTCCAGTGCGTTTGTGAACAGTTTCGGAGAAAATCCCTGTCTCACGCCTCTTTGCAACTGGATTGGTTTCGTGCTCTCATCCTGTAATCGGATCGACATAGTGGCGTTTCTATACGTTTACACATTGCGATATAGTCAATACAGCATCGCTGAAGAGACTGTAACACCGCCCTGGTTTCGATTGAATCGAAGGCTTTTTATAGTCCACAAACGCTAGGCATAATGGCTATGTGGCTATGTACTCTATGGTGCTGAAGCCTTTTCGGAAACCGGCTTCTTTGGGAACCTGGAAGTCATCAGACCTACGTTCGATACGATTCGTAACAACAACTACACATGACTCAGGAGTGAGATGGGTCTTTATTTCTTCAATAGGGTTTAATCACCTTTTTTGAAAAAGAGCACCACCAAACTCCGTGAATTTGAACAACTTTCTCGAAGAAAAAAATCGGACCTCCCATACTGTGGTACTCGTATTGATCCGCTGATTTTGTATGGGAAGTCCGATTTTTTTTTCATATTTCGACCTATGTATTAATGGTATATGCGTACCTAAAATGTCTTTATCTGGGTTTTGTTTTGTTTCTGTTTCATTTCATAAATGACTAGCTTCTGCCCGCGACTTCGTCCACGTTGTAGACATAAGTATATCATAAACTTTCAACATGTAACTTTCTTTAAGTGAAAGAATGTTTGCAATTGGACCAGTACTTCCAAAGATTACCTCTAACAAACTACCTACCTCTTTATAATCTTTATACTCCTCCTAAACGGCTGGACCCATTTGGATGAAATTTTGAATTCTTCTGTACCTACGTGTGTTTGTCACTTAACTCCTCCTAAACGGCTGGACCGATTTGGATGAAATTTTGTGTGTACATTTCAATGGGTTCCAGGATGGTTTGAAAACACAATTCTAGGTTCTAAGTTTAGGTTTAATTTCAGGGCAGGACAACGTCTACCGGGCTCGCTAGTATTAGTATTATTATAATACTAATACTAATGCTTTATAATAATGCTGATGATGTTCAAAGTTAAAATAACTAAGTAAGTACCTACCTGCTCGAAGCTCAATCCTGTTCCTTCAAATTTAGCTTGATAAATTACAAGGAGTACTTACCTACATTGAAGGAGCTAAATGTATCCACCTACTTAATTCCTATTTAAATATTTAAAGAAAAGCAGTGGAGCCAATAGTAGTGCCTACTGACATTCTTATGTAAAGCACTATTGCGGTGAATGAAGCTAGGTAATACATGTTAAAAGCTACACTACACACCAATGTTCACATTGATGAATATCAATGAGAAGATGATTTTTCACTTTGTAAGATACCTATACCCTGTTCACAATAAGATTAGACATTTACTCAAACCTTTTTTACAGTCCGTTCAACCGATTTTGACTTCTATTGCGTTGGTAGCATGACAAATGGCAACTGCAGTAAACAGTTAATAATAATAATAATAATAATATTTATTTTGTACAAGACATTGACATAAAAGTACCTACATAATAGAGTCTTATAAATAGGTTGTACAACAGTGATACAATTTAAAGTCGAACGTCTGACTCCTAAACTAGGCAATAAGCCTGTGTCTTAGAAGCCAATGTTCCCCAAAGTTACAGTGACATACAACTGTTTACTAATGCTTAATCGTACAAGTACTTCTTACGTTACAATAAAAACTAGATACTATGTGCATACAGTATGTAACTAATTTAAGAAATAATTTTAATAAGACTTTCAGTTTCTTCATATGATAACTCCTGCAACCACTTGGTCAGAATAATTTTTATTTCATGTCTTGTGCGAATATAAATTGATAAAATTTTATTTATTTTATTGTAAAGTCGACAGCTAGTAGCAAGAAACTGGCGACCAGCAAATGCGGTACGACACCTGATGATGACTGACTGATGAGTTGTTATTGTAACCACTTTTTGCCTCTAAAGTCAGCCTTAAGCCTACGGAATAGAAGTCAAAATCGGTTGAAGGGACTGTAAAAAAGGTTTGTGTTTATGTCTAATCTTATTGTAAACAGGGTTTTCTACTCGTGGGTGTCGTAGAAGGCCACAGAGGGATATTGACCAGAGGATGGGCAGCAGCGTCCTTCTGAGTACCGATCGCCAACATGCATCGGTCAAGCATGGCGATTACGGCTGAACCTCCCTTCAGGGAGACCTATGCTTAGCAGTGGGCGTCTAAGGGTTGACATGATGGTGGTAGGTACAAAGTGGAAAATATTTTCTTATAGTCACTTTTTCAAAGTAGACTCTTTTTTTTTCTTAGCTGGTACTCAAATTATGAGTTTCATAATCTGAGAGCTGCACGCGTAGCATGACCACGCTATGTCTACGGAAGAATAGACATACTGACAGCAAGAATAGACAAGTCAGTACAGTTTGTCTATTCTTCCTGTCAGTATGTCTATTCTCCCGTAGACATCACAAAAAAGTCTTCATTTTGGGTTTTTCGCAGTTCTGTACCTTACATAAATCCATATAGGTTTAGGTACCACTACTTAGATAGGTCGGTATTGTTGGTAAATACTTCTTACCTATATCATCAACATAGTAGAAGTGAATTAAAATTGTACTCAAAACAATTCAACTAAGTTAAATACCCCACCATGCTGGCTTCCTCTAGAAAGATTTTAATTGAATTAACCAGAAAGTATACATATAGCTACGCCAGTAGGTACCTACCTAACCAGCACTTTCCTCTATTTATGTATTATGAATGAATAATTATGAATATTTTCAATTTAAAAATATTTTGTCACAAGTATAAATAACCGACAGTAGCAACCAACAGGAAAAATAAATTGTTTTCCTTTTATATAAATAAGTACCTAAATCAACGGCAATAATTCCAAATACCTATCGGGCTTGTTTTTATATGGGTGTGACAATAAGTATAGTAGGTAACAAAGTAAAAGTATAATAAGTCTTCTTAGGTAAATTATTAGTAAGAGGTTGGTTTACATGTAAGCTAGGTACCTATTTATTTATTTATTTAATTATGGCACTCCAACGACTTATTCACTAATACATTTTTTGGGGAACTGTAACAATTAAGTTCAATATTTAAAGTGAATTTGTCACTTACCGGTGTGCACAGCACTTACATTTTTTTAATATTATATAGAGTACTTAATATATAGGCTTAAAAGAAAACAAAACTAAGTACATGAAAACAACATATAAAATAAAAAAAAAGGAAAGAAACAACTAAATCTATTTTTATGCTCTACAGAATAAACAATCAATGACAATTATAAATAAGTAAGTAATAATATAGATATTAACTGCGGCCACTGTGGGTAAGTAACAATTGTTTGCGAAATTGCGATAGCTTGTCGGCGAAAATGTCAATTGGAACGTGTATGAAGCTCATTGTACGTCCTCATCAACCTGTTCATTCGTGCCGAATGTCCGAGGTTAGTTCTTGTTGGGCATGGAGTGAACACATTTAGGATGCGTTCAGATCTGGGTGAACTATGACGAGGGACCGATATATTTATTTCTGCGAGAAGCATCGAAACTTGTATAGATCCATTAATGATCGTATGAAGCAGAATCAGGTCGTTAGTATGCCTTCGCTGTTTTAAAGTTGTCTTCACCTATCTAAGTATAATAGCGAAAGTTTGTATGTACCTAACCAGACCGACGAATAAGCAGCACGGCACGACCTTAGGGTCTTACATTTCAAGTGTGTGAGCGAGCGAGCTAAGGCCACGTTTGGACATATTTGACAAGCTGGACAAGTTCATCCACATTTTTGCGCGGGCGGGAGCCATCCGTCTGATGTAATATTCGCTTGCAGTTGACATAAGGCTGAGCATTGCGCCGCCGCCGCCTAGGGACACGGTATCGAACAGAAAGTATCGATACTGTACTCATGAGTGGTATTGAAAAAAAAGTATCGTACTCGTAAAAGTATCGAAACAAAAGTATCGATACTTCAAAGTATCAATACTTTTTTAGAGCCTAAACTACTTTTCCGTGCAAAATTACACGTCAGTTTAGTTTCAATAGAATCAATACATTAGAAAATGGTATAAACATTCTGATAACATATTATAGTTTTTTTTTATTACAGGATGAGTTTTGCGATAGCTGTCATCCGAATCACGCCACATTCATATCCATCAATCATAAATCTAGCTTAAAAAACGTGGCGTAAAAAATCATTTACTCATAAGTTTTAATAATAATCAAATAAAGGTATCAAGATCGATTACACTAATTTGAGCAATCGATTATTTAACATCAAATTAAATGACCACCACAAAATTATCACTCAGTCCTAGTTAGGTACAGTTTGACATTCTATCTATCGCAGCAGAACTTATCCATCCTACCCTCTAATAAAATAAAGACTATAGTAATATTTAAGTACCTAAATTAGATTTACGTATTCGGTATTCCCTGAGGTTTATATGATTTTAAAACAAATCTTTCATTTAACTTCCTTGGCAGTCACCTTGATAAAATACTTCCAAAGTTCACTTTTACTTGGCGGCATTTTAGATTTTTCTTGAATAACAATTATAGTCAAGTACAATATTAACAATAAACCCCACGCAATATTACAGTGGAAAAACATCACATGGCGTGGTTGTGCAAAGGTTCACCTTATTTGGATAATACAAAGTCGACTTAATTGCAATAACAATAGAGTTTATTTTGTATTATTCAAATAAGGCGAATATTTGCACAAAATACGCCATGTGAAGGGCGAGTAATATGAGCATGAGCCGTAAAGTCAAGTTTTAAGTGTATGTAGGTAATTGTCTATTGGCCGCAATGGGCAATGCTGGCTGGCAATGGCCTGCTTTACAGGTATCGTATCGAAACAGTTTAAGGAAATGACCTAAAACTGTTTCGATACGATACCTGTAAAAAAGTACTCGAATGAGTAAAAGTATCGAATGTAAAGTATCGAGTACAAAAATATCGGTATCGAAAGGTGATGTACTCGATACTACAAAGTATCGATACTTTTTTCGTGTCCCTACCGCCGCCGCGCGCCGCCCGATTCAATAATCAATTTTACACAGAGCACGTAACATGTTAGAGATGCAAGCGCACGAGGTGTGACACTACTCACACTTTTACTTGCTATACTATGGAATTTGAGACGAGAAACTATTCGATACAGGAATAGATACTTTTTTACCTACTACTTTGGATTTTACTTTTTGACAGCCGCGTTTAAAAAATCTTTATTTACAAAAAAGACAACCGCTTTCAAAACTAAAAAATATAAAATAGCTTAAAATTCGCGATTTGGTTTTGTTTATTGTTTTGTATTGCCATATTTGCCATTGCTACCGACCGACATGCGAATTTAAAATTATTTTATATTTTTGAAGGCAGTTTTCTTTATTGTAAAAAGGTTTATTTATCGCTTTTTAGTGCCTACTTCTTACCATACAAATTAATTACGAAAAGGTGGCACCAAAAAAAATCAGTCTTTCCTTAATTTTCCACCCTTTGGGGTGGAATATTTTCACGTTTATATGGGACCAAATTTGAGGGATACACTATCAATTAAAAAAGAATCATCGAAATCAGACTACACTGGAAAAAGTTATGAGTGGTCAACTTTAAAAAAAATATATAGTGTCGAATTCAGAACCTTCTTCTTTCTGTGAAGTCGGTGAAAAAAGCTAAAAAGTGCTCTCAGTGCCACACTAAGGCCAAGCGCGCACTACGAAATGAATTCGTTGCAATTTAAAAAATGCGAAATTAAACCGATGGAAATAAACAGAAAGTCGCAAACGAATCGTTTTCGCAGTGCGCAAACTCTAAAATTTTGGTATTGTTCACAGATTGGCGATTATTATTCGCAACGACTAAAATACTTAGTGCGCGCTTAGCCTTTTGGCCAAATGCAAAAACACTACTCAATTTTAAGATGCCGTTAAGTCTCGTATTGTCACAGTCACTTTGACATAAAATGATAGACATGAGTATTTGGCCATAAGTAACATACTCTATGGAATTACGTATCTAAGGGCGCCTTCAAATTAGTAGAGCCTCCCCGAACATCCCCGACGCGCTTCAGCGCCATGGCAGTCCCAACAGCATCTGCATTATTAAATTGTACACGCAGCAAATAAGATAGGATTCGAATATCGATGACGTTATCTAGCAGCGAAGGACCACGGAAGGACCATAGAGGAGATGTTCACAGACTAGCAGTGCTTGTACAGACACCGTCATCAACTGATTACCCCCTATCCGAAGAAATTTTAATGCGTGGGGGGTAAACAGTTGTGACGCTCTCTGTATGTAGACTACTCGATTTACACTAATTCATTGTTGTTGAAATATAAGGAGTGGTCGTCTACTGTTTCAATATTTGTAAATATGTGAACACTATATGTACCTTTCTACGTACATAACTTAGCTGCATTCCTTAACAACACCGGTACCTTACCTTACATCGTATTCCTTATATAGTATATTTATATAATTCCTGTAAATGTCAAATACTGTTTTTTGAAAAAAAGAGTACCTAGGTATGTATGGAGTTTCTTGCTCATTCTTCTACTTACGAAACTAGTTACCTTTTGAAAGGGGCAACTAGAATCAAATTTTCTTGTGTCGTTTAAATGGTCCTTTATTGCTCCTTTTAATGGTCTAATTGAAATAAATGATTTGAATTTGTTTTTGTAGTTATAATATTATCCGTACAATTGTCCTTATGGTGTCGGACGTAAAGAACAGCACCATCCCATATCTTGTGACGTGGGTGTCGTAAGAGGTGAGGGGAGAATGGGCAGCAGCGTTCTCTGTGCATTTGTAACAACCATACTGCGATCGCCATCCCGCCTGCCAAGCGTGGCGATTATGGCAAACCCCCCTCTTGGGGGAGGCTTATGTCCAGCAGTGGACGTCTTTCGGCTGAAATGATGATGATGATGAATTATCCGTACCGACCATAATAACTCACCTACCTATAAGTATTACTGTAAGCTAAAGACGTGACTTCAGTAACTCACTCAACATCATCAACTTTATAAAACAGTGCCAACTCTTGGCAGTATCTTGTTTCTATGGATCATAAAAGCTCACGAGACAACGGAGCCGACCCGATTAAAGCAATCGTTGTCCTAGATCATTAGGTCTAGGACTAATAACGCGCTGTCCCAATAATAATATTCTCCCGACCGCATCGGTCACGGCGGCTAACCTCAATCGTTCTTATTACTTTTAAATACAGTCAAAGGCACATGAACCTATTGGAATCTCTAGGGGGGGGGGGGGAGGCAGCAAAATTGCATAAATACACATTGTAACTTAGTCTAATTATTGATAAGTCATAGCTGGGTACACTACTTAAATATGAAAACGATTTTAAAATATTTTCTTACGCTGGTCACAGTTCAAACCTAAACGAAATGATTCACCAACGATTGAGAGTTTCTGGCGCTCGGCGGCCGCTCCCGTGGCGAATATAAAAACATATTTTTACCATGCATGCAGCAAGCATACAAACATGTTAAAACAAGCATACACCATGCATGCAGCATACACCACGCATGCAGCATGCAAGCAAGCATGCACACAAGCATGCAGCATGCAACATGCACCATGCAGCAGGCATGGTTTCTGTCACGGTGGCCCCGGCGCTGCGGGGCTCCGGCGGTCCCACGCGAGCTTATCGTCGCAGATGTGTTTTACGCTCACCATTGCGGCTTCGGCTTCTGCCAGCCCAGGCCAGCCTCAGTCACGGCGGCGATCGTTAAAACCACCTGCTCCTCAGCTCGCGGGCCGCCTCGCCCCTCTGCGCCAACGCGGGCTTAGTTTACACTCTAGGCGTAGGGCAGATAAGACTACGTGGAGTCGGTTTTGCAGCGATTCGTTTCTGTCGCTAAGTTTTGAAGCACAACATTTAATTTTTAAGACAGCGTGGCTTAAGCTCAAGCGTGGCGCAGTAAATTTGCACATCAGGCCTAGTAACATTATGCGCATTAAATGTATGACAAAATAAATTAGCAAAAAAATGACTAAAATAAGTGAAAACATATATCTTTTGATAAAGTTGACGTGCTATTAATTTGAGGGTTACACTAATAGATAGGTAACTTAAAAATCTTTATAATTCACGGTTTATTTTATTTCAAAAGATCGTTTTTCTTTTTTTATAACAAAAACAAAACCGAAAGTTGTGCGAATTTCGATTCTGCGGCAAAGAGGAAATGTATGGTCAAGGTTATTTGGTCAGGGAAGCGCCTTAAAGTGCACAAGTGTGTGCGCCAACACAAATGCACTCCACTTCTCCTTCCCTCACGCTTATTGTCCGATGGGATGGCAATTCGACACGACTGGAGAGAGAGGTCAGACGTAGGACCAACGGGTTTACTCCGTGAACTTCTAAACTCCAGGCTGCTACTGAGAAACACCTAACGGAAAATCCCAATAACACCTCCATTGATCAAGCAAAACAAGGAATAGACAAAAGAATGGAATATCAACAATACGTTCAGTTTTGACGAAAAGTTTGTTTTTTGTTTATACAAAATTAAGACTAATTACAACTGACAAAGGTAGGTAGTTATTATTTTACATATTTTTTCGCATAATTGTGACACGCGCGGAATAGTTGCATGGGCGGTCATTTTTTTGACAAAATATTATCAAACTTATTTTAGCAACCTTTTTTTATACCAATGCAATATTCGGAATAATTTTTGTACGCACATTTTCATTTGTTCATGTTTTACTCGACTGAATATTACCAAGGATAATGTCATTACTTAAGGCTTTTGGTCTTTAATCAAATGATTTATTACAATAATCAAAACGGAACGTGAATAATGTGTTTGAAGGGGATGGCGGGGTCTAGTGAGCGAGCGAAAAAAGGCAATGTTAAGTACTACTACTGCTACTGTTACTAGGAGACTTTAGGATGCAAGCGTGATCGTAGCAAGCTCGGGACTTGGCGCACCCTGACTTGGACAGATTAGGTTAGTAGACAGACTCAGACCCCGCCATCCCCCTCGTGGTTATTTTTATTCAAACCCTCCCCGACTACGCCTTTTAAGCCACTTTAAAGTGAAATATTTGACTACATTCAAATTTGTAAAAGTACTAGTTGGTAAGCAAGTTATTGTTTATTAAACGTTCACTTGCCAAACATTAGGTTTGCGTTACAATAATTTGTGAAGAGTTTATTTGCTAAGTAATAACTTGGCAAATGAAATTATGCGGACAATTGTTTGCGAAATGAAAATTTGTCAAGTTTTTTTATTAAATTAGGGTAACCATGGTGTGGGCACTTCCGCTTGTTTTTTCTATTCCGTGAAGCGAAACGAGAGAACCCCACTCAGCAGTCGTGGTTGCGACCACGAAAGTCGAGACCAACGGAGTGCGAGGCGCTCGCGCTAATGAAAGCAAACGTCGCGGTTGCCGCACGAATGCAAAGCTGCGCATCACGAAGTAAAGTAGGTATTACTTACTTCTTGGTACGCACATTTGGCTCATAACTTCAAACGTATAGACGCAAATTGGATAAGTGGACACGAACATAGTGTGATACAAGTTCGCACAATCGATGCACCTATTCTGTCATAGTAATGGTTCCACCGTTGGAAGTAGTTAATAGTGTAGTACAATTTTGTTACATATCAATCACGTGATTGACGTTTGCTAGTGGTAGGTACGCACGTGATACAAAGTTGTAGCATACTATCAATGTTCAATGTACAACGTTCGTACGTGCGCGAGTGTCGATGTGTACGCGATCGTTTGTTCGGCAATCCAAGGCGCGGACCATGAGTTTGTCCCCGCCCTGGCCCCTGGGTTGGGTGCATGGGGCCCTGCTCAATGAATCAATTACTAATTTCCATTTTATAAAAAAAAAAACAAAGATTATTGTCCATTTTCTTCACAAGGGGTCCCCACTCTATATTTTGACGGGGCCCTGGGCTGCAACCCAATAAATCCTCAAATAGATTCGCCCCAGGGCGTTTGGGCAAACCCCATGGCAACGCGTTCGGGATGGGTCCTAGTAATTATAAGTTATCTGATCTACAACTAGCGACCCACTCCGGCTTTGCACGGGTGCACTGTAGAGCAAATCAAAGTATAAACCTTCACCTTGAAGCACTCTATTTATTGATGAAAACCGCAACCGCACCAACAAAATTTGTTGCGTAGTTTAAAAAATCTTAGCGTACACAGAGACGGACGGCGGGAACCGACTTTATTTTACACTATGTAGATGAATTCAAATCTCATAAAGCGGGTCGTCCAGTTCAGCAAAGAAAAAGTAATAAAGTAATCTGGTGTTGATTGAATTCTTTATCGGTCATTCTCAGGAGTCTCATTATTTCGCCGACTTCGGTGGCAAAATGTTTTATTTATTCGTAACAGAAGGAAGTGAATCACCTAAATATTATGAAGTATTTTTTTTTTAATTGTGTCCATCGAATTCATATGTTTATCACTGACATCAATTATATAATTATTCTCTATTTAATTGAGATTGCAAAGACCAAAATTGTTATTTGTTATACAAGAGTGCAAAGTTGCTTTTTAACCGCGTGTTGCAATTTTGATGACCGAGCAAGCGAAGGATTCTAAAATTGAATCACGAGCGCAGCGAGTGATTTAAAATTAGAATCCTGAGCGTTAGCGAGGGAATCAAAAGAGCACGAGGTGAAAAATCTTTGCACTCGAGTGCAACACGTAACTTTTCATTCCACCTCAGCGAGGAAATGACTAAATGCAAAAAAAAAACGTTTACAAAGTCTGTGTTTTTAACAAATTAAAAAAAAGTTGTATGATATATTCGGCACCATAGAGGTAGCAGTAAATAGGTTTAATGTTTTTTTTTAATTCACAAACTTAGTGCACACGATGTTCTAAATTCAATTTACTTTATCCTCTAGAGAATAAAAACGGCTTTTCCACTCAGATATTGAAGATTAAAAATACTCTTTCCGAGATGGTGGGATGAAAAAGTAGTTTTAAGTATAAGTATGTGCACTGAACTGCTTATATACCTACTATTACAAATTTAGGGTGACAAGGCATTGCTAGAAATTTTCCAACAAAACAATTTATTATCAATTCTACTCAATCATCATCTGCCTAACCTTTTCCCGACTATATTGGGTTTGGCTTCCAGTCTAACCGGATGCAGCTGAATACCAGTGTTTTACATGGAGCGACTGTTCTACTCAATCAAAACATCAATTTTAAATTACTACCTATATTCAATATTTTACTATGGGAACGGTGGCTCAGATTCTAATATAACCGTAACCGTAAGCGTAGGCGCAATTCTCTTGGAGAACTGCAACAAAATGACGGTAAGTACTTATTTTTAGTGTGAGTTCTAATTAGGATCAGAATAAAATTTCTTCGATGTTATTCAATTTTTATTAGAAACTGCTAGCAGCTCGATTACCTATATTTCGATTATTTTCAGTTCGAATTATTTTTAGACAGCATAATAATTATACAGAAACACTTTTTTTATCACGTTCCAATTTTTTTCTAGGATTAAAATTTTTTCTAGGAAAAAAGACGAGAGTAGGTATCTACTTAATATCTCATAGTGAGAAGTTACCTACTTAGTGATAGTGACGAAAGTTTAAACGGAGTCCAGAGCCTATACGAGGCAGAGAGTATACCTCGCCTGCGTCAACTGGGATTCGCAAACGCAAAAATATCAAAAGAAAAAGCAACTTATGTTTTGATTGTTATTAAAGTTTGGCGGCGGGGCTAGGCGCGCGATTCGGTGGTCGGCGGTCAGTGTTCGACTCGGTGCATTATGATCACTTTACTTTTTTTGGACATCTTTGTGATGCTATATCTCAATATTTTAGTACCTACTGAGTGATACTAAAAGAGAAAACACATTTTAATAATGTCAATTAAGATCATAATATTCAAAGAACAATGACAAAAATCGGCTCGAATAGCGAATAGCGTCCGACAGACTTTTTATTTTAATCATAATTTATTATATAAAAGAGTAAGAATTATACAGTATAAATAAAATCTGTTGAAGTACACCGTTTAAAAGTAATTTTAAATAGTTATTCAATTTTTCAACACGTTTCCTATCTGCAATTTCAATTAGAAATGTTGCCAATACCAAAATAAAATAACATCGATACGAAATTGCACTTGCAAATCGAATGCATTACTATCACTATGTAATTTATTACATGTTTATGTCGTAACTCGTAATTCTTATAATAATAAATAGTGTTTAATTTTTTATTAAATAAATATATTATAATTTAAAATAATTTAACTCGATTATCGATACTGTTTAGAATAGTAATTATTATAGCGCTGGCAACACTTAATCTTGTAGTTCTCGCTCGTTGATAATTGACAAAAAGTTTTAATTTTTCTCCTTAGAGGCAACATTCAAAGCAGACATATTTAAGTCGAAAAATATATTAAGTATGTTTATATCATAATTAATAATAATGGAAGTGGGAGAGAGGAAATTGAGCAATATTGTTGTAATTGCATAGTTGGGCGAAGAACCGTAGGTTGCTGTCAAAGACTATACTTTGGTTGCTGTGCACATACAATGACAATATTATGGTACGGTTGGGCAAGACATCAAACAAATATAACCCCTCCAGCCCAGTTTTTAGACGATTTATTGATTAAATATGATGATGTACTGTTTGATGAATAATAAATTGTTAAAAGTAAACATATGTTTCTTTTTTCATACCTACATCCCAAAATAATATAAGTAAGTAAGATTTTATAATTATGTAAGTATATTTACTAAAAAAACATATGATTATGCGAGGATAATGTGCCACAAATCATTATGTAATTAATCATTTAATAGTTTATTTCATGTTATCGTTAAAATTAGAAGCATGTAGACAAAATTAAAGAACTATAACTTTTTTGGTGTACTTCTTATACAAAACGAATTATACTATCAAATTCTATGATTATTTTCCTTTTTAATGATATATAGTTCATCTTCGGCGGAAACCTTGTCATTCTCCTTTGGAACGTGATAATAAAGTCTTCCTGTATACAATATATGAGCAAATTAAACCTAAGTACAAAAGTTTCGGTTACTAATCTGGGTGTACCTCCATCTTGCATGAGTACGGTTATCTATCAATAAGGGCAACACCTGGGTCTTCTAAGTTTCCGCTTCGGCGGCGTCATTCTTTGGCAAGTCCTGCATGGAATGCAGCAAGGTATATCTGCTTCGTCACATTGGATCTCCATACAAGCACGCGTCGCTGGTTTCGGTTTGTTTGGCGCACGAGGCGTCACCAGTTCCACCTATAACGGACACCCGATCGGTTATGATGACGCAGCTGCGAAAGGGACTGCTTTATCGTCATCAGCCACAGTCTGACTACAGCTACCGCTGGACTTGACTTGCTTCATAAACAGCCATTGATAAAGCTCTGCTTTCTGATGGTAGTTTACAAATTCATAAGTTACTTTACAGGATGAAATTGAATTCATTAGCAAATTTTTAGGAGGTGACTCAGACCACGAACCTAAACAATTTTCATTATGGAGCCAACTCAAACAGGGCGAAAAGAAAACAGCTGTTCCATACATTTTGCCCGAGTATCTATTGCACTTCTGTATGGAACAGCTGTTTGTTTTTTCGCGCGGTTTGAGTTGGCTCCATAATGAAAGTTGTTCAGGCTCGTGGTCTGAGTCACTCCTTAAAATTTTGCTAATGAATTCAATTTCATCCTGTATAGTCGACCTAAGCCCCAACCACTACATAGGAGACACGATATAGACATTGCACTCTTAGCTGCAGTACTTAGTTCGGACTGCAATCCAGGTTCGAGCGTAATGACAAACCTCAATTCACTTGTATCATAATGTACCAGACGTCTAATGTTTCACAGGCATGAGGTTCTTACATTATGATACAAATGACCTAAGTTTGAAGTTTTGAGCGTTGGTACGTTATGTTAAAACTAATTAAAGTCTAATTGAAGTTTATGCATGTATAAAAAAATACTCTATAATACAGAATAAATAAATAACTATACTCCGTTCACAATAAGATTAGACATTTACACAAACCTTTTTTACAGCCCCTTCAACCGATTTTGACTTCTATTTCGTAAGCTTAAAGATGACATTAGAGGCAAAAAAGTGGTTAACAACTGTTTTTGCAACTGCCATTTGTCATGCCACCAACGCAATATAAGTCAAAATCAGTTGAACAGACTGTAAAAAAGGTTTGTGTAAATGTCTAATCTTATTGTGAACGGAGTATAGTTACAGTTTATCGAAATGCTAAAAAGAGGTAGATAATAATATGTAGAAAGAATTTTAACCTCAATGTTCCCCGTACGGTTTGGTTCATCAGTTTGCTTCCCAATTTTGAGGATGAATACGTCTTTGTCTGGATGTAGAATTTTCTGCGCTTTCACACCTTTAGGGGCGTCTTTAGGGGTAACATTGCACGTATGGCACATTGTCTTGTGGGCCGGGTTCATCGCGTAGATCATCTCAGAGTTCAGGGCAGTCCTGTTTGTGAGTGACTCGCAAATGTCGTCTGGTATCTAAAAGTGATAATTATCTACTTAGGTATTTTCATTAAAATATATTGGAATTGAAACAAAATTTTTGTTTTTTTTTATTGCAGCGCGGAATGTAAATCACCGTCCCTTCCTACCGTCATGGGAAGCGCTGTTATGAATGTCTGTTATAATATGTTTATTAGGACCCAAAGACAGACAAATACCTGTTGCAAAATTGATGGGTTCTATATGTGACGAAAAAATACGATAATCACGAGTAGTATAGTGTAGGAAGTATAGTGTAGTATACCAAACTTGATTAAATAATAAATTATGCAATAACAATTTGTAAATAAAAGACGGGGAGGGATAGTTCATAGACAGGGCATCAGAAATCTTATCCGCATCGTTATGTGACAAGTGTCTGGCAGCATTGTGCCACGTTGTATGGCTAATTGTTTCATCCAAGAATAGGCCAGTCCTCTAATAACGTGAAGAATTGACCAGCCGTTTAGCGACGGTCCGAAAAACAAGGTGAACCCTCGTATTTATACAGAAAAAGTTTTAATTAATACTCGCATTTCGACCAAGTAAACTGAAACGAGTTTTAATGAATACGGAATTATTATTTAAATATAAGTATCTTTTTTTTTTATTTAGCCTATGCTGTCCCACTGCCGAGCAAAGGCGTTCCCCAAGTCCTTCTAGGAACTTTTGTCCAGCACCACCTCGAGCCTGTGTTAGTAATAAAAAATATTAAGAAGGTTACACAATATTTACGCCGTTTGACGTTTTTGGTACCTGCAAGCAGTCGCCCCATCACAGCACGGTGCTAGGAATATGGTATGGCACATGGCACAAGGGTGTCGCTATATGTAGCATGTTATTCCACACCAAAGGCATACCCAACTTCCAAGTATACCTACATATAATTCTTAAACCCCACATATTTTAAGTATGTCTCGTCTGTCGCCATAGTAAAAAAATAAACTGCCCTACTTGCTAGTTGCTTCTACCACGAATGACACTTGACGTTATTGGCTCTCCCTTTGTTGCATCAGACTGCGTAACATAACTACTTTAAATCACATCTCTTTTTATTTTGATTACAAAATAAAATCGTATTTAATTAGTAGTGCTTTATAAATGTTTGAAAAACTCGTCTGATGGACAGTAAAGATAACTCAATGAATATTGTTGCTTTTATAAGTAACTACCTGACCCGACAGACGTTGTCCTGTCCCTATCTACCTACTTACCTGCCTATTTACCTACCCTACACCTAATTCAAATTCAAATTCTTTATTGCATTCCATATGTACTAAATAGGTGGTTTATCAAGGAGTTGACCAATATGGACCCTGTCGGGCACAGCAAAATTAGGAGAGAGGAAGAGGGCTAAGTTAAGGCTTTAATTATTTGATGAGTTTAATTGGGTGTTTGTTTTATATTATTAGATTTGTTTATAGGTATAGAGTATTAGTTATTTTAATTTTATGTATTGTATTAGAATAATGTAGGTAATTATTACAAAATTAATTAATATTACAATATAGGTAAGGAATTTTCATTATTATTAAATTATGTTATTATTTTATTATTTATGAATTAATATTTATTTTTGAATTTCTGTATTCCGTATTTTACTAAATATATATTTCAAAATGTTTGGTTTATATGAGAGAGAATAATTTTATTTTGCAATCGATTTGTCATCTAGGAACTCATTTACTGCGTAGTATGACTTGGATTCCAGAAAATGTTTCAACTTATTAATAAATATACATATTTGTTGTGCTTACTTCTCGAATTTCATTTGGCAGTTTATTATACATTTTGATGGACATAACTAATGGGCTGGTTGAGTGCATTTTAAGTCGGGATTGAGGTATGTTTATTTTTTTTTTAAGTGTATCTTGTTTGAGTTTCTTCGCAAGTGGTGTAAAATTCTGGGTGTTTTCTGACAAATTTACATAATTCTAAGATATATAAACAGGGAAGTGTGAGTATTTTGAGTTTTTGGAAGTGTGGTTTGCAGCTATCCGTTTGTTCTATGTTGGTTATTATTCGAATTAACTTCTTTTGTAAAATAAATATGGTTTGTGAATCTGTACTGTTACCCCATAGCATGACCCCATAGCTGAGCCATGCCTGAGCATATGCATAAAAACCTACCCTACACTTACCTACCCTACACCCACCCTACACCTACCCTACACCTACCCTACACCTACCCTACACCTACCCTACTCCTACCCTACACCTACCCTACACCTACCCTACACCTACCCTACACCTACCCTACACCTACCTTACACCTACAAAAAAAAAATATCCTATGACCGTCTCCTGGTTCTAACTCGGTTCAGCCGTTCTTGAGTTATATATAGTGTAACACTAACACGACTTTCTTTTATATATATAGATACCAGATATGTGACACAACCAGGATGCAGGACAAGGCGAGGCGCAAGGCATTAAAAGAACACATCATCATACCTGGAAGTCCAGCTTGTTAGCGGTGCATGCGTCTTCCCCACACACCATGCCACAAGTTTCCGAGCATATAGATGCATCGTCATCACAGGTACAGCTCTGCTGTAACTTCAACTGCGATGGAGTCAGTTTCGGTGGCTTGTTTGTACTCTTGGGTACTCGTATTTTTACCTGGCATTTGAAGTTGTTTGAATTATAGGGAGCGGGACCATTTAAAAGAAATAATTATTCCAAACACGGTATTAATGAAAAAAACCTAACTATTAAACATGGGGAGATGTGTAAGCAAAAGAGTAGGCCGAAGAGAAAGCTGCCACCAAGTTTTTTTATTTATATTTATAAAAAAAAAAATGTGTAGACCTCTAGCCACAAAGGAGAAAGTCCTGACTAGCTAGGTACCTAGTTAATGAACATTTTGTTAAAACGTTGCATATAATTAACTATTTTTCTTTCTTTTCGTTTATGTTTTTCGTTACTGTAGAAGATGCCCAAAGGTTGAAAACCTAAGCTACTACAGTGCAGGAATCTATGTAATACGCTTTTGTTGAAACGGTGATAAGCTGGTTGGTGACAGTTCTATTATAGATAGATGATAATTTGAATGAGGATACCGTGACTAGAACACCGTCTAGACCTGGATATCGATCAACATGCCAGGTCAAGTCGTAACCAAATTTTGCATTTTTTACATCTCCACAAACTGCGAAAAATGTTTATGTACTCAACCCGCAAAGGCAGTAAACCTTTCAAAAAGTGAACTCGAAAAATGTTGCAGTACATCATAACCAATGCTTCTACAAGTTAGATTATTGATAGGAGACCTATCAACAATCTAAGTCTATAATCAATTTTAGACAGAGAAATAATTAAGAAAAACTATGAAATGGATGACTTACCTCATTGCCATTAAAAATAGCACTTATTTCTTCATAAGGTTTTCTAGGTGTAGCTTTAGGTGTAGGTGTAGGTGTAGGTTTAGGTTTAGGCACAGGCTTAGGCTTAGGCTTGACGTTTGATGCCATGTTGAGGATAGGCACAATACTATTTGTTTAATACCTATATCAACAAAAATTTTGAACCACTAAATTCTTGGGGAATTTTGAAAGCCCGATTGAAAGATGACGTTTGAAAGACTCGCTGATAGACAACTTTTTGGATACGTGTAATTTTTTTGCTTTAATCTTCTTTTCTCTTTGATTGGTGAATTGGTGAAGGGGTGAACCACGAAGTAAGTCTTCGTGGGTGAACTACACCTAATCTATAGGTATAAAAATGAATCGCCGAAATCTATGAAAGAAATTGGATAATTCTTTTTTTTGTGTTCGTTAATGTCAGGAGAAGGTATGTCGAATTTAGGTAGGGTAGGTAGCTAACTAAGTAAGTAGGTAGGTAGGGCAGTTAGGGTAGATAGATAGGGACAGGACAACGTCCGTCGGGACGGTCAGCTAGTTCATAACAATTTATAATAAAGATCCCGTACAGTTCGGGTCGATGCTAGGTAGTTTTTGAGTTGTAGGTAAGGTATTTTTCAGACTTGGTGCAAATTCGAATAACATAAAACGGAAATGTTATTTTTTTAATACTGATTATAAACTACGTGTATGCCAGGAACGGGTGCATCGTTGCAGAAATTAATATTCTAGGTGTATAAGAAAGGAATGTACCAGCAATGACGACACGGTTGGCGCAGTGGTTGAGCAATCGACTGCTGCGCAGCGTGTTGCGGGTTCGATTCCCGCCCAGGGTAAACATTTGTGTGATGAGCACTTGTGTTTGCCTTGTGTCTAGGTGTTGTATATCTATATATATTAGTATTTACAAAAAAAAAATTGTGTATGTATATCAGCTGTCTGACACCCATAGTACAGGGTCTCCCTAGTTTGGGGTCAGATGGCCGTGTGTGAAAATGTCCCCACATATTATTATTATTCTCATTTATTCATTTATTTACATATTTCATTATATTTTTAAATATTAGTAAAAAAAAAAAAAAATTAAAAATATAAAAAATAGTAGCCCACCGGTATCGGGAATAGGGTCCAAGCTACCGGTGGTCAGGGCTCCTGAGAGAGGAATCTCCTGACTATACGCGCCGTGTCCAGGAGTACCGCTTTCTGTATCAAGCCCTTGATCCAGCTGCCTAACGAGAGCCTCCTTAGGTGTTGGTCGAGGCTCTTGGAAATGAGTCCATTGGCCGTAACGACTATCGGCATAATGACTGCTGTATTCACATCCCACATGTCGACAACCTCGCGAGCCAAGTCAAGATACTTAATTTGTTTATCTTTCTCGGTTTTCACGAGGTTCTCGTCATGCGGAACCGCTATATCAACAATCATTGCGCGACGCTCTAATCGATCTATCACCACTATATCAGGCTTATTGGCAATAATAGTCCTGTCAGTGATAGATCGATCCCAATACAACGTGATATTGCCATTTTCGAGAACTGAGTCGGGCACATACCTGTAGTACGGTACTTACGACTCCACAAGCCTGTACTTTAGAGTTGCTGGTGGATAATCCTAGCTACAAGGTTGTGTCTATGCAAGTAGTCTCCGTTAGCTAGACGAGAGCACCCAGAGATAATGTGTCGGATTGATTCACCCGGCCGGTGGCATGCCCGACAAATGTCAACCGTGCCGTCCTTCACAATATACCTCCGGTAGTTGTTCGTCATCATAACTTCATCCATAATCGCACAGACAAAACCTTCGGTTTCCCCAAACAGGTCACCAAAACGCAGCCAGGATACGGACGCCAAAAAATCTACATCAGGCCTATGTAGGGCCCGGTAGAAGCGCCCGTGAAGCTCCTTGCTCTGCCATACCTCCTTGCGGTCATTAGTATCGAATACTACAGGTTTGCGCCAGTTCTCGTTCGCTAAGGAGAGCGGGGTGAGGGCCTTGTCCACTGAGACCACATCTCGGTGCATCCCCATGTCGGTTTTAAGGAAGTACTCCCTGAGACTGCATACCTCACGGTTGTGCAGGGACTTAGCATTAAGAAAGCCTCGGCCTCCGCACTTCCGTGGGATATACAGTCTCATTACCGATGACCCTGGGTGATGCATCCGATTTGCGGTCTGCAATGTACGGACCCTCCTATCCAGGGCGTCAAGTTCCGTCTGAGTCCACTTGAGTATGCCGAAAGAGTACATCAAAACCAGCATGACCCATCCGTTGAAGGCGCGCACCTTGTTTCCACCTGATAAAAGACTATTTAACACTTTATTCAGGCGGCCAAAGAAGCGCTCCTTCAACGATTGTTTCATGTCGGCAGCATTGATGCCTAACGCTTCCGACATACCCAAGTACTTGTAGGTTTCGGTCGAGGAGAGGGATCTAAGGCGTATGGAATCCGGGAGTTGGGTTCCCACGGATTCCATAATCTCCCCTCGCTTCACATGCATGACTGCACATTTGTCCACACCAAATTCCATCCTGATGGCACTACTGAAAGTTTCTGTTACTTTCAGTAGCTCCATCAGTCGCAAACTGTTGGGGGCAAAGAGTTTCAGATCATCCATGTAAAGGAGGTGAGATATAACCTGACCTCCTCTTCTTAACCGATAGCCCAAACCTGAACCCTCCAGCAACGTGCTTAGAGGGTTCAAGGCCAAACAAAACCACAGTGGACTCAGACTATCGCTCTGAAATATACCTCGCTCGATCCTTATCGGTTCGCTATTCTCTCGGATTTGCCGACATCCTGGATAGCGAAGGACCGTCCTCCATTGCCCCATACACGACATCAGGAAGGTGCGCAGAGTTGTATTAACTTTATACAACTCCAACACCCTCATGAGCCATGTATGTGGCACAGAATCATAGGCCTTCTTATAGTCTATCCAACATGTCGACAGATCCCTTTGGGAACGACGAACCTGCTGGTTAATGGCCATATCAATGAGGAGTAGCTCCTTAGTACCACGAGACCCGTTCCTACATCCATTTTGAGAGGCAGATATGTTCGTTAATTTTAGCTCTCAAAATGGATGTAAGAACTTTATAGACCGTTGGTAGACAAGTGATCGGCCTATAACTTTTGGGTTCCGTAGTACTACCTGATTTATGGAGCAGGTGGGTTATTCCAGTTGTTAGGAATTGGGGCAACGATCCTGACTCTAAGGCTGATTGGAACTGGGACGCCAAGCGAACGTGCGATCTCTGAAACCATTTAATCCAGAAATTATGCAGCCCGTCCGGTCCTGGAGATTTCCAATTAGGCAACGGACGAACTGCACGAGCTACGTCTTGGGGGCCGATGGTTATTGCCCCCATTTCTGGTATTGGATCACACGCTCGCTCAACCTGCCGAGCCTTATCGTCCTCAGTGTGACTAACAGGCACCGACCAGATGCTGCGCCAAAACGAACACATGGCATCATCATCCGGCAGGTGCGTATCAGTCACACCTTGGTCCGGTCGCTCCCAAGTCCTATACACCCACCTCTCATCACTCTGGAATATGCGATTCTGAGTGTACCGCTCCACTCGCCGCTTGTACCGTCTGATACGGTTTGCCCATGCACAGATTTTCTGCTTCAGGAAGTCGATACGGTCTGTGATGCAGGACAAATAATCTCGAGGACTGATATCAGTCCCCGAAAATGCCCGCCTTACAAAGCGCTTCACTCTAGGGCACGTATTGCCCTCCCTGAAGCAGATAAGCTTGCCGATGAGTGCTCTAGCCTCACCAATACGACGCTCAATCCTGCACTGCCATGCTGGTACAGCTGGTTTTGGTCGTGCAGCTCCGTCTCTGTTAGGAAATTTGACATGAGCTACACGACATGCTGCTACAGCCGCGCAGTACAAGATCAAGTGGGTATCAGCGAGGTCTTCGCTGCTGTCAAAACAATTTGACAGCTGCGAATCTAAAGCACACACCAGTGCCCTATTTTTCTTGTGCATGGGCAAACGAGGTAATCGCGGCCTTAGTTGAGGCGGTGTAGAACGATACTCCCGGAACGCATCCTCCAAAGCACTCCTCAATTGATCATTGCATTGGGTACTCACAGATATAGCCTCGTCATTATCCGTCGTCAGGTCGCGGAGAAGAACTGGGTAAATCTTGCGATTGTACCGCGACCGCAACCAGTGGCAAAGTAGACGTGACACGGCTACTCAGTGATTCAAGGCGTAGTCGATCAAGTACAGCGACAAGTACAGTATTATTATTATTAATGTATTTGAATCTTAGGAAATTCAAGGTACCTCCATGAAACAAAAACTAAAGTGAGTCGTGGTACTGAATGTAAAGTACCGTATGGTTACCTAAAATTTACCAGACGAATATGTACAGACGCCAGCACATCAAGTCATACCTAACTGTCAAATTTTCCCAATTAAATATGAACCTTATGCTTTTGTAATAATAAATAATGTAATAATAAAAACACAGAAATAAATATATAAAATACTCAACACTCAGAAATAAAAATGTAACGTGATTGCAAATACAACACTTTCACTCAAAACTTATTTACCGATTTTTATAAATACTTAAAGCTATTAAAAATAGAGCGTAAATAAAAACAAAACTATAGATGAAAAATGAAGTGCGAAATATACAAGAAAAATCGTGTGAAAATAATGTAAAACTAATCACAAGATATTTCCTTTTTCAGGAATCATCATCTGCCTAGCCTTTTCCTAACTATGTTGGGGTCGGCTTCCAGTCTAACCGGATGCAACTGAATACCAGTGTTTTACATGGAGTGACTGCCTATCGGATCTCCACAACCCAGTCACTGGGTAACACGATATACCTTGGTAAGACTGGTTATCAGACTTTCTGGCTTCTGACTACCCATAACGACTGCCAAAGATCTACAAATGACAGCCGGGACCAACGGCTTTACGTGCTTTCCGAGGCACGGAGGGAACTCGGTATGAAAGGGATGGTCACCCATCCACAGACCGACCGCGGCTAGCGTAGCTTAACCTTTGACCGATCGATCTGTACGGCTTCAACTTAGCCACGAGCCTTTTTCAGGAATATGATCATTAAAAATTCTCAATGTGAGCAAATAAAACTACTTATTTAGAAAAAATTAGAGGAGTCATTTTTTAGCGTATTTTTTATTTTCTCGTTAAATAGGTACTCGTCGTATTATATTTTCATATTAGTTATATTTTTATGAGATAACGTTGAAGGCCCTCTGGTAAATATTAGGTAACCATATGGTATCTCTTACATTCACTACCTATCATTATTCACCCGTCATTCTGACTGTTTGACGACATGGTTGACGCGGTCTCGGGCGCGCCGCAGCCTTATGTGACGCGGTGCAGGTGGTTGAGCGATTGACTGCTGCGCAGCGTGATGCGGGTTCGATTCCCGCCCAGGGTAAACATTTGTGTGATGAGCACTAGAGTTTGCCTTGTGTCTAAGTAGTTGTTGTTTATCTATATACTTACGTATGTATTTAAATGCATTTGTGTATGTATATCAGCTGTCTGACACCCGTACAGGGTCTCCCTGGTTTGGGGTCAGATGGCCGTGCCTAAAATGTCCCCACATATTATTAATATTCCATTTGTTGTCTCTATTTACGTATAAATTACATTTTTAAATATTAGTACAGAAATCCCCATATCATCCCATATCTTCCCGTGGCTGTCGTAAGAGGCGACTAATGGACTTACCAGACATTGGGCAGCAGCGTTCTCTGTGCCTTTCTAACAACTTTACTGCGATCGCCAACCCGCCTGCCAAGCGTGGCGATTATGGCAAAAGCCCCCCTTGGGGAGGCCTATGTCCAGCAGTGGACGTCTTTAGGCTGAAATGATGATGATGATGATGAGTACAAAAATAAAAACATAACAATATAAAAAATCCAGCCAAGTGCGAGTTGAACTCGCGTGGAGAGGGTTCCGTCCAATGCCAAAGTCAAATGTTGACGTGTCGTATAATATTGAGTTTACCACTTTATTTTCAATTGCCTATCAATTGAAAATAAAGAAATAAAAAAATATTAATAAATAAAGAAATATTGAAATTGCCTATCAATTGAAAATAAAGTGGTAAAGTCAATATTAGACGATAGGTCAACATTTGACTTTACTTTACTTTTTTTATAGGTTTTCCTGCAATCTACTTATTTTGTATTTAAAAAAAAAATGGAATAATCAAACTTCATCTTCTTTCATGAATAACATCAAAACAATTTGTTTCACTTTTAGTTGAGGCTCTTGGCAATTAAACCATTGGCTGTAACAACCACGGAACAGATAAATAGAGTCTATTTATCTGTTCTCTATTTATCTGTTCCGTGGTAACTACTATCGGCACAATAATCGCCGAGTCCACAGCCCATTTGTCGACAACCTCGCGGGCCAAGTCAAGATTAAGCAGATCAAGTTGCTTATCTTTCTCGGCCTTCACGAGGTTCACGTCATGCGGGACTGCTATGTCCATAATCATTGCACGCCTCTCCAATCGAACCACCACCAGTTCACCAGGCTTATTGGCAACAATTGTCCTGTCAGTGATGATGACTCAAAAACCAGAGTTGGGCGTAATCAACTACTTTAGTAATCGGATTAATAATCTGATTGAAAGTAATCATGAATACATCAATCATGATTACTTTTAATCTTGATTACTTTCAATCATGACTACATTTGTAATCATTAGTTTTGATTACAATAGTCAGTAATCTTAATTACATGGGTAGATTTGATTAATTTTTTAAGCATATTTTTAATAAATGCGGTTCTATATTCAATCAGTATGTATCTTGTATGTCTGCGTTTTTCTAAAAACTTGTGATCCAATTTGGATGTCATGGACGTTTTGTACTCTTTCGTTATTTAAATCCTTAAGTAAATTCGAAAAAGAATTTCTGCGTGCTCAATTGCATTTTTCTTAAGTATAATAATTATTAAAAAATTGTAATTCATGAGACTGATCAAAAAATAAAGATGATTTACAATGTTAATGATTTTATTTTTCGAATTCCTAAATGTAGTTAGTATGCATCAATCCAAAAAGTAATCAAAATAACGATTACAAACTAATAATCATTAATCACCGATATGATGATTACTTTCTTGATTAATTTCCGTAATCTGTAATCTTGATTGATGATTACAAAATGTAATCGTAATCCTTAATCATTAAATACATTTTGCCCAACTCTGTCAAAAAACCAGTACAATGTGGCATTGCCATTTTAGAGAACTGGATCGGGCACATACCTATAGTATAGTCCTTCCGAATTCCTATTCCACGAGGTTGTATTGCAGAGCAAGTTGCTGATGGTTAATCCTGGCTACAACGTTGTACCTATGCAAGTACTCTTCGTTAGCAAGACGAGAACATTCAGAGATAATGTGACGGATTGATTCTCCCGGCCGGTGACATGCCCGACAAAATATGTCAACCATGCCATCTTTTACAATAAATCTCCGGTAGTTGTTCGTCAAAATAGCTTCGACCATAATTGCACATACAAAACGTTCGGTTTCTCCAAATAGGTCACCGAATCTTAACCAGGACGCAGAAGCTAAGAAATCTACATCGGGCCCATGTAAGGCCTGGAAAAAGCGTCCGTGAACCTCCTTACTCTTCTAAACCTCCTCGCGATCGTTAGTCTCGAGCACTACAGGCTTGCACCTGCAGTTCTCTTTAGCCAAGGAGAGCGGGGTAAGGCCCTTGTCCACTGCAACAACATGTCGGTGCATACCCACGTTGGCTACTCGGAAATATTCCCTGAGACTGCATATCTCACGGTTATGGAGGGTCTTAGCACTTAAGAAGCCACGACCTCCACGCTTCCGCGGGATATACAGTCTCATCACCGATGATCGTAGGTGATGCATCCGATATTATGTTGTCAACAATCCTACGGACTCTTCTATCCAGAGCATCGAGTTCCGTTTGCGTCCAATTGAGTATGCCGAAAGAGTACATCAGAACCGGCATGACCCACCCGTTAAAGTTTAGACCCTTAGTATCGCGGGACCCATTCCTACATTCATTTTGAGAGAAAGACATGATAGCGTTTCTATGTGTTGGTTAATTTTAGTCCTCAAAATGGATGTAAAAACTTAGTAGACCGTCGGCACACATGTGATCGGTCTATAATTTTTGGGCTCCGCAGTACTACCTGATTTATGGGGCAGGTGGGTTATTCCTGTTGTTAAGAACTCAGGCATTGATCCTATTTCCAAGGCTGACTAGAACCGAGACGCCAAACAAACGTGCGACCTTCTGAACTATTTGATCCAGAAGTTAGAGACTTCCAATTAGGCAGCGGACGGACAGCACGAGCTACATCTTGAGGACTGATAGCGATTGCCCCACACCAAACCCATGGCGTTATCATCCGGTTGACATTTTGAATCGGTCGCTCCCAAGCTCGCTCGATTCTGAGTGTACCGTTTCACTCGCCGCTTATACCTTCAAAAACGGTTTGCCTGTATCTTCTGCTTCAGGAAGTCGATGCGCTCTGTGACCCCTGGGTGATATGTCCTGTCCTGTATGTCTATTCTGTTACATCTCCCTCGGTGAACACCTGGGTGAAGTGAGCTGTCATCTGTCCGTCTGCTTTGTCAATCCCTAGCATCGGGACGGATGTCAGCTCACTTCACCTAGGTGTTCACCGAGGGAGATTGTAACAGAATAGCTCTACTGACATACAGTCTCACATTATTTATAGCTATTTATATCTCTTTCTCTTCGATAAAACAAGAAACAGACAGATAATAATAAGAGCTGTCAATTTAAGTTGGTCTAAAATGTTCATACAATTATAGTTGTCATTTCAGAACGTACTGATTAAAAGTTTAAGGAAAAAACTAATTATTTTGACATCTCTCTAACTTAGTTCTTGTCTGTCGCCATCCTTTTCTTCAGCTGCCTGGTAGTAAGAGATGCCGAATGCCTAATGTTAATTTAGTTTGTGAACAAGGGAATCGACACCATTGTCTGCATGTAGGTGGCCCTATCTCTGCCATAAAGTTTGGCAATTCTTAAGATTTATAGTAAAATAAATATTTCAGCAACATCGGGACTAAATAAAAACAAGTTTTAGTTCTTAGCGTGTTGATGGCAGTCTATATTGAGTTTGCAGAACTTAGCCACTCATCCCTATAGCCTTATGTTTATCGCCGAGATCTGTCAACAGATACAGCATGATAACGCAGCGGTTGCTGCTATCGGCGTAACTGGGCGTAACCATACTATCCACCAGATAAATACTTATTTATAACTAGCTTTTGCCCGCGACTTTGTCCGCGTAGGTAACTGTCGGTTATCGCGGATGCAGAAGTTATAAGTCGCGGATTAAAAATCCTATTAGCGTATGTCAAAGTTGGCGTATCAAGTTGGCGTATCATGTACTTCCCCAGGGTTTAAGCTATCTTCATTCTTCATACTATATTTCACCAAAATCGGTTCACCCATTTTACCGTAATAGCGTAAAAGGCAGTTACTTTCGTATAATATTGTATGGATATGGATTATGTGAGTAAAACATGCATGTACAAAAAGTTCAAAAACGTGTACCTTGTCTGTTTAAACTTTAGATCATTCTGAATACTAGACATAGGTACTTCGGTAACAAATCTAATAAGTACTTTGTATTAACACGTTCCCTGCGGCAGTGATTTTTCTATTCTTTTCATTCCTGCAGTACAAGGCGTTTTACACCTGGTCATATAATTATCATTGTGGCGGTACAGGGTATTAAACGTTTAAGAAACTTAAATCCTTTTTTTGGCTTCATGTTAAAATTTATATGATCTTTTGTGTTTGAATATTAACAATATTTAATGAATTTATTGACACGAACCTGAAAGCGTACGTCAACAGTTTGTTTTGTTTAAAAATTATAGCTATAATAAAATACAGGGTCTTATGCACTTTGTGCCGCACTGAATAAGGGAAGTTTTGTGCATATTTTAGGGATGAGAAATAAAAATATCGATATTTTCATTAAGTTTTAATGTAAGAGAAAACATTCATTAATGTTTTTCATGGAAGCAGTCCAAACAGAAGTGTCTTTTACATTCCACACATTCAGTAATAACTTTTTTGACTTTTCTGTCAGCTTGCCGACTTGTTAAATAGGTTCGGAGTTTTCATAACATCCGACACAATTTTTCTTCGTTACACCTTTTACTAAATTATGTTTATCTGGTTTTGGTGCGGGTTCTGAAAAGATAAATTTATTATGAACAATTTTGCTTGTATGTGAACGCGTGTATGTGTGTGTGCTTGTGCATTTGTGTCTCCGGCTGCGTCGAAATTACCTGTATAATTGTCAAAGTTCTTTTCTGAAAAAGCTTCGGTAATTTTCTCTACAAATTGTAGCTTTGGTATTTATTCCCATCATTAATAAGATAAAATAAATAGTATTTTGTTGACTTACCTGTCTTTGATAAATCAATCTATAATTCGATATAATATTGTCATCACTGTCTTTACAAACATCGAAGTTTAAATATTTTTTATTACGGCACCTTTTCGTCGGTCTTAACGACATATCGACATGTGAGTGCAACCAATTACGGGATCGTGAGCGGAAGCAGAAAATAACGAGCTGGGGTTTCACTATAAATTATTATATTCGTATTACCAAAAAAATAACTGAAACAACTTAAAAAAACACATCCCTAAAAATATGTAACTAAAATGAAATAAATTAGATAACAAAAATGTTAGCAAGCATTATTATAGGTAAATAAAACTATTGTTGCATAATATTATGTTTTTCTGATTTTAGGCTTTCTTCTTCTTTTTTGGCTTACAAACGCAGCATGTGCACTGTGGTGGTGGGTCATATTGTGTTTCCCTGGTATCTAGGCGACTTAGTGCTTTATTCTCCTGGTACTTCGGTGTGACCAGCTCAAGTTCCATCTTACAGCGGCGGTCTCCTTTTGCACCCACTTTGGCCACCTGAGATTGATAGAAGTTAAGCATAGCTAAGTTTATTTATAGCTGTAAAGACGTTAACAGACGATCGGACCGTGCGCTGGACAGAGAGAGACAGTGCTATACGCCAAAAAGAGAATTATGTTCTCCTCGTTGCTTCTAGCGTATGACTCTGTCTCCGTCTGTAAGGCGGACAGTTCGATAATCTGTTAGCACTTACAAAAAGCTTGTTTACAAAAAAGACAACCGCCTTCAAAAACCAAAAAGTGAAAAATAACTTTAAAACAGAACACACATGACTTTAGTTTCGGAAGTCGGTGGCTTTGCTGTTCTATTTGTTGTTTTGTATTGCCACCGACTTCCGAAACTAAAGTCACAAACCTACCTAAGGTTGCGGCGCGTTATATTTTGTGCTAAAGTCTTGTGTGTTCTGTTTTAAAGTTATTTTTCACTTTATGGTTTTTGAAGCCGGTTGTATTTTCTGTAAAAAAGCTTTTTTATTATTCGCTTTTTAGTACTTCCTTATAATCCAAATCCATTAAGAAATGGCAACACAGTCAAAACAAAGATTGAAAGTACAAGGTGAGAACATTACAACATCATTCTATATTTTTTTGCTTTCTATCGATTTTTTCAAAAAGGATTCTATTCAGATTCTCGTTCTAGCAGTCAATAAATAACCAACTTCTTGAAGAATTTTACAATTTTACGTAATCTGAAATAAACATTTCGCTTTGTCCACCAGCAACATTTTGTGTTGGCTCGCCAACGTCTTGCGGTTGTGTACCTTGTTGCCAAGAACGTTAAGATGTGCCTAGTTGTTAGGAGCCACTACAATATCATCAACGTGTTGGTGATCTAGTAACAACGACGCTGTATGCTATACAGCGTCCTACAATGTTACTATTATATTACATTTTTTTTTTTCAAACAACATAATTTGGACAATTAGATCCACACTCGCTTTCCATTTCTTTTAAATAACGAAACCAAACTTGTATTGATTGATTGATTTCTCTGAATACCCCATACAATTGACGGTCGCCACCATAATAAAAATAATGATCACTAGGCCAAGACCTTTTCAATGATATATTGTCTCTCAATTCATTTGACTAAGCTTCGATTTTGGGGACTCCACCTATCACCGACCTTTAAATCTTTAGAACCGAAGATTTACATTGTATCGCTGGTGGGTTAAATGCTCCCTGCCGTATCAAATGATGGTTGCGTTTTGATTTTGCTTGCTTACACAAAACAATTGTAACATTGGTGTAGTGTTTAATTACGTGGTGTCAAATACTGTCCACATCACGTCACGTGAGTTGTCGCCAAACATACGTCATTATAGCATTAGTTATTTTTTATAAATAGAGTGTGGGAAATGTAGTTATAAAGTTACTTTACGATGAGGCTAAATACTGTACAGGACGTAAATTTATATACAGGCTCGCTCTTAAGTTTCACAAAACTGTAAACTCTGTTAGGATCTCTTTTACTTTCATGGGTCCCCTGTATAATCAAAAATTGACAAAGACCTTAATATTCAAGGCCTATTTAGATACCTGTGCAAAAAAGCGAGGAAGGTGTCCAGCTCCGGCGTCGATTGTCATGAGGAAACTCAATCGGTTAATGAAAAACCTGTACTTGTTTACAGGCAGCGATTTGAGCCAAGGCGCGGCCACACGAATTATTGAGGTGGTAAAACACATAAATTGTAAATATTTTTTTAATCTTTTTGATATCATTTGAAAGCAAACGATTCTTTCGAAACGAGTCTAAAGATAATCGCCCGCCAAGTCTGCGGGCGATAATCGTAACCACGACGGCTGCGTAACCGCACAAAACTCCGGTCTCGTGAGTTTGGGATATTCTTCAACCGCGGCGGGCGCGGGCGGAAACCAAATCGTGAGTTCTTAGCCTAAGATCAATTTATATAGCGGGGGTTTTTAAAAAAATATTGTATATGCGTGAAGATACTTACTCTGTAGGTACCCAAGATTATAAGATTTAGAATTGCCACTTCTCTAAACATCTTTATTTTTTTGTACAAATCTTGCCATGATCCTTTCACACTTGGAGAGTTAGTGCTATTTCAGGAGTCGTAGGTCTTTCAGAACGGAATCTACATTTTCATAGCGTTCAATAGTCTAAATGCCACACGTTAAATTTTGAATTTAGTTGTTGCATTATCGTATAGATAGCCAAACTGAAAATTACTGGCCCAAAAGGGTCGCCTTGTGCCTATACAAGGTAACCTATCCTATTCATCAGACTTCTGTATTCAAAATATTGTTTTGCCACATAAAACCAGAACCTTCAGGTAATTCTTTTTTGACTTCAGCCAACAAAGTGTCTCTGTTAACATAATTGATGGCGTTCTTAACGTGAACCTTAAACCGTTTACCGTTTGCTCGTCGTATGTCACCGTTTTTGCTCATGGTACATAGGTTGTCCCGTACAAGACATTGAAGATGGCACTGTTCACACTACCGCAAAGCATAAGCTTAAATAGAGCCGCAAGTTCCTTCACAAGCGACTTACCAGCTTCGACGGCGTCCGAGTCCGAACTCAACAGGCATAAGTGATGTGGAGTCGGCCGTCGAAGCCAATGTCGATACTACTTCGGAAAGAACTCACGGCTGCTATCAACCTGGGGCTGTAACGTTAAGAAAAAGTGTTTCCAGATCGGGAGGGTAGGGTGAGTCGACAAAGGTGAGACCATACCTAGAAGCTGGGTGTTTGCTTTCTAGAGCTAAATAACAAAGCGACACCACATCGCTGCTGAATAAAATGGTACCCACCGCCTTAATCTCACCCTCGCTTAAATAAACTTAAAATTCCACGAGATCACAACATACTGCCCTTTGGTTACGGAATATAGGAAATGAACCTAAAGTAAAGGCCGAATTGGCTTGTTTTGGTCCATGTTCTTTTTATTGCCAATTTTTTTTGAACATGCATAATCCTACATGATTATGTAAGTAATTTTTTCAGATTATTTAATTATTTGAGTAATTTTCACTAAAATATTATGTTTATCTTTATGGTGTCGAGTGATACCCCAGAGACCTGTTAGTTAGTACATTTTACATTACTTTTACTAAATGACTGTAGTCATATCAACTTTTTTAAGATACTTTACCAGATCGGCCGTTAGTATGTGAAAATTAAGGGACCACACGTAAGAGGCTGTGATTTTTAAATATTTTTTCCAAAATTTGTTCACAAATGTTTTAAGTCTTCTACTCATCGATACATATGTACTATTTCTATGCTTCTACTAGATTTACTTAGTAGGAAACTTAAAACAATTAACAATGACTGGGTAAGTATTTGTTAATTTATTTCGTAAATTCTTAGCTTGATCTTTAAGTGTTCATGCATATAAAATTTTTAGCCATGCTAGAATGATGTAGGTCAGGCGAGTCTGCGATCTTAAACCATTAGATTTGTTACAATTTCCTGATTTGTTTAATATTTACAAAAACTTTTTCGCACTACAGCAGGCACCGAGTGCGTCGGCTACAATAGTGACGCCAGCGACGCGGTCTTGTTCGACAGCGCTGTGTGTGTACACTGGTCGATTGTCGCGCTATAAAACACGTAACACTATGAGTATGAGTGTCGGTCATAGTCAAGTCTTTACCGACCGAATGGCCTTCGAATGATCGGCGAAACCATCTGATGGCTTACTTAAATATTTCCCATATTTGATTCAAAATGCTGGGTATACGTCGCCTATTACCTGTAATAGGAAGATTCACTATTTTTGCCTGTAATGTATCCCTTATTATTCAAATTAAAACGTACCTTTAGAACAAATACATCTTTTCTAGGGTGCAAGATAACTTGCGCTGGTTCAGGCGGAGGCACGTTCTGCGGTATTAAATTACACAGCCATGGGCAAGGTCCTTTATTTCTTTTACGCTTAGGATTTACTTGCACTTGTGTACTTTTAACACAAGAATGGTCGCTCATTTTCCTGTTTACAAGAATTTAATTTAAAATTTTGGGTGCGCCATATAGGGCACTATAATATTAGAGGTGACAATACAACATGTGACAGAATGTCATCGGGCTTAGTAATGGTAATCAATTGTCTGTTTTAAGAAATATTAATTTTCCCTGAAGGTGTGAACATAGACCACCTCTACGGGTACGATAGAGATGTAGGATATGGGCACGATATGGAGATAAAGGTTTGTTAGTGGTTTAAGGTCATCCGCATCACTAACGTTTATTACTGCCGGAATGTGTAAGGTAAGACCACAACGTGGGACTTCACATAGTGTATTTTTACAAATATTCGCCTTATTTGGATAATAAAAATTTTCCACTAAGTATGTTTATTGAAATAAAGTTCATTTTGTATTATCGAAATAAGGCGAATATTTTGACAAATACGCCATGTGAAGTGCCGGCCATAAATGTAAGACTGGCTGGGCTTGTAAATACTTCTTGGCCCGATCCGATTTTTATTATTTAGCTGGCACACGAAATCTAGTGGCGCCTGGGATTTAACCGAAATGTTTTTTAGGATCACACCTTTAGTACACCAACGCGTTCGTATGCGGCAGCGAGTCACTGCGGAACTACTGCGTAACGAAATATCTGCGGAATCTTAGTACACCGCAGTTTTTTCGCAAAAAAATGTCATTGTAATTTTCCCGTCTTTTCTGTACGCATTTTTATAATCTGCGTGACCAACTGCATATAATTCAGGATAATTTCTAATTGTATTCAACAATATTTCAATATTTTATGCGTACACCACTAGCGAAACGTCTGCATGGAAGCCGGACACAAAGGCAGGTCTGTGTAACGACGATTAGCGCAGTTCCTTGCGAAACAATACCGACTAGGACGCAACTATTTCATGTAGCTAGTGCTAGAGTGAGACATAGCGTATGCTAAATTCTGCCATAATACTGACAGTTTTTTCGTTGTTTCGCTGCCGCATACGAACGCGTCGGTGTACTAAAGGCGTTAATGCTTGACAATTTCGCAGCCGCCATGTTGAATTTTGAGTTGTCTTACTTCCCGGCATCAGCGCCCTCGAAAACCATGAAAATAATACCTATGACAAATATTTGTATCGTAACCGCCACTTTTTAATGTTAAGAAAATTTAATACAGACCACCATGTCAGCTCAACCACAATTCCGAAACGATAGAAATGGCATAATCATTTTATAAAAGTTTACCGAAAATTGAGAAAATTTAAACAATCAAAAACATACCTATACTCGTATGTAAAAATAAAAGGCCCTGTCCACGCAGTTCTTTCACTACAAACATGCGATCTCATGGAAAACCAAGTCAGTTATTTTAGTGTCTAGACTCTAGATGGAAACACCTATTCAACGACTTTGCTATAAATTTTTATCTAATCAATTACCTATCAACATAGTGACCGTATCAATATTCAATATAATATTATTCTTTATTTCTAAAATGATATTGATGATCTCATTGTTTTTTGTAGGTAATCATCCTTTTTTTTTCTCCGGTAATAGGTATATATATTGTCCGTCAGATACTATTTTTTCTTACAGCCCATGCCCTGTCTCTATAGATTTTTCTGCTTTGATGTAACAATTGTTGACAAGTCTGGATGGTAAACGATTGTATTCAACTATCGCTGACTCGCTGAGCTTTGATACTACCAAACTCGACATTAACGGCTAAACCCAATTACCTACCTTCACTGAAATGTATTTGTTCATTAATTGATCGACACGGTTTTTATTGTTTGTTATTGGTTCTATGTGATTGGACCTCAAAAGCATTTTCCTAGTGGGTCTGATACTATTTCAAAGTCAGTACTATAACTTGAGTCGGACATGTTTTATGAGATTATAAATAAAGTATATTTTATAAGCAACCATTTATCCCTAGAATTCGGCGGATAAACAAGTCTGTTACCTTTAGTTACCGATCCTATCAAACAAATAGTTGTCAACACGTCATTGGGATACATACTTTGACTTTTTCGTACAAGTAGTTATCCGTAGTAACCCACAGACCCTCTCATCGATAGATATCGTGTGCCGGTAAGATTCCTCACTCTCTAGTAAATAATTGGGACGTTATAACCACAGACAGATAGGACTTTCTATTCACAGTATGCCAAAATTGGAGATAGAATAGGTACCTAATTGGGTTTGGCCGTAAATAGATTTAATCCAACCAGACTTTTCACTCTCGAAAATAACCGGTATCTATGCTGTGTCGAAAATAACAGTGTTCACATGCATGACTGCATGTGAACACTGTTGAGCCAATGCCCATCAGTGCACTGTTTAGCCATTGAACTTAGCCCTCGACATTTTTGTATAATAATACCCTAAGGGCGGGTTGCTTCAACTAACCATTACTGACAGGTAATAGTAAAAAATAGCGCTAACTATCGTCAAAACAAAAAAATGGGTCGATTCACAAAATCATACGTCATAAAGTTACTATTACCATATAACCGACCAGTCATCGTAATTTTGAGTTGTCAAACAGCTAGGTACTTCAAACAGCAAAATATTTTAGAATCTCTTTTTGAATAACTTTAACTGACGGATTTTTATGTCATGAAACAACCTGTTACAATTAAAGTACGTTAAACATCGCACGTCATAGTAAATTTTTAACCGTCCGTATGTAACGTTAACCGACTGTTTGAAACAACCCGCCCTAAGTAATAGCTTAACACGTTCACTGCCACCGACTCACCCTGCGAGTTCACGTTAACACGTTCACTGCCACCGACTCACCCTGCGAGTTCACGTTAATTTTATTCCAGTGCCGGCGACTCGCGTGGCGAGTTCAGTGTGTTTCGGTCATATTTTCAAAACGCTTCCGTACAGTCTGTTCAAAATTACAGTGTATACTTAATATGATGTTATTTAAACATTTATATGGTGGCCTGGATGTAAATAACATTTCTATATTTGGAAGAAAAAAAGCTATTCTACAATGCCATGAAGTCGCTAGGCGAGTTCCTTCAGGACTATAAATGTTGAATTTGCAAAATGTTGAATTCGCAAAATGTTGAATTTTCAAAATGTTGAAATCCTAAAATATCGAATCTTATCAAATTATGAATCACTTCAAACTCAGCAAGGTAACCTTGCGTAAGCTCGTGAGGGAAAAAATCACCGGGAACGAAGTCGCGAGCAGTAGCTAGTGATTCATAATTTGATATGATTCGATATTTTAGGAATTCAACATTGTGGGCCCAGAAAATTACATTGCGCAAATTCAAAATTTTGGGATTCAACATTTTGCAAATTCAATATTTTGCAAATTCAACATTTTGCAAATTCAACATTGTAGTCCTGCAAGGGCGAGTTCAATGGCGCAGATACTTAACATTTGAACGTCGTCAATACAATAGAATACTATTTATAATAATATGAACCTAATACAGAATGAGAGTTTCACAAACAGCTAGTTAGATAACAGATAAATTACAGTTTTATTAACAGATAATTATGGTTCCACGTTTGATTTTTGATGTGGCGTTCACTGTATATTATGAATATGAAAGTATTTCGTTTTATATCATGATACTATAGTCAATATTTTTTAATTCTACCCGATTAATGATTTTTGGTATTGTGTTACTACAGATGAAATATTAAAAAAAATAGTTAAACAATTTTTGATTTGATCCATTACAAAAATTAGCTTAGACTCTATTATCTCGCTTGGGCTCTATTATCTTTTCAGGTAGCTACTTATTGCCAAAGTTCAACTACTGTATTAAAATAATATCTATTATTGAAAAATACACTGTTGATTAATTTCAGTTTAAATACTTGAGCAAACATATTTGAATTTACTTCCTTTTATTATCAGCGTCTCATTAAAAACGAAAAGTATATAGGTATGTATTTATAGAAGTTGGTATGATATTCATAAGACTAGAAGACAGCGTTAATTGCCCAGGGCGAAATTGCTGTTCAGAAATACTATTCATACAAAATATAACCGTAACAATAACCCCTGTGTAAAATATTGACAACCTGTGTCTGAATTACTAAACAAATACAACTTTAATTTTATCCTTTGAGTATTTTGTCATGTTTTTAAGTTGAAACACACTAAACAATCATCAAACACTTTTTACTTCTGATCCAAATGCTACAGAGGGTGAGACGACCACAAAAATAACAAATATTAAATTTTATCCTTACATAATGCCAGTAAACTCACCCGGCGAGTTCATTTAATTTACATTGTAGTGCCGGCGACTCACTTGGCGAGTCCAACGTGAAACTTATGCGGCATACGCGAAGACATCATGAAAATCGTAGTGGCATTGAACGTGTTTGTTAAAAGCTATTTTTTTATCGGAAACTGTTCCTAAAGGAGCAGTTGATGATTTTCCTATAGGATTTCTCAGGAAAGGATCAGTATCGAATTTATCTAACACCCCCAAAAATCTCCAAGTGATTGACCTGTTACCCGATCAATAAAAAAAAAGATATATGTATGTATGTAATCCTAAATGGATAAAGTACATTTTCATGATTAGGAGTAGGACCCCCAAAAGTGATGAAACCGATATTCATGATCAAAATGGCAATTGTTATGACTGCCATTTTGAATTTTTATACTGACTTAATTTTTGGTAGGTAGCCCCTAAAACCATCAAAATAATGACGAAGGCACAAATCGTAGAAGCCGCCCGCCCACGTCTTGAATTTCGATTTGTTGGTATCAGGAACTCATACAAGATAGGTAACAAAATTAATTCCATGAAAGACATAAACTTTAACAACAGAAAATGACAGCCCTTAAAATTATGTCCCTAACTGCAGTACGGGAGCTTAATATGTAAACTCCGCCTTCTAAACCCATACCCCTTGCCAACAAACGCTTGTGTTAATCCACCGTAAAGGAGCTAGTCAAAATTGGTTAAAAACATAGAATTTACGAGGTTGTTACAGACAGACCCACAGCGAGACTGATAGACGGCCATGACAAAATTGTTAGTTCTATCGACAATCGAATTAAATAATTTGGGGATTGATATATTGAATTTATTACAATATTGAGTATTGGACATTGTATTGTCACCAGAATTAAAGGTGCTTGCAAAATTTCAGCTCAATTGGATATCTAGAAATGGTCGAAAAATGGTTTCGAATTTTGAAGCGACAACTTATTTACCTACATACGAACAGTAAAAGTTAAAAAAAAACTTGTAACAAAATCATAATTTGAAGTTTGTAAGACTGCTGGAAGTAACTTAGAATTTTGATGTTCAGCGAATTCAATGTCAGTTACATAATTAAAGAACTCTTACTAGCGATAATTCGTAAACTTAAGGTTTAATTATTAGGTATATTGGCAACATAATGTGACAAATATTATGTTTACAGTATGTCCTCTTGGACTCGAAAAAAATAAACTTCTTGCTTTATGCACAACGAAGTTATGGGGGATCAAAAGTGCCGTGAGTCACTTTGAGAAAAGGATGATGCGTGATCTGTGCCCCCAGATATGTGTAGGATGGTACGGCTGTGCTTGACTTAGCGGGGGCACTACCGTGCTCCTAGATATGTGCATTATTGCTATTAGATATTATGTAACTTTTTGAGCTATTTAGCGACAGTTGTTGCTTATAATGTGGAACGTAGACATTCTTTGTCGCAGACTATTAAACCGGAAGTGTATAACAAGCACCGAAAAGTCAGTTTTGAAAGGGAAAACTTGTTATAACCATATATTTACTTGAAAAGTAGGACACGAAAGGAAAACGCTTTTGAATTTTCATTTTATCTTCGGCAATGCCACTACGATTTTCATTATGTATTCGTGGATGCCGCATACATTTAGCGTTGGATTCGCCAAGTGAGTCACCGGCACTACCAATGTAAATTGAATGAACTCGCCAGGTGAGTCGCTACTACAATGTAAATTGAATGAACTCGCCAGGTGAGTTCACTGGCATTATGTAAGGATAAAGTTCATTTTTTTTGTTATTTTTGTGGCCGTCTCAGCCCCTGTAACATTTGGATCAGAAGTAAAAGTGTTTGATGATTGTTCAGTGTGTTTCATTCAACTGTGCAAAATACTCAACTTAAACTTAACTTTGATTAGTAATTTAGCCAGAGGTCGTCAATCTTGTATACAGTGGTTATTGTTAAGGTAATATTATGTATGAATAGTATTTCTGAACAGCAATTTCACCCTGAATATTTAACGCTGTCTTTTAGTCTTATGAATATGATAACATCTTCTATAAATACATATACTTTTCGTTTTTAATGAGACGCTGATAATAAAAGGAAGTCAATTCAATTATGATAGCTAAAGTTTTAAAATAATTGAAACTGAAATTAATCAACAGTGTATTTTTCAATAATAGAAAAAGAATAATACCGTAATTGCACTTTGGCAATAAGTAGCTACCTGAAAAGATGAATTTTTGTAATGGATCAAATCAAAAACTGTTTAACCATTTTTTTTTATATTTCATCTGTAGTAAGACAAAATATCAAAAACATTGACTATAGTATCTAAAACACATCAAAAATCAAACGTGGAACCATATCTGTTAATGACACTGTAATTTATCTGTTATCTAACTAGATATTTGTGAAACTTTCGTTCTGTTTTAGGTTTATATTATTATAAGTAGTGTCCTATCGTATTGACGACGTTCAAATGTTAAGAATCTGCGGCATTGAAATCGCCTAGCGAGTTCATGGCATTGCAGAATGGTTTTTTTCTTCCAAGTATAAAAATGTTATTTACATCCAGGCCACTATATAAATATTTAAATAGCATCATATTAAGACGTCTATTCTGTAATTTTGAACAGAATATAGGGAAGCGTTTTGAAAATATGACCGAAACACACTGAACTCGCCACGCAAATCGCCGATACTGGAATAAAATTAACGTGAACTCGCAGGGCGAGTCGGTGGCAGTGAACGTGTTAACCCATGACGAATAATGACGGTTTATATTTACAATTTCAAACACAATAAGCAGTCCTTCTCTATTTTCGAAGTCTTTGGACCTACAGGGTCTTTTTGAATTCATTGATGAAACTTTACAGGGGTGATGGGTATCGGTATCTGTAAATTTGGGTTAGATCAGTGGTTAAGTTAAGGTTAAGAATGATAACTCAATTCATTATTATGTCAGCCGATACCTACTCGTTTTGGACAAAGGCCACCCTAAGGATCTCCACAACGGTCGGTCCCGCGCCGCCCACATTCTACGTCTTCCCGCGAGCTTTACCACATCGTCAGTACCTATATCTTGTGGGGTGGGGACCCCGGACAACAAGAGCCAGTTCCAGGAGGATTTTTTATAATACCTAAATTGATGATTGGGGATAATTAAAACAGCATAGTGACAATCACATATTTATTAAATATGTATGGTCAACACGAGCTTCTACATTACCGTTATCGTCAGTAATACACACACCGGACAACAATAAAACTATCTCTTTGCACATTGCTTTTTTTTTAAATCATTTTGTAATTTTAAAACGTGGTCACAATCTTTTCTTCTTTCTAAACTTTAAACAAGTCATCAGCAATTGTTTGTTTCATGACGCTCCACATCAATTCAATAGCAATAGCATTTTCTTAATGTTAGGTAGTAATTTTTCAACTAACCACTTTTTGACATAATATTTATGTATTGTTCATGTCATCATGATAGTCACCACTGTTTATTTATGATTTAAACACGTTAGGTACAAATCTTATATATAAAAATCTTCTGTGCGTGTGTATGAAAGTGAACTCCTCCTAAACGGCTGGACAGAATTTGATGAATTTTTTTGTATGTGTTCCAGTGGATTCGAGAATGGTTTAGATTCACAATTTGACCCGGTAGGTGGCGCTGTAGTCGGTTTTTTTCAGGGCAGGACAACGTCTGCTGGGCCTGCTAGTTTTCTATAAAACCCATTTCACCAATAGCATGGACTACAATGTATTTTTTTCTTTAGATTTGGAAGGAGTTCTAGACCCTATGTCTAGAACTCTGTAGAGTCCTTCAGCTTGCCTATACTTCCCAGTAGTGTGAGGAGCATGAGTTTCATGCAAAAACTACAGGCTTTGATTTGGGTGTTTTCTTGCTATCGTACAATTCTTCCAATTACCTCGTCCTCCAAGCAGACCATTACGCACCATTCGCACCTTTCTGTTACCTACTTTGGATTTTTCAAAAGCAAGACGCCATTTTATGGAGAAGTTTTCGAAGCGACTGTCTTTGGCCTATGGAATATTTTGTACCATTACTTACAGTTGGCAGCTTCTTTCGTATAGAGAAAAATTCGTGTATATTGCTTCGAACGACTCCCACATCAAAGTCGCTACAGTAACAAATCCAGTTTATCTTTATCTTGACTTACCAGGTGTTCTAGTTTCTGTACGTTTCTTCGACTTCTTTTCCTTCTTTAAAATTTTGTAGTTTTGGAAATAGCTCGTGGCTAATAGCCCGGTTAAACTACATTTGCTACTACTGTCAGTCTGTGTATGGCTGACCATCAATTTCATACTGTTGGTCCGGTTGCCATTCGTAGATCTTTGACAGTCAATATGGGAAGTCAGAAGCCAGAAGCCAGAAAATATGGCAACTAGTGTTACCAAGGGGTATAGTGTTACCCATTAGCTGGATTATAGAGGTCAGATACGCCTGAAACTAATACATTGATTAGATATGAAATGCAAAATTCTTTTATTTAATGTTAAATCTCTGCATAGTACCTTTATAACAAAGTCGCTTCCCGCCATCTGTCCCTCTGTATCTTTAACTACGCACCGTATTAGATACGGTTTTCATCTATACATAGCGTGAAGAGAAAGGTTTAGATATTTAAATAAGGTTTTTCATGTAAATTGGTTGAAATATAACGATGATTGTCAAAAATTTCGAAATTAGTCGTCCTTTCTGAAAGCTTCCATGGTATGCGCTGAGTAAATCTTCCATGACATGCGCTGAGTAAATAGTTAAAATGACAAGAAAATAATGTATCTTAGGATAGTTCCACCCAAGAAGTCCTAAAAAAATTCCGCCACTTGATAATTATATCTATCTTTGAAAGTTACCTCACAATAACCATTTTTATGATTTTCATATTCCGTCATAGTAAACAAAACACACCTATTTGGTTTACATCATACACATAGCGGACAGCTGTGTCGGAATGAAGTGTTAAGTACGCACACTCGTTAAATAAAACGAGGAGTTCCGCTTTTTATTAACTGTACCTATAACTATAATACCAATGTAAGTATGTATAGTAATCATTAATATAAGTAATTGAATAAATTATAATATTTCACACCTGTGGGCTAATTCACGTAACTAAAGTAGTGCTGGTGCAGTGCTATTGCAGTTTAGTTTCGAGGAAAACAAAGCTTTTCGTATTCTCTACGCTGTCAGACACGCTAGCGTCAAGTTCGCGTCACGCAAGCGCAATAACGGCATTCTACTGTTGCGCGTCTTTGGTGCGTGCTTCGGAACGCAACATGATCGGTATTCTACTATTCGTTTGACGTCTTAAAATGACTGTTAAAAAGCACTAAAATTTGTACTGGGGTATTATTTTAATATTATAATAAAAATATGAAATGTACTGATGCGCTAACACATCAAGCTACTACAATCTAAATTTCTTTGATAGATTTTCAACTTTATTACAAAACAATAAGGTTCATATTCAATTGGGAAAATTTGACAGTTTGGTATGGCTTGATGTGCTGGCGTCTGTACCTAATTGGTTCTATTCAATTATTTAGTGAGTAATATTTTTTCTCTTATGTGGCGACACCATAAGTAAGTTTGGCTGTCGTACAGTTGACGTGCAGTTCACGCGCAGCTTACGCGCAGTTCAAAGATTACAAGAATACCGTATATCACTCAAACTTGAACTTAACTGCCGCTGCACTACAACTTCATCGGCGCGTCTTAAATTAGCACGTGTAGTAGTCACGTGAATTAGCCCTCTGATCATTGTAACAAGTTTGGTACAATTGCTATCGTATCTGGTTAGTTAACAAGTTGTCTTAAGTTCAAATCTCGGGGTATTCTTCGAAGCGCACCCTTTAAGTGCTCTTTGGAAATTAAATTAAAAATATTATTATCTTATTCCTCGAAACGCACCCAATGGTCAAGTGTGGATAGAGATGGGTATTAGCTTTTACGTGTACTTCAACCGTTAGTGAGCTAAGTATTATAACTACTTCCAGTTCATTTCTATTTGGTCTGGTTTCCGACTTCAAAAAGGAGGAGGTGCTCAATTCGGTTGGCTTTTTTTTATGTATGTACATCGATTACTCTGAGATTTATGACCCGATTTACGTGATTCTTCTTTAGTTTGATGCGGAATAGTTGTCATTTGGTCCCATAAAAATTTTAACATTGTTTGGCCCAGTAGTTTTCATTTTATGAACATTTTTTTTATTTTTTTTATTTTTATTTTTATGTTTGACCACGCATAACTGTTTTCAGTGTAGGATTAGGATAGGATTTGGATGATACATTTTTAATTAGTAGTGTATACCTCAAATTTGGTCCCATATAAATTTCAAGAAACTTGCGCAACAAAATTATGCGTCGAACGGACCGTGTTGATGGTCATCAATTAATAATAATAATATGTGGGGACATTTCACACACTGCCATCTGACCCAAACTAGGAGACCCTGTACTATGGGTGTCAGACAGCCGATATACATAAACAAATACATTTTAAATACATACATATATAGATAAACAACACCCAGACACAAGACAAACACAAGTACTCATCACACAAATATTTACCCTGGGCGGGAATCGAACCCGCAACACGCCCCACAGCAGTCGATCACTGCGCCAACCGTGTTGCCAAAGTATAGTATAACCAAGGAAAAAATATTTTTGGAGTCAGAATAATAAAGAGGCGAAAAGAAATAGTAAAAAGATGCATCAGGGGGAAAATAACAATTTACAACTGTCTGCAACGATTCCGGAAATTTAGCACAAAGACTATCGACGTCAGGTAGATGGCGCGAGCGCCCCGCGCACGCGGTGCTCCTACTTCTGTCTGCAGGGTTTAAAGGAACCTAACCAAACCGAACCTCGGGGCGCTCCTGACGTCGACCTAAATTAACCAAGTTTTTTTCTATCCAAAGAGGAATTCCTTTTTCAGGGGTATTTCTCGAAGCGCACCCATTTTGAAACGCACCCAACGAAGCGCACCTAAAGTATTGCTCGAAAAGCACCCACGATGAAACATGAAAATGAAAAATGAAAACGATGGAGCATGAAAAATTCGTAATAAATAATATCGATTGAAGACGTTTAAAAACTCAACTGTTTATTAAAACTACCAAGAGAGCAGAAATGAATTGGAAGTAAGTGAGTGAGTAAGCTGTATTTTTACAAAATACAGGTTTTGAAATTGTCATTTGTTTTTTGAAAAGTACCAGGGTGACAGAAATGAACAGAAAATAGGCGCCTAAATAATCAAATTGTGCACTAACGATTAAACACAAAGAGGAAGTACACGTAACCCATCTTACCCATCTAAGCTCATGGAGTATATAATTTTTACGGACTCTTAATACGTTCACTGCCACCGACTCACCCTGCGAGTTCACGTTAATTTTACTCACGTGGCGAGTTCAGTGTGTTTCGGTCATATTTTTAAAACGCTTCCGTATATTCTGTTGAAAATTACAGTGGACTTGATATTATATTATTTAAACAATTATATGGTAGCCTGCATGTAAATAACATTTTATATTTGAAAGAAACAAAAAAACATTCTGCAATGCCATGAACTCGCTAGGCGAGTTCAATGCCGCAGATTCTCTAAATTTTAGCGTCGTCAATACAATAGGATACTGCTTATAATAATATGAACCTAAAACAGAATAAAAGTATCATACATCTAGTTAGATAAAAGATAAATTACAGATTCATTAACAGATATGGTTCCACGTGTGATTTATAATGTGGCGTACACTGGACATTGTGTATCTACATGTCATTTGTATGTCATTTTGTCTTACTACAGATGAAATATTTAAAAAAAATTGTTTTTTGATTTGATCCACTACAAAAAATCTTTTTTTCAGGTAGGTAGGTACTTATTGCCAAAGTTCAATAATTTTATTTAAAAAATGATGATAATTTTATTTACTTTTATTATTAGCGTCTCATTAAAAACGAAAAGTATATTGTATGTATATATAGAAGTTGTTATCATATTCATAGGACTAGAAAACAACGATAAATATTCAGGGCGAAATTGCTATTCAGAAATACTATTCATACAAAATATAACCTTAACAATGACCACTGCATAAAAGATTGACAACCTCTGGCTAAATTACGACACAAATACAATTTTATAGATTGAGAAAAACGGACTAACTCAATTTTCGTTTAATGAAATATAATTTGAGTATTTTGCCATGTTTTTAGTTGAAACACACTGAACAATCATAAAACACTTTTTACTTCCGATCCAAATATTGTCCAAATGGCTGAGACGGCCATAAAAATAAAAATAAAATAATTTCATCCATACATAATGCCAGTGAACTCACCTGGCGAGTTCATTCAATTTATATTGTAGTGTCGGCGACTCACTTGGCGAGTCCAACGGGAAATGTATGCGGCATCCGCGAGGACATCATGAAAATCGTAGTGACATTGAACGTGTTAAAAATCCTATCCCTATCCACACCTTGACTATTGGGTGCGTTTCAAGGAATAAGATTACAATATTTTTAATTTAATTTTCGAAACACATCTGACAGGTGCGTTACCTTACGTTACCAGGAATAACCCCTTTTTCGTCTGAAACAAACAGCCTATAATTCATTCTGACGAAAAAGGAATCTGACGCCCACCGTATCATTAGATATCTGACGAAACGGGAATGATATGAGTATTCGAATTACGTTACTTCAACGCACGCTATTTCGAAAAAAAATTACGAGTGGTACTACAGTTCGAAAACTCATTGATTCAAAAACCGCTGTATCGAATGACGTTGTCCCGAACACGCTAATTCAAAAAACTGTTTGAATGGAATGCTAGTACAAAAGCATTATAATTTATCTAATTTTAGCTTTCTTATACTTTTGTTGAATTACCCCCAGTTCAAAAAAAGTATAAGCAATTAAAAATAAATTCAAGTTAACTTTCATTAAGTAATTTGTTTTTATTTTTGTGATTGCGTTATAATAAATATTTGTGATTGAGTTATAATAAGAAATATATACTGCCAAATTAAATTGTACTTAGAAATTTGAAATGCAGTCATCGTAATGCCTGCCAGAATGGATAAATGCTCACCAAATTGTGTTTCATAAAGTATTGTAGAAATGTATGAGTTTGACTGTAAAAAAAACGATTTGGTTCTGGCGTAGGAGGTCACAGTTTAAGACGAGAGGACTTAAGGGTCATAAGATTTTGGTTATAAATTTTGGTAAGCAAAATGCCAAAGTGGGAACTTCGCAAGATTTATTTAGATTTTTTTATTTACGAAAAATAAAACCTCCGTGGTCCCTTCCAGGGAATACGAGAAGTAATTTTCCAGTATTATAAGGACCACGAAGAAAATAAGCTCCGTGGTCCCTGCCAGGGGCTACGAGAAGGGCCCACAGACGACAGAGTTTAATTAATGCTACTCATGCGAAGTTAGGGAGGGTCGTCCCGGGTTCGCACTATTTAGTTATTAATAACCGCTAAGTAGCCATTTACCATCCTTTAAAATTCACTTCTTGTAACGTATCTATGAAATCTTTTTATTTCTTTCAAGAGCTTTCTTTCATAAGAGACTTGCACTGCTATTAGACCACCAACTAGTATTATTCCATTTAATCCTATTAAAAATGCATTATTAAATAAAATGATTTTAATTAGATCAGGAGTATCTGTTAGGCGCCCATTACACGCTGATGCAAACGTCAATCAATTCCATCAATCGTGAATTAGGCTGGCCGCATATGTTTGGAATCCGTATTCGATTTCCGAATACGTTTCCCGCGATCGTAGACCCGAATGCATCAAATCGATAGAAAATACATTGACTGCCGCACACATCCGTTTTTTTTCCGTACGGAATATATTCCGTACGTACGTTTCGAATGCCAGCCCGTGCGTTCGGAACCACCATTCGGAAAAAACCTAACGACGTTATGCGGAACGCAGCACTTCCATACATTTGCTATGTACCGCTGCACACGTTCGGAAATTTTCATTCGGAACCGCGCCACGCGCTGTGCATATTGAATGTGTTATGTGTTTTTAACCGACTTAAAAAAAGGAGGTTATCAGTTCGACCCGTATGTATGTTTAGCCGCGATTATCTCCCGTTTGGCTGAACCGATTTTCATGCGGTTTTCAGAAAAGTGTTTGTTACATTCTGGAGAAGGTTTTAGTATACAACAAATATAAATTTATTCAGCGTTTTTGAAAAAAAAAAACAACAAAAACCGAGAAGACGTTTTCGTTTCTTCCATCTTTCCATCTTTGGAGGACTTTCAATCTCTGTTTTAACTGTTTTGTCGTTCCTTATTGGATTTGGGTGTTAACGAGACAATAAAAAGTGTAAAATAAAAAGTTTTTTGAAAAAAGAGAACCGCCTTCAAAAAAAAACTTCTAACTACCGAAACTAAAGTCATGTGTGTTCTGTGCTAAAGTTATTTATCACTTTTTAGTTTATTTTTGAAGGCGGTCCTCTTTTACCAAAAAATATTTTTTCACATCTCATCACGAGTGCATCAGACAATGTGTGAAGCAGTCAGAGTGTTTAACGGATGAACCCAATACCGACGTTTCTTTTTCTTCTTTGAAAATGATAACAGAAATGCAAGTGCAATTAAGTCGCCATTCTCCATCGTCGTCGTGCGTTCACAAAGCCACCACTGAACGTACTGGCACTATAATATTCCTAATGAAAAAACTTTAACGCCTGCGCTAGGCACACGGAATTCCGAACGCGGAAAACGAATTTGAAAGTCGAATACGGATTCCGAACATATGCGGCCATCCTTACGGTTGACTGATAGATTTATACTAATCAAACCACTCAAGACGCGTTCAATCTGATTGACGTCAGTCATACCCAATATTTCACCGAGAAGACACGTGTTTACTCGAGATAATATGGATATTTATAGATTTTTTTAATAGGAAAAAAAATCTGATTGCAGATTTGAGCAAAAAAACGTGTTAAAAGATAGCGCCAGGAGAAAAATTGGCGATTAAAAAGAGGTTTCTATATTGTTTCTCGCATTATCGTATATCAGCTATACGAAAGGCCCCCGAAGAAAAACTTTCAGCAACTTTGCGGCTACTGGTTTCATGATGCAAAACTCAAAAAATCCAGATATTCGTAAATCAGTTTCATGCAACCATTAATCACTATATTAGACGATAAGATATTCGTAAATCATGATTTAGATTGACGTAAATCTGACGGGAAACCTACCGTATACCCTGCAAGTATAGAAAATAATAATTCTCAAATAACTGAAGGTCTTTTCATTACAAATTATTCTAGGGGTATATTTTAATTCTTCAAGCATGAATATTTTGAAGCACCTTTCACCTGCTGATAGAATTAATGGATCAACATTTTTTATACCTACAGGATTTCATGGTTTACATGTATATGGGAACATTATTTCTTTTATTTCCACGTATTTTATTTAAATAATCATTTTTCTAGAAACCATCATAGGGAAAGGGAGGCATTTGCCCTGTAGCCGGACAATGCAGGCTGAAAATAAATAACGTATGTACATCTATACTATATTATCTATCTATCTATATAACTAGTCTTGCCATAAATATTGTCACGAAGAATATTTTATTTTTATTGCAAATAATATTTATTACTTTTACAGTGTGTTAGTTTAATACATAAATATATAACAATTTAAAATATAAAAAGCTTATTCGAAGTGGTCTTTGTTCGGACTATTTATTAGACGGTTTCTGTGAAGTTTGCACAAAATCGGTCAAGCGGTTCCTCATTTATCACATTTTTGTAACAAATGTATTTAATAAATGGCGGATCATTAGGATCATCATCATTTGTAAATAAGTGGTCCAATGTACCAGGAGACCTGAAAATAAGAGGTGTAGGGTAGGTGTAAGGTAGGTGTAGGGTAGGTGTAGGGTAGGGTAGGTAGGTAGGGTAGGGTAGGGTAGGTAGGTAGGTAGGTAGAGTAGATAGATAGGGACAGGACGTCTGTCGGGTCAGCTAGTCTTATATATAAAAATCTTACAGCACACACACACACACACACACACACGCCCAGGCGTGTGTATGAAAGTAAACTCCTCCGAAACGGCTGGACCAATTTTGGTGAAATTTTTTGTGTGTGTTCCAGTGAATTCGAAAATTAGGGATCTCGACCTTGATAAAATTTACTCAGACGAAATCGCGGGCAAAGTACTAGTTATAATATAATAGAATAATACGGATAGAATGCATGGAACATATAATGACAACACTCACCTGTAGCGGCAGAAATCTGATTGAATGGTTTAACTGAAGCTTGTTGAAGAGCTTGTTCATCAATAAACGGTTTGAAATTCAGGACATGATATCCGTGGCATCATATTTCATAGGTTTCGGTATGATTAAATTCAGAAAAGTACTAAAATAAACAGATAGTTCACAGAGCTTTCGAACCAGACAATAATTGACAGTCGAATGATATTTTAAACGTGGTGGTCATAGTTAAAACTTTTGCCACTTCACAGATAAATTGGTCTGTGTACTTACATAATAACTTTTCCTTGCATATGTTCTCTCATTTTTTTTCTTCATCTCTTGTGGTATTGTCGAAAAAAAAACATGCTATGGTTACCTCGATTATATTTTCGAAATCATTCCTCTTTCTAATGAATCTTTCAAATTACAATTAAGTAACTATAATATTTTTTAGAAATACTAAATATAAAATACAATCTTAATATATATATACCCTGAAATGTATGAGATTTGCTCGCCAAGGTCATTAGCGTTACAACTAAAAATAATTTAAATCTATGTAGTTTTCTCTATAACTATAACATAGTTTTGTCAAAAACATATTTTTTTTATTATTTCCTGAGTAACTCCGGACACATCAATATTACTACTGTATAGAAAACCAAATTAAAATCACTTGATAACAATAGGTAGTCAAAGTGGCATTAGTAAACCTACAGTAGTTGTGTACCTTTGATCAAATTGATAGACGTGATACCCATCACCTCTCCTGTCAAGTTCCGCAAATTTATTAAAAAAAACCCTGTCAAAATATTATTGCCCTATTTCATACTCACATTGTATCTATTATAAAATATATAGTGTCTGACCGTTACTAGTTTTAACGGCCGAGACCGAAAGAAACTAACCGAATTGCGGCTTCGGTTAGACACTGAAATATAAATATCGGTCATAAAGTCCTTGACTACCCAAGTGATGCGGGACTGGACCGCTAGAAATAAGTAATAAGGTAATTTATTCAGTACAGTGGAGTAGAATAAGGGTAATTCAAACTCAGCACCATGATATTTGAAACAATACCATGTCTGAATAAAACGCGTTAATTATTTTAGGTACTGATTGTATAAATTATCTTGTTACTACTCCTACAGTTTACACTTAGGCACAGCATTTTGTGCAGCTGCGTTTGCAACAATTTGATATTTTGTAGCGAGATTTTAAGCAGCACTTTCGTGGCCGGCACGGCACAGATCGGCAGATCATAGGTACGCAGGGCATAGGCGCGCAGGGCGTGGGAGCGCAGGGTATAGGTGAGCCGGGCAAAAGTGTGCAGGGAATAGGTTCGCAGGGCGAACAAGGACTAGGCGGGCAGGGTGATAAGCAACATTTTCGAGATTTACATATATAAACCCGGCAAGTACGAGGCCGGGGCCGGGGGCAGCACTTTCTCGGTGGACAGGGTGGTCTACTGCAACATCCGAAACATCGACCGGGAACGCTACGACAGCGTACCACCGGGCAACATTTCGAGCGATTAAGACAGGGAGATATTAACTTGCGATGCGCTTTAATTTTTGGTTGTTTGCGAATCTTTCGAGGTTTCCTGTATCCGACAGGGCAAGGCCGTAAACATGGTGAACTTTTGCAAGGTGTTGAGCAAGGAGAACTAGTGCAGGGTGGCCCACAGGGTGGCCCACAGGGTGGCCCACAGGGTGCCCCGCAGGGTGCCCCGCAGGGTGCCCCGCAGGGTGCCCCACAGGGTGGTCCACAGGGTGCCCCACAGGGTGGTCCACAGGTTGCCCCACAGGGTGGTCCACAGGGTGCCCCACAGGATGCCCCACAGGGTGGCCCACAGGATGCCCCACAGGATGCCCCACAGGGTGCCCCACAGGGTGGGCCACAGGGAGGCCCACAGGGAGGGCCACAGGGAGGCCCACAGGGTGGCCCACAGGGAGACTCACAGGGTGACTCACAGGGAGACTCACAGGGTGACTCACATGGTGGCTCACAGGGTGGCTCACAGGGTGACTCACAGGGTGACTCACAGGGTGACTCACAGGGTGACTCACAGGGTGACCTACAGGGTGACCTACAGGGATATTTGCATGGTTTTGGAGGGCAAGGTCTGCAACGTGGCGGTCGAGCACATGTAGGTGAAGGAGAGCGGGGCCTGCATCGCCTGCATCTTGGTGGCGGAGGACATGGTCGGCACCTAGGTCGCGGCGAGCATGGACGGCACCTAGGTCGCGGCGAGCATGGTCGGCACCTAGGTCGCGGCGAGCATGGTGGGCACCTGGGGCGCGGCGAGCATGGTCGGCACCTAGGTCGCGGTGAGCATGGTCGGCACCAAGTTCGCAGCGAGCATGGTCGGCACCAAGGTCGCGGTGAGCACGGTCGGCACCGAGGTCGCGGCGGGCATGGCCGGCACCTAGGTCGCGGCCGACATGGTCGGCATAGTTGTGACGCTGGAACGCAAGGTGTACAAGGCTTGCAAGGTCGACAGGGCTTACCACAAAATGTAGTCCGACAGTAATTCTTACATGGCCATCCACATGGCTTTTTACAGCATTTTGGCTTGCAAACTATCATCTTGCACTTAGACAGTCCGCAGGTAAGGTAGGAAGCTGCACAAGGAGTCACACATAGCGATCCGCAGGTAGGTGAACGATTTGGCGGTGGTGTCCACTCTAGCATTAGCTCATTCCTTGCCAGTGGGGCTCCATTCATTCTACGAATTACTAATTCAAAAACACCCCGTCGAGGATTTGACACTGTAGTAACCTTAACGGGGGCTTGTTCATTTGCTCCTGATGCAGCAACAATACATTTGGGTCCTTGACATGGCTCTCTTCCATGTACAGGACACGGTTCTTTAGGTCCGATTTTAATATGAGACACAGTCGCGCCCATTTCTCCTTGGGTGGCGCCAAGTGTACTTGGACAGGGCTGCTCCTTTATTGAAACTCTCAAATTACCCTTACAACATTGTGAACATGCAGTGATACTCGACGGTTGAGCTTGTACTGACGCGCAACTTGCTACAATTGCGTTGACGTTGCCTAACACGGACTTTTTTTTAGAACCCATCCCCCTCTCGTATTTATTTTTTTTGTCTATGAAGTAAATATCGGAGTATCTTACTCGGTTATCCTGTGAAAATAGTTTTCTACTATCTAATGTCGATGATTTGCCTGTAGAACTATTACTTAGATTGCGAAAAAGATTATTGTCATTTAAGATGCTGGCTTTACTTTGAGATGCTTGAAAGCATTTGTTTACAGAAGCTGTCGCTTGTGTTCCAGATGAGCGGTAACGAGCGGCATTATCAAACAGGGTCAGATAAACGGTAGTGTCTTTTTTGCCAAATATACTTTTAGGCAAATCATTGGAGTATATATTTTGGTGGTTTGGAAAATGGCTGTACGATTTGGAAGCGTAATCTATTTTATCAGAAAATGATACGCTGCGCCTTTTAGACCTGATGGGCCACAGTGAGGTTGCTGAATGATCTAACTTCTTATCTTGAATTGATTCCGTTGAGAATTCTTTTTTATCCGTAAATGATTGTGAATACTCATCAAGTCCTAAAGTCGCTGTTTCAGAGCATGGTATCGATGATCCGGTCATGGAAAAATTGAAATGGTCTTCTACATGAAGTAGTTTCAATTTCTTTGTTGATTTAATTTCTGTTATTTGCTCTTCCGTCAAGTCTTGATAAAACGGCAAGCTCGGCAGGACACCTAGGACGAGTTGACTATATTTTATTTATGTTAGCAATGAATTAAATAAACAGTTATAGATTAGGCAGTTCCAGCCTCAATATTTAAGTAGGTAGGTACCTATAGATTATTACTAGATCTTTAAAGAAAAAAACAAGCCCTCGCTTCAATAAACATTTAATCAATAGATTGTTACAATAACGTAACGTTACAGTTTTCATTTAGAAGATCTAGGAGATTTCGACGAACAGCCTGGACAGCTGGGTACACATTGCGCAGTGCGTGTATCTCTCACGGGAATAACTTTTTCTGAAGTTACAGCAGGTGTGACGAATTGGTATTCAAATTTAGATTTTCGACCTGGCATCTCTATTACTTTTCCAATGCGTAATTTAATCACTTGTTGTGGAAAGTCATACACAACCCCGGTGTACTCCTCCGCCGTGGGCGACACGAGTAGTCCGGGCTCTTCTCGGGATACATCTCCCACTCCGTCAGATGTGAAGTTAAAGTGGGCTCGCTGTTTATGATTCATACCGCAGGTGTCCGAAGGCATTTGGAATATGACCTTGTTCCCCCGCGGGCAGCAATCTGCACAATTTTTGTGATTTATCAGGGGAATAATCGATATGAAATTGCAGTAAAAATATGGAAAGGTTACAGTTGCTATGAATTTGGAAACAATTAACAGAGGACTATTATAGTGAACGTTTCAGTCTAACAAAAATTATAGTCTCTTTTTCCCTTTATGCGCTCTCATCCTTTTGCAACAACCACAATCTGGCTCGGTTTCGATTCTCATGTCAACTTTACGGACAGGAGGCATCTTGTCTGGACCTTTAGGTGTAACAAGTTCCAATTCTAATTTACTTTTTCTATCACCCTCCACGGCAGTTTTAGCCACTTTCAGTACGAAAACATCTTTATGGATTATCTCATTTTTGGTATCACCACGTGCAAGATTGGCTTGGCCATGCTTTGGTGTCTGGACGCATCCTTCTGTGGTGCAAGTGAACTGCGTTCCTTGAGGTCGCACACCGTGGCAGCATATATCCTCGCTCGGAAACGCTAAGCTTAATTTATTTTTTCCGCATGGTTGTTCACAGGGTCCCTCGTGGGACGTTTTCGTATATGGACTTTGCATTGCACAGTGTGTCTGACTGATCTTCTTGATGACAGATGATCTGGCAGGTACTTTTATCTTTAGTTCGTTGCCACCCAAATTCGAACCCATCTCTTCAAAATGTTTACAGGGACCTGGCCATCAACAAATTCATTCTCATGCATTCAGATATTCCTAACTTCACAATATAGGTACCTGTCTCTTTATCCTAACAAAATATAGGGGCCTACTACTAATAATGGGACGCTAAAATTGTACGAGTGTAAATAATTATTGGATCAAAATTAGAGAAACTGCGATCCACAAAACTTTGATCCAATATAAATAAAATAGCATTATTTTGTTCTCATTCTCACCTTTGGGTACGTGTAAACAATACTGATCCATATTTCTGCAGACCATGGGTTGCTTTGGAGGTGGCTTAGGGCCCGAACAGTAGCAAACGTCGTCTGGATCTTCACAAGGAGTAGCGTTATAAGGTTCTTGAGCTGAAAGGATTTATTTGTATATTTCATTTTTATTACAGTGGACATTAATAAAAAAAAATATAATTCTCGTGACAATCTAAGAAGTCCGACTAAAATAAATGGAAAGAATTCATTCATTCCGACACGGCACACGACAAGGTTGGTGCAGTGGCTGAGCGATCGGCTGCTGCGCAGCGTGTTGCGGGTTCGATTCCCGCCCAGGGTAAACATTTGTGTGATGAGCACTTATGTTTGCCTTGTGTCTGGGTGTTGTTTAAATATATATATGTATGTATTTACAAAAAAAAAAATGTATTTGTGTATGTATATCAGCTGTCTGACACCCATAGTACAGGGTCTCCCTAGTTTGGGGTCAGATGGCCGTGTGTGAAAAATGTCCCCACATATTATTATTATTATTATTATTATTATTCATTGGAATTTCAGTTCAAAAACCATTAATCTACGCTAATTGATATTATAAAGAGGAAAGATTTGTATTTTTGTATGTTTATAACGTATAAACTCAAAAACTACTGACCCGTTTGCAAAAATTCGTTCACCTTTATAATGCTACATTATGCTGAGTAACATATGCTATATTTTATTATTAAAAAAAGAAGGGAGAGGTACCTAAATAAAATCACGCTTAAGAAGTCGCAGGGAAAGTGTTAGTAGTTAATAAATAATTAAAACTATTAGTAAATCTTATCTAAAATTATAAACTGTTGGCCGGGAACCCCTACTGTTCACGTAGGGCGTCTAGCGATCTACGTGGAAAATTTCACCCACAGGCTGGTGTACAAAGTCTGGTAGTACGCTTTAATTAAAGTAACCTTAACTTCCTTTGTACACTTACTGCTGAACCCAATTACCTGCCTTCACTGAAAGGTAGATCACTACTGCTGGAAAGGGGTCTCACAATCATCAATAACGGTTAATAAATGATGAAAACAAGAGATAGGGGTGGCCATCCCGTGCGTTTCGTTATAACCAACATCACCATAAACAACGTGATTTTTATAAAAACTTCTGTACGTTTAAAGTATTAATTAACTGAATTTAGTTATAGTTTATATTCTTTTATATACAAAAATCTTCTGTGCGTGTGTATATCACTGAACTCCTCCTAAACGGCTGAACCGATTTAGATGAAAATTTTCGCGTGTGTTCCATTGGATCCGAGAATGGTTTAAATTCACAACTGGACCACAGGTGGCGCTGCAGTCGAGTTGTAGGACATTTTTTTTTGGGCAGAATAACGTATGCCCGCACGTACTTACGGTACGTATGTATGTAGAGATGGGACCCGCTAGTAAATTATAAAACTCTGGGAGAAAGTCGAACATTATACAAGAGAGATTTGACTGCATTTTGCTAACCATAGCGGACACGGTGGAGAGTACGAATTAAACGTAGCCAATTGACAGTTTAAAACTCAAATATATATTTTTTGTAATTATTTTTTTGAGTAAATAACTTGCTCTTGATTTATTTAAATGGAATCTATGTAAATTCATCACCAGTTAAAGTGCTCAAATGATTGATACGGTTTTTATTGTTATTTGTTCTATACTACTCAAAACAAAAGGGCCACGAGGTATTTTTTCATGTTGGTGTAATTTCTTTTTTTATGGTGCTCTTCACAGACGAATGCAAAGTTAAATTTTTTAACGACCATCGGCGTATTAGAGAATGGAGAAGACGCGGCGAGAGATTTTCAGAAGCGTGCATCCATGAAGTCGATCGTTTTGGTGGTCCAAATGTAATGATTTGGGGCGGGATAAGCTTACACGGCAAAACTGAGCTCGCTATTTTAAATGAGGGTACTGTTACTGCTCAGCGGTATATTGAGGAAGTTGTCAGACCACATGTGATCCCATTTGCACAGCGAGCGGGTCCTGGATTCATCTTGATGCAAGACATGCTCGTGCACACACGGCTCAATTGACTCGGTTTGTACTGGAAGACTCTCAAATTCAAGTCTTGCCGTGGCCGGCGAACAGTCCGGACTTAAATCCAATAGAGCACATGTGGGATCAGTTGAAACGAAGAGTTAGAGACGGTGATCAGGAAATCCACAACCAACAGCAACTCATCAACGCTGTGAAAAGGACCTGGGAAGAGATTCCAATGGAAAATGTCAGGCATATGATTGAGAGCATGCACTCCAGGCTTCAGGAGTGCGTAGCTAAACGAGGGGGGGCATACCCGTTACTAAAAGATGAGCATGGAGTATTTTCTTTTGTTTTCAGTAACTTTACGTTGTTTTTATTTTTAACCAAAAATGTGTTTTTTCTTTCAAAAGCAAATAAACTTTTTAATGATTATTATTTAAATAAATTGATTGGTCTACATGGTAAAAACAACATTAGTTTTCGTTATGGAGACATAAAATATACATATATTGGTTTTATTATTTTCATGGTACAGACAAAATACCTTGTGGCCCTTATTTTGTTTTGAGTAGTATAATATATATGATTTGACCTCAAAATTCTTATTGGGATAACTCAGGTACTATTTCAAGTCAAGTCAAATCAGTACTTTAACTTGAGTCGGACATGTTTCATGAGATTATAAATAAAGTGTATTTTAAAAGCAAATCATTTATTCTACATGAATTCGGTGGATTAACAAATCTGTTACCATTAGTTACCGTCCTATCAAACAAATAGTTCTCAACACGTTATTGGGACACATAGGTACACATACACATACTAGCTGACCCGACAGACGTTGTCCTGTCAATTGATTTTTCAATTTTCTCACCGTATGGTGGTATAGGTAGGGAAGGTTTTTCCCTGGATTTCCACAAATATTTCAAGACCAAAATTAGCCGAATCGGTCCAGACGTTCTCGAGTTTTAGCGAGACTAAAGAATAACGATTCATTTTTATTATATAGATAGATTTAGCCGTAGCAAGACATATACCCTCCCATCGATAGACAACGCGTGCCGATATGATTCCATAATGTTTAATAGATAATTGGGACGTTAAAACCAGTGATAGATAGGTGTTTCCATCACCACTATGCCAAAATTGGAGATAGAATAGGTTATTGGGTTTGGCCGTTAGATAACCTACGGGCAATCATGTTGCAACAACTTGCCAACGCTCTACGTTCCCGCTCAACATCAATATCAACGTAAGTTCTCTGTGACGCAGTGCCGCAGGTACTTAAATTTCGTAACATGCCTCTAAGCCACTTCCCGAAGAATCATAGAAAAAGTGGATTGAGGTACGTTCCCAGACTTGAACACAAGAAATTTTCTTTTGCTAGAATTATACCTGAGGTCATGGACCGCGTGCCTCTCACAAATGTCCACTAATGACTGCAACGGTCTGAACGACGGGCTCAGCAGAACTGATATTGTTTACAGAATGACCATCTATGAAACATCCGACTCCAGCCCTGCTGAGCTCAGCGCGGAGCTCAAGCCACGTTGCCTAACCCCACACTCCAAATTATAGTTTTCTGAGTAAGTATGTGCCCATCTTAAAAAAATAGACTGTGTAATAACTCAGTCTAATTTTGTTGGCAGCTTCTGAGGCATACTGATAAGCAGTCTAATAAGACTGCTTATCAGTATGCCTCAGAAGCTCAAATAATCTACAATAAAAAAACTCAACTCAGCTTGTAATCAACAATAAAAAAATTGTATTTAGGTACAGAGGCCAGTGCATCAAGCTACCCCAATCTGTCTAATTTCTTTGATGTATTTTGAACTTTATCACAAAAGTGTAAGGTTCATGTTCAGTTACTAGGGAGACCCTGTACTATGGGTGTCAGATAGCTGATATACCTACATACACAAATACATTTTAAATACATACATATATAGATGAACAACACCCAGACACAAGGCAAACACAAATGCTCATCACACAAATATTTACCCTGGGCGGGAATCGAACCCGTAATACGCTGCGCAGCAGTTGATCGCTCCGCCACTGCGCCAACCGTGTCGTCAATATGACTCGAGAATCTGTTTTAAAGCAACCGATTTGTTTTCCTCTTACTACACTAATAATTTTTACAGCTACCTATCAAATCGGACTTCTTAGATTGTCGCGAATATAAATATAAAATCTTACTTATTGGACAAACGCCTGAACCACCTGCCCCACGTCCGTGAACCGTGCATGGAGGACCACCGACAGAGGATCCTCTGCCAGCTCCTGACATGGCGGCACCACAAACGCAAGGGTCATTAGGAGTTTGATACTTCCTCGGAGGATTGCAAGATCTATCTACGATAGAAGGCCCTCGACCAGCTCCTAAATTGGGTAGGCCTGCACCTGCACCTTGGAATCTTGTAATAATTAACTTGCCAAAACAAGATATTCGTAAAAACATGACTACTTCACCCGACGGTTCGCCTTCAAGGTTGATGATACGAAATGAATCTTTCAAAGCTTGGCAGCTAACAGTCGTGGGATCCTCCAAGTACTTTTGGCGTGACTGGACAAATTCTTTCGTCATGTCTATTGTCGCTTCTCCCATTATTATTTTGGTTGGTATACAGCCACATGGAAGTGCCTTAAATACAGATACCTTTAAGGGGAAGTTACTCATAGCTGATTGAATATTTGCCTCTTCAAGGGAAAACAAACAAGACTTGCCGCTATTAAACGTTTTCACAAAAGGACCCCCACTTTTAGCTATACCTGATCCAGGGTCATCATCACATATTTCAAGTGGCTCCACTGATGGAGCTGTTATAGTTACGTAAGTCCTGAAGTCCCTGTCCGCAAAACAGGGACTCTTCAAAAATGATATCTTGTCTATGAGTGCCTCCAGGAGGAAAAGGCCACCGTCTTGGTTCGACGCCATCGTGATTTTACGTTAGGGGATGGGTATTTTTGTAAGTTTTATGTTTTTTCAAAAGTTGTTCATATTTATAATTTTGACATATTGCACAAACAAATGAAGATGGAAAGAAGAAACCTAAAATTTGACATCAAAATGTAAACTTTTCTTCTATCTAGATTTGACATTTCTTTTGACAACCTCGGTCGTGATTTCCTGAGGTATATTTTATGCAGAAGAGAATCATGTGAGCTTAGTTTTAGAATTCTCCGACTCATGCTAGTGATAGGAACCACGAGGCTTTAGTCAGACGAATCTATCCATTAAGATTTCCCAACTAAGCAGTTCTTTTTTAAGTTAAAGAATAATTCCTTACTCAATACATTTCTATCTTTTCTATTTCAGATGTACGTACTCTTTTGGCATAGGTACTCAAACGAACTCAGGCGGAACTTGACGACTTGGATACCCTAGGAGGGCCCTAGCATTGCTGAACGCAAATCGGATATCGTACGTCGCACGGAAGTGCGGAGGCCGAGGCTTCTTATTTGAAATCCTTGCAGAACTGTAAAATAGGTATGCAATTTCGGGGAGTACATCATTGAAGCCGTCGTGGGGATGCACTGAGATGTGATCTCAGAGGACAAGTCCTTCACCCCGCCCTTCTTAGCGAACGAGAACTGGCTTTTAAATCAGTAGTTTTAGATACTCATGACCGCAGGGGGGAATGGCAGAGCAAGTATGGTATCGTTCTATATCTAATAATGTATTATCACTGACTATTGTTACCAATAAGCATGACATAGTGAGTGTGCGTTACCCCAGCAAAATAATGTCGAAAATAGTAATTTAAATGTTACAGGCAATTAGTTCTCCAGCTTCTGTAATTGTTGCGCACATTTTTAAATTTGTTGCACATATAGATTTTGAGTTATTCCACAAAAACATTTCCTGCTGGGGTAACGTTACCGCAGCCAGACATTTTCTTTTATAATGGGAATATTGAAATAAATATTAGCCATATAATTAGTAGTCTACACGAGGTAAATGTTGCAACTTATTTTGTATTTGTTCTTCCTTCGACTGCGATGTTATCCAAGATTTTGCTGGAGTAACGTTTGTGGTTTTGCTGGATCTCTGAAACGGATAAGCAGATTCTTATCATCTTTTTTACATGACTTCTTAAGAATTAGTTTGAATTAGTTGGGTAATAAAAAAACAAAATTAATGCACCATTCAAAGGTTAATTAATTAAATATAAAAACACTTCAATAGGTCCTAACACTTTGAATAAGAGCTCGAAAGACTTACTTTAAACGTTGTTTTGTAGCTTGTATCCGTCTTCAAATGTATGTGAAGTTTCATTAGTATCCTGTTAGTAATAAACAAATTATGATGAAATTCAGTTCTCCACTTTGACAGTCATAATGCGCGCTTAGTTATTTGGCCTCCGATAACCCTGTATGTGAATATATAAACTAAATGATATATAAATAATTAGTTACTTAGTTCAGTTATATTCCTGTAAAATTTCAGCGTAGTACATACAATAATTAACGAGATAATAAAATAAAAGCTATTAGGGAGCGCAACACCGTGATAACCCGACCATATTAAGGTGGTTATAAAAAAGCGACCGCGCAGTACATTATGCTACCTTCTAAAATGTTTAGTATAATATACACCTTACAAGTTCGGTACAGAACAGTGGGGCTTATTGTAAGCACTTTACTACTTACATTGTGATGTTATATTATATTACCATCACTTGGTGATTTTTAAACGACATATGTAAGTATTAGTGGGCATAATGTGAACTTAAAACATTTATTCTATATCTGTTATTTTCTGCGATGGTTTTAAATCTTAATTTATATTTTAAAAGTGAAGATTTGTATTACTAAAGACAAAGTGTAAAGTAAAATTTAAAAAGTAATGGAAAATGCCATAAGAACAGTATTGCTACCTGTGATTGTTTTAAAGTTTTATCAATATTTTGAAAGTTTTATTGAAATGATTATTTTACCTGTAAATAAAATTTAATAACACAAAACACTTGTGTACACATCCGTACTAAACTTGTAAACCTATCCTACATATTTAAGAAGGTAGCATAATGTACTGCGCGGTCGCTTTTTTGTAACCATCTTAATATGGTCGGGTTATCACGGTGTTGCGCTTCCTAATGGCTTTTATTTTATTATCTCGTTAATTATTGTATGTACTGCGCTGAACTTTTACAGGAATATAACTGAACTAAGTAACTAATTATTGATATATCATTTAGTTTATATATTCACATACAGGGTTATCGGAGGCCAAATAACTAAGCGCGCATTATGACCGTCAAAGTGGAGAACTGAATTTCATCATATTTTGTTTATTACTAACCGGATACTATTGAAACTTCACATACATTTGAAGACAGATACAAGCTACAAAACAACGTTTAAAGTAAGTCTTTCGAGCTCTTATTCAAAGTGTTAGGACCTATTGAAGTGTTTTTATATTTAATTAAATAACCTTTGAATGGTGCATTAATTTTGTTTTTTTATTACCGAACTAATTCAAAGTAATTCTTAAGAAATCATGTAAAAAAGATGATAAGAATCTACTTATCCGTTTCAGAGATCCAGCAAAACCACAAACGTTACTCCAGCAAAATCTTGAATAACATCGCAGTCGAAGGAAAAACAAATACAAAATAAGTTGCAACATTTACCTCGTCTAGACTACTAATTATATGGCTAATATTTATTTCAATATTACCATTATAAAAGAAAATGTCTGGCTGCGGTAACGTTACCCCAGCAGGAAATGTTTTTGTGGAATAACTCAAAATCTATATGTGCAACAAATTTAAAAATGTGCGCAACAATTACAGAAGCTGGAGAACTAATTGCCTGTAACATTTAAATTACTATTTTCGACATTATTTTGCTGGGGTAACGCACACACATAGTGATGATAAATCTATATCCTATCATGATATTGACATTTTTAAAGAACTGGGTTGTGCACATACCTACCTATTGTACGGTACCTACTTTCGATTTCTCAAGAAGTCAAGAAGTCAAGTTAGGAGATTCTTCTCTCAGGACCGGTACCGGTAGACTACTATCTATACTAATCTATATCTATACTAATATTATAAAGAAGAAAGATTTGTATTTTTGTATGTAACGAATAAACTCAAAAACTCTGGTCCGATTTCAAAAATTCTTTCACCAATGGAAAGCTACATTATCGCTGAGTAACATAGGCTATATTGCAAAATCACGCGGACGAAGTCGCGGGGAAAGTGCTAGTTTTTAATATTCTTAGATGGTTTTAGTTAAGTATATACCCGCGCGGAACACTGAGAGTGAAGCCAAAAAAGCAAATACAAATTCAAAAGCGAATACCAACAATCTCGTGATTGTATTCGCTTTTGTATTTGTATCTGTATTTTTATTTGTTTTTTTTAACGATCCGGCGTTTTGTGCTAAGATACAGACTTGTGTCAGTACAGCACGAAGCGCGTTATAGGTATTCGCTTTTGAATTTGTGTTTGCTTTTTTGGCGTTGCTATAAGTCATAAAATATCCAATACTTACTAAAAAAAAATACTTAGAATCACGCCACACGTCGGGAAACATTAGTTTTGCCATAATAGACCAGTCACTTGGTTACATTCACGGATATTGAGGGAGATAGCATGGGGCCGTGGCACATGTCGCCTGCATTTGGTCAAGCTGACCAAAAGTAAGCGATGCATTAGTGGTGTGCAACGTTGACATATTATGGCTATCGATAATAATTGTTAGTTGTTCTTACGAAATTAACTATTTCATTTTTACCAACGTTTGTATAACAATATAAAATAATATTTTTATTTTGGTAATAAATATTTCCATAATAGGTTAACTGAAGAGATTGTATGGTTTTATTTTTATTTTACTAATCCTTGTTGTTTGAAAACTGTTTAAATAAGTAATTATAATTGTAAACCTGTTTTACAAGAACTAATGCATTTTATTTCAGTGAAGCAACTAAAAACAATGTAAAATTCTCAATATTGGATGCGTTTCTCTTTTGAGTTTATATATCTATTATTCTCTGTCACCCATTGTATTCGCCAGACTTTACTTAAACTTACTTTTCGGAATGTAGGTGGATAACTTTTTACAGAAGGATAAATTTCAATTCCAATGCGTTAATCACAGAGAAATTATTCAAATGGAGATTTGATTAGATCACGGAAGATGTTAAAATAACAACTTTGTGGGGACGACCCCACAAAGTTGTCAAATCACTGGGATTTGAATGATCGACGATTTATTTATTTATTTACACTTCATGCACAAAGGTACAAAGGCGGACTTAATGCCTTAGGCATTCTCTACCAGTCAACCCAGGGTGGTGAAGAGATAACACGGTAGGTGCATATAAAAAATATAACAAAATAGGTAAAGTACATAAACAAAACTATATAACTAATAAAATATATATCTATATATATATATATACATTTTTTTTACATTTTTTTTTAGCCATCTCATAAACGTCTTTACTTTTTTTATGATATATATATATTATATATATATCATAAAAAAAGTAAAGACGTTTATGAGATGGCTCTGCTTACTTGTGACGAAAGTATGTCCGCAATTTCCGTTTAAATTCATACCGACTGGTGGCCATCCTGATATCGAGAGGAAGCTCATTCCAAAGAAGAATGGACTGGATATGAAAGGAAGAGTGAACAAAATCAGAAGTAATAGAAGGGCACAGCAAGAGAAGATTGTTAGAAGACCGCAAATTTCTAGCGTGTGAAGAGCATAAATACTGAAAGTGGGACATTAAATAGGAAGGAGGGGTCGGTGAGTTGAGTAGGGAGAAAAGTGTTGTCAACGAACGCAAACTTCTTCTCTGGCGAATGGGTAACCATTTGAGCTCAGCCCTGTAACCAAATCAAAATAAAATAAAAAAAAATCAAATCCAAATCATTTACTTTCTCGAGGGTACGAACCCTCGAGAAAATAAGTGATTTGGTCAAATCCCTTAACCGCTTTAGTGAAATAATGAAATTAACGAGTCAGGACTCGCACACCTCTGTTTCGCTTATTACCTACCACTCCACTTTACCTTACCGCTCTCCTCGGACGTCCGTTCCGTCCGGATGCCGCCGCCGCCGCTGGTAACGTTACACACACGCCGGTTTCTACGTCGAACATGGCACATAATTATAGGCTTACGGTTTTTGTCTGCGAAGTTTGTACACCGTGCCGTTTTGTGTACTTAAATAAACTATTTTAAACAAGTAAGTCGAAGATCTTACGATGCCATCAAATTCAGCAAGAACAAATTTTGTCGTTTGTTATTATTCTGATAGCAGTTTCCCAGGCGAGGGACAATTGAACACTTAAAGCGTTCATTGTATTAATGAAATATAAATTATAAATGAAATCCATAAATTGCTTTTGATTTTATTTGTAACAGTTAGTCTTGTTTCAAAATATTTTGCATAATAGTACAATACCTAGTATGTAATAAGATAAATTTTCATTAGTTAACGGTTCTTAACAGGTTGTTTGTTTTCACTCTAAACGTTTATTTAGAAAATTTGCGTACTATGCAATCGTATTTAACTTGTGGGTAATGCTGGTAGTACCAATTGCATGCTTCGTTTTGAAATGGTCGTCCAACACTGAAACAATAGGTAACATGAAGGTTGTTAGTGTGGCGATATCCATTGCGCTGGCGTACCTACCTTACGTCGCATTCGGGCAATAGTAGATAATAAATCGTTTTTTTTTGATATTTCGTTACTAGACGGAGTAACAACATTATAAACCATGAATATGATTGCCAAAACGTCTTTGCGATTACCTAAAAAACTGTTTTTTAAATAAGTACTAAAGTCTGTCAGGTACCTGTGTATGTGTCTACCACTTGCGTCCTATTTAATCTAAATTTTTTATAATAAGATCCCAAATATTCCAAAAAACTATCATACCTGGTATACACACATTGTTAAAAGTTCTACGAAAACAGAAAACTGACGCGTTCATTAAGGTTTTCAACAGCCCGATTTTGAAGCAATGGATTACATGTCTTATTGTCAAAATGCAGGGGTGTACAGTACTAGTAGTAGTAGTAGTGACCTCGCGGCTTCAATAGGGCGACACCGAGCGTGACGGTTAGAGTAGGGTATCCGGTGTGCCGATTAGTATTTCCTCAAAAGAGATACAGGAAGTCAGGAAGTGATTAGATCTATGACGAGGGTTAAATCTCCAGGTCACGATGGCCTGAGCATAGAGCACTTACAACTTGCTGGAGCGCATCTCCCTAGGGTCCTGTCTTAGTTTTATAACTTTTGTGTGAGGCATGCCTATCTACCGACGGAACTAACGAGGACGATAGTTGCTCCCATAAGACCGGGGATGTCTCGGACAGGAATAATTATAGGCCAATCTCGTTGGCCACGATAGTAGCGAAGGTTCTTGATGGTGTGCTTGAGCGGAGAGTAGCCGGACAGCTCAAGCTGCATGATGCTCAGTTTGGTTTTAGGGCTGGGCTGTCCACAGAAACTGCTATTCTGTCGCTCAAGCACACGGTCAGGTACTACACTGACAGAAATACACCTGTGTACGCCGCCTTCCTGGACCTCTCCAAAGCATTTGACCTGGTTAATTATGACATCTTGTGGTCAAAATTGCGCAAGCAAGGGCTGCCCAACGAACTAGTTAATCTATTTCAGTACTGGTATGATCACCAAATTAACCAGGTCAGATGGTCGGGCGCTTTGTCTAGCGAGTATAGTATGGAGTGTGGAGTGAGGCAGGGAGGGTTGACCTCTCCGGCGCTTTTTAGCCTTTATATTAATCAGTTGATCGAGGAGCTCGGCAGCACTGGTGTCGGGTGCTCCATTGATGGAAAGATAATAAATAGTATCAGTTATGCAGATGACATGGTGCTGCTGAGTCCCTGGATTGATGCACTTCGCGGGTTGATTGCGATGTGTGAGAGGTATGCCATATCTCATGGCTCCTCTACAATGCCAAGAAGGGTGAGGTTATGGTTTTTTGAGTGGGTACCAACAAGCCAGTCAGGACGGTCCCGCCGGTATGCCTATATGGTGCACCCCTGAGTATATAGGGTGTCACAATTTAAGCATCTTGGCCATATAGTGAACGAAGACTTAGATGATGACTGTGATATTGAGAGGGAGCCAGGGGCGTAGCAACCAATAGTGGCGCCTAGGGCACGCATCATAAGTTGCGCCCCTATGTATTTATTTAAATCTTAAAACAGATACAGTAATCATTAATCCTATATCTAGGTCGCCTAATCTTTCTAGATCTTTCTAAAAGCACAGTATAAGTACGACCGTACTAAAAGATCGCTCACAACTTGCGATGGATACTGCAATTGTAAACAAGCAGAATTTTAAAAGAAATGCGCAGATTTGGAATACGATTTCATCCCCGCTTCACAATTTAATTCAAGTAGTTCTTCTGATTTCTTCAGGTTGACGGTTTTTCTTGTAGATATTAGCATTTGAATATCCAATATTTCTTCGTATAACTGGCCTCCGTCGCAACATCGCAACTATAGAAATCTCCAAATTATGTTCATTTATTTTTTAACCGTCGCAGCCGTAACACAGAGTTGTAACATCTAAAACCAGAATACTCAGAAGTTCTAATCAAATACAAAAAAATAATTGCATCTCAGTGGAAGGAGTATTTAACCGACTTCAAAAAAAGGAGGTTCTCAGTTCGACCCGTATGTTTGTTTGTATGTATGTATGTATGTTTGTCCGCGATTATCTCCCGTTTGGCCGAACTAATTTTGATGCGGTTTTCATAAAAATGTTTGTTACATTCTGGAGAAGGTTTTAGTATCAACAAACAGAAATTTATTCAGCGCTTTTTGAAAAAATCAACAAATACCGAGAAGACGTTTTCGTTTCTTCCATCGTTCCATCTTTGGAGGACTTTCTATCTGTTTTAAATGTGTTGCCGTTACTTAGTGGATTTGGGTGACAAGGAGGAACTAAAAAGTGGAAAATAAAATCTTTTTTGAAAAAAGAGAACCGCCTTAAAAAAAAACTAAAAAGTGATAAATAGCTTTAGCACAGAACACACATGACTTTAGTTTCGGAAGTCGGTGGCAATACAAAACAACAAACAGAACAAAGCCACCGACTTCCGAAACTAAAGTCATGTGTTCTGTACTAAAGTTATTTATCACTTTTTAGTTTTATTTTGAAGACGGTTCTCTTTTTTCAAAAAGATTTTTTTGACATTGTTTCTCGCGATAATGGGATATGGTACACGACAATACAAAGTGAGCCTCCTCACATACCATGGAGTGCCAATGTGAAATTAAATCGTAAGCAAATTGTAATTGACACATGACACATGCCCGTTAATAATTTCAACTTTTCTATGAATGTTGTTGAAGATTTGAAGGTATCACTTTTTGCTGTAGTGTGTCCGGAGGAACACCACTCATAGAGTCATAGGGAGTGGTGCGTTCCCAGCTCAATCGTAAACTTGATTGTTTGATATGAAGTAATAAAGTGAAAATAACATAGGTACTTAATGGTTTATTGTACTGTATTTAGATTTTTAAATTTAATAATTGACTATTTTTGCGCCCCCCTTCGAAAGGCGCCCGGGGCACGTGCCCTACTTGCCCCACCCTTGTTACGCCTCTGGAGGGAGCGGAGAGCGTTTTTCAGTCCGATGTAACATGCTGGCCCGCAGGTTTGCACGTTGTACTAGAGAAGTGAAAATCACTCTTTTTAAGGCACATTGCCAGTCCTTTTACACGTGCAGCCTGTGGGTTAGGCATACGCAGAGGGCTTACAGCGCTCTCCGTGTCCAGTATAATAATGCTGTTGGGGCTTCCGCGTTTCTGCAGTGCATCAGGCATGTTTGCTGAAGCAAAGACGGATGGCTTTCTTGCAATAATGCGGAAAAGAACGGCATCTCTGATGTGCAGAATGCGGGGGAGCTCCAACAGTATTTTGAGAGTTATTGCGGACAAGCCAGACTGTCCATTCCTGGGGTACTGGACCCGTATGCACAGCTGCGGGTCGGGTGCCTCAGGTAATGGACAGAGGTACGGTCACCAAAAGAGATAAGTGATGACTTACTTAGAAACGGATGGGTGTTTATAAATAAAATAAAATACAATTAATAGAGAATAAACAGTTCAATGATTTAATTAAATTTTACTTGAAAGCCTCCATTGGTTTCTAAGTAAACTTCAACCGTTTTCGGCGACATGGATACTTATCTCCTTTGGTGACTGTACATGAACTGATTATCTGTGATTTGTTTTTAGTCTGTAATTTATTGTAAATTAAGTTTGATTTTATTTTTATGATTTTATTTAATGGAATGAATTGTACTAATATAGTTTGTATGAGGCTTACTAACATGATGGATCTTTGTAATCTGAAGCAAACAATAAATAATAAGTTACGCAGTTACGCAATTGGGGCGCAATTTTAGAGCAAAATTTTGAGATTACTTAAGTACCGGCAGTTATGGTTAAATATGTAAAATAGAAAACTAAAACTTGAATCCTAACAAAAAATAGTATTTTGATATTTTTTTTTAACCTTGGTGCCTGTTTTCTCTAGTTTGGATAGACCACTCATAATAAGCAGACTTACTCGCCCATAGAGGCTTGTATTTCTTCTCGAGTCAATGTAGCAGTCAGGTCAGGATAATACTTCCACCTCTTTTGTCCCGGGTCCTTGGCCCAAGCCAGTTGAAAGGGAGTCAGGCCTGGTATGTCTAACCTATTACAGATTCGGCAATGGGCGCTAAGAGGTTCCTGTAAAACAATTTAAAAAGGTTTATAATTAGATAAGCGTATTTTAGTCGTACGTACCTACAGAAATATTTGCAATAAATATAGGTACTCGTAGAAAAACTGTATCTATCTATACTCTAATTCTCTCTCTTTTCTCTTATTATTATTGCTCTAATTGAAAAACTACATACTCGTATAAAAGCTGCAGCAATTTTACGTACGTCCTTAATCTAAATTTGATGCAATCTACTGTAGGTATACCCAGTGTTAACGACGCGTTACATAGCAATAGGTTATTCTTAGAACTTGTGATTTTGTTTGTATTATTTGGTTACATACTTAAAAGCTTAGCGTAATATGATATGTAAAGGAGCGCGCGGGGGTTCGACGCAGGGGTGAAGAGGGGGTCTCTGTTCGCGTTATTTACCCTGACCACAACTTTATCAGTGGTCATTCGAGTCAGATCGCGAATGTTTAATACACCGCCGCTGAAGAAAACAAGGGTAGGGTACCCGCAGTACAACTAAAAAATAGAGGCTCCAAGATATGGATCCGGAGACAAAGCTACAAACGGGAACTGGAGCACAGGAAATGACGCCGCCTACACCTGTAACGAAAGAAGATGATGAGCACGAAGTAAGAACAAACTGTAAGAGATCCTATTGGAGGATTCTTACTGGTTTATATTTTTGGAAAAAATCTTGCCCGAGTATTAAATTTTGATTAATGCCTTTAATTATGACAAAATTCAAAACAAACACCTATGAGTCTATTATGAAACAAATATTAGCTTCACCCACGACTTTCAAATGTACGTTTGAAATAGATTTTACAAAACGCTTCGTAATTCCACTGGTATGCTCCAACTTCAACTCCGACATAAACTTCTCCGATGAGATTGATGCTCCAGTGTCTAATAGAGCCGTACATGTTTGATTTACTAATGAAATATTTATAAAAGGAATAAACTGACAGTGTTTATCTCCTGATGGGAGTCGTGTTGCTCCGGACACAGCGGACACTCCCGCTTCAGCAATCAACGTCTGTGTCCTTGGGCGTTTGGGTTACTGGCTGCATGTGCGACCCTCGATACCCCTCGGTCCAAGTTCTTGTGACGCGAGTGTAGTGAAATCGGAACGAACCGGAAAACAAAATCCACTTTCACATACATCACGACAGTCAGTCAAGTCCAAGAAACCATCATCATCGCAATCACTACAGACCCAGAAAAAGAGACTGGAACATAGGCGCGGCCCAAGCGAAGGCGCGTACACAAATGGAACTCATCGACCGTAAATTAGCAGCGGACCTCGCCTAACTCGAAGAAGAATACAGTTCACCATCAGAAACATCGGAGCATAAAGGTGCTAATATCGAAAAGTGGATGGCACATAGCCAACAAGAGCTACAGCAAGTCAGTGATAAACATAACTCGCACACGAACCCGGCCGACGCCAACGGAGCAGTTCAACAGCTTGCAAACGCATTCAAAGAACTTGTAACGTCCACCATCCAGAAAAATACTAAACTACTTAGTCGTCTCAGCACACCAAAGGAACTTCCTATTTTTCCCGGAGACCCAAAAGAATAGCTTCTTTTCGAGCAAGCTTACATAGAGTCAACTGAACTCTATACTTTACGGATAAAGAAAACAATTGGAGATTACGAAAGTGTTTATGCGGTGAGGCTCAAGAGGCCGTATCCGGCCTGCTTATCAGTGATACTTCACCTTCGGACATAATTTCGACTTTAAGATTGCAATTCGGAAACGTTGACGTCATCTTATCTCGCATCGTGACAGACATAAAAAAGTTGAACCACCTGTCTACGGATTATCATCGAGAACTAGTGCCTTTTTCCATCAAACTGAAAAATTATGTGGCAGCTGTACAAGCTCTTGGCCGCCAGGAGTACCTACAAGGCATGGAAGTAGCTAACATTATCCTATATAAACTACCTACAACCTTGCTCGCTAAGTGGACGGACTACAGTTACTCGTTTATCACCGCCAAATCACCGAAACCTAGTGTTGGCGATTGTCGCGCTGCCTTTACAAGGTTAAGGGTGACCTCACCGGAGCGGCATAGAGGCCCTGGGCAAGACGAGGTGCTTGCGCTGCTGTATCCTGAGCCGGATGTAAACACCCATAAGTTAGACTCAAAATTCAGGGTGAGAACATAAACAAGAGCAGCGTTGTGATTATTCTATTAGAACTGTATGTACTGGACTTATTCAGAGACCTTTGTAAGAAGCAGTCGCTTCGTGATTTTTAATGTACCCTTTACTGAAATATTGTTTGAAGCTATTATAGTGTTATAATACCTAGTGAGTGGTTTCATTTAAAAGTGAACTAAGTAATAGTTAAAACTAGACTGGATATGCTGTCAGATTTTCTCACCGAAGAAGCAGTGAAAATATCTACCTGTAGTGCTACTTTATTGCAACCCGGAACGGACAGCTTCAAACGTAAACAATGTGATAAAGTGAACAGTATACAAACTATTTTAGTGCAAGACGGACATAGTGAAGAAAAGTGTCGTTATTGTCGTACTGCTACTCATAAGTTACCTGACTGCAAAAAGTTTAAACGATCATTACATAAGGACAGGTGGCTGCATGTAAAACGCTACGGTGTTTGTTACAAGTGTTTATTAGAGCATCATCGTAGGGAAGCGTGCCCCGCTCCTAACTGTGACGTAAACAATTGTGGACAATCTCATCATCGTTTATTACATTTTGTGCCGCGTCAGAACAGCAGTGAATCTGTGCCAGTAGTACAAACTGAAACTTCACCCGAAACTGAAGTTCTACCCGAAACAATAACAAATATTAACGTCAGCTGTTGCGTAATGTTGAAAATTGTACCTATTACCATTCACGGACCGAACGGAAAGGTTAGAATGACCGCCCTACTTGACGACGGCTCGACTATATCGCTGATAAGCGCTCCGCTGGCAGCGCAGGTGGAGCTGCGCGGCCGCAAAGTATGTCTTCGCATGCGTGGCGCGTGGATCGACAACGAACTAGTCTGTGATGCGCAGCTAGCAACACTGAAATTGAGTGGCGTTGATAACAAGCTGTTTACAATCGACGCACGAATTATTGAAGAATTAAACTTGCCTCAAAGCTTGTCTACAGTTGATAATAAAAATTATACTCACCTAAATGACGTGAGCCAATACTTATGTAAAACGACACCCCACTCGAACTTGCGATAAACACCTACAGATGCATGTATTTTGCGATGCGTCTAGTAACGCAAACTGCGCCGTCGCATACTGGAGGTGGACAGACGAAGAGGTGTTGAAAGATGAGGCCTCAAATCGTGGAATCAAATGGACCTTCATACCGCCCGCGAGTCCATACTGGGGTGGAGCGTGGGAAAGGCTCATTAGAAGCGTGAAGACCAGCCTAAAAGTGATTTTGAAGGAACGCGCTCCCAGAGATGAAACTTCAGAGTTTCATCTCTGGGAGCGCGTCTGAAGTAGAAAATATGGTGAATAGCCGGCCGTTAACTCACGTGTCCGTGAACCCAAATGATCCTGAAACATTAACCCCTAATCACTTCTTACTGGGAACGTCATCTAGCCTATCTCAAATCGGAAAATTTGATAATTCAGACCTTCACTTACGAAAACAATGGCGAATTTCCCAACAGCTAGCCGATATGTAGGTACTGGCGCAGATGGGTCAGAGTAGTACTGCCAGACTTGTTGCCCCGTAAGAAATGGCAAGAGGAACAAAACAAAACAAGTCGGCGACCTCGTACTTGTAGTGGACCCAGACAGTCCCCGCAACTCTTGGAAAAGACAACCGAGTCAAAATGGTTAAAATAAAGACCAAAGCAGGACTTTTAACTAGATCGGTCACACGCGTCGCTAGGATACCAGTTGAAAGTGAGTGCTGCTGAAGCAGCACTGGGGTGGGGCATGTTAACGACGCGTTACATAGCAATAGGTTATTCTTAGAACTTAGTGATTTTGTTTGTATTATTTGGTTACATACTTAAAAGCTTAGCGTAATATGATATGTAAAAGAGCGCGCGGGGGTTCGAAGCAGGGGTGAAGAGGGGGGTCCTGGACCTCACACTTTGTTTTGCGGCAACACATGTGGCGACATGATGAATGCCGTGCGCTTCTTAAGCTCTAAGTTTTGTAATCCGAACGTACAGTTTTAAATATAAAATCCTTTTCTTTACAAAAGTCTCTGTTCGGGTTATTTTACCCTGACCACAACATTATCACCCAGATTGCATCAAATGGAGGCCCAGAATGCTGCTGAATTGCCGCTCCGCGCCCTGGGCCCTGTTTGATAAAGCTGACAATCCGACAAGTCCGACTTATGCCAAAAAGTGACAATTCGACAATTTTTCTGTTTAATAAAACTTGCAGGCTACTAAATTGTCATGGAGGAAAATTCACAAATATGTCGGATTGTCGCGACAATCCGACTCCGGCTTCTATTCAATAAAACTTATTGAGCGATAGGTCTCGTGAAAATCTTGTCAACCCTGCTTTATTAAACAGAAAAATGTCATGACATATTACGATATTAATTTGTAGAATTGTCCGACAATTCTGACAGGAGCGTTACCCTCTGTCGCGAAATCATATTTTGAATTTTAAATATGTAAGGAAGTGTTTATAAAAGGTTTATTACAAAAAATAATTCATATATTTCATAACAATATTATATTGTGTCGAAAATGTACTAAAAAATTTAATAATAATCCAAAAATATATATATAAAAAAATATATATAAGTACTTACTTTTGTTATTTTTTTAATTAATAACAAAATAAGTATTTGCTCTGTCTCAGCCATTCGTCATTTTCAAACTCATCAATAGTTACTATAATACGAGTAGCCCTGCTTCAACAAATGTGTCCTTTTGTTCTTAAATACTTTTTCTTGCATCAAAGTCTAACCATATCACCTTCACGCTCAGGCATGGAAACACCCCTCCTGACCATCAGGTCAGCCTAAGTAAGTGGTAAGGTATCAACCTTACCACATACAGATTGTGTTAAATATCTTGGCTTCCATTCAGATAGGCGCCTAACATGGAAGCATCACATTAAACAAAAAAGGGAGGAGATAAACCATAAGTTCCGCAACCTGTATTGGCTCATGGGAAGAAACTCGGTACTCTCTGTAGACAACAAGCTACTCATTTACAATTCGGTCCTTAAACCAATATGGACGTACGGAATCCAATTGTGGGGCGTAGCCAGCAAATCTAACAGTCTCTGCCTGCAAAGAGTTCAAAATGGTATACTAAGAGCCATAGTAAATGCTCCTGGGTTTGCTCGGAACAGCGCAATTCACGACTTCGTCCATGTGCCGCCGGTAAACTTTGAAATCGAGCGGTACAAATGTCAACACAAGGCACGCCTAACCATGCACTCAAACCCACTAGTGACTGAACTGTTAAACCCGACAGCGGTGGTTAAAAGGCTTAAGAGGAACCACCTTCTTTAAGTGGGAGGCGCAGCACTGGCTGCTCCACCACAATGCCATGTAAATTGGAACAAATTCGCTTATGGTCTGACGACCGATTGCAAATGGAGAGTAAGGAGAAAAAAAAAAAATTTTTTTTTCTATGTTTATTGTTCTATAAGGAAATTGTTGTACAAACGAATTAATTGTACCTTTGTACTATGGTCTTGTACTTACATCAAGCAGTAAGATTAGTGATGAAGAAATCTAGCATTTACACCTGATACACAAATCTTATGCGCTTTGCATTGGATGGTTTGTGGTTCACAGTATCTGTGATGCACATAGACTTAGTAAAACAACCGTACATAATGATGTACGGTTGTTTGTTTATGCAATGGCATAAGAAGGGTATGTGGACTCGATATAATTGTCACGACAATCCGACAATTATCACCGACAATTGTCAGAATTAATTTGACTGTGGTTTTTTGGCATAATGTAGAGTTTTATTAAACGCGTTTTTAAATGACAAATATGTCAATATTTCACCAGTCCATTTGTGACATATTTGTCACCTTTAGTAAACAGCCTAAGCGCGACAATTCTACAAATTTGTCATTTTTAGAGTTCCGTAGGTACCTCAAAAAGAAAAAACGGAACCCTTATAGGATCACTTTATTGTCCGTCTGTCTGTCTGTCGGTCTATTTGTCAAGACCCTTTATCTCGGGAACGCGTAGAGGTATCGAGTTGAAATTAAAACCATAAATTACTTAAATCCCCGGTCCCTTGAAGCTGTGAAAAAAATCAAACTTCTAAGTTATAGTAAAAAAAGATACGGCCGTTTATGTCGCAAAAAACGTACATTTCGACACTCTTATATTATACATTAACTAGCGACCCGACCCGGCTTCGCCTGGGCCTACCTCGATAAATGGACTATCCAACACAAAAAGATTTTTTCAATTCAAACCAGTAGATCCTGAGATTAGCGCGTTCAACCAAACAAACAAACTCTTCAGCTTTATAATATTAGTATAGATGTAATCACCCACCTTATAATATGCTCGGCTGCCTAGTGTGCATTTTATATAAGACTTAAATGTCATCTCATTTGATTGAAGAATGTGGGGAGGTATTTTATTGTAACATTTTAAACAATACCCCATGAAATATGAATCTACTTAGCCAGCCTAAAACCTGGTTGAACTAGAAGGTCCCTACTTTTAGTATTATAATTAGGTCTGTCACATCTTTTCATCAAAAAGATGCAGATTTTTTCTAACGTACCTACCTACATGATGTTTTCATAGATGTATTGACAAGGTACCGTCATTATGTTAATTTCCTAAAACAGTTTCCTTATACAATCGCGCATACGCAGGTTGTAAATGGCTCTGATAGCTCTTTTCTGCAGAATAAAAATAGAGTCGATGTCTGCAGCTCGTCCCCACAATGGGCAACTAGAATCAACTTTATATTTTTTTTTATGACGTTCAAAAGTGCCTTTTTAATAGTCTAATTGAAATAAATGATTTGACTTTGACTTTGACAATAAAATACCGTAAGACATTATACTATGAAAGTAACTAAAATAGACCAGTCTCGTGGTATCCACATCGGTATTTAAACAGGGCGGTATTTAAATATGTATAATCATCATAAAAAGTGCCTTAGTAGATATCAGAAAAGATCAATGTGGGATTGATCTATTCAAATACTAACTAAGGCACTTTGAAAACAAATCAAAAATGTTGAAGAAAGTGTACATGATTTTTTTGGACTGCCTGATTTTGTAGGTAGGTGGGGTTAGTAAGTACCTATACAAACTAAAGTAATCTGAGGCACGTAGTGGCTTCAATTCTTTGTACTTTGACAGTAAAAAATAGTAACAGTTCATGTCGAAACGAGACTCGACAAGGTTAACTACATTAAAACCTACACTAATAAATAATGCAAACACCTTAGGCAAACACATTATTAAATGAAACTACTTTAGGCCTACCCTGTTAAAGCGATTAGGTACTTTCTCACCTTCTCCTTTCCTGCCTTTTGCTTAAGACCATCGCAGGCATGAGTTCGTCTGTACCGGACACAGTCCAGGTCGTACTGGTATGAACGAGGAAATGGTTCCTGATGTACTGTTAACATATTGCTTCGATCAAATAATAAATATTAAAACCAACTTCGGGTGTCCCGTTGGCCTGATGGTCGCAAGCGCCACTGCCGAGGGTTTTGTTCGTTAGGAGGTACCGTCCCACCGGACTGAAGAAGACAATGAAGGAAAAGGGAGTGCATCTGTATTTGCGCATATACTTGTGCACTATGATATCTCCAGCGTAGGTACAGTAGGTACGGTCGACGTATCTTGGCGGTCCTGAAGTTAGCTGTTTGGCTGCGCAATGGATCTTTTAGGAACGAAATTGTCCTCTGCGCAGCTAATCGGCTAACTTCAGGACCGCCAAGATACGTCGGCCGTACTGTAATTGGCTAGTCACCATCGACGCCGTGACCACATTCGGTCGAGAGTATGTGTGTTATTAGTATTAAAAGCAAGGTAGGTAAGCCTCATAATACGCTTATTAACATCAACTAAGGTCGCCAAGGAATGGCAGGGAGCAGTTCAGCAGTTGCACCCCCCTAGAGATTAAAATAATAATAATAACAATAAATAATCGGAGTACATACATAAAAAAAATACCAATCAAATTGAGAACCTCCTCCTTTTTGAAGTCGGTTAAAAAAGGATTTGATTGACTGCGAATCCTATTTATTCTAATACCTACATAAATATAATTTAACTTGATTTACAAGTTTTGTTTATTGTATAGTCAGGAGCTCGTGGAGCTTTACACATTGAATTTTATACCATTTCTTATAGTCCAGTCATCTTAGTCAAAATTAGGTAACAATCTCGGAATTCGAGATACCCAGATATAAACTTGTATTTTGACATCCTAAAACTTGTCTCAAAACCTACATTATGGTAGGGACTATTAAAATCTAAGGTCAAAGGTCGGTCAAAAATCGATGTTTTGCTCATTTTTTGCAAATATTTTTCCTATGGGTTTTTAACTATTTGTATTTATAAACAATATTGTAGAAGATTCAATTCTCTAGAACTTTTCAAGTATCAAAAATGTTTTTATACTTTGAATTGTTTTCGAGATAGAGATGGTAGAGATAGAGCGCGCGGTTAGAGCACCATTTAAGGTCAATCGGGGGCCCCGGTCAAAAACACGCCATATAAAGTTGATTAATTATTGATAATTATACCTACATAATTATTAATAATTTTAATTTCTTATTAACTATTACATTATATTCAATAATTATTTTACTTACGTAAGTATCTATTTTAAATTAAGTATAATTTTATGTAATAACGCTTACCTGCCCGTGTAGTCATAGAAGTATTAAGAAAAATTCAATTATCGGAAACTCCTTACCAAGTTCCTCTAATAACGCGGTGTGTTGAGTGCTACTCTTGCTCCAGAGATTTAGTGTTTTTAAGCGTAATGCTGCTGTTGTCGCTTCTTGTTGTATGAATAAGTGAAGCGGCGGCAGCCCTAACATGGCCTCCAGTGCTGCCGTCGGAGTGGTCCTCATGCAGCCCGTGATCGCCATGCAAGCCAGTCTTTGCATACGCTGAAGTTTGTTGGCAGCTGTAATTAGCTTGGTCCTCGGCCACCATACCATCGACCCATAAGCAATCATGGGGCGGATTACCGCGCTATACAGCCATAGTATTATCTTAGGGGATAGGCCCCACTTCTTACCTATCATTTTTCTGCATTGCCAAAAGGTGATGCAGGCCCTGTTTATTTTGTTGTCTAGGTGGTTGCTCCAGTTTAACTTACTGTCTAAGATGACCCCGAGGTATTTTACTTCATTGGCCAGCTGGAGCTCGGTGTTGAACATTTTAGGCAGGCGGTAGGGTCCTAGTGCACGTTTGTGGGTGAACATGACTAGTTCGGTCTTAGTGGGATTAACTGATAAATCAAATTCCCCGCACCATCACTCCACGATGCGTAGCGCCCGCTGTGTGAGGTTGCAGATGGTCCCGGTCACCTTCCCTGACACAAGGATGGCGAGGTCGTCTGCGTAGCCTATAGTGTAGTAACGTTCGGCATTGAGTTTGTTGATTAGGGTGTTGATCACCAGGTTCCACAGGAGAGGGGATAACACCCCACCCTGGGGGCAGCCTCTGGCAATCATGGCCGCTTGCTGATCGTCTTCAAGCCGCACTACACGTTTACTTAGCATATTGGTAATCCAGTCAATTAGTACCTGTTCTACTCCATGTTTGGATAGGGCGGCGCTGATGCTGGAGAAGCTAGTTTTGTCGAAGGCCCCTTCGATGTCTATAAAGGTCCCCAGGCAAGAACCTTTTTGGTGTATGTCCTCCTCAATCCTACTAACCACTATATGGAGAGCAGATTCTGTCGACTTACCTGAGCTGTAGGCGTGTTGATTACCGTGTAGGGGTATGTTTCTTAATGGCCCATCCCTTAACTCCGTCTCGCCTAGTCTTTCCTATGGCTACAGGTCTTCTATGTCAAAGTCTTTCGGGGTCAAAGGTTTTGTCTTCATTGACATCGCTCTGATATGGTAAAGCATTGAGACAAGCTTGCCCATCGCACTGGCCACAAGCTAAAGAGCACTTTAATCCCGATTTCCTGCATCCACATCGGGAACCACAACCACCCTTGCAGTTGCAGAATATTGTGTTAAGCAATTCCTCTGGAGCTGGTGCTAAAATTGTCGTGATAGGTTCCAGGCCTTGATTACGCATTGTCCAATCCCATTACTAGGGTTCCAAATCATGCCCTAACCAAGTTTGAACTTGATAATAAACATGGTTGAACTGTTGGTGACCTGCTGCACTTGTTGGTGGAATATTTGATACCAGCACAGATTTATTCAGTCTTGTAAACTTGACGTATTGTGCATAACGAAGATGATTGATACTGTCCAGAGATTTTAGAGCATTATAGACCGCTAACCAGATTTGAATTCCATTCTCAAATAACCTTTGACCGGGAGGGACTACCGGTTGACCTTAAATGATGCTCTAACCGCGCGCTCTCCGCCCTCTATCTCGACAACGATTCAACGTATAAAACATTTATGAAACAAAAGTTGTAGGGAATTGAATCCTCAACAATATTGATTGTAAACACAAATAGCGAAAAACACATATATAAGGGATTTTTCACAGGGAATGTCACAATTAACTAACGCACGGATCGGTAAAACAGTATATATTGTAGTCAATGCAATAATCACACAGAAACAATCAGGAATCACAAAGTACAGCGTCCGTCGCACGATCGCAGCGTGCGCGGTGGGTAGCGGGAGCCGACTGGCCACATGAGCGAGCGCCGCCGGCGGCGACCGAGAGCGAGCGAAGTGAACTTATACGTGCGGGTCCGCACGAACTAACTTTGACGCGACGACGCGGGCGCAACACAACGTTACACACTCCCCCTCTAGTTCGAACATAGCGCCCTCGCGTTCGGGCTAGCAATCAAATCTACGCGGCCGACCGCGTCTGCGCTTCTCTCTAACCGGAGCCTCAACCTCACCAATGAATGGAGTCAAATCAGAGACGTGGTAACGTCCTACGTGCTCACCTCTAGTAACTCCTTCCACTATGTAAGTAGTAGGACTTACTACTTCGCGGATGCGATAGGGACCATCCCTCCTAGGTATAAATTTCGCAGACTGTCCGGGGCCGACGTCATTCATCCCTTGCGTTTTCAACAAAACGAGATCACCTACCTTGTATTCTGGAGGCGCGCGTCTGCCTTCATCTGCGTACATCTTCTGCAGAGACTGGTTCCGTTCGTGGACATCTCGAGCGTCAAGCAACACCGTCGATAACTTACGAAGGTAAGGAGTGATATTGTGGACGAAATTATCGCTATCCACAATGGTCTTCATGTCTGCCAAGACGTCCGAAGGCGCGCGTAGCTCTCTCCCGAAGGTAAGGAAAGCTGGTGAAAATCCGGTACTCGCTGTGACAGCGGAGTTCATCGCAAACCTTATGGCCGCGAGGTGAATATCCCAAGATGCGTGATCCTTTCCTACTAATATCGCTAGCTGTGGTTTAAGGTCGCGATTTTTCCGCTCAACGGGGTTCGCTTCTGGGTGATACAATGGCGTCAAAGACTGTTTGATACCCATCACATGACAGGCCTGTTGCATCACCTCAGCAACAAACTGAACTCCGTTGTCGCTGATCATCCTGCGCGGGACCCCATACCTCAGGAAGACCTCGGATATTAAAATCTCAGCGCATTCCACGCTGGTGGCCTTCTCCAACGCAAATAGCTCAACCCATTGGGAGCACGTGTCCTCTAGGATTAAAATCCAACGGTTACCCTTTGAAGTCTTTGGTAAGGGCCCGAACAAGTCGACCGATACCACTTCAAATCGCCGGGTGGGTGCAGGAGTCTGGAGTAGTCCTGCAGGCTTCCTGTTGTCTATCCTGTATCGCTGGCAAGCTGCGCAGCGTTTGATATAGTCTGTGACAAAAGATCTCATACCTGGCCAAAAGTATCGTACTCTGATGCGTTGTAAGGTACGTTCAGCACCAAAGTGGCCTGCTGTGGGAGCGTCGTGGAACTCTACAAGGATATTTTCTCTCTCGTGTTTAGGGACCACGAGGCAAGCAGAATCGGCGTCTTCGGATTCGGGTGCGCACCTGTACAACACACCATCAGACATCAGGTATCCTCTCTCTGACCACCCTCTCCCCCTGAAGGGATCGTCGGTATTCTCTAGGTCTTCGACGATACTCTTCAACTCTGGGTCGTTGAGTTGGTTAGAGCGCACATCCTCAGGTGTCCTATGTGGCATATCTACGCTCACTAAGCATACCTCGCAACCAGCTGGGTTTTCCTCGCAACAAGCTGGGCGGCTTAGTGCATCGGCAATCACATTCAGGCCTGAAGGGTCAATGCCCATCTGGCAAGACGACCACTGGGAGACTTAAGGCTCATCAGCCAACGTAGCGGCTGGTGGTCGGATTTAACCACTACTTCCGAGCCTTCCACGTAACCCCTGAACTTTGTGACCGCCCAGACGACGGCAAGGGCTTCGCGCTCGGTAGTAGTGTAGTTGCGCTCAGCTGGCGAGAGTAGGCGACTGGCATACTCAATAGGTCTTTCGTCGGGGCCCTCCCCCTGCATTAAAACTGCACCGAGACAATAGCCACTACTATCTGTCCGGAGGGAGAAAGGCTTGGACTCGTCAGCCTGGCGAAGAATGGGAGCGGTGATCAGGAGCTCCTTGATGCGCTCGAAAGCGGCCTGCTGCTCATCATGCCATCTCCAACTGCTGTTCTTCTTGAGCAGGTCAGTCAAAGGCTTGGCGATTGCGGCGTAGTTCGGTACAAACCGTCGAAACCAGCTTGATGTGGCCAGAAAACCTTTGAGCTGCCTCTCGTTTTTCGGGGCAGGCATGTCAGCAATAGCCGAGGTTTTCCCTGGGTCTACTTGCAGACCTCCAGGAACAATTATGTGACCAAGGAATTTCACAGAGTCACGAGCGAAGCAACTTTTCTTTCGATTGACTCGAAGGTCGAACTTCTCGAGTCTATTGAAAACTGCTTCAAGATCTTCAATATGGCCTTCGAAACTCGGTGACAAGATGATGAGATCGTCAAGATATCCAAGAATAGTCACAGGCCTACTTCCTTGGGTGTCTGGTGGGATATCAGAGTCACTTACCTTGTGTCCTCGAATAGGCACGCACAAGTTTGACTTGAAACGATCTATCAATCTCTGAAACGTGGCGCCAGAGTTGCGAAGACCCATCGGCATCCTCTTAAACCTATAGGTGCCGGAGGGTGTAACGAATGCAGTTTTGTCGCGGTCCTCTTCTGCGACACACACCTGAAAGTAACCAGAGTGGAGATCTAATGTCGTCATGTAGCTGGTCGTCTTTGCTGCATGAAGCACGTCTTCCATGCGTGGGAGCGGGTACCTATCCGGCTCAGTCACGGCGTTGAGCTTGCGGTAGTCTACACACAGGCGGACACCGCCATCCTTCTTCGCGACTAATACGACGTTGGCAGCCCACGGCGACTCGCACTCCTCTATTACATCTGCGCGCAGCAGCTTCTCAAGCTCACCGTCCAACAACTCTCTCTTACCTTGCGACATCCTATAGGGTGGTGAAGCGGTCGGTTCCTGCTTCTCGTCAACCCGAATGTGATGAGTGGCGTAAGTTGTAGGAGGTCCTTCGGTGGCGAAGCGATCAACTCTCTTCGCAATGAGTTGATTGAGTTGCGTGTTTTGAGGAGGTGACAGCTTCGTCCCTTCATCCTCTCTCAGCGCCAAGCCGGTGGTATCAACCTGCATCAGCTCTGCATCGCTGGTAGATGTAAGGCTAAAAGACTGCACAAACGTAAACTTCTCCATAGGGAAATTACTAAAATGCCAACAATTATGTTGGAGGTCCACTAATATACCTGCTCGAGCGATAAAATCCTGTCCTAGAAGCGTCCTATTATACGCTTCTGGTATCACTAGGAAAGTGGTGGGGATAACGCGTCCCTGAATGGTTACGTTCGTGTCACATGATAATAATTCACGTACCTGCTGCGTTCCATCGGCGAGGCCGAGGTTACGACGTGTTTTCATGAAAGTGGTCCCCCTGTCTAATAATATGCTATACAGCCCGCGACTAGCGAGACTTTCAGTAGCACCTGTATCCAGCACTGCAACACCTACTAAAGACGCAACTTCTATCTTGACCGTAGGGTGTGACAGGTCAGGCTCCTGGGTGATAGCACTTTGGAAACTCACCTTATCGGCGGAGGACGTGCCTTTACACGTCGGACACTTCGATCGTATAACCCCTTGTCGACCACAGCCGTAACAAGACAACGGTGCATTATTATCTGTGTCACCCGATTTTATTTTAATTTTACACTCATCTGTCGAATGACCAAACCGTTTACAGAAAGCGCAGCGCGGCCGAACACGTTTCGTATTCGAATTCGTATCGTTGCAAATATTCGAACTAGAGTCGGACATAGCGCGCGAAGGGTTACTTTGATTACCCGTCGTCGTCGGAGGGTTAATGTTTACATTTCGAGATTTCGCAGTACTCGCGGTATTATTACTATTGTTGGACGAGATACTCGCGGTATTATTACTATTGTTAGACGGGATACTCGCGTTATGAGACGGAATAAGTGATTTACTTACCTCGCCTAGCGTTTCCTCAACATACCTTGCTCGCTCGAGTAGACAGTCGACACTACCTACACTATCGCGTGACACTCTTTTACGAAACTTGCGATGTAAAAGGCCGTAAACTATATCTACTTGCATAACATCTGGTAGCTTATATGGTATACGCGACATTTCTGCCCGCACTCGCGAAATAAAGGAATCGACACTATCACTATCACTTTGTTCGCGCGCGAATATTTCTCGAAAGATCCGGTGGGCGGGGCGTGGGGCGCCGTACATGAATCGAAGGCGGCGTATCGCGTCGTCCCAGGTCTCCACGGTAGATTTCACTCCTTGCCACCACACTGCGGCGTCTCCGGTCAGCAACATAGGTAGACCTCGAAGGGCATGTTCGTCGGATACATTTGCGCACTCTTTGTAGATGAGCACGCTCTCGACAAATGCTTCTAGGGCTTCGGTACTGCGGGCGGCTCCGTCGAAGCGGGCCGTGCACCGGGTAAAATTGCTGTGCATGCCGTGCATGCCATGCACGGTCGGTCCAGTGTGTGCAGCGGCGTGTTGAGTCGGTCCCATAGGGTCGCCACTCGTTGACGTCGACGTCGACGTCACGACGCTTCTCATGACGTTGGATAATAATCGTGTGAGCTGCTCCTCGGACATGGAAATCATGTTACCACATGCCGTTGTCGGGATAGGTGTAGCTGTTGCCGTGGTGTTCACGTTCACGGGGTTAGCTACCGCGTGACTTTCCTCCTCGCTACTGGAACCATCGTTTTCCTCCTCGTTTGCGTGCGCGCGGCGTGTTTTTGGCGGCATTTTCTCTCGCTAACACTCGGTGATGAACGCAAACGGTAAATAACGACAATATGGTCCAGTAGGTACACAGGTTCGCGTGGATTTTTCGCACTCGCGACGGTTATTATCCCGTATCGTAGGTATACTAGGTATTTGCCGTACGGAGCACGTGCCACGAGTTGGGCGCAATTTATAAGGGATTTTTCACAGGGAATGTCACAATTAACTAACGCACGGATCGGTAAAACAGTATATATTGTAGTCAATGCAATAATCACACAGAAACAATCAGGAATCACAAAGTACAGCGTCCGTCGCACGATCGCAGCGTGCGCGGTGGGTAGCGGGAGCCGACTGGCCACATGAGCGAGCGCCGCCGGCGGCGACCGAGAGCGAGCGAAGTGAACTTATACGTGCGGGTCCGCACGAACTAACTTTGACGCGACGACGCGGGCGCAACACAACGTTACACATATGAAACAAGATATTTGCAAAAAAATTAGCAAGACATCGATTTTTGTTAGATTAGATTTTTAATTTCAACCTTAGATTTTAATAGTCATATTATGGAGGTTTTGAGACAACTTCAGTCTTCGCGTGTGCAGACTCCCAAACGGTCGCGGCGAGTTAAAGTTATCACAATGTCCAGCACAGTGTGAATACGCTTAAATGTGGAAACTATAACATAGTAATAGGTATGTGAAGTGTTAGCCTTTATTAGAAATAAACCTGACGTTATGGATAATGAAAGTTTAGTAAGAATTTGTGAATCGGCATTATCCGAAGAGGATATTGACAGTGCAAAATAGTTACTGTTTTCGTCTGTGAAAACAAAAGTTACTAAGCTAAGCTTGTATCAAGACGTAAACAGACAAAAGAAAAAGATGTCGAATATATGCTGACAGTATTAAAAACAACTGAGCCTGATCAACTATTCGTGTGGCCTATAACTTAGAGAAATTGCCACTTTGACCATATCGACGTAACGATGTTATTAAAAGATTTATTATTGTTACGAGAAGAAATAAATCTGATAAAAGCAAAATATGAGATGATAGAAGAATTAGAAGATAAACAGAAGAGGGATAGAATTTCCTTAAATAGCTTAAAATAATAACTACTAAAGCTACTACTATAGCTTTAAATAATATTGTGACAATTTGTTAACGAATTTTTGAGATATATAAAATTAGTAGAGTAAGATTTTGTTGAGATTTACCTCATTGCCGTTTTTGCATAATGTCTGAATTGAGTGATCCACATTTTGGGCAATAACTGAAGACCCTTGAGAGTGACAAATTTTATACTTTGGGCTATTAGTATTGACTATTTTTGATTAAATAATGTAGGTAGTAGGTACAATCAGATTTTGTCATGAAATAAAAAAAGATCACTCAGTCCAAATGCACATGTTTTTTAGTGGACTTATCTCTGTTTGTAAAGAGCAGACATGGTTTTGCGCAGAGTGTGAGCTTCTGCCGAAGGATACACATACATTTGTTTGTCAGGCTAGCGGCTCTCGACTCGCCGTTGGTTAGCTCATTGTTTGATAACAAGCGCAGCCAAAAATCGAATTACTAAAGCATCAGTCTCATATTATGGGGTTTACCAATCTGTTTTGTTGAATGTAATTTAACTAAAATTAATCAGAGGGTATCAAGCCCTAATTCTCGAGTACTGCAATCAGAGATTAAAATTAATAGATTTTCCTAAACAATGTATATGTGTGCACATAAAATCTGTAATGATAAAGATCATTTATTATTAATTGTCAACTTGTATTTGGGTATTGTATCAACTCTCCAAGAGGGTGCCAAGTGTAGGTACATACGTAGGCAGTAACTGCATTAAGCGACAAAGATATGTTACAGGCTGGAATAAATATGACAGCGACGCTCATAGGGAGGCTCGTACATTTTATCAAACGTGGCTATCACATGGTGCACCCGCTCAGGGGACTTTGTATGAGAAAATGCGTGAAACACGAAGGGCATATAAAACTAAATTAAAATTTGTTCAAAATAATCAAGAAAAAATTAAATTAGATATATTGACAAATAGTCATTCAAAAAAAAATATTTGCAAAGTTTTGGAAGTCAACTAACAAATTAAATGTCAAGCCGAGTCTCCTTGCGAGTGTGGCAGGTGCTTAGTGAGCCGAAAGATATCGCTAAACTTTTTCAAAGACACTTTACAGTTCAGTCTCCCTTGCAAACAGGGCGGCGGGTGCTCGATGAAGGGGAACTATCGGGTTCGCGGGTGACATTACCGTAATGCTCTCAGCTAAACAGGTTGCTAATGTTATTAAGAAAATGACCAGAGGTAAGTCACCAAGCCACGATACCTCAGCGTCGAGCACCTGAAGCATGCGGGGCCACATCTGTATAGGGTTCTTGCTTTGCTTTCTAATTTATGTCTCAGTCACCGCTACTTGCCGGAAGACCTTATGCTCTCCCGATTATTAAAGACAGGATGGGTGACGCATCGGGGGTGTCCAATTACAGGCCCATTTCTTTGGCCACGATAGTCGCCAAGGTCTTGGACAGTTTGCTTGATCAACAGTTGGCTAAACACATTGATCTCCATGACGCGCAATTTGGCTTCAAACCCGTTTATCCACGGAGAGTGCCGGTCTGTGCGTCAAGCAAACTGTTCAATATTATATCTCCAGGAAAAACACCTGTATTTGCTTGTTTTTTGGACCTGTCAAGGGCCTTCGACCTTGTGTCCTACGAGGTACTATGGGACAAATTGCAGAATGAGACAACACTGCCAAATGAAATTACATCCTTGTTTCGCTACTGGTACTACAACCAGAGGAATAGTGTTAGATGGGCTCAATCACATGAGTATGAGCTGGAGCGCGGGGTGAGACAGGGGGGGGGGGGGTTAAGTTCGCCCCGCCTCTTCAACTTACCTATACATAAACCGACCGATCGGTGAACTCAGCAGCACCAAATTTTGGATGTCATATTGACGACGTTTGTATGAATAATATTAGTTATGCAGATGATATGGTGCTGCTGAGCTCATCGATTGGCGCTTTAAGAAGGTTTGTGGCGATTTGTGAGTCCTATGCAGTGGCCCATGGGCTCAGGTACAATGTCACGAAGAGCGAACTTATGATGGTTAAAGCGCGTGACATAAACTATTCAGATGTCCCCAGTGTCTCGCTCTGTGGCGCTCTTTTAACATGGATGACTAAATTTAAGTACCTGGGTCACTGGGTCACTGAGGATCTTAGAGACAATATAGATATAGAGAGGGAGCGCAGGTCGCTGGCCGTTCGATGTAACATGCTGGTTCGAAGATTTGCATGTTGTACAAATCAAGTAGGTAAAGGTAACTCTTTTTAAAGCTTCCTGCCAGTATTTTTACACGTGCAGTCTTTGGACTAGGTAGTTTTACGCAGAGGACATACAGCAATCTGCGTGTCCAATAAAATAACGCGTTCAGGATACTGTTGGGGCTGTCGTGGCGCTGTAGTGCATCCGGTATGTTTGCGGAGGCGCGCACGGTTAATTTTTACGCCATAATAAGAAAAAGGACCGCGTCCATGGCCGGCCGGTTGCGCGCCGCCACTAATAGTCGCAGAGATATCTTTACTGTGTCGCAGGCTTACTCTTGAAATCAATCACATGCGAGATCGGTGGTGTTGCATATGTAGTTAAGGATAGACAAGGAAGCACGTCTTTTATTTAGCAGTGGCGACGAGGATTAAAAAATAGTAAAAAAAAAACGTAATAGTAAAAGTTGGTTCGGTGCAGAATAATCAATTAATTGTGTCGTGTAAAAGTGGACAATCGCTACAATGTCCGTGGGCAAAATCAAAGACTTTGATGTGAAAACCGGTAACTGGTCAGCATACGTGGAGCGGCTGGAAATGTACGATCACCGTATGACATCGGCTAATTCAAACTCCAACGGCACGCGAGGAAGGTCACGCAGAGGCCGCGCGCTCGGTCCGCACGGCCACAGCGCGGGGGACGACGACGGGAAGCGCCGCAGGGGCGCAGCAGCAGCGGCACGCGGTACACGCTACCGAGGAAGCGCAGCTGACGCGACCTGCGACGTTGCCGGTGCAGCGCACTGGCTACGTGAACCAACAGCGGGGGACCGTGACTGCTCCGGGGAGGAACAGGAAGCGTCGGGGGATGACGAAGATGCAATGTACCAGATGTCTTTAGCAAAGTATAGACCGGTGTGTATGACTGTTAATATAAACAATAAACCCTTAAAAATGGAAGTTGATACGGGGTCGGCTTTATCTTGCATAAGCTATTCAACATACATTAAATTGTTTAAAGATTTACCTCTGGAAACATGTAAATTAAAGTTAAAATTTTACGATGGCTCTGCTGTTTATCCGATAGGGTACTTAGAAACAAATGTGGAATATAAAAACAAGGTGAAAAAGTTAGATTTATATGTAATAAATAAGGGTAGTACTAGTTTATTAGGGAGACAGTGGTTGTCTGAATTGTGTATAGAAATACCTAAGCTAAGTAAGTATACAGAAATAAATAATATAGTGACAAGTAAAAATAACTTGCTAAATGATATTATCTCCAGGCATGAGAAACTATTTGACGGCACATTGGGCAAGTATACTGGGGAAGAAGTCAAGCTGTATGTGCGGTCCGGAGCTCAGCCGATTTACTGCCGCGCGCGCCCGGTGCCGTAAGCACTATTCCCGCGAGTGGATGCTGAGTTGGACGCAATGCTGACGCGGCGTCATCGAGCCCGTTGACCGGTCCGACTGGGCCACACCGTTGGTTATAGCGAGGAAGGCGGATGGTGGAATACGACTGTGCGCAGATTATAAGGTGACACTTAACAAAGCTTTGTTGGTTGATAGGTATCCGGTTCCAAAGGTAGAAGATTTATTTAGTGGCCTGAGTGGTAATCATTATTTTACCAAGCTAGACCTATCACAAGCTTATAATCAGTTGGTTTTAAATGAAACATCTAGGAACTACACGGTTATTAACACACATAGAGGACTGTTTAAATACAACCGATTAGTGTATGGTCTCTCTTCGAGTCCTGGAATTTTTCAAAAACTTATGGCAAACCTCTTTAAAAACGTCCCCGACGTAGTAGTATTTTATGATGACATTTTAATAAAAAGCAAATCGTTAGATTCACATTTAAAAAGTGTGGAACAAGTATTTAGTATTTTGGAAACAAACGGCTTAAAAATAAAAAAAGAAAAGTGTGAGTTTATAGCTGACCAAGTGAAGTATTTAGGATTCATAGTAAATAAAAAGGGAGTTCGAGTAAATCCAGAAAAACTAAAACCAATATTAGATATGCCTCATCCAACTAATATATCGGAATTAAAATCGTTTTTGGGCATGGTTAATTTCTATGGGAAATTTATAAAAAATTTAAACACCCACATCAACCCTCTGTATGACTTGCTCAAAAAGGGAAGACACTGGAATTGGACAATGTCACATACAAAGGTTTTCAATACAATTAAAAAACTTCTCTGTAGTGCGGAAGTTTTGACACATTTTGATATGTCATTAGAGAGCATAGTAACATGCGACGCAAGCTCACGGGGGCTTGGCGCGGTGCTGGCGCAGCGCGCACCCGGCGGTGCCGACGACGGTGAGCGAGTGGTGGCGTATGCGTCGCGCACTCTTACCTCCGCAGAACAACACTACAGCCAGATTCATAAAGAAGCTCTCGCGATAATATTTGCAATGGACAAATTTCACCAATATTTGTTCGGGAGAAAGTTCACTTTACGTACGGACCATAAACCGCTGGTAACAATCTTTGGACCGCATGCCGGTATCCCCAACACGGCGGCTAGTCGACTACAGAGATGGGCTATTAAATTATCAGCATATGACTTCAACATAGAGTATATTCGCACAGACAAAAATACAGCGGATGTTTTGTCTAGGTTGATTAGTAAGCATAAGGAGGGGGTTTGTAGAGAAGAATTAGACACCCCAGAACAAACATATTTACATTTTGCTACAGAAGCGTTACTCTTAGACTCGCATAAATTAAAAAAAGAAACAGCTTCGGATAGTATATTAAACAGAGTAGCTAGGTATATTAATGACGGATGGCCAGACGATGTCGAAATAAGAGAATTAAAACCATATGTTAATAGAAAAAATGAGTTATACTTGGAATTAGGTTGTGTGATGTGGGGACATAGGGTCATTATTCCAAACACGTGCAGAGATAAGGTAATAACGGAGCTTCATGAGGGTCATATGGGGGTAGTGAAAACAAAAGCGTTGGCCCGGAGCTATGTGTGGTGGCCGGGCATAGACGAGGCTGTAGAAGCAGCGTGTCGTGCCTGCACCATATGCGCCGCGGTAGCTGACGCCCCTCCGGCGCACGCACCGCGCGCTTGGCCATGGCCGGACCGCCCTTGGTCAAGAATACACATTGATTTTTTGGGCCCAATAGTGGGGCAAATTTATCTTATTGTAGTGGACGCTCATTCAAAGTGGATAGAGGCAATTAAAATGAGTAGCACGACAGCAAAAGCGGTAATAAAAGAATTGCGGGAAATGTGGGCGAGATTCGGTTTGCCGAAACAAGTGGTTAGTGACAATGGTCCACCATTTTTCAGTACTGAGTTCAAACAATTTTTAAGCACCAATGGGATTGAACAAATATTTTCGGCCCCTTATCACCCGGCTTCGAATGGGGCGGCGGAAAACGCCGTTAAAATATGTAAACGCAATATTAAAAAAGCAATTAAGTCAAAAACAGACATACACGCTTCCTTATGTAGATTCCTACTAGCCTATAGAAATACACCACACTATACAACCGGCGAAAGTCCGGCAAAGATGTGCATAGGGCGTAATTTGCGCATGCGTCTAGATTGCTTAAAACCTGATCAGAAAGAATTAGTAAAGGCTCGCCAGAAGCAGGCGGAAAAATCAGCGGGGGGAGCGGTTAGACAATTTACATCGGGGGACGAGATCTGGTTTAGGGACTATCGGGGTTTCGATAAGTGGACGGCAGGAACAGTTATAGAGAGGACAGGTAGTACGGATTACAAAGTTAGATCTATCAATGGAACCGAAGAACACAGACATATCGACCAACTAAAGCTTAGAGTGTCAAGAGATGTAACTAAGGAAGTAAAATTAACACGTAATAATAGTGACAGTCACCCAGTACGCGAAAGACCTGTAAAACGATTCCGCCCTTCGCTTATTTTTCCAGTAGACAATGACCAACAGTCGGATACACCGGTCAGGGGGCCGAACCCGCCCGCGCGGTTAGTAGCCGAGGGCACATCACCAAAACCAACCGACGATAGGGACGCGGTGTTAACAACAACCCCGCATAAAACGTCTTGCGTGCCCAATGTGCAGGAAATAGACAATCATGGCTCGAACAGTAATGTACCTAATGAACCACCTAAGGTTCGGCGTGTTCGTAAACCAGTGAGACGATATGGTTTCGAGGACTGTTATGAGTAGAGATGGGAAAAAATATAAAGTTATAATTAATTAGGCTTTAGAAAAATGTTTGTTAAATTACGAATATGGATATTTGTAACAATCTAAGATTAAGTTAGTTAAGTAATTAGTTACAGCTGTTGTGATTGTGTTAGTGAAGTATTGTAGAAATTAAGGGTGAAGGTGTTGCATATGTAGTTAAGGATAGACAAGGAAGCACGTCTTTTATTTAGCAGGTGGGACTTCCCTTTGCTGCGGCACTGGGTAGAGATTCCCACCAGCTAAAGATGTATACCCTTTTTAAATTACTAACACTAGTCTTTAAGTAATTTAGTTATACTAACACTATGGACTTATGTCTGAAATAAAGAATTTGAATTTTACGATGTCAAAATAAAAGTTTATACGTATTTATAGCTGGGTATCTCAAATTCCGAGGTGAAACTATTAATATGACTGGAGTATTATTACAATCGCCGCAGGGGTAAGACTCGCACTACCAGTGTAAAACTTCATGGTACTTTTTACTATATTTATTAAAATTCATTATTTTCGCATCCTTCCTGGCCTTGTGTCCAGAGCCAATTAAGTCAAGACAGGAAATGTTACTCTCAAACAGTGCTTGATGTTGGATTTTCTAATTACTTTAGCTGTTATTGTAATATTATGAGAACAAAACTGAGAACTTGCCTGGTTTAATAACTTCTGTGCATATCCCATAGTTATGATAAGCATCATGGATTGTGTAGTCGTTGATGCCTGGTTTATCTACCCAGAAAGCCTTATCCCGTTGCACCATTTTATCTATGACTGAATCAGGCAGTTCACTTATTGTTGGTCTGCACATAAAATAAACATACTTAACAACATTTTATTGTTTGACTTGGGAACATTGTCTGACAACCAGTCATACCAAGGGGTATCAGTTACCCAGTAACTGGGTTGTGGAGGTCCGATAGGCAGTCGCTCCATGTAAAACACTGGTATTCAGCTGCATCCGGTTAGACTGAAAGCCCTAACCGGATGCAGCTGAATACCAGTGTTTTGTTGCGACCCCAATATAGTTGGGAAAAGGCTAGGCAGATAATGATGACTTGGGAACAAATCTACCAACCTATTGCTTATACTCACTAACTATAAAAGTGTTAGCAGCTTTTAAAACATAGGTAGGTACTGTTTCAAAAATCTTTTGTTTTGAGTAACAGGTGCCCAATCTAAAATCATTTGATAGCTCATTAAACACCAGTAGCGCACTAGTTACTACCCTCTTTTTTAAGGGTTACCTACTTGGAATCGAATGCCTTTAGATGAATAACACTTGCTCGAAAACGTTACGTTACGTAAACGTTAGATGGTCGTTCGAGAAATGATGTAAGATAATGGCCCTTCGCACTGTATATGATTTGAGACATAGAGAGAGAGACATAGTTATTCGAGATTTTGATGCATCGAGGGAGTGAACAGCTGTCGCGCTCAAAATTTATCGAGTTAACGTTTTCGAGCAAGTGTTATTCGATCTAACGGCATTCGATTGCAAGTAGGTAACCTCATTTTTAAATATTGATGGTCAATTCATTATTTTATGATAACCAAGAAAAATCTAGGATCAATACTGAATTTTTTTAAACATCATTTTTGTTTTTGTACATTCAAACAGGTGTGAAGGCTATAGTAAGTGCAAGCAAACTAAATCCCATCATATACATCCAATTCAGGTCTTTAAAATTTTCAACATTATTAAAAAACCAGCTTACACCGTTCATCATCTTTTTATAAGTTCTTGCACTTATGTAAGTAATTGAAGTTTTGAAGTAATTGAAGTGTCTTTTAGTAGCAAAAGGCTGAATGCCAAAATCTCAACATATTTGTCAATTCCCAATTGCATATTTTTTAGGACCTTGTTACGGCTGCTACTGAGTCACTATCAACTAACAGAATGCTTTTGTATTTAAGTATTCTAAGGAGTTTTTTGTTTCATCTCATATTATGCTAAGCCCTGTTAGATAGGGCAAAGCAGGGAGCAGGGTTAGTATAGTAGTATATGTATTAATTAATGGTTGTTTAAGATTATTTGTGTATTTTTTCTATGGGCCTCAGTTGCCTGACAATAAAATTTATTATTATTATTATTATTAAAGCAATTTCATAGGTTTATAAGTACTTACTTAACCTAAAAAATCTTTTTACAGAAAAGAGAACCTTCAAAATCTAAAAAGTCATAGACTACTTTAGCAAAGTACACACAGAGATTGAAAGTCCTCCAAAGAAGGTAAAAAACGAAAATGTCTTCTATAATATGATTTTATATTTCTTTTGGATTTGTGTAGTAATCAATTGCCTTGCTCTGTAATATTTATGTGAATAAACACTTTTTTCATTTTAATTTTTTTTTCATGTAGATTTCTTTGGTTTTTGTTGATTTTTTCGAAACTGCTGAATAAATTTCTATTTGTTGTCTTAAACCTTTTCCAGAATGAAACAAACACTTTTCTGAAAACTGCATCAAAATCGGTTCAGCCAAACAGGAGATAATCGTGGACAAACATACATACATAAATACATACAAACTAACATACGGGTCGAACTGAGAACCTCTTTTTTTTTGAAGTCTGTTAAAAATAGTTAAAAAAAGAATTTTGTTACATAAGATAAAGACCTTGCCGGTACTTCAACGAGTTCTCTGGTGAGTGGTACCAAATATTTGCCAATGCTGAACTGTGTCAATTGGGGAGCACATCCAGGTTTTAAAGCTTCATGTGTGGCCACCGTGTTAGTTACCCCGGTAATAGCAAATCTGTAAAATGTAATGGTCACTCATGAACATTAGTAAGTAAAATGTTGACAAACAAAGTGTTTATTAAGGTTTGTAATAGACACAAGTTAGTAGGTACTATAACATTTTGTGATCAAAGTTGTAGTCTTAGAATATATTGTATTATATTCAACAAATCAAATGCATCAAAACTAAACATCAATAAGACCAACTAACTGACCAGATGCTTATTTGTTACCTAAAAATAAACTGTTTACATTAGTAACTGTATTATCAAATTAAATTTAAGTGCGCTGTTAAAAATAACAATATACATGCGCCATGCCAGCTCCCGTTGCCTGGTACCGGCGTCTTCTACTAGGCAGCCAGGCAGGGGTGTGAAGAGGCCTTATAGAAAAAGGTATCCAGGTGATACGAGGCATTGTTTGACGGAAGTACCTAGGTAATTTAAACTTCAATAATATAGGTATATAGTTTTCAATTACGTGTTTGGATCATAGTCACTAAATTTGGCAACGTTACTTGGAGGAGCGCTTGGATGACCTACTGTTTCCATATCTCGGGTTTGGAATTTAGATTTCTATGTGAAATTGTTATACGGCGTCGTATAAAATTTGTCCCTAATCACTTGCTCTGAACCTGTGAACTACCAGACGGAATTGGCCGAATAATTATGTTGGTTACTTGACAGTTGACAGTTGACAGCTTTTAAGTATATTCTGTCAAAACGCGATTTCCCATATATTTTTGTATGGCAATAGTAAAATGTGTGGTGACTTTTTTGCCAACTCAAATAAGAATATTACTGCCTTTTCCGTTAGAGGCGCCACTGAAATATAACGTAAACAAAATGACAAAATAAGACTTTTTGTCTGTGAATTAAAATTTAAATTTAAATATTTTTAATTTATAAACACACATACTGATGCACTGCTACACTGATGCATATCAGTATTGTGCATTTAGATGCAAAAATGTCGGGGTTCATTTATTTCCTAAAGATCATAAACTTCGTCTTCTTCCTCTTTATGACACTCTTGTCAGAGCGGTCATCATGAGCTATTTGTAGAGGCGGATGTATGATGCGCCTCACGATTTCTCGCTGCGCGCACATTTGGTCATTCTGGAGCACTCATGCAATGGACCGCTCACTGCGGATTTAATTTGATCAGTCCAACGTATGGGGGATCTTCCTCGTGATTTGATGTTTTTCACTCTACCATGTACGGTTAGACGCTCAATGGGCTCATTATTTCGTCTTGAGACATGTCCGAAGTATTTCAGGATGCGTGTTTGGACGAACAGATAAACGCTGATGTTAATGTCGAGCTCTTGGGAGTGTGGAAATATTGGTGCGAAACTCGGTCCAAGACACCCCAAGCATTCTTCGCCAGCACCACATCTCCAGGGCGACTATCTTCTTTTTCTCCACTTCACGTAACGTCCAAGTCTCAGCAGCGTTCGAGATAGACGTAAGATTGGACTACATCGCCGTTCGCGATTCTAGCGACTTCGGGCGAATTTTGGTTTACGCGGTCTACGATCATCACCTTGGTCTTGTTACGGTAAAGCTTCAGGCCAAATTCAAGGCTCATTCACATTCTAAGCAATAGATCCTCCAGATGACTTGCGCTGGTAGCGAATAGCGTGGTATCATCGGTATATCGCAAATTGGCATTTTCATAACCACCTATTGAGACACCGTCTGTCCAGTCCTCCAAGGTAACACGCATTATAAGTTCTATGTAAACATTGAACAAGAGCGGTGATACTAAACAATCCTGGCGGACACCTGCACTAGTATGGATGTTGTATGACAAGATTTTATCGGTCCGAACTGAAGCTGTGCCGGTTTCGTATAGCTTCCTCAATAGATGCACCGGTTGTTTCGGCGTGCCCATTTACAGTAAAGCGTTCCACAACATTGACCATTTAGCCGAGTCGAACGCCTTGGAGAAGTCGACAAAGTAGATAAATAAAGGTTTGCTAAATTCTCGGGCCTTCTCAATTACCTGGTGAACAATTAATATTTGTTCCCAGAACAAGCCGGATTTGTGAAAGGTAGGGGCCTTTCATAAATCCGGCTTGTTCTGGTGCCACCTCCATGGACAAGAAAGCCTTCAGACACTGGTTTAAAATTTGTAGCAGTATCTTGCTGGAGTGTGAGATAAGTGCAATAAGGCGAAAGTTGCTACATAATATCTTAGTTGAGCCCTTTTTATGTTACGGAGTGACAACTGTGTGAGTCCAATCTGCGGGCCAGACTCCACTACTCCAGACATACTTACCTTGTTACAGATATCGAAAAAGATTTCAACTCAATACTCTCCAATGGCCTTAATAGTCACGATACAGATTGCATCTCTGCCTGTGGCTTTACCATTCTTAAGTGTTGGATGGCCGCGTTTACTTCCGACTTCAGAATGTCTGGCCCCAGTTCGTTAATTTTGGGTTCGGCTGTGGGATAATTTTGTGATTTAGGCTCATGAAATAAGGACTCTTCCAAGTAACTCTTCCAAGTCTCAAAGATTTGATTAAGTTCTGTCACTACGATACCTATATCGCTTTCAATTGCCCAGGTTTTGCCAGGGTAATGAAGCGGATCTTCTGGTAGAGGTCTCGTGGTTCGCAGCGTCCTATGTGTCCTATTTCTTCGCATATTTTGCGATAGTAGGAGTTCTGGTATCGTCGACATGCAGCTTGGATTTGAGTAGATATACTATTTAGATTATTTTATATCTGCACCTCTCACTTTCAAAGCACGTGCAATAGCAGCACTAGCAAAGGTTTCGCCAGTCATCCAGTGTTGTCTATTTCGAGCTATTTATGTTGGATTACTTTCTGCGATTGCACTAGTGATGAGAATTTTGGCTCGATCCCATAAAATGTCAGGTCCATCCTCGTCGCAATTAGAAACTTCCCAATATGACCAATTTCGTTCCACTGCCATCTTTAGCTTAGGGCAATCGTAGATGTCTATTCTCTTTTACATTTCTTTGTTTTTGGCCGCAGTAAGTTTCACTTTCAACTTCGAGATCAAGAGTTGCTGATCTGAACCACAGTCGGCTCCAGGTAGTGTGCAATAAGCTTCGTAAGCAATGGGAAATAGCCGTATATCGTAAAAACTTTAAGGCAGCTAAGCACTCAAGACCGTGTTCAGACTGTGTTCTGTGTTTTAAACTGGCTTGAATAATGAATTAGCTTTCTCTTCATTCTCATTATTGTGGTCGTGACAATGCCGCCATTGCCACGTTAGATGGCAATGCTTAAGATCTGTCCGAGATAAAAACCAGCCCTTGGATCACGGGAACCAATCTTTTGATTTTTTTTATTATTTTTTATTAGAAGTATATTAGCACTCGCACCCCTTGACTCGAGGGTTTCAACCCCAAACAGTTCGAAAATAAAGTTATCGCTTAAGGTATTATACTTTCGCCGTTTGAAGTTTTCTGCAGCCGCAGCAGCAGCAGCAGCACAGCACGCTGAACTACATCGTGTAAATATAAAATAAAGCTATTCTTTATGATAATACTTAATTACTTATATTACAACAAAACATTCGTAACGCAACTTCTTTAAAATAGGAATTCTACCGCGTTATTACTGTTTACATTATAGTCCGGTGGCGTCCTCTGAGACTAGATTTGCGTAAGCAACAATAGCTAAACTAAAATGTATTCATTTCAAAGCAGCATTTAAAAATCGAATTTTACAGTTATCGTGGTTTCAGGGTTTGTATCAAGAAGCTTACAGATAAAAGTGGAGGCAACACTCTAAATACCTAAGTGAAACCACCTGTGAGCAGACGCTCTCTTTCTGAATGTATACATAAGAACGAGACAGTGATAAGTGTTTTCTTTATCTTATGTATGCATTCAGAAAGAGAGCGTCTGCCCACAGTTGGTTTCACTTATTTGTTCAGAGTGTTGTCTCCACTTTTACCTATAAGCTTCTTGGTTTGTTTACTTAAAGTGTATTTTTTAAAGAAGTTGTCTTTTGGATTTTTTAGTAAAAACTACCCTGTTGAGTAATTCACGGAGACAATAAGAGATAGGCATAAAAACGATAAGCAAAATAATGAAGCAATGATATTTCATTTTAGCATTTATGTACGTTATTACTCATTTAATCATGTTTCAATCATTTTATTGATTCAGACCCGTACCTACGTAGCCGTTACGTAGGTAGGTATAATATTGTGACTTTGTGGCAAAGAGTCTATAATTAAGTGACTAATTTTCTAATAACCAACCTGCTTAAGATACAATTTGTAATCGATAAACGGACAATTACTTCACACAACTGATCTTAATGTTTGAAATGTGTGCGTTTGTTTACGTATGTACCCACTGTGATGTAAATTAATACTTTGTTTACTAGGCACCCGTTAAATGTAAATTAATTATGATATATCTGTAAATGGTAAAAATGGGCAACAGCGTTCTCTGTGCTTTTGTAACAACCATACTGCGATCGCCAACCCGCCTGCCAAGCGTGGCGATTATGGCAAAACCCCCCATTTCTTGGCGGAGGCCTATGTCCAGCAGTGGACGTCTTTAGGCTGAAATGATGATGATGATGATATCTGTAAATGCATAAGAATAAGTTGTTACTACCGCGACTTTTTTTTATTACTAGACTTCTGTAAATAATTTCATAGAGTATGTGATTTAGCTTGGCGCCGAGGGCACGTTTTTGCTTTTTGACGTGGCGGTCGAAAAGTCAAATTAGGACTATAACCAACCACATAACAGTTGCTAAAACTAAAAATCTGTTTTTATGTAAGTATCAGTCATAGAAATCTATTTTTTGTAGTGTTTTTTTTGTTACCTACCGTGTTCTTTCCCACAAAGGGGCAAAGGCCATGCCTCCCATCTTAAAACTTGCCTTCCTTATGTTTTTATGTATATTAATTTATTCTACAGTATATCGAGTCTTCTGGAATCTAATCTTATATTTTGCAAAAATTAGATTATATTATTAGCGATAGTTCTATATTGCAACGTCTGTGGTTGGAACACCGCTTGCTTGCAACAATAAGTATTCTGTGCTCGCAACTGCTGGCAACACTAAACACTACACTACAAGAGGTATAATATAACGTAAAATTAAATAAACGTAGTGAATATAAATACTCTGTGCAGAATACTGTATTGAATTACGATTATTAGCTAAAAAGTTGAAAAATATTAGTGAATTTTAGTGTGGTGATTGGTGAACGTTTAACGTTTGAAAATGTACAACTTCACTGTGAAGTGTGAACTATAAAATCGTACAACGCTGATAATATGTGACTCATTAACATTTTTAATAAATGTAGTAAGTTATTCAAAACAATGTCAAGGAATATTGTTTTCGAAGGGTGGTTGACAAAATCTCCACCAAACAGGCGTATTTGGCGAACGGTGAGCTCAACTTTAGCTTGGCATTTTACATTTGTTGACAGAGTAAGTGAATATCGAGTTTCAAACAAAATTGGCTCTAACCCTTTCAGATGAGATGCTACATTGATGACTATTTGTTTCATACAGGTACGTCTTGACGAATTTGTGTAGTGTTTTATTTTTTTACTACAGAAATGGCGCAGGCGTTGGTTTGCCTTACGGCAGTCGGGCGAGCTCCCTGGCCAATATTTTCTTGATTATTATGCCGATCGCAACTGCCGCCGTCTCAAGGGCACCATAGATCTGGACCTCTGTGAGCAAGTAAGTACAAAAGTGAATGGTCAAAATCTATACATAAAACAGCTATACAATTATTTATCTATGCAACAAATAAGTATAGGACCTACCAGATTTTGTGAGAACATCTGGTGGCTATGATAGATTAATACTTATCAATAAATCCCTTACTAAACATTGGGCTTGCCAATGTCAAATGCTAGAATCATCATTATTGTTGTACCCATAATAATCACCAATCCAAATGGATTGGTCTTCTGAGTGTTGTTGTAAGCAGATGGGAGAGTATGCTAGTGCCCACATCCTCTTGTTATAAACCCTGTTATCATTAATTTGTGAAAAAGAGATACTTTTAAATGCAAGGTTAGGAATATCTTGTGCAATAATGTGCTGTAAGCTTTTTATTATGGTACTACTAGTTTGTGCTTACAACCCCTCATTTAGGCCAATATTGCTATATCTGGACGAGGAGTAACAGATGCTTAAGATAAGCATATTAATTTAAACTTATGGAAAAGCAATAAAGATTTTGAATGTTAAGTGTGAGGAGTACTAAATGTTCCATTAAGCATTATGATGTACCTACAGTATGACATTTATGTCTACTTATAATTGTTGCATAAAGTTGGCGACAAGCTTCAAGGCTTCGAATGTATGATGAGTATACTGATGTTGTCTATGTCTTAGCTCCACTCCGAGTACCGAATACTTAAGTAAGACGGTTATGTTTAACAGTTAGATAGAATTGGGCCTACATGTCAACCAAACAACCAAAACACATGAAAATGTTAATGCTATTCAAACCTTCTTAAATAGACATAACTATAGAAAGATTATTTAATAAATACTTTGTTGATAATAAGAGTTATATTCCTGACAATTTAAGAAGTCCCATTTGACATATCGTCGGCCTAATTCGTTAACCTGCTAAATCCATTTTTTGGCAAAATTTACTTTTTATGCCAGTCAAAAAGTTCAGTCTAATATCTACCGTAACGTTTAAGGAATAACAGCGATATCAGCCTAAAAAGGTGACAAATGCTATGCCCGAAAAACTGCTTTCTGACCACCAGCCAATCTCCACAATGCAAACCTGCTAAATCCTATTGGGGCCTCAGTTATCCATTTTTTGGCAAAATTTACTTTTTATGCCAGTCAAAAAGTTCAGTCTAATATCTATCGTAACGTTTAAGGAATAACAGCGATATTAGCCTAAAAGGGTGGCAAATGCTATGCCCGAAAAACTGCTTTCTGACCACCAGCCAATCTCCACAATGCAAACCTGCTTTCAATTAATTAATCTATACACCATACTAAATTTAAGTCAAAAACTGCTATGTCCTCAAGCAAATTGAATCTTCACCTTGAAAAACTGCTAAATAATTGTTTTATCGAATTCTATAAAATATGTATAAGTTATGCTACTAATTATATTGTTAAAATATCAAGAAAAATTATAGAAACCAACGGGATTTTCAGAATTTTGATTGCTAAATTAATATAGATATTGTTCAGTTTTTTCTTCGTCCTGTAAACTATGAAAAAATGGACTTAGAAGGTTAACGAATTAGGCCGACGATATCATATTTGAATATGAATCAACAATTCATAGTTAGAGAGTGCATTTTTTTTAATATAAAGTTAAACTTGATGCTTACGAATGATACTCATTGTTATAGTGTGTGTGGGTATCATAGTAATTAGTTAGGATTATGAATTAAAATTTTTCAATTTCTTATGTATCAGTTCAAAAGAAGAAACGCCAAATGGGCCTTCTTACGTTGTCAAGAGATTAGTAATCAAATTTAATATCAACAAAGTATGTAATTTCAGTTGATTCGACCATTAACCCTAGATAGCTAACCTTCTGGCTTACCCTATTTAAGCTAACCATCCGTCGATACGAGGGGTATTTGAAAAACTATTTTATTTACTATGAAAAGTAAACGTAATCATCCTTGTAATAAAAAAATTAAAGGGGGTCTAGATTTATTTAACTAACTAACAAACTATGGGTGTGATTCTAAAGTTGAGAAGTTAGGGAGCTCAAAATTAAACAAAAATAACTAAAAGGAATAAGATTCGGGCGCCAGAGCTCACTAGGTAATTTAAAACAAAGGTAATCCGGGATAGCTAATAGGTAAAGGACAGGACTTCTAATCTAGGTCGGAGATTTCTGAAATTAAGCTGCAAATTCTTTATCAATAGCTCATTTATTTCTATCGCAGGCAGTGTGGCGAACACAATATTAGAAAGCCCCTTTCTTTTTGAAGGGCAGGTTGTTTTATAACTATTAAATTCTATAATTAAATTTTATGTTTAAGTTGTCAGTATTGCACGTTTTTAAGTGGAAACTACGAGAAAGATTTTAAGTTAACGTACCACAGGCTTCGAGAAAAACTTATTTAAATTAAACCTGATTGGAGACACGAGGTGAAGCGCATCAGCTCATCCATGATGAAGTTAAATTTTAAGATGAAAAGAATCCAAAGTATAAGTAAGAACGCCTTTGGGGCTGAAAACAAAACGATTTCCTTTGTTAGTGGAATTCACACGTCGAGCAAAATGGCGACGATGTGGTTAATCGGGAATTTTAAATTACTCACCGATCTTAACGAAAACAATGCACGCCAATCGCTCGTGCCATGAGCACAACCAAAACGCGATGGCGATATAGGTGCTGAAACAATGGAAAATCGACGAGGGTTAAGACACACGACCCCAAGTGTATGGTCAGCATATGGCGAGGAAAAATTCAACCAGCAAAATACTCACGATTTCCCAAAATATTACTGTTGCACGGCTGCTGACATCACTACCAAGTGATTCCAGCCAGGGGTGGACCCTTGAAATATTCCAATCTAATGATTGGCACGGAATAGAATATTATTCGTGCATCATCTTGGTGACTTCGGTCGGAAAGTGAAAATTACATATCCCAAACCGGAAACGTCAAAATAATCTGACAGACGGGGAAATAAGGTCCAACTGTCAAACTGATGGTCTATGGTTTTATCGATCACTCTACTAAATCCTAGCCAATCTATCAAATATCTAAAGTGTGTGTACTGCATTACCGTGAAAACTTCCAAAAAATGACGAGAGAGGTCGACACTATGTAGCGAGTAGAAAATACTCGTTACATTACATCCCTCCCCGAAAAATAAAAGAAAGGAACTTTCTTTTATTAGAAAGAAACAACGAAAAATGAAGTGAACAAAAAAATTCAATAACAAAAAACTATCATAGTGCAGTTAGGCGTCATGGCCACTGACTAAAACTTCGGTACTACAACCGATCAACAAAGCCAAACAACAAACAAATCCAAATTCAGTTAAACCCGAGGGCCGCTGACTAAAACTCTAACAAGACTAAACACTAAACAAATCTAAATTCAGTTAAGCACGAGAGCCGCTGATTAAATCTTGAACAAAACTACTAAACATTAAACACTAACTTTGAGTACAGTTAAGCGCTATGGCTACTGACTAACTTTACACTAATTTACTAAACTATCCTACACCTCTTAAGTTCAGTTAAGCACTATCGCCACTGACTAACTTCAGCCATCTTACTAAACTAAACCACACCACTTAAGTTCAGTTAAGCACTATCGCCACTGACTAGCTTCAGCCAACCTACTAAACTAAACCACACCACTTAAGTTCAGTTAAGCACTATCGCCACTGACTAACTCTACACATCTCTACCAACTAATCTGGAGTGCAGGTAGGCACTATCGCCGCTGACTATCCTCAACTAACCTACAGTTCAGCTTTGAGTACAGTTAGGCACCATAGCCTCTGTCTATCTCAGCAACAACCAATTAAAAATAACAATACCTAAACAAAAATTCTAGATAGAGTTGAAGGACTCTACCTAAAAGTATAGATTCCGATCAATAAAGTCAGACAGAGTTGAAGGGCTCTATCTAAAAATATTGATTCCCAACAAAAAGGTTAGATAGAGTTGAAGGGCTCTATCTAAAAAGGTTGGATAGAGTTGAAGGGCTCTATCCATAAGTATGGATTTCCAACAAAAAGGTTAGATAGAGTTGAAGGGCTCTATCTAAAAAGGTTGGATAGAGTTGAAGGGCTCTATCCAAAAATATTGTCACAGCAATAACCTGTAACAAACAAAAACCATATTGTGATCGGCGCTACACCACCGAACTTCCGAGCACAATAGTAAAAAGGTATGACGAAAGTCAAAATTCCACCTTGTGACTGGCACAGCAATGACCAACACAAGGGCAAAAGGGCAAATGTAAGCTGTGATTGGCTCTACTCTACCAACCTTCCAAGCACAGACAAACAAACAAAATATATTGGATTACCGAAGGGGAAAATCACAATACCTAAAGGCGAAAGCCAAGATGAAATCGAGGTCAAAATTTACACCAAGATCCAAAAACAAAGTACATTCTTTAACAAAAGTTTCAGAATGACCGCAAAAACAAGGTAGGACGTTCTATAACAAAAGTTACAGAATGACCTCAAAAGCAAAATCCGGTATGAACGCGTTACTAACTAAGTCAAATCCAAGTCTAGTATCGAAGAAATATCTAGACAAAAAACAACACTGTCAACAAACAGTAAAAAAAATAGAATTAAAATCAATAACTATTTAAAACTATGAGAGAAATAGAATGATTTTAATCTACAAAAAGAAAGATTACAAAAAACTTGAGATGAAATTTAAGTTTTTTTAAATCTTTTTAGGTAATAAAAAACCCAAAGTGTAAGGTTGTATAGGATCTTTCTCTTACAAAAAAAAATGTAAACAAGTAAAGGATTACCTTTAAAAAAGAAAGAAAGAAAAGATATAAGATCCCATACAATCTCAACAAACAAACAAAACAAACAAGATAAGATCCCTTGATGTGTAAAATGTATAGTGTAAAGAGTAGGTATTTCTAATTTAACCAAAATGACCTAAGTTTATTTTAGTAAGAATTGAATTGGAATCTAATAATTTGTAATGAGGTTGCCTAACATAATAATAACCTTCATACTACCATAACCTTTCATTCATCATTCTAACAAAGGTAGTACCTCACACAAAAATACTCAATACCAAAACCAAGTCTAAAAATTCCCCAAAATTAAAATTTAATAATATCTTTTACATGATAACGACCCACGGAACCCTTATTTAAATCTTTCAAAACATAAACGTTATCAGAAACTTTTTCAGTTATTTCACACTTTAAGAACTTAGGTGCAAGCTTAGCCGAAAAATAAGCAGGTGCATGAGATTGAACAAAACTTCTTCTCCACACAACATCACCCACATCAAAAGAAATGACTTTCCGACCCTTATTATAATAAGCGGCATTTCGCTTATACCCCTTTAACAAATAAGTTTGAACTTTAACAAAAATATCACTAAGTGAATTAAGAGAAACTGCATAAGAGTTTCTATTTGAAACCTCTAGTTGAGATAAATTATCAACAGAGTTACTAAAATGATGTAAGGAAGCATCTAAAACAAGTTCCCTACCAAACATAAGAAAATTAGGTGTAAATTCTGTAGCAAGATTTACACTATTATTTAAAGCTAATTGAACATTGGGCAAAAAACTTGACCAAGTCCTATGATCGTCTTAAACAAAACACGATATGCAAGTTTCGACTGTTTTATTATATCTCTCAACAGGATTATTTTGAGGTGTATACAATGTGTTATAAAATATTTTAGTTATATTAAAACCTTTCAAGAATTCTACAAAATGTTTTGAAGTAAATTGAGTTCCATTGTCACAAACTACTATTTTTGGACAACCAAACTTAAGAAATATTTCTTTTTCAAAATGTTTACAAATTACTCTAGTAGTTGCATTAATCATTGGAAAGAACCAGCAATATTTAGTAAAAACATCTACAACTGAAAGTATGTATTTATGACCAGAATAAGTTTTAGGTAAAATACCTATTATATCTACCGAAAGCATAAGCATGGGGCGATCAACCTTTTTAGGATTAATCATCGTACCAAAAGGAGGAGAAGTAGTATGTTTGTAAGCTTTACAAGTATCACAAGACAAAATGTATTGGTGAACATCATTAAACATACCTTTCCAAAAATAATGTTGTTTTAATTTCTTTAAAGTTTTATGAATACCTAAATGACCTGAATTTACATCATCATGATTTGACCTAATAGTATCTAAGATATTCTCTTTAGGAATAACTATCTTCCAGTCTAAAAGACTATGAGGGTTAAATTTATTTTTACAATATTTATACAAAGTGTTATTTTCGACTCTAAAATTCTTATACTTTCTAGGAGATTTCTGGCATTGAATAAATATTTTTCTATACCAAGGATCAATAATTTCATCATCAGGGGAGACTAAATTATCCCGAGTGGTTATAGCAGTGACTTCTATACGAGATAAAGCATCTGGAACTAAATGTAATGAACCTTTTTTATGAATAATATCAAAAGTAAATTGAGAAATTCTAGCAGCCCAACGAGCTAAGCGTCCACTAGGATTATTGAGACCTAGGAGCCATTTCAAACAAGCGTGGTCAGTAATAACAGTAAACTTCATTCCTTCAATATAAGGTCTAAAATGTTCTATGGAATCTAAAATAGCTAATAATTCGCGTTCTGTGGTACTATAATTTCTTTCACATTTATTAAGCGATCTAGAATAAAAAGCAATGGGATGTTGATCACCATTATCATCTTCTTGACTCAAAACACTACCTATGCCCACAGAGCTGGCATCACAATGCAAAAAGAAAGGTTTTTCAAAATTAGGACATTGCAAAACAGGAGAAGTTATTAAAGAATGTTTTAATTCTTGAAATGCATTTTCAGCTTCGTCATTCCAAGTAAGTGACTTTTTAGAATTTTTACTACCTGCTGTCAATTTAGTTAAAGGAGAAGCAATATCAGCAAATTTACAAATAAATCTACGATAATAAGAACATAAACCAAGGAAACTGCGAAGTTGTTTTACCGTTTCTGGGCGTGGGAAATTTTCTATTGTCTCTAATTTAGAAGGATCAGTATGTAAACCATTACTGTCAACAATGAAACCAAGATAGCGAAGTCTGTCCTTGCAAAAATTACACTTTTTTAAATTTACAGTTAAACCTGCCTCTTTTAATATACTATGAATTTTATGCAACTGTGCTATATGGCTATTAAAATCAGAATTAATACAGATTAAGTCATCTAAATAACAGAATACAGAATTATCATACTCTGGACCAAAAAGTTTATCTACTAGTCTCTGCAACTCAGCTGGTGCATTTGTGAGACCAAATGGCATGCGAACAAACTCGTACAGACCTTTTCCAGGTACTACAAAAGCAGTTTTTTCGCGGGAGGATTTTTCAAGTGCAATTTGCAAAAATGCTTTAGAAAGATCTATAGTACTAATATATCTAGCACCTCTAAGGTTATCTAATATTCTAGAAGTATAAGGAAGGGGATAAGAATCTTTAATAGTAACAGAATTTAAACGTCTTGAATCTAAACACAATCTAGTACCTCCATCTTTCTTTTCTACCGCCAATACGGGTGAACACCAAGGAGACTTAGAGGGTTGAATAATACCTTCTCCTAATAAAACTTCTACTTCATCAAAAAGTTCCTTTTGCTTAGCAGGACTCAGAGGCCAATATCTCTGTTTAAAAGGTTCACTAGTAACGTTAATTTTATGTTCAACTAAATGAGTAAGACCTAAACCTCTTTTCTCATAAGAAATATCTTCAAACAAAGCAATAATATTATCTAATTTTTGTTTCTCAGAAGGAGAAAGTTCAGAAATAGAGGTAATTGAACAAACTTGTTTATTATTTTCTGGAACAAGTATAATGTTCTTCCACAATTCTTCAGCTAAATGAAATTTAATCCAAAAGTCAAAACCTAAAATAATTAATGGATCAAAAGAAGGAATAATTAAAAACTCTACGGATTTAGTTATATTATCACAAGTTACTGGCAAATCCATGGCACCAACAATTCTCCGGGCGGAGCCATCCGCAGTGCAAGCAGCGCCACTAATAGGTCTAATTTTATAACCCAACTGTAAAAATCGTTCATGTGTATTTGAGCCTAAAATGCATTTATCGGAACCACTGTCCAACAAACCTGAAAAAATTTGATTACCAACAAAAAAAGTTAAAAATGGTCTAGCATCATTCTGTTTTGTAAATAGAATAGGAGCCGAACGATAAATATTAAAAAAGGTTTTTAAATAATCTAACCAGTTGGAAAATTCTTTGTCACGGGCAACATCATCAGGCTTGTGACTTCTAACAATTTTTTCACACATCGAGACGCTCGAAGTTTTATCAAAAACGTGGGCTCGATGCTGCCTAATCAGTTTTTTGACTCTTGCGAGTTTTTAGTATCCAAATTACAAACGTCACAAGTCTTAGAAGTGACCCCAGCTTTATGACACTTAAAACAAACAACACCTGGAATAGACTTGCAATTTCTATATAAATGTCCAGGTTTTTTGCATTTTAAACAAACTAAATCATTAGAAACGGCATTAGATTTAACAGAGGGTTTAATTGATTCTTTAAAAGGTTTTCTATTTACAACAACTTCTAAGTCTTTTACAAGTTCTAGAAATTGTTCGATTGAATCTATTTGTCTACGAAACAAAAAGGGTGTGTAAATTGGTAACATATTTTGTTGTATCACGTTAACTAAAGTGTAGTCAAATAAAGGTACTGAAAGACGACTAGCCATGTCATAAATTTCCGTAATGAAATCAGGAAGCGACTCAGACTGTTTCTGTTTCCTGGTGCGGAGCTCATTTTCTAAAAAGTGATCAAAATTAGGTTTATCAAAGCGCTTTAAAAGTGCAAGCTTAAGTTCATGCCAGGAAGAAATACGAATTCGAACAGATCTAAACCATTTGAGTGCAGTACCATCAAGCAAATCTGTAAAAGAACCAACCAGCAAATTTTCGTTGTAATTTCTATAAAGAAAATATTCTTCAACTTGTGTAATAAAATCGCGAACACAAGTTCTACCATCATAAATTATTTTGCTCTTTTTCAAATCAGGCAGTTTAGTAAGAGGAGGAAAGTTTTTTCGAATGTTTTCGTTAACAAGCGCATTCAAGGAATTGAACGAAGGCAAAGCTCGAGCTGTAAAATCCGAAGACGAATGTGCGATTCCAGATTCAAAAGGATTGCCAACATCGGTGGCATTAACCATCTCGTGACCTTTCTCAACAACATTAGCATCAGCAGCAGTAGAAGCTTCGACCTCAACCGAATCCTGAGGCGGTGGAAACTGAACTCCCTTGTCCTCCATGACTAACGAGTAACAAGGCAAATAGCAACGAAAAGCAAGGACTAAACTTTAAAGAATTTCAAAATAAATCAAAGTTTGAAAAATAAAATTAAAGTTTGAGGTTATGTAATTTCCATGAAAAATTGCTAAGTTATTTAACGTTAAAAAGTGCAATAATAACTCACAAAACGGCTTAAAATTAAATAAACTAGGTGCACAATAATGTACTTAATGTTTAAATTTAATTATTAACATAAAATGTTAACTTAGATATGAATTATATCACTGTATGAGATTTAACAATAACACGGTCTACACTTAACAATTGTTGGTTTTGCTAAGGAAAAAACATGTTAAAACACAAGAAAATAAACAAATTATCCAATGTAAAACTAAAACATTGTTTACAAAATACAATACCAAACTAAGTTACAACTTATGAGTCTAATTATTCAAAGTTTATAAACTAGATCAATTACAATGTAAAAACAATATGAAATACAATATGAATACTAAATATTGTAAACAATAGACTCATTAGTTAAAATATAAATTAATTTAGTGTGCAATACTGACTGTACTCACCGTACAAACCATGCTTCAGTCCCTGTTCTAGTGCGACAATTGTAATAAAGAAAATTAAAGGGGGTCTAGATTTATTTAACTAACTAACAAACTATGGGTGTGATTCTAAAGTTGAGAAGTTAGGGAGCTCAAAATTAAACAAAAATAACTAAAAGGAATAAGATTCGGGCGCCAGAGCTCACTAGGTAATTTAAAACAAAGGTAATCCGGGATAGCTAATAGGTAAAGGACAGGACTTCTAATCTAGGTCGGAGATTTCTGAAATTAAGCTGCAAATTCTTTATCAATAGCTCATTTATTTCTATCGCAGGCAGTGTGGCGAACACAATATTAGAAAGCCCCTTTCTTTTTGAAGGGCAGGTTGTTTTATAACTATTAAATTCTATAATTAAATTTTATGTTTAAGTTGTCAGTATTGCACGTTTTTAAGTGGAAACTACGAGAAAGATTTTAAGTTAACGTACCACAGGCTTCGAGAAAAACTTATTTAAATTAAACCTGATTGGAGACACGAGGTGAAGCGCATCAGCTCATCCATGATGAAGTTAAATTTTAAGATGAAAAGAATCCAAAGTATAAGTAAGAACGCCTTTGGGGCTGAAAACAAAACGATTTCCTTTGTTAGTGGAATTCACACGTCGAGCAAAATGGCGACGATGTGGTTAATCGGGAATTTTAAATTACTCACCGATCTTAACGAAAACAATGCACGCCAATCGCTCGTGCCATGAGCACAACCAAAACGCGATGGCGATATAGGTGCTGAAACAATGGAAAATCGACGAGGGTTAAGACACACGACCCCAAGTGTATGGTCAGCATATGGCGAGGAAAAATTCAACCAGCAAAATACTCACGATTTCCCAAAATATTACTGTTGCACGGCTGCTGACATCACTACCAAGTGATTCCAGCCAGGGGTGGACCCTTGAAATATTCCAATCTAATGATTGGCACGGAATAGAATATTATTCGTGCATCATCTTGGTGACTTCGGTCGGAAAGTGAAAATTACATATCCCAAACCGGAAACGTCAAAATAATCTGACAGACGGGGAAATAAGGTCCAACTGTCAAACTGATGGTCTATGGTTTTATCGATCACTCTACTAAATCCTAGCCAATCTATCAAATATCTAAAGTGTGTGTACTGCATTACCGTGAAAACTTCCAAAAAATGACGAGAGAGGTCGACACTATGTAGCGAGTAGAAAATACTCGTTACATCCTGTTATTTTTAATGACAGAATGCGTTTTCCAATTTGGCCTTATTTATTAACTTTTATTATTACAGTAACTTTTCTTAGAACTTAAAAATAAAGAAATATTTTCTAATTAAGAACTTTAACCTACAAAATCAATTCTATTTTTAGTCATGCGCTTCTTCTTGTAGTGACTCTTTCCACACGTCTTAATATTCCGTTTCTTTTTTCTCTTGAAGAAGTCGATGACTCTTCTTCATCAAGAGAAGCTTGGCCAGATGGCTGCTGGTCTTGACTGGTGGTTTGATAATCTCCTCGTAAATTTAATTTGTAAAGAACATGTCAAAGCAAGATAGATCACCTGTTAATCCTCTACATGAATGACTAGGTCCCCTTGAAGTAACTACGCACGATGTTTCTCGCCGAGATTCTGGTTGAAGGGTTCCCTTTACTCGTAGACCAAATGTACCGATTTGTACCTCGTATGTTTCCTTGAGGCAGTTGTATGATACTGTTTAGTGAGGCTTCCAGAGGGGCAGTATCTGAGTTACTTGACATAACTCATTCCACGGTTAATGGTACGTCATTTGTGTGCACTTACATGTCTTTCTTCGGCACCCGATGGGTCATAATTGGCATCACTTTGGACGTCCACCACAAAATCTTTGGTCTCATTGGCAGAATCATCATCAACAACATCGTCACTAAGCTTTTGGGTTAGCAGGTTTAATATCTTATGAATGCGCCCGAGCCGCAGGCGAAGGCGTAATGGAGCCGAAATAGTAATGATATAATGCTCATGCGTTTTAGACGACGTTTTTAACACACTAGTAAGGGAATAAACAATAACATGTCTTAAACTTTAGATTTTTGGACAAAGTTTTGCAATATGAGTCAATTTACGAGCAACTATTTTTTTATAAACACAAAATGGGCATTGAGATGAAACGGAAAAGTGTTATTTTCGTTTCGTAATATTTTAATTATGCGGGGGTTTAAAAATATGCTAAGTATATCAATCTGCTCCTGGTAATGTGTTCTTCACATTGGAAAATATTTTAAACCCTCTAAATTACTTTATTTTTTCATACAAATGAATGTATGAATCTCGCCATGATTCTTTCAAATCCAGTATATCTAAAAACTCAAAATATTTGTCAGTCGCTTATTTATAAAGATTTCCAGTAAAAGTTTCATAGATGAGCGGCTAATATACAAAAAGGGGATCTTACTCGTATTCATAGTTGTTAAATTGTTTATAAAAATAATAATAATGTTGTTGACGATTTTGATCTCAAACAAATAAATACCTACTTAAATTAATAAATATTGTTTATTTAGTAAAACCATAGGTGTCGCGACAATGCCTTTGACAACGTTGTAGGCATTCACCACTGTATATTTTATACTGTGTTAGTATGTAGTGAGAGTATTTTTAATGTTTTTCGTAAACCTTAGCATATTTTCAGCATAATATTTTTTTCTCGAGTTGGCAACACTGAATAATTCAGTTTGGTGTGACCACAGCAGGTAACACACGTATCGTATCGACTTTTAAGTTTTGTTAATTTTCTGGAACTATTATTAGATACCCCTTTAAATTGTTAAAACTGTAGTCCATATAAAAAGGCAATAGTTCTAGTATATCAAGAATCGTATACATTAATAAAATCAAGCAAAAAAATACAAAAAAACATGCAAAACAAAAAAAAATGTGATAAATGAATTCTTATGAAGAAAAGAAGACTTAGTTAGGGCTTTGATAAAGGAAAGCTTTTTAAAAAAGGACAACCGCCTTCAAAAACTAAAAAGTGAAAAATAACTTTAGCACAGAACACACATTGACTTTAGTTTCGAAATTCAGTGGCTTTGTTCTGTTTGTTGTTTTGTATTGCCACCGACTTCCGAAACTAAGTCGACTAGACTAGACTAACTAATTTCTTGAATCCATTAGACTTCAAGAAATGTGGGCACCATTCACCCATCAGACTTCAACTCGTAGTAAATATGAAAATACAAAAAACACGCATTATTATCATGCCGAAATATTTCTAATCACATACATTTACAATACACCTAGCATCAACTGTCCATCATGACAGGCCTAAATAACCATGGCAACTATGCTGTATAACACCCAATAATTAATAAAATGACAAATAATACACAACCTAGAAATATTATTGACAAAAAGTTTCTATTTAAATATATTTGTCGTAACCCATATATGTCAAGAATTATTATAAACAAAAAGTTTAAATTCAATTGTATCCATTAAAATTATTTCCTTATACTTATGATACAAAACTTTTTAGAGCTAGCCATTAAAATTAAAATTAAATCATCTTTCAAAAATTGACAATAATATAATTTACATAAAGGAGAGTTCATACTACCGAATATTTTCTTCATCAAAGCTAGTCGTAATAAATTATTTGAAACCGACTTCGACGGAATGAGGTTCTCAGTTCGACCTGTATATTTATTAATATATTTTATTTTTATTTTACTATTCTTTGAACCTAATAATGATTTCAATTTACTCCGTTTTATATATTTTTTTATTACAGCAGGTTGCGGAACCATATTATATAACTTCACATCACGCGCGACCTTACTATTCGCTTCAATAAAACTTTGGCTATCCGAACCTACATTATACACGCCTCGCGACGACTTGACGACAATATTCTCTAGTAACACATTTTGGTTAACCGGACCAGCATCATAATCAATTCGCGACAACTCGACGACAACATTTTCCTCCACCTCAACGAATGTCTTAACACTCGTCTTGCATTCTACCATCACCAAGTTCTCTTCCTGAACGTCAGTGACAACATTATCTTGTACCTGCTGGTACGAAACATCAACTATTTCTACTTTCTGCAATTGATCATCGCTACTATGATCGTTAGCGATGTCATCATCATGTACCTGATGGCACAAATCAACCACTTCTTCTTCTTTCGGCACCTCGACATCAGGTTGCTCTGAAAGATTTCTACTTAATAAAATAATCGGACCGGACTGACCCGATTCATCCTTCTCTTCCTCGTACTCTAGGGGGGATGAGACCGACTTCTGTGCCTAATTTTCATCTAGGCTGCTCTCTATACAGCTAGACTCCGCAACAACATCATCTTCGATACTGCCTGCTCGGCAGCCATCTTTTTCCTTTCTAAGGGGAAATAAACTATTTATATCTACAGACTTAACAACTTTCGCCGGTTCCACTACTGGAATTACGGCCTGCTGCTGTAAAAGTTGCCGCTTCCTTCTAGCGGGCCATCTCCCAGCGAATTCTTCCCTTATTCTGTCGCTCAAATCTGTGTAATTTAAATTCTTATCATATAATATACAGCGATACAGTGCATGTGCACAGGGGCGTGCACAGGGTTTTGAGACAGGGTAGGCAGAAATTTTTAAAAGTTTACTTACCAAACAAAAACACCTACCTACTGCTTGTTTGTTTTGGTTCGTCGCTATTTTTATCACTAAAAGAGTTTTAAATACACATGATTTAAAATTTTCTGTACACAGACACCTATTATCACCCATCTCTCACCTATTATTATCAACGTTAAAATCGTAAATATAGATACCAGAATAAAATTATATCACAAAACCACACAAACCATCAAGACAACAATGGCCGCTCATAACTCACGTAAAAATAAAAAAAATAATACTATAAAAACTAATAGTGCTTCATTTAGCGCTAATATAACCAAAAGATGCTACTTTTGAAAATAGTCGCAGATCCTTGTGTAGCCAACTTCGGTTTTAAGACCCCGCAATTGGCTATTTGAAACCACCAATCAATTGACCACCAATCAAAACGAGATTTCTCCATAGATTTTTTTATGACGCGGCCTGTGACGTCACTTTTTTACCAATTCAATTGACTAACTATTCAATGATTTCAAAGCAACTTAAAATCGAATTTTACAGTGAATTGAAAATTAATCGGGTTTTCCGGGCTAAAATAAAGTGTAATAAAAGATATGTTGTATTTTGGAATTATTGGTTAATGGTGTCAACAACCCTTGTCGAAAGTGTAAGTAAAAGTTAAAAAAGGCAATGTCTACTTTTGACGTTTGTGTGCGTTATTTGTCTCAATGTGTGCCAAGTATTTATAGAAAAAGCACACCATTGTAGTCACGTAAATACGTGTCTGTCACGACGCACACATATAATCATCCAGAGACTTTGTGCCTTTCCGTTGGCGGGTGCGGCGCTGGTGCAGCGCGAAGCGATTATGGTCGAAATGCGCGAAGGTATCAATGAGACTTCATGATTCCACCGTTACTCGATAGGTGGAGCTGATTTAAGATTTTCTATTTTTCGTTTTTGGTATAATGATGGTAATTACTCGTGCATAAAATATTTGTTATCAAAATAAAATAGTAGTAGTATTTTATTTCGATAGTAGTAAGTTTTTTGTAAGGTAGGCAATGACTATTTGCCTGTATGAACCGCACGCCACTGCATGTGCAGTGCCTAGCAAAAAAGCTGGCAAAATTCCTGCGTAATCGCATGGACGCCAATCTTTACGGACGGCAACCGCTTCAAACTCTTCGATAAAATCACCGAATTCCAGACCCCTATCGCCATAATAAAAGGGCATATTTTCACCCGGAAAAATCTCACGACCAGAACAATGATACATCGCGATTTATACACCAACACTTAATAAATTGACACAGATACTTCTCTTTTAGGCGATGCAAGAAAAATCGCTCGTCTGCAGTGCCCTTAATGACATCCAACGCTTATGCGTATAATTCTTCGCTGCTTTAACAGCTATCTTCAATCTGGCCCTATTAATAGGCCCTCCAGCTACCTCTGCTGGAATATTAAACGCTCTGGGGGCGATCACTCGCTTTGCGCATCTGAGAAATAATAGTCCTACCACGGCGCTTCCGCCAATTATAAGGACCGGGAGTCTACGTACTACAAATCAAACGTAGGAATAACTTTTAGAAGACTATATTATTATCATTAACGAGAGGTAAGATTTACAAGACCGCAGCTCTAAGCCTAGCTGTCGGTCTCACTGACATCACTTGTCATAGTATAAAAACTATATTCTACATCATTCAAATATATTCTAAAGTATCCAGAAAGTTCTAACCATAGACTAAATAGTTATGGCTTTATTACATAAAGCCTCTGCTTTACAAACTTTACAGTACTATGCTGTGTGATAATACCTTCCGACTCGCTACATGCCTGCGTCTGGGCGCTCCATGCGGGGCTCCACATCGCTGTCAATGTGGTGAAGCTGTCGACTGCCTCGGACATCATGGCCTATCCTGCAGTAGGAGCGCAGGCCGAATGGCACGGCATGCCAGCATCAATGACATCCTCCGTCGTGCTCTTGCCACCGCTGGGGTGCCTGCTATTTTAGAACTCAATGGCTTGGCACGCGACGATGGGAACATGGGAACATGGGAGACAAGATGGGATGACCATAATGCCTTGAAAGTTGGGTCGGCCTTTGGTGTGGGACGCAACATGCGCCATCTCAACTTCCTAGCACAACATGTTGTGCTGGGGCGGCTGCTGCAGGTGCCGAAAACCTCAAACGGCGCAAATATAATAGCCTTCTTGGAAGCTATATATTTGAGCCGTTTGGGGTGGAAACTCTAGGGCCATGGGGTCCGAGTGCCCATATTGTTTTTCGTGACATCGCCAAGCGGCTGGTCGACTCTTTACGTGACCCGAAGGCTGGTCTATTCTTGGGTCAAAGAATCAGCATTGCCATACAACGTGGCAATGCTGCCAGCCTGTTGGGCACGTGTCCCGTTGACAGCGATGTGGACGAGTTTTTTGATGCCCTTTGAGGAGCTCCCCTGTCTTTTTCTTGGAATTGTACTTAATATTATTAGATTTTTAAGATGTGTATGTAACTAAAATTGTAATTTAATATTTTTTCTATTTTTAATATACAATATATTGTATGTGTGAACTGCATTAAGATTTTCGCACAAAAATAGAAAAAAAAAACAATAAATTTTGGGGGTACCCCGTACATAGAACTGAAACTCAAATTTTTTTTTTCATCATACCCATACGTTATCTATGAATAGGTCTTCAAAAATGATATTGAGGTTTCTAATATATTTTTTTTCTAAACTGAATAGTTTGCGCGAGAGACACTTCCAAAGTGGTAAAATGTGTGTGTGTCCCTCCCCTGTAACTTCTAAAATAAGAGAATGATAAAACCAAAAAAATTATATGATGTACATCACCATGTAAACTTTCACCGAAAATTGGTTTGAACGAGATCTAGTAAATAGTTTTTTTTAATACGTCATAAATCGTAAACCGCAATTTACCTTTCATTCAATAAACTCAAATATAAAAATAATACACTTTTATATTATGTTACTTGCTGCTACGGAACCGTTCATGGGCGAGTCCGACTCGCACTTGGCCGCTTTTTTTTACCACTTATCATAGAAATCACATGGCATCTCTACATTAGTAGTAAAGTTATAATGATTATTTTTCTTAGTATAAAACATTTTTTAGGGTTCCATACCTCAAAAGGAAAAAACGGAACCCTTATAAGATCATTTTGTTGTCCGTCTGTCTGTCTGTCAAGACCCTTTATCTTGGGAACACGTGGAGGTATCGAGTTGAAATTAAAATCACATACTTAGGTCCACGGTCCCTTGAAGCTGTGCAAAATTAAACTTCTAAGTTAAAGTGAAAAAAAGATACGGCCGTTTATGTCGCAAAACATTTACATTTCAACACCCAAGGGAATCAAAACTTATAGGGTACTTTCCGTTGACCTAGAACTATGAAATATGGCAAGTAATATTGTCTTATATTATAAATTCAGAAAAAAGTCTGAAAACTATACATTTATAATTGAATCATAAAAAATATATTCTTTATTTATAACGAGCTTTTATCCGCGATTTGGTCCGTGTGAATGTCGGTTATCGCGGATGCAGCCAAAGTCCCGGGTTCCAAAGTACCCTATGTGTTTTCCCAGGATTCAAGCTATTTTCATACCAAATTTCATCAAAATCGGTTCAGACGTTTCATCGTGGAATTTGTACGGAATCCTCGGTGAACGAGTCCGACTCGCACTTGTCCGGTTTTGTTTTTAAAGTGTCATCTGTTAATTTAATGTCGAACATTAATGCTTTTAGCTTTTACTATCAATGTGTTAAATTAGTTAAAATGATGTACTTCAATGACATACAATGCAATATTACGTGATTTTAACCTCCCTAAAATATGGAACTACATATTTCGAAAAATAAAATAAATCTATGGAACTATACCCTGTTCACAATAAGATTAGACATTTACTCAAACCTTGTTTACAGTCCGTTCAACCGATTTTGACTTCTATTGCGTTGGTAGCATGACAAATGGCAACTGCAGTAAACAATTGTTATTGTAACCAATTTTTTGCCTCTAATGTCATCCTTAAGCCTACGGAATAGAAGTCAAAATCGGTTGAAGGGACTGTAAAAAAGGTTTGTGTTTATGTCTAATCTTATTGTGAACAGGGTATAATTGAAATTTAAAAACAAAACCTTGCCACCGTTCCCGTTGCCGTTGCGTTGCAAAATTAATATAAAATAAAAGCAACAAACCTCTGAGACGTGGAGTTCCGGACACCAGCCCGTCATACTACTACTACTACTACATTTATGTTTCTTAAATTCCACTATAGACTGCTGTTATTGTCTATATGGAATGCTTGATCATTATTTTGCTGATAGCTTGTAAAATCATGCAAATCAGAACATGCATCAATGCTTAATATTTGGCTAAATAGGCACTTATCAGTCTCTGTGTGTGGTCAGACATAGCCATAACAGTTTCAAGTGTCATGACATGATCAGTTTATTTTCTAACCCGCAGCTTAAATATAACATTAACCAGAGTGATCTTTTTCTCTTAATTAATTTTATCAGCTAAGTGCAGGTTTATTTTTAATACCAACTTAAAAAAAAACGGTTTTAAATATGAAACCTAGTGTTTGTGTGACAAAAGATTTAGGCAAATAAAAAAAAAGTAAGTAGGTAGATTATAAATATGAAATATCTATCAAATGCAATATTTTTTGCGTTGATGAGTAACAGTTACACTCAGCGGCACAGAATCTTGGCCAAGCGCTTATCACGCGATAACAAAAACTTGGTGTTTCCAATGATTGTCTCTTAAGAGGATAGGTTAAAAATGTTTACTTCGTTCAAGAGGGTAATTCCTTATGTTTCACTATAGTATGACGTTTAATTTTTACTTAACCCTTCAACCGCCGTCAATGTAATATTACGGGTTCTGAAAGTAATGCTCGACTCGCCACACACGTAATATTAAGTTATTTTATTGAAAAAGTTTTTAATGGTGCGTACCTATATATTATAAAACGTTGTAAGGTAACATGTTTTATTAATGAGTCACAGCATAGCCAGCATTGATTGTTAAAAAAAAATGTTGGAACCACATGGACAATGAGTTTAGGTCTTCTTGGGCTTGATGTCAGTTATAGAATCACCAAAATAAAAAAGGCAGGTATCGTCCACATATAGCGAAATGTGCCCGTATATTGGAACTTTATGGATGGAGTTTATATATATTAAAAATAATAGTGGATCTAACAGTGATCCCTGTGGAACACCAAACGTGATATTATGCGGTTTACTTTGGTATTCCCAAACTTTAACCACCTGGAGCCTGATATTTAAATATGATTCGAACATTTTATATGCTACACCTGATACACCTATGTCTTTTAGCTTTTGAAGTAGTATAGGGTGGCTAACTGTATCAAAGGCCTTTTTAAGGTCGATTAATGAGCCTAGCGCCATGTTTTTTGATCAATGTTCATTTGTATTTTCGTAATTAGATCTGTAGTAGCTGACAGGGTATTAGAATGTGTTCGAAACCCATATTGCCTTTCAAAGAGGAAATTTATTGAGGTGAGGTTTTCATCTAGGCGTGTGTAAAGGGCTCTTTCAAATATTTTAGATTAATCGGAAGGACTTAGATAGGTCTATAGTTATTGGGATCCGTTTTGACACCTAATTTGTGGATTGGAGTGACTTTAGCTACCTTTAATTGATCCGGAAAGGTTCCACTGACAAGATGGATGTTTGTACAGTCGGTCCATTTTTTTACGATTAAGTCACTTACGCACTTGACGACTGTGGGTAGTTATATCATCGATACCGGCACTACAATTCGGATCAAGATTCTTGATTATTTTGGATACTTCGCTAGCTTGGCATCGTGTAAAGCTTGTGAGTTCTTTGTTATATGGTTGAGAATACTTTCGCATTTATAATATTAGTATGTATGTTTGTCCACACGTTTCTCCGAAATTATTAATCGGGTTGTGACACGAAGTAAGTATAATAGAGGAGATGCCCATAGCACCGGTGCACCGTGACACGCACTGGTGCAATGACGTCATCGAAGTGGGCGTGGCTTCGGTCATTAGATCTATAGCCGTCTTGTGCACCAGACATTTCGGACATTCCAGTTTTAATCATTTTTTTGATTAATTACTCTATTTATAAAAATTAAAACATGAAATGTTATGTACTTAATTGCTAAACCTACACCAATAAACGTTCTGATGCCACTTATAGCCTCTTATCGCACCGGTAGGCATTTTTTTGCGTAATTCATCAGCAAAGTTCTAGAAAAAACCGATATTGTCATAGATATTCTACTACTCGAAACAAGAGGCCGCCACCTTTTCGGTAAAGAACTATATGAAAATATAATTATTAATAGGTTTAAAATCATTATGTATGTTTGTAAATACATTTTAGACAATCTTGATCCTTTTTTGTCGACTAAAAGTAGTATTCTTGTTTTAAATTAAAATTTTCCATTTCTAGTTCCGTATGCCATCTACTGTGAGGTAGCGAAACAAAAATACCAGGGTTATAACTTTATAATTTAATTTTCCCCATCTTTTTTTTTAAATTTAATGACCCTTGTTGAAATAAAATGGAGGCCAAAAAGTTCCTTGATTTCCGGCGCAATTTCGTTTTAGGAAATAGACGTTTTGATTTACATAATTCATTTTATATTACAATAAACTAACTGATTCACCACTTTATAGTGCGCTCGCCAGTTGCACAATCATATAACATGAAAGCATGGTGCAAATGCAGCTTATAATATTAAATCAAAATTAAAGAAGCGTCGAAGCGCCGCCGATAGCACTGCTTACCTATAATTTACTTTGCCATGTTAAATTGTTAATTATCAAGAAATATTTTATTCGGGAAACTATATTTAATTCTAAATCCCCGAATAAAAATAAAAATCGTCGTAATCCATAATTATTTTGTCTAGTGTGTGGTATGTCATTTTTCCCCTAAAAATGGGAAAATCAATAAAATTGCAACATTTCTGAATTGACAAGCAAAATAATGGCAGGGCCGTACTTAGAATTCAATAATTTTTCGGCGACGATTATAAAGGTGGCACAAATATACATGTATATATATAAGTGCATCGGTTATAAGGATCAGAATCGTTGTGTTTAATGATTTAATTAGTTAATTAATTACCAACTGATTACTTTGAGTTAATTACGATGTAAAATTAACGTTAAACAACATCTTGAGTACACGTGCACGAACCTTATAAATACGGCCGCACGCCAGTGCTCAGGGCATTCAAGCTTGAGCCGCCGGTCAGTGCGGACCTCTCTAGACGTGGTTATACTGCCCGTTGAATAAACAAAGTTTGTAACAAATCGTGAAGTTTTCATTTAATGACCATAAATGAGTGATCATCATGACGACAACATTTGTGACGTCATCTATGTTGACGTCACCCTTGTAAAGAACGCTACGTAGGTCCCTACCCCGTCATATATAATATAGTTTGCTTACATAAAAAAAAAATATTAGAATTAAAAACTTGTTGTATTTTATTCTTTCTTCTTTGCATAAGTTTATTTTAATATTTAATTGTATACTTATGCAGCCAGTAACAACAACAACAATTAACTAGATTCGCTGTGTATTATACAGCACTTTAATTGCGTAACATTCGGGACACACCATCCCCTTTATTTTCACAACCCATGTTTATAAGAAAAATCCTTGCAAAAAATAAAAAGGTACTAAGTTCGTCTCTGTGTTGCGAATACATATTGTCATAGAGACATCTGGCATGATATAGCTAAACCACGTAGAAAATGACAGCTTTTAGCTTTTGCTATTCATCGCTAGGAAAAAAGGCGGGGCTTGAGTAGATGTGGGCAGGGCTAGACCTGAAGTGGGCAGGGTTTAGCTTGAAAAAGTGTCACGCATCTTTCTATGGGAAAATTCGATAACGCCATCTCCTCTGTTATACTTACTTCGTGGGTTGTGACCATTTTTCATTGGCTTACATTTACTTCAACTTGGGGAAAAGTGTAAGTTTCATTAAAATCGATTCTGCAGTTTTCAAGATATGGACGAATACGTGTTAGTGTGACGGTCTGACTTTTTGATGAGACGAGCTACGGGTGTAGTGTCAATAGGAAAATACCAGAAAAGCTTAGTCGAAATTTAATTCTTATTGAATGGATAGGGCAAGTCCCAGGGGTGGTCACATATGAATTTCGTGAACATCTGACGAATAATGACAAGCTTTCTTCAGTACAATCGATTTGGTTATTGTACTGAAGACCAAAGATAATTGCTGGCTAGTTACCAATCCGTGGTCAACTAACCATGGACTTCGAAGATACCACATGGAACTCCTCGTCAACAAACCGTACATAAAAAGGAAAGGGGTATCGTGTGGGAGATGAAACATATTTGCTGGTTAGGTTATTAAGTGTTGCCGTTTCTTTTAAGTAGGTACTAAAAAGCAGAAAAAAAGACAAAAAAGATCGAAGGCCGGAGGGCTTTTTTAGGGTTCATATTGTCTCACCTAAAGTTCTTTACCCGAAATTGTACTTCCTAAGGATTTGTAATCCGAATGATCACTCTTCCTAAAAATTTTCATCCTAAAGTTTTCATTCATACTATTTGTAGTGCTACCGGCAATGTTCATAACACTCATGTTTCCGAAAATTGTAATTAATAATATCATTAATGTAAATATATTTAAACTCCTACTGTTTTTTATCATAACGCTTCTATCCCTAAACATAATTACCATAATATTTTCACTCATACTCAGAAAGAAATATTTACCAAGTGTAATAAAAAATATATGTGGGTAGAAGATGATATTTACAGTTTTAATTTGAGCAAGCATGCAGCGCGCAAGCAACCATGCAGCATGCCAGCAAGCAAGCATGCAGCGTGCAAACAAGCATGCATCATGCAAGCAAGCATGCAACATGCAAGCGAGCATGAAACATGCAGCAGGCATGATTTCTGTCACGGCTCCGGCGTTGCGGAGCTCCGGCGGTCCCACGCGAGCTTATCGTCGCAGATGGTATTCACGCTCACCACCGCAGCCTCAGCCGCGGCGGCGGGCGTTAAAACCACCTGCTCCTCAGCTCGCGGGCCGCCTCGCCCCTCCGCGCCTACGCGGATTTAAATTACACTCTAGGCGTAGGGCAGACAAGACTACGTGGAGTCAGTTTCGCAGCGATTCGTTTCTGTCATTAACTTTTGTAGCACAACATATTCACTTTTTAAGACAATATTTTAGTTATTGTCTATTTATATATATTTTCGTTGAAATAAATTCCATGGAAAAATACACCGAACAAACAATATTCGTCAAAAAATAATTCTATTGTTTGATAAGGTTGGTAAACAAAAAAATGTGAATAAAAATTCATTGAATTGTGTTTCTGTGAAATATGTTTCATTGAAGTAAAAAAGTATAGTCTTTGAAACAATAATAGTCGAGTAATCAAACATTTTCAGGGAAACGAAATTCTATGAAATTTCTGTCTGCGAAACAAGGGGACACCGTTATACATGTTATGTGAAAATAAAGTTACGCAAAATTAATGTATATAATACTGATTATCTATACATATAATAAAACAGTAACAAAACTGTGTCTGTACATTGAATATATTAAAAAAAAATAATTGAGGGGGGTTTAGGAACAGTAAAAGACCACGAATCCAAAAAAAAAAAATTCTGTCTGTTTGTCTGTTTGACTTATAAAAATCGAAGATCAGAAACATCTGATGTAAAAATCAAAGCTATCACTAATTTCACTGTATCTTAATAAAATAACATAAGCTGGGAGTACCTCCACGCGGTGAAGGCGGTAACAGTTTTAAGACTGATTTTTGATGACGGTGGTATATCATTGAAAATTTGACTCTACTGGCCAAAATTGCCATTATTTTTTTTATTTTATCGAATAAATATGCCTTCGGGGTTATGTTATATGGGTGTTTAATTTTCTTTTCCATTTATCTTAGTGACACGGTAGACTACCTACCCGGTAACGCAGGGGAGCAGTCACTTAGATTTTAATTGATCAGGTATCTTTACAATAAAACTATAACCATGCCTAGAAACAGGTTAAATCTTTCCCAATGTTCCAAAGGAGCTAAAAGATTGAGGATCATAAGATCCCAAGAATCTACCGAAGAGCGTCTGCAGGAGAGACTTGATGCTGTTCGAGAACATCAGGCTGCAACTCGCTCCGTGGAAACCTCTTCAGATCGCGAAGCACGCCTGCGTTCTCAGCGTATTTACGCATCTACATCTAGGTCTCTAGAGACCAGTGAAGAATATGATGCGCGACTGACCGCTGATCGTGAACGTCATACATTGTCTCGCGAGTCGGAGACGTTGACGGATAGAGAATAAAATTGCGCTTGAGTTCTCAGCGTATCTACGCATCTGCTTCTAGGTCTCTAGAGACAAGTGCGGAACGTGATGCGCGACTGTCCGCTGATCGTGAGCGACATGCATTGTCTCGCGAATCGGAACCGATACAGAATCACGCTTGAGTTCTCAGCGTATTCGCACATCTACTAACAAGTCTTTTGAACCGAATGATGAACGTGATGCACGACTAACTGCTGATCGAGATTATCAGACACTAGCGACCCGACCCAGCTTCGCATGGGCCTATAGCCTTCCTCGGTAAATGGACTATCCAACACAAAAATATTTTTTTAATTCGAACCAGTAGACCCTGAGGTTAGCGCGTTCAACCAAATAAACAAACAAACTCTTCAGCTTTATAATATTAAGTATAGATTGTCCCGAACACGCACACAAAAAAATATTCATAATCAGTTAGAAAGTGAGAGAAAAAGAATTGCTGGAGTACGGCATGAAGAAACAGAAGAAGAGCGCAACGAACGTTTGAATTCTGATCGACTTCGACATTCTCTTAACAGAATGTCGATATCATCTGAAGAATCGGATGTGTCTCAAGATATAGCCGTAGGTCATGGCGACCTTCCTTGGGTTGATAAGGAACTGAGTTCACTTACGTATACTCCTATGATTGACTACGCCACATATTCCGCCATCGGAGGTATGATTCAAAATTGTACTTTTTGAACGTCTCGAATCGTCTCGCGCATCCCGCTGGTTTCCCGTCCCCGGGCTCTTAGAATTAACATCAGACGTTTCAGATCTTCGATTTTGCCTACCCCGTTGTCGCTGGCATAAGCAACAGAATCCGCGTACGAAGTCGCGGGCAGAAGCTAGTTATGAATAAAAAGAAATCTAAATAAAAAAGATATGACTTTGAATAATAGTGTAAAAGATGGTTATGTTGAGAAAATATAGGAAAACAAATAAAAGTATAATAGATGTTTATTGCTACTGACATTATGAAGTTGAATGCTTCGGAATTATGAACATTAGAGACAGAGTAGTTAGGAATTGTGATTGTTAGGATGAAAAATGTTAGGAAGAACATTTTCGGATTTCCAATTATCGGAGTTGAAAATGTAGGTGAACTTTGGCGTTCCCGCTTTTTTATCATTTGCCCTGATAAACAATCCCTGGTAACATAATCCATGAACATTTAAACTGACGACCTACCTATTATATTTATAAAGTAACAGCACTATGACAGACTGAATGAGGAACAGACAAACTGTAATAGGATTCTTTTGACACAGTTCGAGGATGTAAGCTAAAAAGTGAAAAAAACTCAGCGACCACTAGATATAACACAGATTCACCAGTTTTTTTATAAATAACCACTAAAAATACTTACTCATTTAAAATATAAGAATTGCACAGATTAGATTGGCTTATATTGCATTTTGATAAATAGCTTATCGTTCAAATAAAGATGTCTTAATAAGGAAAAAAATGCTAAGCCTTAAGCCCGTCACAGACGTAGCTATAATATATTATATGTTTATTACGTCACCAAAATATGTGGACAGATAAGGGCGAAAATATGATATTATATTATAGCTACCGTGTGTGGTGGCTAGCTGTAATATATATTATAGCTACGTATGTGACGGACCGGCTTTAATGTTGTAAGACAAAATAAAATATACTACTGAAAACAAAATAAGGGCCACGAGGTATTTTTTCATTTTGATGTAATTTATTTTGGCATGGTGCTCTTCACAGACGAATGCAAAGTTATTTTTTTTAACGACGATAGGCGTATTAGAGTATGGAGCAGACGCGTCGAGAGATTTTCAGAAGCCTGCATCCATGAAGTCGATCGTTTTGGTGGTCCAAATGTAATGATTTGGGGCGGGATAAGCTTACACGGCAAAACTGAGCTCGCTATTTTAAATGAGGGTACTGTTACTGCTCAGCGGTATATTGAGGAAGTTGTCAGACCACATGTGATCCCATTTGCACAGCGAGCGGGTCCTGGATTCATCTTGATGCAAGATAATGCTCGTGCACACACGGCTCAAGCGACTCGGTTTGTACTGGAAGACTCTCAAATTCAAGTCTTGCCGTGGCCGGCGAACAGTCCGGACTTAAATCCAATAGAGCACATGTGGGATCAGTTGAAACGAAGAGTTAGAGACGGTGATCAGGAAATCCACAACCAACAGCAACTCATCAACGCTGTGAAAAGGACCTGGGAAGAGATTCCAATGGAAAATGTCAGGCATTTGATTGAGAGCATGCACTCCAGGCTTCAGGAGTGCGTAGCTAAACGTGGGGGGCATACCCGTCACTAAAAGATGAGCATGGAGTATTTTCTTTTGTTTTCAGTAACTTTACGTTGTTTTTATTTTTAACCTAAAATGTGTTTTTTCTTTCAAAAGCAAATAAACTTTTTAATCATTGTTATTTAAATAAATGTATTGGTCTACATGGTAAAACAACATTAGTTTTCGTTATGGAGACAAAAAATATATATTGGTTTTATTATTTTCATGGTACAGACAAAATACCTTGTGGCCCTTATTTTGTTTTGAGTAGTATATATCTGTGTACCTTCTCCATTTATAACATGAAATGAGATAAAACTTGCTCAGAAATGTGTAGAAACAAACCACGTGTTTCTTTTCAGCTGGGATTTAACTCAATAAAATATAACAGATATTTTAAAATCGTTGAAACTCTTCCACCACCACTGGCGGGCCACTTTTGTCTCTTCTAAAGAATCATGTCGAGATCCATCCATTAATTTGTATGTAAAATAAAAATCATTTGGAGGGTTTAAAATATATTCCAATGTGGAGAATACATTACCAGGAGGAGATTGATATACTTACCATATTTTTAAATTCCCGCATAATTCAAATATTTTGAAATAAAAGTAACAGTTTTTCGTTTCATCTCGTTGCCCATTTTGTGTTTATAAAAAAAGGAAAGTGACAAATGACATTACCGAATCTATAAAATTGGCAGACAAGTGATTTGAATGGTTGTTTACAATGGCGGTGTTGAAAAAGTACTTAGATTAATCATTATTTGTAATATTATTTACCGTATAACCATGCAGTTTCAGTGTAAGAACTACGAAACGGCGACGCATTTCGTTCTGAAGTAATCATTTATTTTCGTACAAATTTCGTAGCTCTTCGTTAAATTATTCACTTTTAACATCCGTTTTATTGCGGGGTTTTAAAAATATTGTAAATGCCTGAAGACACTCTTTAGATACCCAAGAGTATACCCATGAGAATTTAAACTTCTCTGAACATCTTTATTATGTTTGTACAAATCCTGCCATGATCCTTAAATCGATCGGTATTTTTTTTGATAAATCGTGTTTGTAAAAATGAAACCTAGCTAGATCGATTTATCGCCCCCCGAAACCCTGCATCCTAAATTTAATTAAAGTGTTGGAGCCGTTTGCGAAATTCAGATTATATATACAAGAATTGCTCGTTTAAAGGTATTAGATATAGTGTGATTATTAAGAGAAAATGCCTCAGTCTAAATATGTTTTTAGGTGGATGCTGGTCTCCACATGGAGCGCCACGGCCAGGCTCCTCTCAATCCTAATCTCCGTGGATCTGTGTTCACAATTCAAACCCAGCGTAGAACATATCACTTGGAGGCTGACTGTGAGGCGGAAATGGAAAAATGGGTTGACGCCATATGCCGAGTTTGTGGTTTGCGCGCTACGGAAGATACACCGCCAGCTACTTCTAGACGTAATGTCTTAGGTATGTTTTGAATTAATGAAATGTCGTATATTTTTATTTAAACAGCTCTTGCGTGGATTATGAAGGAGTATAGGTAGGTAATGTATATGATTCAGACATTTTTGTAACAGCTATAGTTTTAGAGTTATACCAAGACATGATTTACAAGAAAACTATATTTTAATTAAAAATACATTATAAAAACAACCACTATTTATCACAAAAAACTTTGATAACATTTTCTTGCATGTCTTGTTTCACAATCGTTGTTTTTAATGCTCCAAAGGTAGTACGCCATCATGAGGTCATACTAGTGATCCTGGTACCACTTAACAGAATATTTTGATGGAATGACGCTCCCCTTGTTCGTTCATCACCAAGAATTTCAGGAAAATGGTCGATGTAGCCGTTGGAGGAAGTGTACCTTTATGCTTATATTACTACTAAGCTGCTGGAAGTGCGACTTCTCTTCAATGTGCACCGCATAGCTTTCATCCTTTTTGCTTCCCAGAAAACTTTGTGCAATCCAAACTAAGTTATAAACTAGAATGTCCGATGCTTTTTAGAGAGGCCAAGCTCTCTGATTAATGCGCTGAGCTCTTCCTGATTAAAGGGCCGGGGCTTAGAAGAAATATCTGGATTCAAATCAGTTATCTCACTTTCATCAAGTTTCTCGACGTGCTCATTATATAAAAAAAGACTTAAAAAATAGCACGGTTTTACGAAACTTAAGTGTAACTAGTACAAAAATATGGTCACTAGCTGTATTTCAAAAACTAGACCTATTAGGGAAAAATTGAGCAACAGTCATAATTCTATACAACAAAAAGAAAGTCTAATTTTGTTCCCTTGTGTAATTAATGGGAAACAATATTTATTTTTGATGTGAATCATGAAATCACTGTGTATGCTAGTGCGTAATGAAATGCACGCAAAAGATTTTGCTTCTGGTGCATGCAGCAGTACGGGAGTTGTGGGAATATTTATAGTTTAGTTATAACACCTAAAACTTAAAAAAAGAAAATAAAAATAAGGTTCAACTTTACACGAGCTTCGTATTAACTGTACCTAGTTGAAACGAAAAAGTCCGTTGAATTTTATCAAAAGCTCTGAACGTTAAATCTAGTTACACGTGTGGGAGTTAACTTAATTTCCCCCCTTCCCTTATATACCCGTGCTAGCATGGACTATGTATGGACTAGCATCAGTCCGAGTCGACACCCCGTTGGCGCCGCGCGTGTTCAATTAAACCTTACCTGTTCGTGCTTCATAATATTTTCGGAATTTATTATTCCTTTAAGGTCAGTATTTAGGGGTTTATTATTACTTTAACATTAGTATTGTGGGGTTTATTATTTTATTTTAAGTTCTGTTTTTGCCTTTCTAGAGGTTTTAACCTTGGAATCAGATGACCCTGAATTAATTCGTGTGAAACTTTCTGGATTGCGTTTGTTACATGATATGCTAAAAAGTTTATTATTTGTTTTATATTGCTTCTGTTTTATGTTTGTTTCTAGTAATATATTTTATTTCGATTGTAAGTTATGCTTTTCCTGAATTGTAGGGTTTCGTACCTAAGGGGTTTAAACTGAGCCCAAATGCTCTCGCTTATCTGTCCGTCTGTCTGTCCGTCTGCCACAGGGCTATATCATTTGAACCGTAATAGGTGAACCGTGTGCCGTTGTAGGTACTTGAAATTTTAACAGAGTGTGTATTAACTATTGCCGCTATAACAACAAATAATAAAAGATTGTTAAAAATTAAAGGAGAGGTATGTCCAAAACATTCATCCATACAAGATACCTTAACCCTAGAAGCCCAATCTAGGTCATTTTTACCTACACGTAAACGCATATTTGCGATATCTTTCGCTCAGTTTCTTCGATCGCCGTGATTGATCAAACCAACTTAGTAGCCGCCGAGAGCTAACACGAGACGTTTGCGTCGCTTTGGTAAGTACCTCCATTTCCGAGTTATCGTTCGCATAGGTCGATTTTACCTATGTTTGGGCTTTATGTAACTTTTGCATACGTCTTAGTTATGAGATTTAACGTTTTATTTTCTTTTATATTTGACGATATATATTATTTTTAGATTATAACATAAGATGGCGTCCTCTCAGCAACAGAATGAGGGAGACATATCATCTCTTTTAGAAAATATTGACGACTCGGACCTTTGTGATACAGACTCGGGAGAGGAAGACTGTGTGACTCATGTGATCGTGAGATCTGTAAAGATGAACCAGAACTAAAGAAGCGACGCTACTGTTTATATTGTTCTTATAAATAAACAGCGAAAGACAAATACACAGTGCATGAAATGCAAAAAACCAATTTGTCATGAACACAATATTGACGTGTGCCAGAAGTGTGTATAAAATGAAAATACTGTCATAAAACTGATTTATTAATATAAAAAGTTTCCTAAATAATCGTAAAATAGGAGATTTATTCAGTTTTTTTATTTTTTATTTTACTTTATAAGAATAAAACAAAAGGATCTCATTTTAAGCCAATTTTTTGTATGCCTACTTATAGTTTTTATTTTTTAAATCAAATAAATAAACGTTACAAAAAAATTACTTTTATTTAATTCTCTGATAGTTACCTAATAAATATATATTAAAAAAAAATAATATAATTATTAGGATACATCAAGTCATTGATAGTATTAATGTAGGTAAATTTGACCTATGATTGGGCTTTATAACCAATAAAATATGATTGGGCTTCTAGGGTTAAAAAATAATTACAATCTAAATTAGAATAACAAATATCAAAAAAGGTACCTACCTGTCCAGTCGCGTGAATTGTTACGGAACCTTTATACCGACTCACACTTGGCAGATTTATACTGATTCATCTTTTGAGAGTTTATTCGTAATACTTACAATGATTCGATGTAATAAATATAATATCATAACTAATTGTGATGAAGTTTGACAAAAAAGCATTTTACTATAATAATAGTTTTTAAGGAATTAACCCAAGCAGCAAAATGTAGTCTAGTAATGGTTCTGGAACCAACATTTTATTAGGATTATAACGGAATAGTAAGCAATTATAACCACGGAAAAGGGCCCAATTTATAGGCGTATTTTGCCTGATTATATATCTTTAGTAGACTTGGTGAACACCGCTTTGCCCAATAACGACCTTATAGTTGGACTACGTAATACTATTTGCTCCCGCAAAGCTAACTATCAGCGCTTAATGGAACCAAACACGACAATAACAAACCTCTTACAAGATCATACAAAGTGTTGTGAATTGGGGAATGTTGCTGCTCACATTTGTAAAAATTAATAGTGACAAAGGTAAGTTATTCATCCATTTCTTATTATAAATATTATCTAGAATATTAATTATGAGTAGAGTGTTAACAATAAGTCAAGATGTATAATATGTTTGAATCTGCATGGCGCACGTATATTTTCTGTGAAGTATAATAAGTTTTATAACAAAATTTTTACGCGCCCCTTGTTGAATTTTAAAATAATGTTGGTTTCAGTAAGACATACAACGAAAAGTCGCCATCTTGACAAAGTTGGTTTTCCCAAATACATTAACAAACCGCTATAGGCGTACTTTGATTTAAAATAGTAAATAAGAGAACCATTGCTTCGCCATATTGTCTGTAATTAGAGTTCCGTAAATATTTCTGTAACTGGACTCTGGACTGTTATTTTATATTGCTATTAGGTACCTTTGTCTTATTTTAATGTTTTTTGTTTAGGTTAGGTCAGCATTGAAAATGTAATATTTCTGGAAGTCGATCTCCTTACGACCAAAAGGGATTTTCGAGCTTTTAAAACCTTAAGGTGGCCTTGGAATGAAACTCTTCGTGAAAATTTCTTGTTGTCTCACAAATGTCGTGCATGTAACTATAAAGTTTCAAAAAGTCTTGCAAGACGGCCACGACACTTCTCCACACGACGACTTATATTTTGATTGATCCCACTCTAAATGGAAGACAAAGTATTCAAAACTATTCATGTTCCTGTATACATGACCGCCGTACTGTTGGAAACTGCGCGCATGTCGCGAGCGTGGTGTACTTTTTATCCTGGGCAAGACATCAGGAAGAAATAGATGCACCAGCAAGGTTTTAAGACGATGTTACGATTATATTGAATAAAATGTGAAAATAAAGTGTTTTATTTCTGGTTATCCTACTTAACAATCTAAAATTAATGTAGATAGGTACCTACACATTTTCAGGAAGATCATTGTGCATTTTTTTAAGCGTTTTATTTATTTAAAAGGATGTGGATATACGAAAATTCGTTCTATTTATATTAATTCTTGTTAGATAAAAAAATCCCATCGTTTTGAGGAATGCAACTCATCTCATTGGGTAGTTAGTATTTATGGTCTTTAACAATCGGAAGTGGGAACTCGTTTCGTTAGTGATCGCTAGTGGGTCACAGGTCCGAACAAAATTCCCGTTTATCTTTTCACAGTAGGCAACTATTTTGTACGGAACCTTCCTATTTCTACGATTCGTTCTTCGCCAGATACAAAGATAGAACCCGACGTTTTATCTGAACCTTTCGTTTGTAATAACCACTTCTTTTCAGCCGTTTCCATTTATGTAGACCCATTTTTTAAAGAAAAGTCAATAGAATACCACGTCGGCAACGAATACGACACAACAAAATCAAAATGTCCGTACCGAGACTATGCAAGACCAATGTATTCTTGTACAGGACACCACGGATATAGTTTTGGATACTAAGTAAATTATATTAAACCTTTATAATCTTGTTAAGATTATAATAATATTGGATTATACCACTATAAAACCGCTCCGTTTTACTTATAATTGTTCTGAGAAATGAATTTATAAACCCTTATATAACCAAGTAATAAATACAAATAGTTTCCAGTATATTTAGTTCTGTTTATCACTTTTATTGGCGTACTTTACTTATAGTAGTTCTATAATGCTTCTTGTTAGCAATTATAAGTATAGCTTACCAGTTTATTTACTCTTGAGTGCATTTACACCCTCGCGATACTTTTATAGGTCACCCAAGCTTATAATGCATCCTTAGTTTGGACCTATAAGTAGTTATAAGCTAATGTATAAGATTAGTTATACTATAAGGCCCAACTCACTCCATGCTTGCTATTATAAGCGTGGCAGCCAATACTAGAACCGTTAAGAGAATATTATAAGTGTTGGAGGCCTATAACATCTGCACTATAGGATAATTTTGCTGCTTGGGAAGTAAATTCAGAGTCATCTGATTTGTAAGTTTATGCACTATAAAAGCTTACCTTAGATTATTTTTGGACCTATACATGGGCGTCGCCAGCCGGAGGCCCAGGGGGGGGCAAGTGGATATAACGGAATTACGTAATTTTCGAGAAATTAATAAAAATAAGTTACTAACCTCAAATCACATCATAACACATAAAAAGCGAAAACAAAACGTTCAAATGGGCGATTGACAACCAAATCTGTTAAAATATATCGTTTGTGGTGTAAAATATCCTGCAAAATTGATAAAACGGAATGTAAAAAAAGGAAATAACATAATTTGTGTCTTGTGTCAAACACTTTGGACAGAAAAACTTAGGTTATAGGTCGACATCAGGGGCACCCCGAGGTTCCGTTAAAAAGGTTTTTTAAGATTTCCAGACAGGAAAAGGAGTCTCCGCACAGCCGGGCTCCGTCGACCGTCTTTGTGCCAATTTTCGTAACCGTTGAAGACACTCGAAGCCTTTTAGGCAACCCCTGCTTCCAGATACTAAATTTTAACCAAAGTGGGTACAAAATCTGCGCAGACAATATGGCGGGAAAAGTGCTAGTTAAAAATAACGGATTTCCCATACAAACATTCATTCCTATTTTACTGGAATTTCCAAAAAAGCTGAAATAAATCTTTTTTATTTTCACCAAAAACCTCTATATCAGGTTTCATCTTGTCTTGAACTACAAAAACGACCGAGTTTCATACAAATTTAATTTCCAAATATACACCCTTAAGGGGCTATTAAACGACTTTACAGATTTTAAACTGACAATCACGTTAAAATGTGCAGTGTAAATGATTTGAAAAAAATTTATGTTAAACTAGAACATTCTCCTAATCATTTAGTATGTGAATATTTTTGATTAAGTTCATATTAAATAGTTTAATTAATTCGTGAATATGTGTCTGACGCGGACAAAGCATTGACAATCACACAAAATCTACCCGGTATAATTAAACGAAACTTACACCATCTTACTGACAATTTTAGTATCTATCTTTTAGTATACGCCTTTTTTCGACTAAATTTTGAGAGTTTTGGACGCAGACTGCGTCCGTTCTGCGTCAGTTCTGCGTCCAAAACTCTCAAAGTTTAGTCGAAATAATTAAATAAAAGTATTATTCTTTAACTTAAAAAAAAGGCGTGGCTTACTAAATGATTAAGAGAATGTTCTAGTTTAACATATATTTTATTCTAATCATTTACAATGCACTTTTAACGTGATTGTCAGTTTAAAATCTCTAAAAGTCGATAAATAGCCCCTTAAGGGTTGAATCCCGAAATTTCTACTGAGTCGCCTACATGATAAAAATATCGCGTGTGCAAAATTTCAGATTCCCAGTTCCAGTAGTTTCAGCTGTGCGTTGTACAGTCGAACAACCTAATTGATTTACATGCCACACATACGGGTTATTGTCACTGTGTGTGTAAATGATCTAGTCGGTTGGTCGGTTATGAAGGTAAACTGTTTGTGTGCGTATGACATACCCACGTATACCAATTTTAATTGAATGAAGTCCAATATTTCAACCATATAATTAAGGACTCGATAGCCGGTCGGTGGAAGCACCTAGCATAGATAAACCTCGTGTCGTAAGATCAAACCCCGGCAGGTGTTATGGTTTTAGGTTTTTATTTTTCCTTTGTCCTATAAAACATTAATATTTTGTGTCAAATAAAATTACTTAAACAAAAAAATAAAAAGGTAATTAAATAAAACCAATAAAATAAATCAAAATATTTTATTAAATAAACTAGGCGTTGGAATCATCGATCACTAATAAAAGATGGAATGCGGAATCCTATTGTTCCTTATCGCTATTGGGTCATTAGTAAATGAGCCAGCTCGTTTCGACTATTATGTTTCTTACACGAGTTGGCTTAGGGTTCAATTTGGCATGGGTTATAATATTAGCGAATAAAAAACTACGTGTAGCCAATACAATTATTTAACGCAAACTATTGTAAAAATATTATTATATCGCTATTGATACCTAACTTTTTTATGATTAGAACACTATTGGCAACTTCTTTAAGAGTTTATAAGACAAGACAAAGTTTTTTTTTGTATTGAATATGAATGGACGTAATTGTTTTTTCAATGTATACAAATTTAAACAAAGTGGAATTGAAAGTGAAGTGAATCAACATGTTAGATAGTAAGAAATTAATTTAACTTCTAACTGAATAACAATAACATCACTTACACTTCAAAATATATACTGCAAGTAACTGTCAACTACGGACTATACATAACAACTTAGGTGTTTATAAGAGAATTACGGCAACATGAAGTAGCTTTTAAACCTAAGTATATTAATAGTAATTCCGCTTCGTTTACAGTATTTTAACGCCATCCATAAACGACTTTCAACATTTCTCATCACTAAAATAACCACATTATTCTCCCAATTAAAATGAATATAATAATATGACCTAGCGAATAGAACTTTTTGCCGGTGAGCGTTGAACAGAAAAATCTTCCGTGGTGGCTTACTGCATCTTAAACCAGCTTCATGCAGGTGATATCGCACTGTTTGTAAGCACACATGTCATTATGTGCTGATGCAGTTATGCGGGTGGATACATACGGATTAGTCCCATAAACGGCCTTGCCACGATGTCGTGGTAACGAGCCGAAGAATTTGCCTTCGGTTTTGGCCAGCGTCTATTTTTCCAGAATGCGCACTCAGATGGACACAACTGCACGGTTCTCCTTAATGAATAAAAACAAAATAATATTTAAAATAATGCAGATAAACAATGGTGGATTGGTGGATAAATAATCATAGATAAGTTAACTGACTGTCTTATATTGCCTCATAACGTAATAAAAGTTAATACCTTTATTTATTTATTAGATAAATAATAAACGTGTTTCATGACTATTTTATTTACATAATTTAAAAATTTTTCTTTATTTCGACTTAAAGTTTTATGTTAGACAAAAACAGACTGGCATAAGTTAATTTTATCAGAATCAAATTCTGATATATTTAAATATTATTTTACATTAATTTAGTCATAGGTCAACATTGAAAGGTGAGCTAAGTTAAGAATTTGAGTTGGAATAGTAATAACGTAATGAAAACATTGTCACGAGTAGCTTTGTTACTCACCGAAATTAATAATCGCCATGCAATTTCACTAATGAAAACGTTTTGCTCATGCAAAACAATGAATTGCGTCTTGTTGCATGGTTGGAAGAAGTTCAAACACAATTGGATCACAAACAAAGAACGCACAGAAATATGAGTGTTCATTTATATACTTAGGATTGCAATTTATATTCGTAGACTGACAATTAAGAATGCTCATATAAACTAAGGTGAAAGTAAAAACAAATTAACAAAAATTGTGGGTAGTTATATCTTAAACGGTTAAAACAAATTGGCTAAGAGTTCCGTGCGCATGTCTCAAACGTTATTTTACTCATATGTGAACGGAATTGAATTGTTAGCAATTCAACTAGGTAATGAAAGTTTTACAAAAATTATGATTACAAAACAAAAAGAATGTATTGCAACCGAGATTTGTTTTTTTATTTTTTTTTACTATTTAATAGCCTTGCGTTTGACCGCAATTCACCTTAAGACTTCTTAATAACTAACCAGATACGTCAGCCATTGCGCCAAACCTGTTACAATTATTAGGTGCGAAATATTATAACTTATTCAATTACACAGATTAATGATGATGATAAGTATACATATTATAGTTACTGCTTAGTGATGCGACATACGCACACTAATAAAAAGCAGAACTTGTTCGTTTTATTTAACGTTTGTGTATGTAACTCTTCATACCGCGTGTGCGTGCAGTATGTAAACTAATTAGGTTGTTCGACTGTACTATCGTGGACACATCCGCCTGACCACCACTAAGTTCATTTTCGCTTGCACTCAAAAGATCGAAGCGCTCTCTACCCCGCCCCGTTGACTTCGCAGGCGCCAAGGCATTTTTTTTTAACTGAGCAGGCAGGAAAGTCCGCAATAGTACATCAGTCAGACAGTCAGTCAGTCAGTTTCTACTTTTATGTATATAGATGGGAAGAGTATGATTTTAAATACAGTTAAAAGCACGTAAAGCTTTACACTGGTAGTCCGAGTATTTTATAAATTGTACAGTCAAGAGCTCTTAATAAAATACCTATTTTTTTTTTGAAGACTGATAAAAAAAAAATTTTTTTCGATCTCTAGGGGGGGGCAGCTGCCCCTACCTGCCCCCCTGGCGACGCTCTTGGACCTATACAGGAACAGGGGGAACTAACTGCTTGCTTTATTGAGCAACCAGACTTTAGCTTATGCAAGGTTTTTTTAAATTATGTTTTGGCCTAGATTGTATTGAACTCAAGGAGCTTGATCGTGTATCTAACTTACTTAATACCGGGTTAAGGACCCGGTATTAAGTATGGTGAACCCGGTTATATGAAGTGCATTTGTGAATGCTTGAAAAATAATCTTAGTCATATTATTTTATATTTTAGATAATGAATGAAACTTTATTTGCAATTTTAGTTTTTTGTTTAGTAACCTACACATCAACCACATTTAATTAAGGATGATTAATTAGAACGAGAGTTATTTTAAACTGTTATGTGTAATTCTCAAGAGTTTTAGGTTTGGAATTACTTTAGGTAATCTAATAGGACAATCGGATAAAATGTACGGATTATTCTCTAATAGCAACCACATTATTATGTTGTTAGATATTTTAACAAAAGTTATCTTCTATGTCGGCTTATTTGGCATTGTTGGCCGAAAGAAAAAAGTTACGGCGATGTTTAGTAGAATAGGTTATTTTAAGATATGTAGGATTATTATTTAGCAAGGTGTGCCATCTTTGGGTGGGATGCGATGGTGGAGGCTCGCGCGATTTGTCGTGTGGTGTTCCCCAGGGCTCAGTTCTGGGCCTGTTTATGTGAAATGTCGAGTAAGACTGAGTGTTGAGGGATTAGCCACAACTAGGAGTAGATCTCGTGTGCTAGCAGACGAAGATTATGGATTACGATGTGAAACGAATAGCCATAATTATTAGTTATTTAGGTACCCTATACTAACTTCCTTTTTTGTACGTGTGGAAATTCTGATTGATGTCTTTTGTCTTGAAGCAGGCTAAAGGGTCTGATACTTACTAATAATTATTTAATTAATTAAAATTAGGTACCGTTTGAGTATTTGGCCATTAAACCACATATAAGCTATCTCCACATTTACCCAAGCAGTGACGGTTTGCCTGAGAAAATCCCTTCTAGATTCAATTGAAGGGAATTAATGATCTGTTCTTTGTGAGTTGCGCTCGGGTACACTTTGTGACACCAACTTCGGAAATGATTTTAATAAAAATCCCGTAAAGAACATGCCAATTAATTTGGCATTATATCGAGATTAGAAATAAAAAAGTACTAAATTATAATAAAACATGAAAAATCGAAGACACGACTCATAAAAACATTCACAGGAGTCGTTTTTTCCTTCCTGTAAAATTGAGTTTCAGACACGAGGTGTTCTCTCGTCATCGACGATATTTACTCGCACTTTCGCCACAATACGGGGGACGGAAGAAGCATTATCCTCCACCTGTTTTTTTGTGAGAAAGTCTTTATGTATATCTTCTGCCTTTTGGCAGGCGGAGAGGTTGTGAGACTGGTACTAACCTAACCTAGGAATCATCGCCATAACTTTTTTCGCACAGCTAGTCAAGTCAAAATGAACCGCCATAGATGTTACTACAACTTAATAAAATACCTATTTAAGGGCATAATTATGTGTGGTTTTTATTGGTCATGAAGACCGTATTATGTATAAATTATTTTATCGTGGTTTTTGTATAGGTGTTGCGTTTAGCTTTTTATGTGGAATGCTTGTCGAATCCGCGTTTGCGCAACTTAGCTTTGTTCAGATATTATTTTCAGCTAAATCAGGCGAATTCCTCGCTGTGCTTCATGTGTGTAGTTTAATGTAGAGTAAAAATAAAGCTGTGCTTAGCAATAGCGAGTAAGTTGATGTCCATTTTTTAAAGTTAATTTGCTTTATCGCCAGCGATGTTTGTGATGTAATGCGATTAGTGGCAGCGTTAAGAACTCACACGGTACGGAGTTACAACAGCATAATGTTTGGCTTCAAATTTGCGAAGGTTTAATTTTTATTTTCTTTTTCCTTACTATGGGGTTTCAACAGCGTACTTGTTTGGTTTTAAAACTTGACAATGATGTCATTGTTTTAACTTTATTTTTAACCTGTTTTGTACCTTTGTAAGACAAAGGATTGCCTTTTTTCTTTATATAATTTTTATGATTTATTTACATAATGCTGTACTTGCGGCGACTTTCGCGCTTGTTGGGGTTGGGGGACCCAGTCAACGCCACGAAGTAAGATACTTACTTCGTGGCGTTGACTGGGTTTGTTGCGAGAGTTTATCTTTACTTTTACTTTTTAAGTCAGTTATTTTTTGTTTTTCCTGTAATTATAGAAAATTCGCTTTCTAGGCTGCTGGCTAACCGCGCTATGAGTTCTTAGCGTTTGCTTGTGTACAGATGGACGATATTTCAACTCTAAGCTACGTTTGGGATAGTTAGTGTAGTAACAATACATTTTGCAGTGATATGCAGTCCATAACGAATACACATTATATTTGAGATGTTGTTTTATTGACTTACAGACACATATCACAACAACTTGACCGCTATCTCAGCAATGAACGATCATTACGAGTGTGCTGATGGTACCGGCCCATACATTCCCATATCGGAGTGCATCACTGGAGTTCGAGCCCAGGTAAGTGAAAACTTAATTAGTCTTCGATGGTTCTATAATTGGTTATTTATTTTGACGAAGCCAAAGTTTGTTTCCATTTAAGTCCCCCTTCGAATCAATAAACGAAATTGTATCTGGAAATAGGTCGAACATAGACTTGCAGCGCGCTATTTGTGTGCTGTGCAAAAACTCATTTAACAGTTAAGAGCTGTGTCTTCCCCACTTGATCTAATGACCTTGGATTTGATCTATGTCAGGAAGTTGCGATGTTTACCTATTTCCTCTTATAATTTGCATCTTTTTAGGGTGCCGTATCCAAGGGGTGCCAAACGGGACCCAATTACTAAGACTATGCTGTCTATCTGTCCTTCCGTCTGTCACACTGTCTGGTTTGTGCCTTTTGAACCGTAATCGGTAGACCTTGAAATGTATAATATTAAACTAAATCAAAGTTAATAATTAAAGGGCGTCCCCTCAGATTATCAAACAAAAGGCAGATAGACCGTGCGGAACACTGCGAGTGAAGCCACAAAAGCAAATACAAGTTCAATAACGAATACCTACAATCTCGTGATTGTATTCGCTTTTGAATTTTTATTTGCATTAGTATTTGGTTTTTTTAACAATTCTTCGCTTCGTGCTGTACTGACTGGCGTCAGTACAGACGGACAACAAAGTTATCCAATAAGGTTTCCGTTTTTTTCCTTTTGTGGTACGGAACTCTATAAAAACAAATAAAAATACAAATTCAAAAGCGAATACAATCACGAGATTGTAGGGCTTCACGCTCAGTGTTCCGCACGGTCTATCTGCTTTTTGTTTCATAATCTGATCGCGTCCCCATAAGGAAACTCATATTTTTAGGGTTCCGTAGCCAAATGGCAAAAAACGGAACCCTTATGGATTCGTCATGTCTGTCTGTCTGTCCGTCCGTATGTATGTCACAGACACATTTTACGATAAGAGACACACTATAAGAACTATACCGCTGAAACTTGGTAAGTAGTTGTATTCTGTGAACCGTATTAAGATTTTCACACAATAGAAAAAAAAACAATACATTTTGGGGGTTCCCATACTTAGAACTGAAACTCAATTTTTTTTTCATCCAACCCATTTGTGTGGGTTATCTATGGATAGGTCTTCAAAAAAGATATTGAGGTTTCTAATATCATTTTTTTCTAAACTGATTAGTTTGTGCGAGAGACACTTCCAAAGTGGTAAAATGTGTCCCCTCCCCCCCCCTGTAACTTCTAAAATAAGAGAATGATAAAACTAAAAAAAATATATGATGTACATTACCATGTACACTTCCACCGAAAATTGGTTTGAACGAGATCTAGTAAGTATTTTAATACGTCATAAATCGTAAACCGCAATTTACCTTTCATTCAATCAACTCAAATATAAAAAGAAAAAAACTTTTATACTATGTTACTTGCTGCTACGGAACCCTTCATGGGCGAGTCCGACTCGCACTTGGCCGCTTTTTTACATGTGTAGTGTTCAATTTTCTACAGTGGTACGGAACCCGTCGTGTTTTGGTCCGACTTGCACTAGGCTGGTTTTTTTGACAGTGAACTGTTATACAATATCTAGGTTTCCTAATAGGTGCGCGTGAATATGTGATCCAAATGTTCATGAAATAAACTTTCATATCACTTCAGTTTATATTTACTTTTGTATCTCCGATAAAGGTCAGGGGTGAGGATCAAATAAAATGGGAAATGAATTTTCAGTTTTGAATACCTTTGAATTCAGTATCTATTTATAGACAATTGAAATTCATTTCAGTTTTCCTAGTAACATACTTCGCGTTGCATAACTGTTATCGACGAACTGCCGATTGAAATTACGGTTATAGGTACTTTGTACCTACATACATGTTGTTTATATGTACCTACATGTTGTTTACTTTTTGTAGACTGAAAATCGTGTTGACGCAATCAGAGGTTGATGAGAGTAGATGAGTTGCGATTACGACAATGTGTGGGATGAACTGAAAATAATAATATTAGCTCGTTTGACATTTGATTCGAGTAAAGAACTGTGCCTTGCAGTTATTGATTTCAAACCATAATGGCCGTATGAATAAGTTATACTAGTCAACCTGTAAAGAAGCCTCAGTTCGCGGGAAATATTGAATCGCATTTTATAATAAGTTTTAAGAACATTGAAGTAAGGGTTATTTTTACATTTTATGTCTTTGTGTTACGAGAAGGTTTGAAAACCGTATGAATGTAAACGGTTACTTAAAAAACGGCCAAATGCGAGTCGGACTCGCCCATGAAGGGTTCCGTAGCAGCAAGTAACATAATATAAAAATTCTTGTAGTTCGTTGTAACTTTGATAGATGTTTTAATAATAGTGTATTTTTTTAATTTGCGGTTTACGATTTATGACGTATTAAAAAAAAATACTTATAGATCTCGTTCAAACCAATTTTTGGTGGAAGTTTACATGGTAATGTACACCATATATATTATTTAGTTTTATCATTCGCTTATTTTAGAAGTTACAGGGGGGGCGGGGGGGCACACATTTTACCACTTTGGAAGTGTCTCTCTCGCAAACTATTCAGTTTAGAAAAAAAATATATTAGAAACCTCAATATCATTTTTGAAGACCTATCCATACAAACCCCACACGTATGGGTTTGATGAAAAAAAAATTGAGTTTCAGTTCTAAGTATGGGAACCCCTAAAATTTATTGTTTTTTTTTTCTATTTTTGTATGAAATCTTAATGCGGTTCACAGAATACATCTGCTTACCAAGTTTCAACAGTATAGTTCTTATAGTTTCGGAAAAAAGTGGTTGTAACATACGGACGGACAGACAGATAGATAGACATGACGAATCCATAAGGGTTCCCTTTTTTGCCATTTAGCAACGGAACCCTAAAAATGGTTTGAATATTTAACTATTACGTAGGTAATCTAATCGATCCGGTAGCCTATCGACCAGTTCTGACCGAGGGATGGGTAATGGGGACTGACCTACATCGTTAAAAAAAGGACAAATGATGAACGTTTAATAATGAACTTTCATATAATAATATACATTGCGAATTGCCAATACCGTTATTTATCCGTCTTAGTGGATTTAGGTACAGACAGGGTCATTACAATTTCTTCGGATAGAGGGTAAGCAGTTGATGAACTGATTACCCTCTATCCAAAGAAATTTTAATGCGTGGGGGGTAAGTAGTTGATAACACGGTCTGTACATAATAGGGTATTACACCCATTTTTGAAAAGCGTCTCAATGAAATTCTGTAGTGCTAATATGCCACCAAAAAAACACAAAATTTTTATTCATTCGAATTTTTATAGCCATAAAAATGCATCTAAATTTTAAATTTTCAAATTTCGCGCGTGGTTTGACAAAAACGCCTCTTACTGGACGTCATATTGCTCAGCGTAAATGACGTGAGTTCGTTTTGTATCAAATGAGCTCATATTAAATATGATAATTGTATACCATTTAAAAATAATTAAAAGTATATTTTATAATTGTTGACTGACAGTTGACATTTCTTGTTTACACAGTCGTACGGCGTAATAACATGGCCGCTACTATTTCGCGGTGTTTTATAACAGATTAAAAATACTGAAAACTTTGAATTGAATTTAACAATTTGTTTTGTTATTTTATGAACTAAAACTTACATTTTCCGACTGCTTTATGCCTAAACTGCCTCAATAACATATTTATAGTTTTTTTTCTCGTATAGAGTAAAATACCCTATTAAGTGTCAACCGCGATAGACTCAATGCAGGTGAGCGATAATCGTCGCGGGGTGGTTGAAAAAAAATCATTTATTAGCCAGAAGCTTCAAAAGTCGAACCTTGAATGAAAGCGTCTAGCGGAAGTTATGGCCAAGGAAAATGTCTGGAAATATTGAATGTTGGTTTTTAACAATATCCTTTAAAACATATTTGATACTGTAATGTGAGCAAGGTACCTTTGGTATCTCATGCGTCATAACAGGCCTAGCATTTGTGTCTAAACACACTATGCCGAAGTTACGCGACCGAAGTTCAGCACAATTACGCCAGTAATGCTATTTGAATTACTGACGAGACACACTATGCCGAAATTACGTCGCGTCATAGCGTAATAATATAACTATATAACTTCGGTCGGGCGTAAGTTCAGCGGCAACTTATTCTGTGAACACACATTAATAACAAGATCACTTTGTTTTGCGTCTGTGTGTCCAACTGTGTAGATAACACGACACGACGCCACGACAGCGCTCGAGACACTGAATATACACACAAAGTTGCGGAACTGAATTTCTGCCGCGTAAGTTAAATAAATAAATAAATATAAATAAAATGTTTATTAGTACATTCACATTTAAATATACAAGTACACAGTTACAGAATTCAATGTTGTACATAAAGTCAAATTAAATGGCGAACTGCTGTCTCCTAAACTAGTTCGGCACATATGGTGTGTCATATCAGCCGAATACGTCGGAACGAAAAATCAGCCGCCGAACTTAGGTCGCGTAACTTCGGCATAGTGTGTTTAGACACTTAAAGTTAGCAAACGTATTCTCAAAATATCAGCTTTGCCTAAATAACATAGTAGGTGTGTCTGCTCTGGGATCTTTTAACACTGCAAAGTCAAACTAGGTTAAAACTAGACTGCAATGTTTGAAATCGATAGTTCATATTTTTTAACTGTCATCTACAGATACACCTAAGCGAAGTCTATAAATAGAAGGTATAGTTAGAGGATGAAAGGTAGCTAGGAGGTCTAATTTCCTGTAACGTTTGGTTATCTGGACTCTGCAGGTGGAAGTAAATACAATTATGTCAGGGTTGTGTCAATATATCATAGGTGGCTAACTTGATTAAAGCCAAGATCTACTGTTTACTACCTACACTCTGTGCGGTCTACCAATTACATAATCAGGACTTCTTCATGAACTTAACATCGAATTGTTTTTCACAGAATATAAAATAATATGTACTTGCATGAAATTATAACTGAGTAAATGAAACAGTAGGTATACAATTAGGTAGAAAATTAAAGATTATTATTAGATAATAACTACTTTATCAGTATGAGCATTGCGTGTGCAATCGACTGGATTATCAGTCGCGAAAGGAAGAGGTTCTCAATTCGGTTCATTTTTTGTTTTTTTTTTACTGAGAACTAGATACAGATTAATAAACTGATAAAATTAAAATGATACCTGTATCAGATTGCACAGGGGTTCCGCGCCCAAAGAAGAGCGATTATGAGCTCCTATAGCTGTTTTTAATGATTCTTTCTTGTTGTGAAAGATGTAAAATATCAATAAAAGACGTACTTGTTTATATAAAAACGAATTTATTAAAATATGTACAATTTATTATTAATGGTGTACAAGCATCAGAAAATCTCGAAAAAAATATATTGAAATCGTACCTATGCAGTTTTCTTATAACAATTTGCTATAGAAATGCAATTAATTGTTGTTAAATCAATAAATTCTTATTTACTAAAGCACATACATAATCCTCGTAAGTAAATATATTATTTTATCTTATAATTAAATAAGAAATAGTGCTATGATTTGACAATACTATACAAAGGAAATTACATTTACAGCTTAAACAAAAATGTCTAAAATACATTATGCTGCTTAAAACTTTAATAATTATATGACTTCCTTATGTATAAGGCTTTTTTTTTCTTTCGAAGAAGTTTCCGACCAGTCTGCTTATTCAGGTAACTAAAGAAGTGTTGTGCAGTGCAGCTGCAGTTAAGTTTCGATCAAAACAACGCTTTGCGTATTCTCTATCACTGTCAGACACGCTCGCGTCAAGTTCGCGTCACGCGAGCGTAATAACGGCATTCTACTGTTGCGCGTCTTTGGTGCGTGGTTCGGAACGTAACATGATCGGTATTCTACTATTCGTTTGATGTCTCAAAATGACAGTTAAAAAGCACTAAAATCTGTACTCGGGTATTATTTGAATATTATTATAACGTCATATTCATTGAAATGTAATCGATTCTATTCGATTATTTAGTGAGTAATGTATGTGGCTAAGCCATAAGTAAGTTTGGTAGAGTTTGGTTGTCGTGCAGTTGACGTGCAGTTCACGCGCAGCTTACGCGCAGTTCAAAGATTATAAGAATACCGTTTATCACTCAAACTTGAACTTAACTGCAACTGCACTACAACTTCATAGGCGCGTCATATAATTACGTGAATTAGCCGTCAGATATTACGGCCTGTTCACGACTTCGGTCTTAGCGACGAGCGGCGCGGCAGGCGGGCGGCGGGAACAAATGTACTAGCGCCGAGAAAACCGCGCGCGTTTTCGCTGAGCGGCGACTCGTGGCGTGCTTTATACATTTCTATAATCTTACCGTTCGCCGCCCCGCACTTACGGCCTGGTCACGACTTCGGTCTTAGCGGCGAGCGTCGCGGCGAGCGGGGCGGCGTCGGTAAGCGGTACGTTTTGCACGCCACGTACCCTCAGTAGCGGTTAGTTGCAGCGGCCGCAGTGGACGTATTTAGGTAGTCAAAACGTGCTCAAAATCATGCCGTTATCAAAATTATCCCTTCTTTGTTTAGAAAGCAGTACATTTTTAAAGTGTAAGTACATTCTAAAAAAGAAACGTTAAAAACTTGTCAACTATCTACCTACATTACGTAAACATACCAGTAGTTTTGTCAACACATAAGTAGCTTCGTTTGGTAGGTACCTAGGTACTATGTTTGTGTGTTATCAATTTAAATTAAACTTATGGGAAGTTTTTTTCATATTCCGGAAAACATTGTTTAATTTCTTCCCACAACCTTTTTATAATGTTTTTATATTTTTTGACATCAGGCGGTCAATTTAAAATTTCGATGGTAAATGCTTCGGTATCCATTACCGCCACAAAATCGATTTTTTTTTTGTTTTAAGCTATGTCGCTGAGTTCGTCCCTCCTACAACGCTGTCCGCGCCGCTGTTTCGTGGCGTCGCACAGTGTGAGAATCTCGCAATCTGGGGGGATTTAATTCCAAATTGATTAGATAAAAGATACAAGTTGAAAATTAATATTAATTGGTATTGAAATAAATAAAAATACTTAAATAGTGATAGAAAAACAAGTTGTATTAAAAAAACACGCGATATTAATAAATTTTCTTATTTTAGTCACTAACTCTACTTTCGACCTCATTTATGGTGGGTGCAGAAAGCAATTTTAGGACATCAGGATCTAGAGGACTCCGCTTTCTCTTCATTATAAGCCTTAAGCTGGATATGAAAGGGTCTGATGATATAAGAAGCCTATTAAGTAGGTCGGTGTTGGTATCTATTCGTGAAGTTTTTCTAGTAAAGAATTCCCTATAGCTTCGGTTATCTTGGTTTCTAGCCTCTTGTGCCTCCTCCGATAACTGGCCAATCGGTAAAATACACGAAGCTATGACATCGCGGCCATGAAATAAAACTTTGTGCACACTAACTGGCATGTCATACCATGAGTATTCCCTAAGATACAGGTTTCTGGTTTCTTCTGTGTAACTATTGAAGGAATCTAAATCGACTGTAAAACCAGACCCAAGAGTTTCTAAAATGATATGAAACCTCGTTATTAATTCTAAATTTATTCCGGTAATATCAGCAGTTATTGTAGCACCTCTGAAAAATCGGCGTGCTGTGTTGCCATCATTGGTATTACCAGCTTGCTGAGTCGGTATATCTACTAATAAACCTAATTCATTTCTGAACAGTGTTTGTATGTGTATCTACCCTGCCTTAACCTTATCTTTATTTTCTTGACCTCTAGCTTGCCACATTTTTATATCAAGTCTGTAGGCGATATGAAGTATACATTCCATAAACCTAATCCAGGAATGCAAAGGAGAAAGCCTGAAAGACAATGCAGCTTGATCGAGAGGTTTCATCATAATAAGAGCTTTAGGCTTTGCTCCACATATATAGCAAGTTTGAGATGAGGACGAAACTTCAGATAGAGCACTACATATTTTGCCGTCTATCATAGTCAGCATAAAAACTGGTTTCACTAAAATCTTAAAGTTATCTAAACTTACTTCGACGGCCGACAACATATCGATTTGCTGTTGTATCGTGTCAACCTCTTCTTTAATTAATGAAGTAGTCTCTTTTGCAAAATTAAGTCTAATTGGTCGACAGTACCTTGTTGAAGAAGGGGCTGGATTTTGCCATACTATAGTATTATGCTCTTCAACATTCAACCTTAACTGTATAGGTACCATGGATATGCTAAAAAGGTTCTCATCAAATTTATTTTCTGAATAAAATTTTTGTTTATATGATTTTTGTTGTGCTCCATCACAACCCCAGTAAGTGTGCAAGTCCTTAATTGACCCAAGAACCTCTTTCTGAGATAAACAAAGTCGTTCGATACTGTGGTCAACTAATGATTGCAAGCCACACGTTGCAGTTGATTCTGTTACGGTTTTAAGGGAAGGATAACATTTCTTCTTAGCCTCTTTTATTCGGTCATAAGATGGCAATAAGTTTTTAACCAATTTATTATCCTTTGCCGTATTATCTCATATTGATGTGTTGATAAATCAGCATCTACCATCATGCTTAATGCTTCATCGGCCGACACAGTCACTTGAACGCTTTCGCTAATCATTCTACGTACGCTTTTCATGATGGAACCTCTCTTTGGTGAACTATTAGAAAGTTCTTTTACGATACAAAACCAAAGCCGCCGACTTGCGAATTTCAAGTAATTTTTTACTTTTTGAAGGCGGTTGTCTTTTTTCTAATCTAAACAAAAAAAAAAACACAAAAATCTGCAGAGTCCTTTTTACCTGCTTTGCGAAGGTTATACTCATGTGCAACCGTTATTTCTTCAGGGCTAGTAGACGATACTAGATTCTGAACTTTACGTTTTTTGGTTTTATCACAACTTTCTACAAAACTTTTGTGTGGTCTTCCTGGTGAATGGCCAGATGTAGATGGTATTTCATTTAAAACATTTTCTGGTAATGTAATGCATTCATTCAACCAAGTCATATTCTTGCTCAAAAAGCGTTCACGATGTCTACCGCTAGCTGTCCATTTTTCGTTAAATTTGTTACATAACCTCCTTAAAAACAACTTAATTTAATTTATAGCACCTTCCGAAAATTGTACATGAGGGTAATTACCTATTATAAAAGCAAAAATAGCATCAATTCGCTCCTTTTTTGCATTTGAGGTACAAATATCAAAAATTTGTTTTTTTGTAATTTCGGTCGTCATTCGGAAAACCGAAAAAAAAAGTATGACGGTCGCACAAAATCGCAAGTTTTAGCAATTGTTCTCAAAAGTTAAGACTCTAAACTATAAATTAAAACAATAACAGCACCGGGATATTCAGATCATTTTTTTTAAACCAATTTTTTGGTTTTGCAAATCGTCTCTTTAAAATGCTTAATTTAACTGTGCTTTCAAATCATGTTATTAGATCAATGTTTAACTATTACTTAAACAAAATACACTCTAACTTACCTTGAAAGATACACACAATACAATAATAAACCAATAAACAAGACTTTACGTTAATTTGATCAGTAATCTCAAATGAAGATGACACTTTAATATTGTTGTTTGTATTGTAAGGGTTCAACGATTATTATCTACCCACTTCAACATTTTTTTTTTAACATACCTACGAGAATTTCTAATACGTAGCTGTGTTAAATAGGGTCTTAGGTATAAATAGGTTATAACTATATTAACATTTAACAAAAAAAATATTTTGATTTAAATCCCCCTAGATTGCGAAATTCCCATACTGTGCGTCGCACTCATTCACTTGTACTTTTGTTCCTGCCGCTCCTCGCACCGCCCGCCGCTGTAGCGATTCGCTCAGATAAAACCGCGCGCGTTTTCGCTATGAGCGGCGTCTCGTGGCGTGCTTCATACATTTCTATACTTTTGATCTTACCGCTCGCCGCCCCGCGCTTAGCAGCCGCTCACAGCGGCAAGGTCGTGAACGGGCCGTTAGCTGCCGCTCACAGCGGCAAGGTCGTGAATGTGAAGTGCCGTTAGGGTATAGGGTCTGTACTCAGTAAAAGTCGGTTAATACTTCGCTTGACATTTTAATTCTTCGTGTAAAAACTCTTCTGTATTAAATGTTTGTTATTAGATTCAGCTGCTTCCTCGGAAATGTTTTCAATGGATAATAGAGCATATTCTGATACATCAGCACCATGTAGGGGCACTTTGTGGATGGAAGCAGGGAGATTGTACCACGGATATAATAATTCAACTAATTGACGCGCAGTTTCGAAATAATATTTTTTAAATTTATAACAATCAACATTAAATTCTGACGACAAAACCTGTAAAATGATGCCACAACGATCAAGTAATTCTTTACGTAAACCCGTAATGTCGGCAGAGGTGGGTAGGTGCTGACTTAGCCCAGAAGTTTTCAAGACTTCTACATACATTAATAATTCGATTAGGAGACGCTAAAAAACTTGTAATACATATTGTTTACGATCTGATGGTTTTGGCGAACACCACAGCTCAAACAAATGCTTCCTTTAAAAGAAACATTTGATTTTAGTACCTGGAATAATAACAAAAAAATAATATCAAGTTTCCTAGCCCGCGTCTACGGCGCTATGATGCGTCGCCGTCGTAGCAGACAAATTGTGGTTGCACGGGCAAATTGGCGTAGCTAGAATGATGTTCCTCATAAAATAGATAGATGTACCACCATTTTAAACTAAGTCAGAACCTTTTCCGACTTAGTTTAAAATGGTGGTACATCTATCTAATTTATCTCCAGTTTGAGCCACAATTTTGCAGCTCTTGGTAAAGTTACAGTAAAAGAAAAAAATATTGAGACAAAAATTTTAACAAAAAAGGCAACCGCCACAGTAAAGATATCTAACAGTATTGTGACTCGGCCCTGTCCTTGAAATAATTACCTACACGTGCGCAGTACCTTAACGTGCGATAGGGTTGTCCCGCGTACAGTGTTTTAATTTCTTCCTAGTGTGTGTTCTAGTTTTGTGATTATAAATTTGTAGTGTTTTATTTTCCTTTTAGTTTTGTGATTGTAAATATAGGTAGGGTCATGGGTTCAACAATGAAACACTAAAAATTCAAAGTCTCATACACCTTTTGATTTTTCAGATAGAAGTCTAATTATTTACAGGTATATAGGCAATTTTATTGGGTATCGGATGTCATTAATGGTTTTTTAAAGTAATGTGTAATCAATCAGAAAAAAAATAAAAACATCAAAAATGGAAATGTTTCATTGTGTCCACAGTGGTGTACACAATGAAACACCACAAATTCAACAATGAAACACAATAATTAATAGGGTTTGTCTCATATTTTGTGAAATTTATGGAGTAGGTGAACGATAAAAAATGCTTGAGTTCAATCAAAATAGGTTTTATTAGTAATTTCACTTTAATCAGACTCTTCAGGTTACCTTTAATTGGTAATAACGAATTAAGATAGAACTGTTTCATTGTTGACTACATAGGGTTTATTTTAGTAATCTCAAAAAAAGAAAACTAAATTTTAGCACTTTTAACATTATGATCTGTTCCACTTCATCTGCGAAATATGATTAATGCTAGGTAATCATGAAAAACATGAATTTTTCAACCATAATTTAATGAAAAATCTTTAAAGAATGCTGAAAATACAAATATTTTGGTCAAAAAACTTAAAAATGCGCCACAGACACGTCTTTTCCCACGTGGCACCGACGCAAACTGGGGTAGGGCGGGGGGTTCCCGAGAGTGTCCTTACGCGATGTAATGCACGATCATTTCAGTTTTAGAAATATCACAGTGTTTTATTGTGTACCACTGTTTCATTGTTGAACATCTGACCCTATATAATATTATTCATTTAATAAAAAAAAATGAAATAGATAAATGAAATGGGAAGTGTTCAATAAAAATGCATGTTATGTTTTTGATTAGAAGTTTAATAAAAAAACCACCCTTATTTGGAGACTGAAAGATATTTGCGCCTCAGTCGCAGCCATTCAAGACATCTCAAAAAAAAATATTTCCCTTTATTCTGCAATCCTTACAAACTTCAACACCTATTTCTTACTTAACCAAAATGCAAAACACAGCTGACAAAACCTCTAACTACCGACTACAAAATCTTACCTAAAGAGTAAATAATAATGTAAATCTTACTAAACAAGAGTCCAGCACAAGCTGGAGCAACAATCTGTCAAATTTCTTTGATAGATTTTCAATTTTATTACAAAAGCGTAAGGTTCATATTCAATTGGGGTTTTTAATGGCCTGATGTGCTGGCGTCTGTACCTATCATATACTCTCATAATCATTTTATAATGATATTTTGTTTAATTCAATAATACTTATATGTAAGTAGCCTAGCCTTAGAAACTACCTAGGTAGGTACTTACCAGTTCGTTTTAACGCGAGCGTAGGTAGGTCGCTTTTTCACCTTATCCACTTATTTGTTTATTAATCCAGGTACCTACTTTACTCGGTAGAAAAAGCGAAATACTTACCTTTTAAAAAAAGAAACAAATTACGTACTATAGTAGGTATATAATTTTTTTAATAGTCTAGTAAGTAGGTACCTATTGCCTATATATTGTCTGGAAGTCATTTTTTTAAAAGTCGATTAAGTTTCAGGAACATAACCGTATTATATCATTTTACAAATTTTCAATGAAACATATATGAATTGAGAAGTAAAGAAAGCAATCGTTCATAAAATAATTTCGCTCAACTTGGATTATTGCATGATATTATAGTCTTACGGAGTTCCCAGGTAATTTAAAAAATGTTATCTCTGGGTGCGTTATTAACGAATACAAGCAACCAAAAACAACACAATATATTTGCCACTGAGAATATTCGCATTCGAGACTGTCGGTAGGTATACTAATTCCCCTACTAACTTAAAAAGTGTTGGCACGACTCGCGTTCCGACCGTTTGTATGAAGATAGAATACTGTATAGATATCTTTACTGTGCAACCGCCTTCAAAAAGTAAAAAATAACTTTCAATTCGCAAGTCGGCAGCTTTGGTTTTGCGTGTTGTTTTGTATTGCCACCGACTTGCGAATTGAAAGTTATTTTTTACTTTTTGAAGGCGGTTGTCTTTTTTGTTAAAAATATTTTTTTCTCTTTTTAGTGCCTACTTCTCATCATAGAAATTAATTACGAAACGGTGACAACAAAAAAATCTGTCATCCCTTAATTTTCAACCCTTAGGGGTAGAATATTTTCTTGAAATTTATATGGGACCAAATTTGAGTTATACACTATCAATTAAAAAAAGAATCATCGAAATCGGACTACACTGAAAAAAGTTATGCGTGGTCAAACATCAAAATAAATATTTAAAAAATAAAAAATCTTCATAAAACTACTGGGCCAAACAATGTTAAATTTTTATGGGACCAAATGGCAACTATTCCGCATCAAACTAAAGAAGAATCACGTAAGTCGGATCATAAATCTCAGAGTAATCGATGTACATACATAAAAAAAAACCAACCGAATTGAGAACCTCCTCCTTTTTGAAGTCGGTTAAAAATAGATTGGCGTAGCACCTACATAAAACGAAAAGAAGTCATAAATAAATGCGTAAATAAAACATAATATTCACAAAAAAACTCACCCTGTTCTTGGAATTCCATCACACACAAATAACAAAATAATTTATTAGTTATTCTTAGAAATCACTGAACACAAATACCTTACGGATAAGTCACCTTTAAGTAACGAGCAACAACAAAGAGATGCGCTCGCTTTCAAGGTTAATAAATAAGTGATAATTGACGTAAATAGCCCTGATATGTATACTCCTAGGAGTAGGATCTATCTAGGGGTATAGCATATCAGAGCTATGTGGTACGGCCCTAGTGATGACATCGTGCTCTTAGATTGTTGATAGGTTTCTGCGCGCTACAACTAGATACCGCCGACGTACTTGTCAAATGGGGCAACAAATACCTAGCGAAAATTCGCTTGCACGAGCCAGTCTTGTTGCAAGCAATGTGTCAGGTTGTGAGATGTACAGAGCATTTTATAAAATTTTGGTCAACATTTTGAATGAAAATGCCATATTGTGTAGTAAAACTGTGTAAAAATTATTCTTCAAAAATTAATAAAGACACTGGGATAACATTCCATGTATAAGTATCGTATAATTTCTAAAAAATTTAACGTAAAATATATATAGAAACCATTGATATGTCACATTTGAATGACAACCATTCAGTGTTGCCGCGTATACAAAAAACTATTTCCCATGATTGACATTTTTATATGTGAAATTATTGTTACTATATTTTATAATATAATCTACTTCCTGGTTATTATTATATTTAATCTAGTTCTTAGTAGTATTATTTAATGTTTTTCTTTGCAATATTGTTCAAATGACCTAATATTTATACATTGTTCTATTAATTAAATACATATAGGATATTATCATATGCCTCGAGATTTTTCCAAATATGTTGTGGTCGGCTTCCTGACTAACCGGATGCAGCTGAATCTAGCTTCTGACTATCTATAACGACTGTCAAAAATCTACAAATGATAGCCGGGAACAACGGCTTTACGTACTTTCCGAGACACGGAGGGATCTCGAAACGTTATGCCAAAAAATGATAATCCTTATTTTTGCCCAATAAATGTTTTTTCATGATTAGGTTTTATCTCCGATGTTTTTTTCCTTTAAATTGTAAATATAAATAAGCCATTAAAATTGAGGTCTAATTATTGATATTCTATTTTTCATAGAGAAAGAACCTATAAATCATACACACAAATATGATGATACATTCGCTTATTACCTATTTATTCATTTTTTAAGTATTATCTGAGCTACAATCATAACTTGTAACTTAACTTCTAGCCCATAGCATAAAATATTTTTTGCCATTAATCGGGTAATAGTTATGCGGCTGAAAACAAATTTTTCCATGCACACTAGCCTCCTTGCACACACACACTACAATATTGAGTTTTCTCATTCACGGAGCTGTTATTTTTAGGTAGTGCGGTATCTAGTTGGAGCGCGCGGAGTCCTATCAATAATATCGCGTAACATCGGCCGCACGCGTCCGGAGGGGAGAAGCCATAGCGATATCTTACTATTCAAATCGTTATGGCAACTTTTGCGGGGGGAAGGTGCACACACGTGCAGTGCGGATACACATAAAAAAATTGTAATTACGAACACATAAAAAATAAACAATACACCGTCAAATCTTGCACACATCGTTATATTTTTGTGTACGAATAAGTCACAAACTCACTTATTGACATGTTTTTACGTCAATAGGGCTTGACTCAAATGTGTCGATACCGCAACATCGAATTTCGTAATTTATCATTATTACTAGCTTGAAGGAGGAAGGAAGATCGGTAAAGGTTAAGGAAACGTAACATTATTTATATTAAAATATTGCCTTTATTATTAGCCTTTATTAGTCTTTATAATTTCCATTTTTGTATTACAAAAACGAGCAGTCCTTGCACTTTGCGGCTTGCGCTATCGCGATTCCCTTCGTAAGCTGTTTAAAGAAATTAATACATATTCTGAATGTGCCTGGCCACCGGCCAGTACATCTATGAATACATGTACGCACTCTATTCGAAACACAGTGAAATGCATAATTACAAATCTAGAAATAAAATTGTGGCACCTAAATTTTGCTGACCATAATTTAGAACTTGCATTACATATTCGAATGTTGATATTGTGCTTTTGCTTGCTTGCTTGTAACTTAATGGAATAATGTTGTCTAAATTTCATAATGATCATTACATTTTTATGCTTTTTACAAATAATATTTTAATTAAATTTTAATCGTCAATAGGGCTTCCTATTGTCTTTAAAAGACTTTTATTTTCTTTATATAATTATATGTCCATATTAAGTATTTGATCTATTTATCAAAGTTATATGTTAAAACAATTTTAATAAAAATTGATTTTAACTCATCTTTGATTAATGTTTTGCATTCCTGCTTCTCGGAGCCTCTTTTTTCTAATGCTATTATAAATGGAGTATAGTGTGCGGTAAAACTAAATTAGAAAATTTGCATTTGATAGGGAGGTATAAGTCGCGTAACTTAGCAATTTTATCCTATCAATTTCTATTACGAAATCGGGTGATATCGAAATAATCAAGTCGCGCTTCCGAAGCTTTACATCTCTATAGAAAGTATGGTTTTTTATTTTATGAAAGTAAGTAGTACTTATTCTTTTTTTATAACATCCGCGCAGCGCCTTTTGTATTCCCCCACCCCTAGCCACGTATCTAGTTTGCGTTTAGGATAATCCGTCACTGATTTAAAGCGATTATAGGTAGCACAAACAGGATGTTATTTATCCCCATCAAAAGTGCGCATTTGAGTCGCTCAGTCGTAATCTACTATTTTACTTGTAATTACCAAGTTAATCATATCAGTAGTGGTCCTAAATAAATTTTGGCGGCAATAAAATTTGAATTTCGTCTTTTGTTATGTTGACTTCAAGTTGAAGTAGATACCTTGATAAGCAGTGGCTTTTCAGAGAAAGTTGTACCCTAGTTGAAATGATACCTTCGTTGCAGGACGAACAGAGACACTTTACATTTGAACCAAAAAGCTTAACGATGGGTTCTCGAAATGATGGTCAACAATACACCAGCCAGCCTCACATTAGGATCAACTCTGAACTTTCCGAGAACGATTCCAATTTGAGTGATGAAGACGACGGCTCACTTCACGCTAGTCACCAAAATTTACGTAAGTTTTATTTAAAAAAATAACATACCCGTTTTCTGAAAGGCCGATCAAATCTCTGTGTTACCAAACTACCTAAACTAGACAAAAAGTAAGGTGTCAAGCAATACCGTGTGTGTTTAACTAATCTCCAATCAAATCACCTTGATGATGTTGATGTGCGGGGGTCACATCACCTGGCCTGCAAATAATTTTTGTAGGACGAGTTGAGCCAATCGAATCACTTTGGGTCGCTATATATAGTATATACATGAGCGAGTCGGCACTTTAGGTTCAATACAAAGTTATCAAAGGTTGAATCGAGAATGCCGATCCGAACGTTTTAGCAACCCTCAGTATTCTAAATCCAAATAGTATTACAGAACAGATTAAATTTCAGTCTTTCAGAATCCCGGGTTAAGTAAATACAAACAAGGTATATACTATGGCGATTTCAGTGTAATGACATGTCATTTTTTTTTTAGCAGACTGGGCTGTCACTAAATCATTCACGAAATTGTCAGTGGCTCCGCTAAATAAGAATGGTTCTGAAGAAGGTATGTAACTATTCTTGTTATGGTAGTTCACCTCGATGACATAATAGCTCGTTCTTTTGTGTAGGATTTCCGCTACACCGGAATAGAGCCGACAATACTAAGATCCGAACTTCCAGTAAGAACCTTATTATAGCCCCATAAACGGACATTTAGTTATTAAGCATCAGTTGACATCCGTTCTATTTTTATTTCCCGACGCAAAAAGAAGAGACTTATAAGTCTGAAGCATCTTTAGTTTCGTTAATAATAAACTAATGATTTCAAGAAAAGGAATAGATTTATGTTTGTTAACGACCTCATTTGTCTAGTGGGCACAGCATGGGATCCTAGTTTCGATTCTTAGACGGGAAAAAGTTTTATGAGCTTGTTTCGTTAGGACATTCGCAGAACCAATTCAGTGTCTGAATTTGCGCAAATTGCTCAACCAGCACAACATGAGCTAAAAACATTATTGCCGCAATTGACAACATTTCATATTTTTAACCTACTTGTATTATTACGTTATATAAAAGTAAATACTATTATTAAATATTAATATTTTCAAAATTAGGTACTTTTCATTCATAATTTTAACTTTGAAATTAGGTGTATTCTAAAAAGACGTAAGCGCCAAATGACGTCATACATACGGTGGAATAGCGTTTTATCCTTTGGTTTACTGTGACCCGTCAAAAAACTATCATCATTATTATTAGACTTCATATATGATGTGACATTGACGTGTGTCTTATTTGACGTTAATATTTTCATATAAACCATTGAAATGCTTATGCAAAGGTAAACTACCTCATTCCACTGTATATGTGACGTCATCACATGCTTTTTGGTTTTACTTATTTTTCTCAGAAATGAAGAAGTAAAAAAATATAAATTTGGACTCAAGATACGAAAATAAAGAAATGGTATTTTTGTTTTAAGGTCGTGTCAGTTTTGAAATGTTGTCAATTCTTGTGTAGTTATCATCTCCGCATACCCCTTCCAAGAATACAGACCTGATGTTAATTAACATGTTTTTTTATGGGACATGCCCTCCACTCTATTTCCAAACCACTGCAGCTCCTGAAAGCCAGAATCAACAGTGGTAACCACAAGAAAAGCGTTGAGGCAATAAATCTCAACGAATCCCGGAGAAACATTACAACTGTCTTGGTTCCCGCAACGAAATTAATCAGAAAAGAATAGTGAATAAATATATATCAATATAACATTTATTCTATGTAGTCAGATGTTTAAAATAATAATTTATATAATTATATTATATATATGTATATATATATATAAAAGAAAGTCGTGTTAGTTACACTATTTATAACTCAAGAACGGCTGAACCGATTTGGATGAAAATTGGTGGGGAGGTAGCTTAGAACCAGGAGTCGGACATAGGATACTTTACTACTACTTGCAGGTAAGTAGGTAGATAGCGACAGGACAACGTCTGTCGGGTCAGCTAGTTATGAATAAATTCTATTTCAGGACCACCCGTCCCACCACGGCCACCAAAGACATTTGCCAATAGAAACAGGGAAGTCCCACCGAAGGATCCATTTCAAGGCCCGAAAATTCAAGAACCTGCCGAGGCTCATGATAATGTAAGTTCTACGTGTCTGGGAAAGAGAAGTTCGTTTATAATATGCGTACAAGTATCGACCGTACATGTACGCATATTATAAACGAACATTATACACGTAAGCCTTAACAGACTGCTTTAAGCTACGACGAACGAACTTAAAAGCGAATAAATCGCCGATCACAGCAGCTAGCCTCCTAATTGTAAGTATTCTTTAATGTTTAAATGCTCTGTTGAACATTCTTTTTCTTACTAAGCTTCTACGAAGGTACATAATACAAACTCCTTCGTAACTTCAATAAACTGTCGTTTATCCGAATCCGCTTTTTCCGAACAATTTTATCCGACTTTTTTTTTTGTTCACAACTTTATAAATATGTACGTTACAAACCAACGCCTAATAGGTGTTAAACAACCTAATTATCATATGCACCTACCCCACTAAATCACTAAATAAGGCGGATTTGTGACTGACTTGTGCATCAAACCATACAGTCGCAGGTCGCAGGTCGCAGCTCGCAGCCACGCGGAGCCCCGGTAGCCACGCGTTGACGTATGTGGACAACAGCTGGGATGGGTTCAATAGTTTCGGAATAAATCATAGACACTAGTTACTAAATATATGTAGTAGTTCCTATGTTAATAACTTTAGTTTAAAAAACAAACTTTGTTATTCAGCATTTAAAAATTTTGAGTTTTCAGTCAAAAACATGCAAACTTATACACAACGCACGTTTTACGATCATATTTCGCGGTATTGACACAATTCGGAGTGTTTCATGCGAGAAAACAGGGGGGACTTCGGTTTATCCGAAATTTTCGTTATCCGAACCGTCCGCCAGTAAACCGCGGATAAACCGGTTCACTCGTGCCTTGAAGATACCCAGATTATGTATCGGGGAATAGAGAGGCGGGCAGTGAATTCCACAGTCTGGCGTTAACTAATCTATCATTAATTAATGTATCATGTTTGTTGATATGAGATTATGGGCTGATCACATCTATTAAAGATAAATAGTTATCTTTTTTAATTTCGTTTTGACCGTGTGAAAACGAAAACGAATCGTGAATCATCTTGAAAATTGTAATTAATTTGAAATAAAAAATTGAAATAAAAAGAAAATTAGGAATAAATTTAGACTAAAAATGGTGGTAGGGCGGTTCTGGGATGATTAGTTTGCATTTAATTATCATCACTAAGTGATATTGTTGTCATTAATAGGTATATAATTTATTGTAAAGAAGACAGTAGATTTTCTACCATCCATGGTAGTTCAGATATTAATGGTCATTACCGTCATTACATCCTTATTTATAATGGTTAGAAAGGTAATAAAGTGTGCGTTCAATCTACTTGCTCAATAAGGTAAACGCTCCAATCATGGTAGTAGAGAAACATTTGGCATTATTTAACATTTATCATAGTAGTTATCGCTTATTTTGTCAGTTCCATTCTGGTATTTGTGAAAGATAGTACCTACCACTTAACTGTAGAAGTTACAAATACTAATTTATCTATAATAGAATATATAATAATTACTTTTTATAATTACAATTTTTTCGACTAATAATGGTCAGGTAAAAACCTAGTAATGGACACTCCATTTATGGTCAACTGCAGTAATGAACAGCCAGTAATGGGCAAAAAATAAATAGAAATTGGATCAAATTTCACCCAGGTAAGTTTTACTGCTTTTTGTGAGTAAAATGAAATGTGGTGATAGTTATATACAAAATTTATTAAGAAAAAACACAAAAATATTTAAAAAAATAACATATTATTACTCAATTATTTGAAAAATCAACATTATAAAATTTGAAGTTTTTATCTTAAACCTAGTTTTTTTTTAACTTCAGTCTTTTATTGAGATCACAATCATCTTAACTCACTCTGGTAAGTCCGTAATAGTCAGTCGTAGTCGAACGTATTATCAGAGCAGAAATCCGATAAATGTTTTGTCAAATGGAAAGCGTGGCCATCCAAAAAAAGATTACTGGTAGTTTGATTTTATTTTCGGTTAATAGAAAATAAAATCAAACTGCCAGTAATCTTTTTTTTGGATGGCCACGCTTTCCATTTGACAAAACATTTATCGGATTTCTTTTGGACGGGTAGAAGATGTTAGCTACGTATTCATAAAATGTACTCCCACACATCCAGCCGCTTTCTTATCGGCCGATGCCCCAGTCAATAGGAATGTTTTCTGCAATGTTTCTTGGAATGCGTTCATAAGAAAAAAGTACCATCGGTGGTGCAAACTGACCGGCCGCGTTAGCAGTCAAAAGAACTGTAAGGTTATCTTTCTCGTTTCCAGATGTTGAGTAAATGTTTTTGTCTCCTCGTTTAACTAACACACGTCCTGCCTTTGGGTTTAGGAAAAAGCACTCTCGTCAGTATTAAATACTCTCGACGGATCTCTCAAAGCTGACAGACATCTGACAGAGATCTGACAGATGGCTGTCCTCTATATATTTTGCAACTTCTGAGAACCACTCTAATATTTTTTCTTCTTTTACAGCTTCTCTTGATGTGGTTAAGTTTTGAGATACGCGTTCCGATATTTCTGGATGTCTTTTTAAAAATAAATCATACCATTTCCTAACAGGTCTATCATTAACGAATGGATTTTCTCTTTTATCAGCTTTAATAATGAGTTGAACAAAGTCTAGTAATTGCTCTTTCCCTATGGGGCAATGTCTTTCTGCCTAAACAGATTCACAAGAATTTGTAGCTTTGCGACAGCGTCTTCTTCACATAACCACCATTTTGAAAATGCACGACGTTCAGACGTCAAATGTCATTTTTGACATGCTGAGTGTCTATGGTTTGTTGTTGAGTGTTGCCATTCTCTCTATAACATTTGTGATTCTTATTTGAAAGGTTTTTTTTCCAACTGACCATTATTGGAACGCTTACCATTACTGGTGCAGTTACCTTATATGAAAGAAAAAAATAATTGTTTCAAAATTTTCCATATTACTTCATATATTGAGCTAATTGTATTATTTTATTTCTAAACCCTCTTGTCAGGCCTCGTAGTAGACTATCAAGTTCTTATAATTTAGAACTCCTTTTATATCATAGGATTATTAACTAATAGGTAAAATAGGTAACCTATTTTATAGGAAACAAAAAATATTCTATGTTGCCTCACACTTCCAATTTCTCCTGTATCGTGGGTGCATTTACAAACATTTAAACTCATATACACAAACAGCCCTACCGGGTACAACCATCTGTAGATCATACAAATATTTGATCCGGGCAGGAATTAAACCCGCGACACGCATCGGAGCAGCCAATCACTCAGCCACTGCGCCAACCGTGCCGACAAAATTTTAAATGAAGATATACTTTTCCGACCATAAGTTCAGTAACTAGGGTCGTCGGATACTTATAGTTGATGTTTACTTAGAAACTGATGGTTGTTTACAAATGAAATTTAATTTGATTAATGAACTGTTTATTCTATTAAGTTTATTTTATTCAAAAACATTTGTCGGGTTCTAAGTAAACTTCAACTATAATCGAGGACTCTGGTTACTTATCTCCTTTGGTGACCGTACATCACTTTGCACTCCGCATCTACAACTACTAGTGCAGGAGGAAAGGTGTTAAGGCGCTGTGCATAGTCAAAATAGGCTTCACAGAACAGTTTTTTAGCAAACTGTGTACATTTTAGAGCAGCAAAAAAATATATGTTAATCTTGATCATATTTATAAGTGGACCATTGTTCTCAAAACATGTTTTCAGTAAATTTTCTCGAAGAATTCGAATTGAAATTCTAGCAATTGTAACTGTATTACTTATAAACAGATCTTGATAAAATTAATTACTGTGTTGTTGTAATGTATAATAATAAGGGCAACTGTTGTTTTTATTTTTCGATTGAAATAAGATAGTTGTGAGGATGAATTTATTTCATTATAAATAATTCGAACGACTCGAACGAAACGTCGCGCCATCGCGGTGTCTTGTCGCTTCTCTTTCATTTCTACGCAAAGCGACAGTGACCGCTGAGGCGCGCTGCTAGATGGACCTGTGTCATTTTGTTCTGCGCACCGCTCAGAAATAACGGAGGGCAATAAAGCGATCTTATTTCACGAAACAAAAACACATGATGAAAGTTGTAAAGTAAGTACCTACCTTTTTGCGCACACCTTATTTCGTTTGTATGGATTATCTATAGCGTTATTTTGCCGTATTTGTTCATTGTTCGATTGGTCTAGCGGTCTCGTGCGTTGCTCAAAATTTCTATTGATTAAATAATTATAATACCCTGGGATTAAATCCCATACTGAATGTATACATTTTGTTATTTTTTGATTTGAAATTTCTTTTTACATTATTTTTTGTTTTTATTATGTTGTTTAAAATATATTTTAAATGATGATAATTCTTGAGGATTTACTTATTTTTGAATTGCATGGTTTTTCCTTATAGTAAAAAGAAACGGTTGGCGAGCAATCCTTCAGCAAATAAATCACCGGAGAATACTTTTCATGAGTAAGTTTATAGGTACACACGGCTACACATCAAGCTATACATTTTCAGTATACGCTGAACTCGAATCGTATAGAATTCCCATACAATAAGAGATGAGCTTATACGGAAATGCATAACTTGATGTGTAGCCGTGTGTACATGGTGATACAGAATATTGTAGTACAAAGTAATATGAAAGGAGGTCATTATATTGAGCTCATCAATATGAACAACTTTTACTATGGCTCCAACCCTGAAATCGTAAAACAAAATCTGCCAGTCCCCGCCGAACCATAGTTTATTGGCTGGCGCCACTGTAAAAGTTGTTCATAATGATGACTGCAATTATGTCTTTTAGTATTTCTACACTCTTCTGGGTTAAAATTTAGTATACGGTAGCACGAGTTGGGGGTTTGAGGGTGGGGGGAGTTATGGGGTGGGTCCCCGACTCCCACCCCCATGAAAAGAAAACGCACTTTTTTGTAACCTAACCTCAAAACACTAAACTTGACTAAAAGGCGTCTGCAACGGTTACGAAAATTGGCACAAAGGCGGTCGTTTCTGTCAGCAGTGTTTAAAGGAACCTAACTAACCAAACCTCAGGATGCCCCTGATGTCGACCTATAACCTAAGTTTTTTCTTTCCAAAGAGTTTAACACAAGACAGTGACAAGACACAAATGTCATTTCTTTTTTTTACGTTTCATTTTATCTTTTTTGCACGATATTTTACACCACAAGCAATATATTTACAGATTTGGTGGTCAATCGCCAATTTGAACGTTCCATTTTCGCTTTTTAGGTGTTATGATGTGATTTGAGGTTAGTAAGTTATTTTATGAATTTCTCGAAAACTTCGCAATTTCTTTTAATGAGAATGGTAGCGTTACAATACTTTTTACCCAACCCCTTTTGCTTTTTTTTTTTCCAGACAAACCACCGTAAACGAGTCGTACCTTGTAGAAACCGTTTCTCAAGAAGAAGCATACCTACCTAACTTTTGTGAAATGTAGTGAAATGAAATAAAAATGTAAACACTCTGTCCACTAGCTTAATCGATTTTTGACAGCTGCAACTAGTGGACAATATTTATGATTTTTGTAAAAACTGATACGTATAACTGTATTATAATGTCTGTAAGAGGTCATAAATAAGATAAACCAACAAGATAAGGTAGTTTATATATTTATTTTATAACGCATTTTTAAGTTAACTTAAGGCAATCGGGAATAATTTCATTTTAAGGCAGCTGTCAAAAAACCAATAACCCAATGGACAGGGTATAATTGATCGGGATCTCAAATATATTATTTTTGAAAAAATCGTTTTAAAATTATTTAAGAAAATACATAAAAAATTACCCCCTTATCTCCGAAACTACTAGGTAAACCTAAAATTTTGAATAAAAAATTCAGAATACAGTTCTTTACTTATAGATTTATACTGAAAAACCAAAGTCTATAACCGTCGTAATTATGGGATAAATGGTAACCGTCTCCATACGAGTGTAACTCGCACTTGCCCGGTTTTTTTTTTTGTAGTACTTATAACCCTTGGAAAAGATGTCTGTTCTTTTATCCTAGTATTTGGCAATGGTGCTGGGTGATGGCTAAATAGTACATTATGGTACAAGTGTGTAATGTTGGTGATTACCGCTGAGGCGTCATTGAGACCCGAGCCGTTAGGTGAGGGTCTTAAGAGAGCCGAGGACGGTAATCATCAATACACACGTGTATCATACGACGTTTTTCAACACACTTGTGAAGAAAATAATACTAAAAAAATATTTTCAACTGTGAAAACGAGTTGTGAAAAATTTTTCGCAATGGCGGGAAAAATTAATCAGTTTTCCTATGCGCGCGCATCAAATAATGGCGATCGGCCATAGACTAAAAGAATGAAATTTCGTTTTTTTTTTCTTTTCGCGGATAGCGTTCTAGCCACGTACAAAATGGGGAATTCAAAGTTTTCTTTATTACAGAGAAAACAAAAGTTATATTTGAGTGAAAGTTTTATTTATTAAAAACGTACAAGTTGAAATTATCTATTTAAATACGAAGTTGCATGAAATGAGCAAGCAATAGCGTACATTAATTTATTTGTACTATTCGATCTTTTAAGTATCGAAACTTTTTTAAGAACAAAGCAACTCAACAAATAAAATAAAAAAAAACCTTATAACTCACTTGTGAATAATAGCAATGAAAAAGTCACAGTTTGATTACAGGTGTCATTATGTGCCTAATTGCGGTGAAATTAGAGCCATTTTATGAGCAAGTGTGTTGAAAATATTTTTTATATTTTTAAACTTTGCTTATTATAATTATGTGCATATTAGCATCCATGGGCTCGCGAGAGGCATTCTAGCGCTCACCGACTATCGAGTGGTAAGTGGGTGCCGTAAGTTTGCTCTGTCGAGACCATCTCATGAGTGCTAAGATGCCGTCTTAGCACTCATGAGATGGTCGCGACAGAGCAAACTTTTTTGAAACGCAACTTATTGTTTTGTTAGAATATGTATGGCGCCAAAATAGAGCCGCGCGTAATCAACAACGCGGGGAGCGGCAGGCGCCCCGCAGTGGGCGGAGCTATGTGCTCCTGCTTCACCCCCTCAATTGCCTAAAAATTTGCTTCTTACCGCGCCTTAAGCTAAGAACTCACGATGCGGTTTCCGCCCGCGCCCGAAGCGGGAACCGCAAACAACCGCGCACACCGCGGGCGTAAACCGCGTCGTGAAATGTGCTTTGATGTTTACATACATATCTGCATTTTACAGAAGCTGCGGGCCCGCAATCGTACGCAGAGGCGGGTGAAAAACGCATCGTGAGTTCTAAGCCTAAGTCTCTTAATATCCGTTCTTTTTGTATTTGCAGAGCCAACATGCACAGCAGCGACTACGGGTGCCCCGTCGCATGTCGCAGGGCGCACCATCGTCACCTCGACCACTGCTTGTACCCGTGCGGTGCCCTGAAGAAGACGAAGAGTGCTCACAGGGACATGCAGTAAGTTGACAACAAGAATAGGGACAGCATTTCCTGGTGAAAATGAGAGGCTTCAAGGTCTCTAAAACGGATTTCACAATACTCCTTGAGGTGTTTTATTTACTTTAAATATGAGTTTCGCGGTAGACAACCTCTAAAAGTGACAAGCAGGTAGACCAACCTGACGGTAAGTGTTCTCCTTGACCTGTGGATATATATGGCGAAGCGTCCCAATGTAGCTATCAAGTGGCAAATTTGAAAAGTCTCGTGTGCCTATAACTACCTTATGTTCAAAGCCAACAACGTTGATTGGCAGCAGATATATGTATTTATAGTACTGTAAGAGATCCTTTTGGAGGATTCTTACAGGTAGTGGGTAGTGGCGTAATTGTATTAGGTTTAATCTAGAAATGAAAGCACTGATACTTGGAACTGGTTTATATTTTAAGATACTTTCAGTGTGCCCGTGACAAGATCAGGCTAAGAAGTCCTAATGTCAAATGCAAAACAATACAAGTCTACTATTCGAACTTATTCTAGAAGCTTGCCGAGTGTTCCGTCATAGAGCATAATATCTAATGGTTATTATCTCAGAAACACATCAGATCTCCACAGTACCTATAAGTACTTTTTCCACACGTTTTTCCTAACCTTTTGACTGCCACAGTCATGTATAATTGACAAACCAAAATGTGCCCAGCACACCACGGTCACGACTACATGATAGGCATGACAGACAAAATACTACTCTATGGTATTACGTTTAGAAACGTGCTTCCATTGAGTAGTAATTCGTAGCTTGGTGCCGAGGGCACGTTTTTGCTTTTGTGACGTGGCGGTCAATAGGTTAAAAAAAATCTCTTCTGATGAATTGTTTATCAAAGCATTTCTCGAAAACCAAAATTATCTGGGTCTGGGGGCACTAGTGCCCCCGCCAAGACGAGCAAAGTGAAGCGCATGGGCACTACGTACCTTTTCTCGAAGCGCTTTGTCGTTTTTTTGAACCCTCATAACTTGGGTTTGGATTATCTATATATATAAAAGGCAAAGGTGACTGACTGATGTATCAACGCACAGCCTAAACCGCTGATCGTAGAGACCTGAAACTTGAAGGGTGTGTTCTTTGTATGACGTAGGCATCCACTAAGAAAGGATTTTCCGAAATTCTACCCCTAAGGGTGTGAAAAACGGGGGCAAAGTTTGTATGGGACAACGTGATTCCTTGGTCCTATCTACTTCAAATTTCGCATAAACATTCTTTAACAGAATTGATGGAAGATGGGTTTCGTATTTTATTGAAATTCACCACGTTACGGAGTTAAAAATGGGTAGAAAATTATTTTGAGGGTGATTTGCATCGAAGTTGATATCAATACTCCTTAGTGCTTTTGATTTAAATACATTTTATTTTGACACATGTCATGTTTGAAAACTCAACTCAAAATAAATATTATTACCATATTATTATCTTAGAATGTTAACGCACATATTATATTACTCTGTGATTATTACATGATACTGCAGAAGAATTACATATAGTTTTGAATACATTCAATTAAACGATTATAAAAATAGTGTGGCGAAGAGAAACACTTTCAAAATTTTTCGAAAATTCCCAATCGGCGGAGACATTTGTTTGTTTTGTGGAATTGCAAACCCAGTACTTTTGTAGGAGAAATATCGGCATCATCTGTCCGAAGACTTCTTGCGAGTTTTGAGATCAACTACTAAAGGTGGCATTGAACACAATGAGAAACGTATTCTTAACAATTCTTACTTCTCTTCAAAACGTCGTCGTTTACATCGGCGTCATTCCTGTGGTCAAGTTTGGGTTACCGGCCCCGCAATCATTGGCACATTAAAATCGTGGAATACACTGTCGAAAACAATTACGATCCAGGTGCAATGAGTACTATCGTAAATAACCACGTCTGCGTGTTCAAACCAAGACATGATGGGTAATAGGGTCACAGTTCTGTTTAGTGGCGATTTCCGGCAGACGCTGCCTGTAGTGATGCGAGGAACTAGGGCTGACGAGGTAAATGCATCGTTGAAACGATCAACGGTCACGAGTTTATAAATCCCGCTTGGCCATCAATATGCGTGCTCAGCTTGGAGGCAATTCACGTGTTCAAGAATTCTCCGATGTTCATTTAAAAGTTGGTGAAAGCTCTCTACCAGAGGAGAGAGGGCAGGTGGATCTAACAGAGACTCTTGGTATTGTAGTATCTACAATAGAACAACTGATTCATGTTTTGTACAGCGACATCAGTCAAATACCGCATCAACAGCATTTGGGTGTGTGAACAGGCTATTATAACAAAATTGATCAAGCTGCAGCGATCAATAATAGTTATTTGTTATACAAGAGTGCAAAGTTGCTTTTTAACCGCGTGTTCAATTTTGATGACCGAGCAAGCGAAGGATTCTAAAATTGAATCACGAGCGCAGCGAGTGATTCAAAATTAGAATCCTGAGCGTTAGCGAGGGAATCAAAAGAGCACGAGGTGAAAAATCTTTGCACTCGAGTGCAACACGTAACTTTTCATTCCACCTCAGCGAGGAAATGACTAAATGCAAAAAAAAAACGTTTACAAAAGTCTGAGTTTTTAACAAATTAAAAAAAAAGTTGTATGATATATTCGGCACCATAGAGGTAGCAGTAAATAGGTTTAATGTTTTTTTTTAATTCACAAACTTAGTGCACACGATGTTCTAAATTCAATTTACTTTATCCTCTAGAGAATAAAAACGGCTTTTCCACTCAGATATTGAAGATAAATTTACTTTATCCTCTAGAGAATAAAAACGGCTTTTCCACTCAGATATTGAAGATTAAAAATACTCTTTCCGAGATGGTGGGATGAAAAAGCATTTTGTTTCTCTCAAATTGAAGGGAGAGAAGTAGTATATATCTCAATGAACACTGTAGTCGAGCAAGATGACGCCACACGACGCCGTAGAATTTGGAATAGAATTCGCTTACGGCAAGTGGACTTCTAGCGCACATCATCCAGCTGAAGGTCGGTGTACCTATTATTTTGTGTAACAGAAATCGGCTCGAAGTCGTCTGTCTGCAGATAAATAATTATCATTGAAGCTGAAATTGTAACAGGTTGTGGCGTTGGTAAGAGTGTTTATATCACGTATACCACTGATTCCCCACAATTACCCCTTCCAATTCAAGCGTGCGCAATTCCCTGTGAGCGTGTGCTTTGGCATGACTATAAACAAGTCTCAGGTCGGTCGGTGTTTGTCACACTGAAGGCTGCGGTTGTCGATCTCAGGACCAGCTGCTTTGCCTACGGCCAACTATACGTCGCTTGCTCTCGTGGAGTCTCGCGTCACCAGTCCTGACTCTTTGAACATTTTGACTAACGGCAAAACTACAAATATAGTTTACAGAGAGGTTTTATAAATATATAGCTAAGGTTTCTTAATGTGTTTTCTTCTTTTCAAACATATTTGGGTTTGGAGTTTCAACATTTGTTGTGTACGTATGTGTAATAAAATAAAAGTATATTTGCATACAGTATAATAATATTATACTGTATGCAAATATAAAATCTATATATATATAAGCGAAAGGTCATTCACTCACTCATCACGATATATCGAAAACCGCTTGACATATTAAGATGAAATTTGGCAGAGAGGTAGTACATAGTTAGTAGACGTCCGCTAAGAACGGATTTACTACAGGGCCGGATTAAGGAGGTCTAATGGGTCTCGCAAGTTTGTATGAAAGTCCTTCATTTTTTGCACTACAAACTTGATTATCGGCAGAGAGGTAGGTAATTAGTAGTAGACGTCCGCTTAGAACGGATTCTACGACAGGGCTGGATTAAGGAAGTCTAATGGTTCTCGCAACTTCGTATGAGAGTTTTGATTCATTTTTGAACTATCGACCTGAAATTTAGCAAGTCTAGAGTTTATGAGTAGGAGACATTTGCTAAGAAATAATTTTGTGACAGCCTGAACTTGCTCTCGCAAGTTTATATATATAAATCCTTGGCTTTTTGCATCTGTAAATTGGTAAAGAGATAGAATATAGTTAAGTTATGTCACATAGAAACCGATTTTACGACAGGGCCAGTTTAAGGGAATATAACCTAACTCTATGTGTTCAACAAACATTTATTGATTACTTATAATACAACAAATAGAAAATACAACTTAATGAAATTCAGACGAATCAAGGTCTTAATATTTTTTGTTATGACATTCGTAAAGCTATAGCTCAAATATTTCTTTGTTTTTCCCCGGGTACTACTGTGACGCTTTTTTGTGGATAAAAGTATCTTATAATACGTAGAACCTGGTATTTACATATCACCATATTAATTACCAAATTCCAGACAATATTTTATACATCTTTGTTTATCCCACATTGACCATCGTTTTCTGTAAAACTATAAATTTAAGAAAGTAAGTAAGTAAGTTTATCTATTTGTCTAAACATGGTGTACATACATTTAATTTTAGAATGCTCACATTTAAACAGTTTCGAGTAGACTTAAGAGTCGGAAAAGTTTTCTCCGCAGCACTCAGGCCATCCAGGACCGACCACGTACGGTCAGACGAAAGTTGTGGGAATATCACCCACTGCCACTGAACTTCTTTCACCCCAGGAACACTTGGCACTCGGAAGTGATTTGCAGTGGCCTAAATGGAAAGCAGTCAATAGAGTGTGCTCCCAAAAAGGCCTATATATATCACTTTAGGCCACAGGCGCGCGCGCGCGTGAATTTCATACGGCTGTTGTGTTATTGTGATAAAAGTGAACCAGTACAAAAATCATTTTTTCTTCGGGAAAGTTGTTTGTTATCATGAACACAATCACGTGTTTAAGTATCGTACACTAATTACCAGTCACCCTATATAGGCTATTATTATTATTACAGTGCCCAAAGTGACCCGTCACCTGTACCTTAGAGGATATTAAAAACGCCACTAATGCTGCGATTTATGCAGCTCCTACTGGGTCCAAGCAGTCTAACCACGGATATGAGTCTAACACAAAAAAAAGAACACAAACATCGATTCGAAACGAAGAAGACCACTGTATCATAATCACAAATGCCATCTCTTTAAATATTATAATGAATTGAAATAAACTGCAGCCTGAAAATTAAATCATAAATGTGGTGTATAGGTAGGTTGTAGGGTTTACGTAAATAACATCTATTTTTTTTTAAATTGGTGCCTTAAAATAGGCATTTTCTGTTGACTGAAATATAAAAATAGTTTCCGTTCAATATCATAAAACTTCATATCTTCACAACCACGCGGACGAAGTCGCGGGCAACAGCTAGTCTATCTATATATGTAAAAGGCAAAGGTGACTGACTGATGTATCAACGCACAGCCTAAACCGCTGATCGTAGAGACCTGAAACTTGAAGGGTGTGTTCCTTGTATGACGTGGGCATCCACTAAGAAAGGATTTTCCGAAATTCTACCCCTAAGGGTGTGAAAAACGGGGGCAAAGTTTGTATGGGACAACGTGATTCCTTGGTCCAATCTACTTCAAATTTCGCATAAACATTCTTTAACAGAATTGATGGAAGATGGGTTTCGTATTTTATTGAAATTCACCACATAACGGAGTTAAAAATGGGTAGAAAGTTATTTTGAGGGTGATTTGCATCGAAGTTGATATCAATACTCCTTAGTGCTTTTGATTTAAATACATTTTATTTTGACACATGTCATGTTTGAAAACTCAACTCAAAATAAATATTATTAAATAATAACGCACATATTATATTACTCTGTGATTATTACATGATACTGCAGAAGAATTACATATAATTGTTAATACATTAAATTAAACGATTATAAAAATAGTGTGGCGAAGCGAAACACTTTCAAAAATTTTCGAAAATTCCCAATCGTCAGAGACATTTGTTTGTTTTGTGGAATTGCAAACCCAGTACTTTTATAGGAGAAATATCGGCATCATCTATCCGAAGACTTCTTGCGAGTTTTGAGATCAACTACTAAAGGTGGGTGGCATTGAATACAATGAGAAACGTATTCTTAACAATTCTTACTTCTCTTCAAACGTCGTCGTTTACATCGGCGTCATTCCTGTGGTCAAGTTTGGGCTACCGGCCCCGCAATCATTGGCACATTAAAATCGTGGAATACACTGCCGAAACCAATTACGATCCAGGTGCAATGAGTACTATCGTAAATAACCACGTCAGCGTGTTCAAACCAAGACATGATGGGTAGGGTCACAGTTCTGTTTAGTGGCGATTTCCGGCAGACGCTGCCTGTGGTGACGCGAGGAACTAGGGCTGACGAGGTAAATGCATCGTTGAAACGATCAACGGTCACGTGTTTATAAATCCCGCTTGACCATCAATATGCGTGCTCAGCTTGGAGGCAATTCACGTGTTCAAGAATTCTCCGATGTTCATTTAAAAGTTGGTGAAAGCTCTCTACCAGAGGAGAGAGGGCAGGTGGATCTAACAGAGACTCTTGGTATTGTAGTATCTACAATAGAACAACTGATTCATGTTTTGTACAGCGACATCAGTCAAATACCGCATCAACAGATTTTGGGTGTGTGAACAGGCTATTATAATACCCAAAATTGATCAAGCTGCAGCGATCAATAAAAGCATTTTGTTTCTCTCAAATTGAAGGGAGAGAAGTAGTATACATCTCAATGAACACTGTAGTCGAGCAAGATGACGCCACACGTTACGCCGTAGAATTTGGAATAGAATTCGCTTACGGCAAGTGGACTTCTAGCGCACATCATCCAGCTGAAGGTCGGTGTACCTATTATTTTGTGTAACGGAAATCGGCTCGAAGTCGTCTGTCTGCAGAGAAATATAATTGAAGCTGAAATTGTAACAGGTTGTGGCGTTGGTGAGAGTGTTTATACCACGTATGCCGCTGATTCCCCACAATTACCCCTTCCAATTCAAGCGTGCGCAATTCCCTGTGAGCGTGTGCTTTGGCATGACTATAAACAAGTCTCAGGTCGGTCGGTGTTTGTCACACTGAAGGCTGCGGTTGTCGATCTCAGGACCAGCTGCTTTGCCTACGGCCAACTATACGTCGCTTGCTCTCGCGGAGTCTCGCGTCACCAGTCCTGACTTTCTGTACATTTTGACTAACGGCAAAACCACAAATATAGTTTACAGAGAGGTTTTATAAATATATAGCTAAGGTTCCTTAATGTGTTTTCTTTAGAACCTGGTATTCACATATTACCATATTAATACATCTTTGTTTATCCCACATTGACCATCGTTTTCTGTAAAACTATAGATTTAATTTTAGAATGCTCACATTTAAACAGTTTCGAGTAGACTTAAGAGTCGGAAAAGTTTTCCCCGCAGCACACAGGCCATCCAGGACCGACCACGTACGGTCAGACGTAAGTTGTGGGAATATCACCCACCGCCACTGAACTTCTTTCAACCCAGGAACACTTGGCACTCGGAAGTGATTTGCAGTGGCCTAAATGGAAAGCAGTCAATAGAGTGTGCTCCCAAAAAGGCCGCTGTAAACACAAACTAACAAAATGGGGGATTATAGATCCCATTGATACCCAGTGTGAGTGCGATGCTCCTGACCAGACAATGGCCCACTTACTACAGTGCCCAAAGTGAGTGATATTGCTGCGATTAATGCAGCTCCTACTGAGTCCAAGCAGTCTAACCACGGATATGAGTCTATCACAAAAAAAAAGAACACAAACATCGATTCGAAACGAAGAAGACCACTGTATCATCACAAATGCCATCTCTTTAAATATTATAATGAATTGAAATAAACTGCAGCCTGAAAATTAAACCATAAATGTGGTGTATAGGTAGGTTGTAGGGTTTACATAAATAACATCTATTTTTTTTTAAATTGGTGCCTTAAAATAGGCATTTTCTATTGACTGAAATATAAAAATAGTTTCCGTTCAATATCATTAAACATATCTTCATAACCACGCGGACGGAAATGATGAAATGATGTCTATAGTGAACTTATTAAACATATAAAGTTTCAATTGCACAACTCTTATACTTTAGATTTCATTGATATCTAAAAAACTCCGATTTCGTCACTGACTCACTCATTGATGATCATTAAAATTCTTAGGGTACTTCCTGAAGTCCTAGAAAGCTGAAATTTGGTATGTAAGCTAGTATTAGTACACAAACAACAAATAAATTATAAAACTAGAAAATATGAACAAATTATAAAAATATTGTCATAATAAGCAACTTACAAAAAGAACTGAAATCCCACCAAAAACATTTGCATGTAAAATGTTGCCAAAACGAGACCATTTGGCTCGTACTGTCAAAAAGTTATCAGATCTAATGTAGTAGATCCAAGTTTCTGACTCTACACGCCCTAACTCTACAAGCCCTAACTTCGCAAACTCTACTCCTTAGTCAAAATATATGGCTTAGCCTTTTCGCTATCGTCGCTATGGGCGTAAGGTGAAAACTTTAATCACTGTTCATTACTTTTCTGTTCAACAATAGTTCTTGTGGTTTTAAAACGGCCAAGACATATTTTGACTAAGGAGTAGAGTTTGTGAAGTTAGGGCTTGTAGAGTTAGGGCGGTAGAGTTGGATCTACTACATGAGATCTGATAACTTTTTGACAGTACGACCCAAATGGTCTCGTCTTGGCAACATTTTACATGAAAATGTTTTTGTTGGGATTCGAAATTACTCAAAAGGCTTCCCACGTAGGTAGTATTCTAGTGTACCGCAGTATTGTGTCTTCGGGGATATTAAGTTTATCTGAATATTATGTAACTAGCACCGTGTATCGTCCGCGTGACTTTTCTCAAGGATCCCTAATTTTTGATAATGCAATATAGCCTATAGCACTCAGGGATAACGTAGCTTCATATTGGTGAAAGAATTTTTGAAATCGGATGAGTAGTTTCGAAGATTACCCCCCTACATACATACTTACAAACAAATTTTACCTCTTTATAATATTAGTATAGATATTCGATTTCAATTTTCCAATTCCAAATGTGCAATTTCCCTGAAGAAACGAAAGCCTCTATGACTTTATATTTATGAAAGATAATGGTTCAGATTTATAGAATCGAACACTTATTGTAATTTGTGAGAGCAATATTATGTTCAATCAATGTTCATAATTTTATTATCAGTTGATAAAACATGGTAGGTATGTTACTCTAATACCACTTTATTATTACGAAAAAATCAATTAATTAATCCATACTAATATTATAAATGCGCAAGTAACTCCGTCTGTTACGCTTTCACGATGAAACGGCTGAACCGATTTTAATGAAATTTGGTATAAAAAAAACTTGAACCCCGGGGAAGGACATAGGCTACTTTTTAATCAGCGACTTCGTCTGCATCCGCGATAACCAACATTCACGAGGACGAAGTTGCGGGCAAAAGCTAGTGAAATATATTTTGTAAAAGAGAATCGCTTCGGTAACATCCGAGTAATACGCTTTAGTATCCGAGTAATACAGAATACCAAGAAATTACTTATCACGGCGGTCATTAATATATTACGGGGAACAAATTTATTAAACATACGAGAACAGACATATTATGATCAGTTGAAAAAAATAATGGACAGTTATTTTTTTTATCGGCGGTTGGTGTAAAACATAGACAGTAATAAAAAAAACAATTGGCCGGTTATTTCGTCTTACTATGTCAGTACTAAAATACGTAAGCAGACTAATAAATAAATGGCCAGTAAAAATGATGAAATAGGTAGTTAGATAAATAGTTCGGCAGTTCACAATTTAAACGCTGATATTTTTTCTATCTAATTTGATTTAGTTGTTTTATTTCTGCCCCCGCATAGGGGATGCTTACCGCAACGCATGGGTAATCAGCAATGAACTCAAAAATTATCCTAAAAGTCTTGCTAGCTGGCGTGAGGAGCGTAGGCCGACGGAGCGACGACGACATTTGTGACAGAATGTGGGTGTGTTATTTCGAGCGCAGCGAGCGCGCGTCATGGTCATGGAGTCGTCGTAGCTAAAGTAATGACTTTTTGCGACGCTGAATATACCAGGAATACATTTTACCACCTCATTGTTTATAGAACTGCTTAGAATGAGATTTCTTACGACTAATTCAGATTTGTCAACTCCCCACTCGTAACTGCCCATTTAGTTATTTTGTACGACTCATTTTTGTTTACTTTACTGCTAAGTTTTAACTGCCGAACTTTTAATGAATATGCATTTTGTAATATTTTACTTACCAAAGCTACCATATATAACTGCCGCTTTAAATCAGTATATCATATTATGTCGTATAGAAATGATACAATACATCGTGGGATTCAGGTGAATTACAATATGAGTATAATTGAATATTTAGTCATCATTTTGATAATAATCTCAATCATGATTCATTTGAACTATAGATATAATTCGATTGATTCAAAATAATCATAATTCGATAATAGATTAAAAAAAGGAATAATTGTGTGACTATAAAATTATTTTCACTTCTCTTGCTCAAAAAGGCCGTCATTGTAGCATACCAGAGCGGGGATAAAATAGCATTTCATCCTCTAGGGGAAAAAGTTTTTATTTTTTTATTTTTGTGTGTCAAATATGACAATGAGCCTACAAAAACGAAAAAGTCTTTAGTCATAAGTAGAATAATCATGAATAAAGACTCGACTTATTACTGTTTCATAAAAAAAGAACCTCATTTTAATTTTGGAAATGGAACTAAAATCTGCGATCTCTGGTAGAATGCATGCAGTGTAAATGGGCTTGAAATAATTTACGCAAGTATAATTCACGAAATTTACGTCAGCATTATTTATTGTAAGTTTATTTATATGTGTAAATACAGCCGTAAGTTACTTACGTAAATTTTACGGAAGCAACTTACAATGTAAAGGCGGTAGGCCGCCTTTACACTTATAAGTTTTACTCACGTAACTAGCCCACGTGATTAACTTAAAAAAAAGGCGGCCTTACGTATTTCGATGAACTTTCCAAAAAATATCAAAGTTCAACGCTTTGGAGCACATATTCAATGTTACGAACAACCATACAGATAAGACATAATGTAAATATAAAGAAATATGTAAATTTGACGACTTTTCTCAAGAAATTATCCACCGGTTACAAGGCCAAGAAATCCAAAGTTTTCACGAGGACAGATATCGAGAATTTCATAAATTAAGGCACCAAATGAAAAATACTTAGAAACAAAGGTAGGTTATAGTTGCATTTGTTTTCTATTATTTTCATCAAACTAAATTGCTAGTTAGAGGTACCAACCGAAATACAGTTCTAACACACTTATTTTTTTGTTTTACAGGTTGCTTTAATTTTTGGTATCAGCGGTGCCTGCAGAGGGATAGAACTGGCTAACATAACAGTGGAAGATGTCGAAACTGATACCCATCTTCAAGCCATAAATCTGCCCAATACAAAGACAAATAAGGAGAGGAAATTCGTTATAAGTGGAGAATTTCTAAACATTGTCAAAGCCTACCAAGACAAACGGAAAATGCAGAAGGCAAGTTATAGGCAAAAATAAATTAAGCAACATGCCAAAAGAGATCGCCACATATCTAAATTTGCCTAATCCGGAACAGTACACTGGCCACTGTTTCCGAAGAACATCCGCCACTCTCTTGGCGGATTCTGGTGCAAATATAACAACGTTAAAACGCCACGGTGGATGGAGATCCGATCAAGTGGCGGACGGCTATATCGAGAACTCCATTCAAAACAAATTCGATATCACCCAGAGTATCACAGAACGCATCAATATTCTCCCAACTAGCCCACGACCGTCGACATCAAGAGATGAGTCAACTGAGCTGATTCTCTATCCAGAACATCCGAACGAGGGACCCTCCAGCCTGGAACTACGTGTATCTCCCACGTTTACCCCACAGACAACTCAACATTTATCTTCACAGAGGACTGAAATTAAGTTACCGGGAAAAAACATCTCGTTAAATATCCAGAATTGTACAAATTGTACATTTAATTTTTAATAAAGTAACCTTCTTATTTCATATTGTATTGGATTGTTTGTGTAGTGAAAAGTATAGTGTAACACACGGCGCTAAAACCCATTAAAACTCGGTTTCTATTTACTAAAACTACCTCGTATATAATGGGTCATTTTAGCTCCTTGTATAACAATCTTCTATTAAAGTATGTATGTATTATTATTTAAATAAAGTATACTGTTAAAAACGTGATAAATCTTCGAATCAATTAACCTGATGTAATTGTTTGACTAATTTAGCAACAATTATGTATATTAAAGGAGTTTATTTATTTATTTATTTAAAGAACATGGAAGACTTACAGCTAAAGCAAACAGAACAAAAAACAGTAGGTATATAGACAGACAGCCAATAACAAGTCTCCACTTATAAAATACAGAACAAAATTAATTCCATGGACATTATATAGGTATAATAAGCAGCCTATGAAAACATAGGAACAGAAAAATTTAATAACATATATAGGTAGTAGGTACACTGTATTTATGCACTTTTGCTCGTATTGCAAAATAAAGAGAAACCTAATTAACAGCTAAAGGAAAAATCGAAATAATAACTAAATGAAAAAGTTTCGGCTTAAGCACCTCCTGGCTGAGGACCCACTGGTTAAGAATGGATCTATATCATGCTGTTTACATAACCTATTAAAATTTCTACTCGCACGCACTATGTACGAATTCTGTCGATAATTTGTTGTAGATAATGGAACACGTAAGGGTGGATTGAAACGTTTAGACTTCCTAGGGGTGTTAAAATAAAATTTGGACAAAATTTCAGAGCAATTGATGTTGCTATTAAAGATTTTTAACAGAAAAACGCAGTCTGTAATCTCACGGCGATTGACTAGGGGTAATATGTGATATTTTTTACAGAGGTTAAGGTAATTTGCGGACTGATATGGTACTTTTTGATGATAGCACAGATATTTAATGAACCTTTTTTGAATGCTTTCCAAACGGTTAATATACTTGTGGTAGCATGGGTTCCATATCTCAGACGCATACTCCAAGTGGCTTCTAACAAAAGTACAATATAGGATTTTTAAGGTTTTAGCTTGAGTGAGTTGTTTCAAAATGTATGGAGCCTGGGCCCGGTCCTTGTACAATGTACACCATACTTCAAAATAGTGAAACATATTTTTAAAAGTTCTTAACTATCCAATTACTTTAAAATGACTTTGCGTGCAAGTAAACTACAAAAAAAAATATAAAATGACAGTTTACCGCCATGACTGTTTTTTTGTTGTGTGTTGCAATTTCAAGTACAACTTCTTGTAGTTTACTTGCACGCAAAGTCATTTTAAAGTAATTGGATAGTTAAGAACTTTTAAAAATATGTTGCGTGCACTTGACGCTCCATCTAGACATTATATATTATATAATGTCTAGATGGAGCGTCAAGTGCACGCAAACGTGTCAAAAAATGTCAGCCAACTATTGGCTGAAAAGTGCTTATATAATCAAAGCCCAAATGCGTAATAATAACAATAAATGATTAATATATGTATAATAATATTAATTTATGTATTATTATATACATAATTGCTTATATAATCATTATTTACGCACACAGAGACGTAGATGCACAGTGTAAAACTACGCCTGCACGCACACATACTTGAAATTGTTGACTTGTTTTCTTTGTTATAGGGCGACGCTCCATCTAGACATTATATGATCAAAGCATTTCACATGTATAATTCTGATTTTCTCCGTCGATTTGCAGATAGACACAGACGTGAATGAAACGGTGTTAAATTAAAAAAACGAAAGCGAGGTTGTTAAAAGTCTCTCCAGAAACTAGAAACAAGACGAGACGAAAACATACGGATGAAAGTGACTGAAGTGAAACTACTGTATTAGCTGACAGTTTTCTTTCATCAATGATCTATCTATGGTTAGAGTAACTATATCTGAGTGACGCCATGTTGAAAATCCATAAAAATAATTGTTAATTTTATATCAATTTACTACCACAACAACATTTATTTTAAATGAATTATCTGTATTTTTCCCGGATTCTACGGATTATTCACCTTTTCTTTTTTGAAGTCGTGTTAGACTGGGCCAATTCTGAAACATGTCCTTTAATTAAAGATATGATAAATATAATAATTTTCAAGTATAGATTAAAAAATACTTTTTTAGGTAATGGTGATTAATCCAAATTGAAGAACCTCCTTATCGACACCTGCTAGTACATGATAAGAACATGATAACTCACGTTTAAGCCAAATTAAGGTTCCATGTAACTCAAATTAAAATTAAATTCTCTTTTTTTATCCAATTCACTAGTCTGTACGTCTTTTCAACCGACTTCAAAAAGAAGGAGGTTCGCAATTCTTCTGTATGTTTTTTTTTATTTTTATTTTTTTTTGTATATTTTTACGCGATTTCTCCGGCAAATGTAAAGCGATTTGGATTTTTTTTTTATGTATAGTATGCCTCAAGGGTGGTCCCATATAAATTTTTTCGAAATTGATTCAGCACCTTTTGAAAAAATCGACAGATAGCAATAAAATATACATGGGTGATGTTGTAATGTTCTCACCTTGTACTTTCAATCTCTGTTTTGACTGTGTTGCCATTTCTTAATGGATTTGGATGATAAGGAAGTACTAAAAAGCGAAAAATAATAAACACAACCGCCTTTAAAAACCAAAATGTGAAAAATAACTTTAAAACAGAACACACATGACTTTAGTTTCGGAAGTCGGTGGCTTGGCTGTTCTATTTGTTGTTTTATATTGCCACCGACTTCCGAAACTAAAGTCATGTGTGTTCTGTTTTAAAGTTATTTTTCACATTTTGGTATATAAAGGCGGGAACCAAAATGTTTTTACTTCAGGTCGAAAATTGGTTCACAGCCAATAACTTAGTATTAAATGGAAAAAAAACGAAATGCATCAGATTTGCTTTACCTAATGTCAAAAGTAGTGATTGCGATATAGTATTGAATAAAGAGAAACTGGAATTTGTTGATGAAACTGTTTTCCTGGGAATCACGTTCGACTCAAGGCTACAATGGGGTCCTCATTTAACATCTCTCGCAGGACGACTAAGTTCGGCAGCATATGCTGTCAGAAAGATCCGGCAATTTACTGATGTGGATACCGCGAGACTGGTCTATTTTAGTTACTTTCATAGTATTATGTCTTACGGTATTTTACTTTGGGGGCGAGCTGCAGACATCGAGTCTATCTTTATTCTGCAGAAAAGAGCAATCAGAGCCATTTACAATCTACGTATGCGCGATTCTCTAAGGGGGGAACTGTTTAAGGAAATTAACATAATGACGGTACCTAGTCAATACATTTATGAAAACATTATGTACGCTAGGAAAAATCTGCATCTTTTTGGTAAAAGAAGTGACAGACATAACTATAGTACTAGAATCAGGGACCAACTAGTTCAACCAGGTTTCAGGCTGGCTAAAGTAGATTCGTCTTTCATGGGGTTCTGTCTAAAGTGTTACAATAAAATACCTCCCCACATTGTTCAACTTAATGAGACAAAATTTAAGTCCTATTTTAAACGCACACTATGCAGCCGAGCATATTATAAATTGGATGATTACATCACTGATAAAAATGCTTGGCTGGATGCTGGTCTAGCTCCACAGCCATAAGGGTTCATAGATTTATTGATTAGCATTGGTGACTATTTTTTGGAGCTGCTGAAGATGTAGAACTACAATCTACATTATCTTTGCATTGTATAAACTCAAACTATTAGTATTATATAATTTTGCATAGCACATACATGTGAGCACTATGTACTTTAAAGCCACCATTTACGAGATGTCTTTCGTTGACTTGAATATGCCCTGGCGGTTGAGTGTTTGCCATGCTCACTTGAATGTCTCGCTGATGGTGGCGCATGTGTTGGATCATTTGGTTCCCTTCAAAATGGTTGAACTAAATGGTGCCGATCCGTGCGTCATGTTCGTGAACGGGCGCCGTCAGTTGAGACTGGTCATCTCTTAGCTGCCTCGGTTATTTTAAATTTATTTTGAATTGTCTAATTTCATTGCCACTAGACCTCTTTTAACGTGCACAACTTGTTTCATTGTTCTCACATTGTACCTCTAGATTCAACATGAATGATGTAACCTAAATTTGTAATATTCTATTGATTTTAAAAGAGTGTTCATGGAGTTTCTTGCTCGTTCTTCTCCATAGAAACCTACTGTTTGGAACGAGCAACTAGCTGCAATTTTTTGACTGACTGATTTCTTGACAATTCAAAAGTGCCTGTAAATGGTTTATTTGAAATAAATGATTTGAGTTTGAGTTTGAGTTGAGTTTGAGTTTGAGTTCGGATGTTCGTGGATGAAAGAGGGACTATAGTTTTCAACAGGGCTGGTTTACTGAGTATTTTTACAATAGGTAATAGTTCGCGTGTGCGTTAGTCGGTGGTCCCGTAGCAAGTCCTTTTTGTAAAAAAGCTTTTTCGCTTACGATTTAGAGAGTGTAAAAAAATTGTAAGTAATGGTTTACCAAGTGTATTTTCATTGTATTTTTGGTTACGAACACAATTCAGCTCATTCATAATACATTAAGTAACATTTCGGATATTGTATCTCAGACATACAATGTTTCTTTTTCGAAAGCCTGTTTATTTTTTCCATAATGTAGTGGTATGTCTGAATTATAATGTCCTCCAGTATGATATGTTAAAATATTTTATGGTAACTCACATAAAACAAAGCAGGACAAGTATTTTGCATCAAATAAACACTTAATTTATTAGATATGACCCTACTAATTACCAATATCAAGTTTCTAGGACTTTGTATACACGTAGACGGACTATTGCAATCTTTGACGCGCACTCCTGGAAAGTCTTAAAAAGTGATTTACCATGTTCTTACTTGCAGGTGTCGTTTTAACGTTTGTCTATCTTTCTTTTTTTTTGTAGACCTAGAACTATTTTTCAAATCAATGGTTACTTGAATAAATAAATTCTATTTTGCTTGTTATTTTATTAACCTGTTCGCATAAAATTATTGTAGTATTAGTAGTAGTATGACGGGCTTGTGTCCGCAACTCCATATCTCAATGCGTATTTTATTATATTATTTTTATAATTAATGTATCTTTGCAGTCAATGCAGTACTGCAACCTGCCGTCACTTCCTCCCGCCGTGGACCGGGCACTGAAGCCGCGCCATTCTACACACGGCAACAGCCAACTTAACACAACCATGGCACTGGTACGTCGTTTAATTATTTCCTGCACTGTATTACAATTTTGTTGCATTGTAATGACGTGATAGCCCAGTGATTAAGAGCGCCCTTCCCCATCGGCCGAACTTCAACGCGAGCGTGATCGATTTTTTTTTTGTTTTATCCAACGCAATGTTCGAAAACAAACATGTGAGTGAAACGCGATAATATCGCATGAAAATGACGCGCGCAAATTTCACAAAACTTGTTCCAACAAATACGTGTTTTTGAAAAAACCTTACTAATTTTTGGTAAAAATGTTTGTAATTTAGATTCTCCATTACATGTGCAAAGCTTTTATGAAGCTGTTTTTTTTTACTTTTTTAATGTATGAGTGCATCATGGACGTTCAAAGTTCAGCACTGGTACGTCGTTTAATTATTTCCTGCACTGTATTACAATTTTATTGCATTATAATGACGTGATAGCTCAGTGATTAAGAGCGCCCTTCCCCATCGGCCGAACAACAACGCGAGCGTGATCGATTTTTTTTGGTTTTATCCAACGCAATGTTCGAAAACAAACAAGTGAGTGAAAACGCGATAATATCGCATGAAAATTGATCGCGCGGAAATTTCACAAAACTAGATGTTCCAACAATTACGTGTTTTTGAAAAAGCCTTACTAGTTTTTGGTAAAAATGTTTGTAATTTAAGATTCTCCATTATATGTGCAAGGCTTTTAAGAAGCTGTTTTTTTACTTTTTCAATGTATGAGTGCATCATGGACGTTCAAAGTTCAGATGAAAATTGTGCAAAATACCTGATTATCAGACGTGTTTACTGAATTTGTTTCTCAAAAATTTGTTTTTTCAGTACATAGGAAACTAGATATAAACCACAAGGTACCCGTGTGTTAAAAATATTTGGAGGAAACTTTGTTATAACGCCGTAATCATGTACGAGCGTTTGTATGGGAAATATGACGGGATGGGCGCTCTGAAGCCGCCCGCCTCCCATGTATGAGGTTACAGTCTCATGTACCGGGCAAGACAAAACCAATGTGACTTTTTTAATTCATATGTACAATCACGTGGTGATTTGAGCAAAAACATGTACACAGTTGGCTACAGTCTAAACAGATTTTCTCCTAAAGTGTGGATTGAAATGTTATGGTGTTACAAATATAGTATTATTGGTCCCAAAGTAGGTACTATAAAATAGGTTTAATGTTTAAGTTGGAATCGTTATTTAACGAAAAAATTGCTTTTGAATTTTGCAATCTGTATACATGTTTATGCTCGTGACTGTCCTTCTAAGTTTGTCTTTGCTGGTTTTGTTGTTTACTGTATAGTTACGATTGATCACTTTTTCACTAACAGTCCACTAGTGAGAAGCTTTTAATACGTTCAGGCTGTCTGGTAGCCGGCGTTGGGTACCCGAGTGACCAATTAGAGATATTGCGAAAGTTTCCATTCTTACCCATTCACTTCGCCGCTGCCGAATCAGTACAGAGTCTGTTGCGTCAATGGCATGGCCGGATATAACCAACAGAACAACTAGGGATTTTGAAATGACAAATAAAAATATATCGTAATTGTATGATGTTATAGTTCAAATTTCCAAAACTGTTCATAGCTACATAACTATACATGATGGCATATAAATTATATATTAACATAGTTCACATGCTATCCTGAAGGTGCGTATCGACTTCGCGCTCCGAGAGATCGAACATTGGCGCGCGCTCCAGCCGTGCGAAATGGATACCAGTTTGGAACGCGCGCCAAGGTGTTCGTTGGAGCGCCCGAACGCGGAGCGGTCCGTTCCGTCGGGTGTCGGTTTTTTACCACGCATCAGTCGTGGCGCGCGCGCCATTTGAGACGGGTCGTCGTTTTGTGTTTGTTGCGCTCCGAATAATAATTATGGATAACCAAAGTTGCCGTAAGTTAATTCAGCTATATGGTACGAAAGAACTTTTGTGGAACAGCAAAAGTTCTTCGTATCATAATAAATCGCATAGAGAAGATGCTTGGAGAGAAATCAGTAGTGAAATGGGAGTCCCTGTGCCGGAGTTAAAGAAAAAAATGACTGTGCTCCTATCATCGTACAGAAGAGAAAAATGGAGAATATCTAAAAGCCAAATCACTGGCTCTGGTAATTATGATACAGATTTTTTATTATTTTTAGTTTTATATAAAAAATAACATGTATTTGCATAATAAGTTTACGGAGAAATTAACTAAACTATCTATATAATAAATAAGAATTAGTCGCACTAAAACTCGAGAACGGCTGGACCGATTTAGCTGATTTTGGTTTTGAAATATTTGTAGGCAGGCTAGAAGACATAAATAAAAATTCACATATACATTTTAAATATGTTATTGGTTGATTGTTCACAGGTCGGGACAGTATTTACGTATCAAAATGGTTTGATTTTGATGATTTCAATTTCATGCAAGACAAGTGTTCACCAAATTATACAACAGATACTATGCAAGACGATGGGAATAAAGATGATGCAACAGTCGCTACGCAGGTGAATAATGTTACTAATTTCAATATCTATTTTGCCAGGGTATTGTTCCGTTAGTGGCAAAATGTTGAGCGAGATGTAAACGTATTTCCTTTGCGTCATTCCCAGTTCTACGTGGTACATTAGTGAGAGGGAGTAATGATGAATGATCACCGTCATTTCTCCAACTACCTGGTGTGATTCCAGTTACTGTTTCCGTGTCTAAAGATCCATGTGGTGTGTATTTCTGGCTGGACCTCTTTCGCAAAGAGAAGAGTACGATACTAAAAAAGTGTTTGTAGTTATAATATTCCGTGCCGCTGTTACCAGGTGCCTGTATCATAACGTGTTTTCCATCCATGGCACCTATAGCATGAGGAAAATCCCATTTTTCTTGAAATTCTTGAGCAATTTCCAACCAGTCTGTCTCGGATGTGGGGATCTGTAAAATTACAAATAATTATAAAATACAAAGTTAATTAAATGCACGTTCATATTTCAGGAATCTACACCACAAAATAAAGGCGAGTCTTCCCAAAAAACTTCAGAAGATTGTAATACACAAGAACAATTTAATGATATTATTCAAAAAGCACCGGAAAAAACTGCCAAGAAGACCTAAAAAAAAAGGAAACAAGAAGAAGAGGACGATAAAATGTTGACAGAAGCGTTCAAAATTTTAACCGAACCGTCGCAAGCTACTGATCCATATTTCAGTTATGGCCAGCACATAGGAAATGAATTAAGAAAATATGACAGCCATACTTTAATATATGTCAAACAGGCAATAAACAATATAATTTTTGAAGCCGATTTAGGCAAATACAGTCCACTTTATGGGTATACAACACAAGAGCCTCAAAATCTCTCCAAGTTCAAATACTGATTCTTTGGCCAGTACGTCAACTCAAGCTAACGAGAAGTAATTTAATTTAAAAAAGTTAAATAAATATAATATCTACTATACGGGACTATCCTAGATATAGACTGCTTTGAAACTCTAAACAGGTATTGCAAGCTTGTATACGAGTCTCCAGTGGCAAGAAATCTCAAAGTTATAGCCAGCCTTTCAGTCACTGTGATAGCTTCGCGAAACTGGGTGTCCATTTTTTTCACCTTTGGCTCTATCAAGTTATGCAAGTAATAAAAATCTTCTGTAGACATTCTTGTGAAGTTTTTTATTGTGTCTTCTATCACTTCGAACTGCATATCTCTTATAAGTGTCACTCCATACTGCATTCTTTTTCGGTACAGCTCTTTTATCCACCAACGCACTTTTCGTTTCTCTTTTTTCTTTTTTATAATGCTGTGTATAATTACAAAAGCTGCTGCTACTCGTACACGACTAGCTTCCATGATGAACGGTCAAACACTGGAACAGTTGCCACGCGCGCCAGGCGCGCTTAGTTGATATACTTCAAATCTTTGGAACGCGCTCCGCGGAACGCACTCTCGGCGCGGTCATTCATGGCGCGCGCGCCAGGAGCGCGACGTCTGTGTGTGTACGATTCTCATGTCGCGTGTGTTAATTTCACAGGGTGGGATGAAACTTGGAGCCGCTGATGAAAAGTCGGATGTGCTGCAGTATTTAGATCTGGATCTGAAACCGTCAACAGCACCACAAACAACGGTACTATAATCACGATTAAACTATCTTATTCTAGTCTGATATTGAATTTATAATGAAAATGAAATTATACATACGAAGTAAAATGTTATTGCCTTCGTCACTTAATAATATATAGGCTTTTAATGTTAAATTGTCAGGGCATTATGTATTTGTTTATATTGTTCCTATTATTTCAGGAGCCAGAACCCAAGAACCCACGCAAGAAGGTTCCAATCGTTCACGGCAAGTCAGCGTCCAGTGTCGATACTGATGCGTACAAAACCGTTGATTTCCTGAAGACAGAGGCGTTCAACATTACCCGGCAGGATGCCGAGGCTTCTCGGAGCTTCCAATACTAGCATCCACCACCACGACCTCCTGCAAGGAAAGTAGGGCCACTTGATAAGCTTATCTCCTTGTTGCGGAAATAAGCACACAACAGCTGTGTTACCAGTAAAGTCAATGACAATAACCCAGTTTTGAAAAACCATGTTATTCATTTACCAGTGAATGTCATTTACAGACAAGTCAGTGATAAACAGTATCTATCATTTCAAAGAAACATTTGAAGGAAAAGACTTTTAAAAGCTTTAACAGTTTTTAACAAAGCTTTAAAAATATTGTGTGTTGATTGATAGTTGTGCGTTGTAAACAAACCTGTTGGAGAAGATGGCGTATTGTATAGTATTATACTACATGTTAATCATAGCAATAAGATCAGTATTGTTATCGATATTCTCATTCAATATTACTCAAAACAGCTTTTTGTGCTCAATAAACCTGAAATGCTAAATGTTGCCGCGTGCATTTTAAATAGATAATATTTGATTATTCGTAGCTTGATGTGTAGCTTCATTTTCATGGACTCATTGCTCTTTAGAAATTGAATTAAAAAAATATATTAAAATAAATGTAGTAAGTAAGTAGGTAGTTTTAAAATATTAATGTAAATATAATTTCTTTCACCATTTTTAGAATACAAACTGGATGGAGCTGTCACAAACTGGATTTGTTTGCAGTTTATCTAATTGGTTATCAGTATAAATATATTTATTATTATATAAATATATAATTATTTAAATTAAGTATTTCTGTACTTAATAGCATTAAATTATGATACATTTCGCTTTACAATGCATGACATAGCTACAGGCTTTAGTGTACATTATTTTGATGACGTTACCAATATATTATTACAATTAAATTTAAATATTATTAGAAATCGATGTTGTCAATAGGTTATAAGAAAATTTGAATTTTATCTAAGCGCACTACTTAAAGGTACCAAAGTGTACCTTACACAAAGACAATTGAAACTTAATATAATCTTGTGCATTTTAAGGACATCCTTCCACCTTTCAAGAGGAGGAAAAACTAGTCATAGTTGGTTTCCTGCACGTATTTTACTCCACCAAACAGTGGACATTTGATCGTATTAATCACAGTATATAAAAACCATACGTTTTTAGATTCTAAGGAAATATGTAAACTTAGGTGAATTAAAAATATAAGTGTTTACACAAAGATAAAAACTGAATCGTAGGTAAAAGTATTGTAGTTATTAGTTTCAATATTGTTTCTACGCTCTCTAATTTATGCGTGGTTATACACCTGAAAAGTGGTATGTAATTATTTTTACCATTAATAGTATATTAGTAAATAATGGACTCAAGGCTATAATTAGGCCTCAGTTGTTATAAAATGTGCTATAGTTGATTTTCTGGTCTTACATATTTTGAATAGTTGCCATCAGATCAATCTTGCTTCTTGAACTTCATAATATTAATCTCCAAAATATACTTAGAGGCAAAGTGAAAACAGTATTATATTGTTGTAAATGTCATTCAAGCTCTCTCACTGTATCACTCTAGGAGTATTTACATGTTCAATGTAATAGATGTTTTAGAATAATGTTAGCACTCGTACATGCTTATATAATATATATATTTCAGATTATCTTCTTTGATGATACGACAGATAGCAAATAACAGTGATTTGGCTAATGTATGTTGATCTACTTAACTAGACGTCGAAAAATAGATACAAGACATCGTTAGAAATAAGAATAAAATTCCAAAAGTCAGTACGTAATAAGATTTAATCTTACTTATATCACCGTACGGTTGATAAGACATTCAATTAGATGTATCATCAAGTGATACTAAAATAGGTACAGCTCCAGTGTCCCACTGACTATGACATGGCTGGTTTGAAACTCATTTGTACAAGATAGAAAGCCCTTTGTTTATCTTTTTTCCCTTGGGGCGGGAACATGCGCGGTGGCGTCATCATTGTTCAACTTGCCAGCTATTATGCGTTGGTTGACCAATATTATCAAAATTATACATTAGCGTAATAATCTAAAGATAGGCCATTTTGTCTATTCTAAGGAAACATGATATCTTATATTAATACAGCACACGACTCCTTTCGCGTGTTATATGTAGTTATTTTATATATTTATGAAATTATATAGATAAATAAAAAAATATATTATCAGTTACATTTGTACTTATAATGATAAAGAAGATATAGGTATTTATGAAAAGCGGTTTTCCGCACTATTCAAAAAACGATGGTCAAACAGGCGTTGTTAATACCGATGGACTGGTGTGTGGCCTAAATATGGATAATTATATATATTATACATACTACGTATTCTAGAGAAAAATAGAATATGAAGGTGGTATGATATTGAAATTTATATTGGTGACCTGCTGTAACATTTAAATTTATATTGTAGTCACACAAACTGTATAAAAAATTACCCACGTAAAAATAACTTATCACTTTTATGATGAGCGGCAAAATGCTTCAGGGCAGAAAATTGTAATGGGACGTCGAGTTTTGTCGACGTATTCTCGTACAAGAATATATAATTAAGTCGCTTAATAGTAGTCACAGCTTTCACTATAATATATTTATAGTATACACTGTATACAGCAGGTAACAATATAATATATATTAAATACTTTGTATAAAACAGTTGCTTTTGGTGTCTGTCTGTGTGTCCGCATAGTTCTTTGAAAGCGTACAATATTTTTTATGCGGTTTTCGCCACTGAAAATGTATTTCGGAAGGTTTATTTGTATAATACCTACGTTTGATACTATTAATCTTGAATATAGCACAGAAATATTGATGTGTTGACACCGTCACACCAGTAGAGCGCACCCGTGCGAAGCATGGGCGGGTCGCTATTAATGTTATAATTATTTATTCTTATTAATACACATTTCTATGTATATTTTATACAATATAATTATTCAGATTAGAGATATATGTATATTACTAGAAAGCCTAGTATCAGTGTTTCAGACAATTCAACAATTATTGTTCAGTGTGTATTTAGAACAGTTCAATAATTATTAATCAGTGTATATTTAGAACAATTCAATAATTGTTGTTCAATGTGAATTCAATAATTATACGTTAAAATATTCAATGCACGCTTCAAATTATCCAAGATTTTTAAATATTAACAAAATAATAAAACAAAAACTGCGTTATAAAAACGTCATAATACCTAAAATTATTTTACGTAGTTTATTTTTCTAAAATGATAACCGCGGTTCCTCTTCAAATTAATCACTGTCGTTTTCTTATAAAAATAATGCATTTTATATTCCACCTTAAATGCGACCACTAGAACCAAAATTAGTTATTCTTTCTTTTTTACGTACATACCTAACGCAATTATAAAATTAATTACTTGTTGCCAAAATATATTTATCAATGTTTAGTTCGCGTTAAAGTTTTATTTGAATTGTTGTGAACTAAATTCCATTGTGTTAATATTTGGTTTCTTGCTTCTTGTTTTTCTACCAATATGTACAAACAATAAAAAGGCTCACAGTAGTTATTCTGTAATTAGGTTCAGATTAGACTTATGATAATTTAACATTAATTTTATTTTAGGAAAATATGTCGATCTATGAATTTTTATTTGGTTCATGCAATTATTAGCAAATGTATGTGAAAATGATCACTATTAAATAAATACATATTATCGAACGTCTGTTCTTTCATTTTAATTTATTTACTCGAGAAAAAGTAAGATTTCATATTTTTTCATCTTTCTATATGAGGCGGTCAGCGCCAGAGTGGCCTATTTTTTCCAGACACAAAGCATTTTAATTGTGTCCGGAAAAGATAGGCCGCTCTGGCGCTGACCGCCTCATATACATCTGTATGTTTTTTTAGGCGGCCCCTAGACTTTCAATTATATTGTGCAATATTACGAATTGTGCAATATTATTGACTTTTAGCTATAAAAGCTAACTTTATAAGGTAGATACTGTAAGAAGTCCAACTGTAGGGCCTCTTACAGCTACAGGGTTATAGCGTGGTGTATGAGGATTCTAATAGGTTTTTATAGAATAACAGCAACTTTAAATTATAACTTTTAGGTAATTCAGACAATCAAGCGTGTGCCCCACATTTTATTTGTCATCTCTAAAACAATACAAATCTACGATTTGATCTTATTCTAGAAGGATGCAGAGTGTTTTGTGTGCTTGTGCTAGCATAAGCTGATATAATTGAACTTTATCAAGATAAAATCTTTTTCACTTCTCTTGCTCAAAAACGCCGTCATCGTAGCATACCAGAGCGGGGATAAAACAGCATTCACCTCTAGGCAGTGTTGCCATGTCCGAAAGTTGAAAATGCGGTAGTGGTAGGTACTGTAGAGACTTGCCCAGCAGAAAGGCTTTATGTAATGAAGCCATAACTATTTAGTTTATGGTTAGAACTTGCTGGAAATATATTTGAATTATGTAGAATATAGCTTTTATACGATGACATGTGATGTGAGGGAGACCGACGGCTCGACTAAGAGCGAAGGTCGTGTAAATCTTACCTCTCGTTAATCTTATTAATATAATCTTCTACAAGTTATTCGTACCTTTCATTTAACGTAGCGTAGTCCTACAATAGTTCGTAAAGGTGCAAGTGTAGCATAAATGTTACAAATTGGCGACAGGCGCCGGGTAAAAGATTTTTTTTTCAGATGCGAAAAGCGAGTGCTCGCCCCCAGAGCGTTTAATATTCCAGCAGAAGTAGCTGGAAGGCCTATTAAGAGGGCCAGATTGATGATTACGCTGGTATAGCAGCGAAGAATTGTACGTATAATCGGTCTATATTATAAAGTGCACTGCAGACGAGCGATTTTTCTTGCATCGCCTAAAAGAAGAACAGAGAAGTATCTGTATCAATTTATTAAGTGTTATTATAAACCACGATGTATCGCCATGATCGTGATTATTTCCCTGGGGAAGATATGCCCTATTATTATGGTATTCAGGGTTTGGAGTTCGATGATTTCCTCGAACAGTTCAAAGCGGTTGCACAGCGCAAGGAATGGGAGGAAGCCGGTTATCCAGTACTTCTGGGTTGTTTTGTGAAGAGTACTGCAAACGCATACTACCGACTTTTCTTCAAGGATGGCATGTCTTTCGAGGAGACTTGCGATAAGTTAAGGGAAGAATTCGCTAATGATTGGCCCGCTAGAAGGAAGCGGCAACTCTTACAGCAGCAAGCTGTAATTCCAGTAGTGGAATCGGCGAAAGAAGTTAAGTCTGTGGATATTAATGGTTCATTTTCCCAGAGAAATGAAAAAGATGGCTGCCAAGCAGGCAGTGTTGAAAAAGATGTGGTTGCTGTGTCTAGCTGTCCAGAGAGCAGCCTAGATGAAAATGAGGCACAGGAGTCGGTCTCGTCCCCTCTAGAACACGAGGAAGAGAAGGATGAATCGGGTCAGTCCGGTCCGATTATTTTATTAAGTAGAAATCTTTCAGAGCAACCTGATGTCGAGGTGCCGAAAGAAGAAGAAGTAGTTAATGTTTTGTACCAGCAGGTACAAGATAGTGTTGTCACTGACGTTCTAGAAGAGAACTTGGTGATAGTAGAATGCAAGACTAATGTTGAGGCATTCGTTGAGGTGGAAGAAAATGTTTTCGTCGAGTTGTCGCGAATGGATTATGATGGTGCTCCGGTTAACCAAATTGTGTTACCAGAGAATATTGTTGTCGAGTCCTCGCGAGATATTGTGTATAATGTTGGTTCGGACAGCCAAAGTTTTGATAAAGCGAATAGTAAGGTCACGCGTGATGTGAAGTTATATAATATGGTTCCGCAACCCGCTGTAGTAAATAAATGTATAACACGTATGAGTTTTAAATCCTTATTAATTTCGAAGCATAGGAAAATAAAAATAAAATATATTAATAAATATATAGGTCGAACTGGGAACCTCATTCCATCGAAGTCGGTTAAAAATAATTTATTACGACTAGCTTTGATGAAGAAAATATTCGATAGTATGAACTCTCCTTTAGGTAAATTTTATTATTGTCAATTTTTGAAAGATGATTTTATTTTAATTTTTATGGCTAACTCTAAACAGTTTTGTATCATAATAGTTTTTACGGATTCGATTGAATTGAAACTTTTCGTTTATAATAATTCTAGGTTGTGTATTATTTGTCATTTTATTAATTATTGGATGTTATACAGCATAGTTGCCATGGTTATTTAGGTCTGTCATGATGGACAGTTGATGCTAGGTGTATTGTTATGTATGTGATTAGAAATATTTCGACATGATAATAATGCGTGTTTTTTTGTATTTTCATATTTACTACGAGCTGAAGACTGATGGGTGAATGGTGCCCACATTTCTTGAAGTACAAAAGCGTGTATCTTATTCCTTTTTTTTACTTAGTAGATTGTTTGATGTAGTTAGCGTAGGACTCCTACAGGCCTCGTTCACTGACGTAGCCAATTACGCTAACAGAGTATAATCTCTGCGTAAGCTGTCGATGACACGCATGGTTTATTAAGTGATCAAAGTTTGTTTCGAGTTTAGTCTTTTCTCATTTAATTGTAAACCTCGTATAGGAAGAAATATAGGTCACCAAGAATGGAAGATATGGATTTGACCATATCATTTTGTTTAGCGGGATGCACTCTAACCTTTTCGAGAGGGTTTTGGTAGAGTGGGGTTTGGACATGATGGCATGAGCGTATTTGTTGTTCGTTAATTCTTTTAGTTGATTACCCCCATGCGTCATGGATTAAACCAAACAGACACAGACACACACACAGACAGAGACGTCCTCATTGTAATTTCCCTCTTTAGAGTAGGGACCTTCCGATAGGATTAGGTAGGAATTAGGTTATTTAGTCAATTATTTTTGTTGAGTCGTAAACTAGTATTGGTTTCCAGAACGTTCAGAACATGAATAAAAGCTACTAGTCCCTTTTATTCATGAAGGGGGCGTAGCTGATGTAGAGACTTGCCCAGCAGAAAGGCTTTATGTAATGAAGCCATAACTATTTAGTTTATGGTTAGAACCTGCTGGAAATATATTTGAATTATGTAGAATATAGCTTTTATACGATGACATGTGATGTGAGGGAGACCGACGGCTCGACTAAGAGCGAAGGTCGTGTAAATCTTACCTCTCGTTAATCTTATTAATATAATCTTCTACAAGTTATTCGTACCTTTCATTTAACGTAGCGTAGTCCTACAATAGTTCGTAAAGGTGCAAGTGTAGCATAAACGTTACAGTACTTTAAAAACGCGGATTTTCAACAAAAAAGCGGGATTTCTAGTTTTAACATTTACATAGCAATAATTAATTCTCTCAGTAATGAAGTTTTAATAAATTATATTTTTTTCTGCAAGGACGTGTTTTAACACCGGACTAGTAAAGCCACAGATTACTGAATACCTAGTATAGGTCAAGAAGCTTATAGATAAAAGTGGAGGCAACACTCTAAATACCTAAGTGAAGCCAACTGTGGGCAGACGCTCTCTTTCTGAATGCATACATAAGATAAAGAAAACACATATCACTGTCTCGTTCTTATATATGCATTCAGAAAGAGAGCATCAGCCCACAGTTGGTTTCAAGCTTTTGTTCTAAGTGTTGGCTCCATTTATACCTATATCTTCATGGTATAGGTAGTGGACATTAAGATATAATTTATCTATATCTTCATGTGAGTAGAGCACAGATATTTTTCTTTATTGAGATCCAAACCCATACAGCTTTGTCTGATGTAGAATAACTTTACCAATTTTTATTTATTTCTTATTCTGCTATGAAAAGTTACAGGGTTGTTCTAGCAGATTCGAAAAATCCATTATCAAAAAGGCGGTGTAAAAAGCGGAAAAGCGGTACATCTGGCAGCACTGCCTCTAGGGGTTTTTTTTTTTTTAATTTTTGTGTCAAATATGACAGTGAGCCTACAAAAACGAAGAAGAGAAAGGAAAAAAAATAATTTTTAATCTGTTGCCGTCAAGGTCACAAAGCATTTATTTAAATACTTACGAAAAGTTTATGAAGTGGAGGACAGAAAAACGAGTGGATTCTCTTACGGAAGGAGTTTTTCTTACGTATTTCGATGAACTTTCCAAAAAATATCAAAGGTCAACGCTTTGGAGCACATATTCAATGTTACGAACAACCATACAGATAAGACATAATGTAAATATAAAGAAATATGTAAATGACAATGCCAGATCCTGCCCCACCCATGTACAGAAAAAGTAACACATGTACAGAAAAGTAAATTAATGAAAATAATTGTAATGAATATAGAACCTTTCTATACTAAATTGTTTTTCTTTAGAACTTGCGGATTACGAAATACCTACTCACAAAATACAAACTCATTTTACCTAAAATACAATTTAACCTATAATCAATGTCATTATTGTTTTAGATTTAAACGGAAACCGCAAGTTCTACAGTCACTAAGACGAATGTTTAGTTATCAGCAATAAATAAACAGTAAGATGCTACTCGTACGTATTGTACATGACTTTTATTGAGTGGGGCAAAGTTCTATTGAGTTTCTGGCATTGTCCTTTGACGGCTTTTCTCAAGAAATTATCCACCGGTTACAAGGCCAATAAATCTAAAGTTTTCACGAGGACAGATATCGAGAAATTCATAAATAAGGCACCAAATGAAAAATACTTAGCAACAAAGGTAGGTTATAGTTGCATTTGTTTTCTATTATTTTCATCAAACTAAATTGCTAGTTAGAGGTACTAACCGAAATACAGTTCTAACACACTTAATTTTTTGTTTTACAGGTTGCTTTAATTTTTGGTATCAGCGGTGCCTGCAGAGGGATAGAACTGGCTACCACAACAGTGGAAGATGTCGAAACTGATACCCATCTTCAAGCCATAAATCTGCCCAATACAAAGACAAATAAGGAGAGGAAATTCGTTATAAGTGGAGAATTTCTAAACATTGTCAAAGCCTACCAAGACTTACGGCCAAGTGGAGTAGGCACGCCGAGATTTTTACTCAACTATCAAAACGGAAAATGCACAAGGCAAGTTATAGGCAAAAATAAATTAAGCAACATGCCAAAAGAGATCGCCACTTATAAAGAACAAACAATGGCAGCCACCCATACATTGTTTTAGTTGAGATTAAATTCCTACGTCTTTAAATGAAAAATATCTTATTAAATTCAGCATCACCTTCTGAATTAGTTTGTGCAAGATTTTTTGTTCAAGAAGGCCGAGAATAATAGATATTCAGTCATGAACTTTTGTAGGTTATGTCTATGGTAACTTTTATATTCCAAATTGAGAAAGTAAAAAGGCAATATCGCATTAGTATTTTCTTTACCTAGTTAATTCAGAATGAAATGTCTTGTAAAAATATTGTTTAAGGTTGGTAATCCCAGCGGTTATAAATACTCTTTGGCCTTACCTTATGTATACAATAGGTATCTACTACATGTATACATCGATCATATCGTTTTTACTCTGTGCACAGATCTGTCTATGACTCTGTGTAAATGGACTTAATATAGCAAACAGGACCGAGCACTCGTACCAGAAAAACGAGCCGACAGAGATGTGACGTACCGAGGCTGTTTGTCTCATTCTAATAGGGTGACCCAAACATTTCTTAAACAGAGAAAAAAATAGTTAAAGCAATAAGTATTGTTTAACAGATTGTATAAGCGATTGGAGGATTGTTTTCAGAGCATGTTCAGGAATTATAGTGCATGCACGGTTTTCTGATTCAAGGGTACGCCTTTGAGAGCAGGTGTTTTGAATGCAGACAAAAAGGAAATAAAACTAAGTCAGATGTGACAGTGACCGTATTATCACTTTACGCTTTAAATCATCTTCTGCGGGGCTACTATGTCTGTACATTTCTGTCTGGACCACTACATCTTTAAAGCTTGAACAAAATGTATTTGCTGGAGGTTGGTCCGAAAAGCTTGTCGAAGGGCTGGGTGAAGATATTTCCATACTAGAGTTTTCCATATGGTGATTTCCACTTTCCTGCATAAAAGTCTGCCGGCACACAACTGAGTTTTCGTTATTTATTTATTTTTGTTATGGGAATTACATCCAACCAGTTTTGAGAAATGTCTTCTTTTGTCGGCAAGCTGATATAAACATAATAATATTGCTCTTTTAATCATGCGATACGTGATACAAAATATAATTATTATATACAGAATATTAGTAGGTAATTTTAAATTCAAGAACCAAAGCCTACTGTCTTCTGTTTACAAAACATCTGCGACATGGTCACTCTAGCCATGTTAGTAAACAAAATCTTTATTATTGATTCTGTTAAACAATATGCCACATCCACTATAGGATTTGCTTTTGCACTCTTTTATGCAATTCTTTTTGACCATTTTTACAAAAAAGAACTCAAATATCGTAGGTCGATTTAATGCAAAAAACAATAAAATTCTCCACGATATTCTAGGGTTGCCAGAGCAGTTTTTGCGAAAGTTATCATTGTGTCATTAACTGCAGTTATTACATAAATTAAATTTAAGAGAGTTTGCTTGTCTTATAACTAAGCATAAATATTTATATAGAAAATGTTTTCTTAGTTACTACCTTCATGACTTAATAGTTACAGAATATTTAACTGTTCTGTAAGTTCAATATTTTTTACCATTATTAACATTTTTATCTTCTGGCAATTGAGAAAAAAGGACAAACGGCCTCGGTCCTGGCTATCTCTCTCAGCTCGTTTTGCCTCTGCTCCGACAATGTATCTAAAATAAACCCTAAGTTTAACAGTTATGGTTCATTTTTGAATGACGCGATTTTTCGAGTACTCGGTCCTGTCTGTATTATTAAGTCCATGGTGTAAATTACCAAGTAATTATTTTTAGATTTGGGCTACTAGTCTTTTTGCTAGTCATTAATCGAAACTAATTGATTTATTTTTATACCACAGTATTTTTACATACCTGCAAGAAACCTACACTTGGAAATAAACTGTATTCATTTACTTACTCCGTTTAATTGTAATAACAAACTAAAACTGATTACAATACTTTAAATGCTTTAAGTACTTATTACTGCCACTTGGCAGAATAAATGTAAAATGGCAACACTAAACGTTAATGAAAAGTCAAATAAGTTTTCATTAAACATAATTTTTTTATCTGGCCCTAACTGGTTAATGTGATACTTTGAAAAATCGTAGAAAAATAATGTATTTTTTTTCGTATGAAGTCACTTTTAGACGCTCAAATTTAAGTCAACTACGTTTTCGCCATTGTTCTTTGCCTAATCCGGAACAGTAGGTACACTGGCCACTGTTTCCGAAGAACATCCGCCACTCTCTTGGCGGATTCTGGTGCAAATATAACAACGTTATAACGCCACGGTGGATGGAGATCCGATCAAGTGGCGGAAGGCTATATCGAGAACTCCATTCAAAACAAAGTCGATATCACCCAGCGTATCACAGAACGCATCAATATTCTCCCAACTAGCCCACGACCATCGACATCAACAGATGAGTCAACTGAGCTGATTCTCTATCCAGAACATCCGAACGAGGGACCCTCCAACCTGGAACTACGTGAATCTCCCACGTTTACCCCACAGACAACTCAACATTAATCTTCACAGAGGACTGAAATTAAAATACCGGGAAAAAACATCTCGTTAAATATCCAGAATACTTAGTACAAATTGTACATTTAATTTTTAATAAAGTAAACTACATATTTCATATTGTATTGGATTGTTTTATTTTCTCGCAATCGTAGTGAAAAGTATAGTGTAACACCCGTGTGTTACAAACTCAGTGCACACGATATTCTAAATTCAATTTACTTTATCCTCTAGCGGATAAAAACGGTTTTTGCACTCAGATATCCAAGAGCAAAAATACTCTTTCCGAGATGGGGGATAAATAGTAGATTGTTATACAAGGAGCTAAAATGAGATAGAAACCGAGTTTTAATGGGTTTTAGCGACGGCGCTAAAACCCATTAAAACTCGGTTTCTATTTACTCCCTCGCTGAAGCTCGGGAGTAAAACTACCTCGTATATAATCGGTCATTTTAACTCCTTTTTTAACAATCTACTATTTATCCCCCATCTCGGAAAGAGTATTTTTGCTCTTTGATATCTGAGTGCAAAAGCCGTTTTTATCCGCTAGAGGATAAAGTAAATCGAATTTAGAATAGGATCGTGTGCACTGAGTTTGTGAATTCAAAATATCATTAAACCTATTTACTTCTACCTCCATGGTGCCGAATTTATCATACAACCTTTTTTATTTAAAAAAAAAAGACTGAACCTTCTTGGTGTTTTTTTTTTAATTTGCATTGCGCGCGCCATTTTCTTTTCATGTCATATCGTTAAAACCTTATGTTAAAAACAAGAAACTTGAAAACAAGTGTAAAACCTAAAATTAGTGGACCTAGCGACTAGGAAGTTTATTTGTCGCCAACGAAACTGTTAATCTTTCTGTACTGTAAATCTGAGCTTTCTCCCTCAACAATCACGCGAGAAGTATTTGAAACAGTACGATATGTAAAGTATGATAGATATGTGAAGAGCCAAAACTTTCTCTCTCTCTCTCTTCAAAACAGTAAACGTTTTGCTGGCATATTTTATTGAATTATCTGAGGCCAAGAAATTAAGCACTCTATGGAGTAAGTACCTATACGTATTCAATGCTAAAAACAACAATAGTACCTAGTGGTGGCATTTTAAAAAAGAGCCTCATCTGGCCATCGGCCATAAAAATCGAAGGTTTTCATAGCATCTAAAATTGAAAAGGTTCTTAACGAAGCACCTGATTCCGTATAAGTATTTGGCGGCAAAAGTAAATCTGTTGCACATTCAGTATCTACTTTTAAGTAGGTACCTATATTAATCAACTACTTAATAATTATAATCTAATACGTACCTACTTAGTAGATGTTGATAGGCATAATTATGCATGCATATCAATTTTATTAATGTATCTACTACAATACTCTTTACGTTACAGGTTGTTCTTGTTATTGGTATATAAACGGAGCATGTCGAACTAATGAACTAACACAACTTAATGTCAAAACATTGAGAAACCTACCTACATTACTATATACCTACAACCTAATTTACCTAATACAAAGACAAAAAGAGACCGCAACTCCGTCATTCGCAAGGAACACGTAACAATTGTTGAGAAATATCAAGCCTTACGCCCGCCTAACACTCCAATCAATCGATTTTTTCTACAATATCGCAACGGAGAGTGTGTTAGACAGCCTATGGGTCAATTGGGCAGTACCTATCCCAGAGCCTCAGTCAGATCCTTGGACTGGCCCTTCTACATCAAAAATGAGCCGTTACGATACACCTAACCATCGCCCTCTCTCGCCAACTTTTACGGCACAGAATACTTAATAGTACTAAAGGGAATCCGATGAATCGGTACAACTATTAAGTATGACAGATAGTTTACCGAAAAACAGTACCTAGGCACCTACACAAGTCAGTAAACACCAACATTACATTACACAAAAATATTACACGCAACTTAAGTAGGGTAAGCAGGGGGAATAGCGCTCACTGGGTAATGGCGCTCACCTCTGTATCTTTGTCAAAATTGAATATAGCAACACGCCGCGGTGCATGAAGCACGGGGGATAGGGACCTCTAACAGACAGTGACGTGTACGGGCAGTCAGCTCGCGACTTGTGACTGTGAAGTAACAATAACGTTTTGCGCCTACATTCCTTTACAAAAAATTCAAATAAGGTTTAGGCCAATTACATGTAAAAACTTAGATAAATTTAATAGTTCATTGGAAAGTAAACTAAGTGTTCAGTGCTTTAATAATATAGATGACCCAAATGAGTTCTACGCTGAGTTTTTTTCACTAATAAACACGCAATTTAATGACACATTTCCACTAAAGACTAAAAGTATTTGCACAAAGTTCTTATTTAGCGATTGGGCGACTCCAGGTATTCGTAAAAGCAGGGAAAAACTATTTGAACTTTATGGTCTAAAGCAACATGTAATGAATACAAGCGTTTATCAGTATGTTGCGAAATATTCAAAACTTTTTAAAAGGGTCTGCAAAATAGCCAAATCCCTTTATATTAGAAATAAAATAAAATTAGCTGATGACAAAATAAAAACTACTTGGCAAATAATAAATAATGAAACAGGTAGGAAAAAACAGCGTAATACTGAATTTAATTTAGAGACTGCACATGGCCCCATTAATTCAGATATAGAAGTAGCTCAGGAATTTGAATCATTTTTTGGAAATATTCCCATTAAAACTACTGAAGCTTTAAATTCCTCTGCCGCGCTCTCTGCTGCCTTACTTAGGAAGAATGTTAAGGCATGCCGTTCGGAGTTTAGGTTTGAACATACAAACCCCCAGGCTGTTATAAGAGCCTTTAAAGATCTTAAAATTAAATCAACAGAAGATCTCTGGGGAATGTCTGTAAAAGTCTGTAGATCTATTATCGAAACCATTGCGCCCTATTTAGCTCTTATATTTAACACCAGTGTAGACCAAGGAGTCTTTCCGGATCTGATGAAACACAGTAAAGTAGTACCGTTGTTCAAATCCGGTGATAGTAAAGACCCCAACAATTATAGGCCTGTGTCGATTCTGCCAGTTCTTAGCAAGGTGTTTGAAAAGTTAATGCTCAATCAAATGTTGCGTCACTTTAATAAAAATTCCATCTTTCATGAACAACAGTATGGTTTCACCAAAGGGCGTTGTACAACTGACGCCGGTGTCACCCTGATAAAGAACATTTTTAGCGCCTGGGAGGAATTACAAGATGCCATTGGAATCTTTTGCGACCTCTCAAAGGCGTTCGATTGCGTTGACCATGAGACACTTTTGCTGAAACTGGAGCACTACGGGGTTAGTAAAACATCTCTTGATTTACTAAGGTCATACCTGAGGGATAGACGGGTAAAAGTACAGGTTAACGGCGTGAACTCATTGGGGTCTGAAACGACTATGGGCGTTCCTCAAGGTTCAATATTGGGTCCATTTCTATTCTTAGTTTATATAAATGATTTACCCCAATTGTTTCAAAATCAACCAAAAATGGTGTTATTTGCCGATGACACATCATTGATTTTTAAAATAAACAGACGGTCACAAAATCTAGACGACGTAAATGACGCTATTCTTCAGGTTCAAAATTGGTTTACGGTAAACAATTTGGTACTTAATGAAAAAAAAACCAAATGTATTCATTTTACCAAATGTTAGGAATAGTAAATGTGACATCATACTTAATGGAGAGAAACTGGAATTTACTAGTCAAACGGTTGTCCTAGGAATCACGCTAGACGAGAAATTACAATGGGGACCTCATATAACATCTATTGCGGGGCGACTAAGCTCCGCGGCTTATGCTGTTAGAAAGATAAGACAGTTAACAGATGTAGAAACTGCGCGTTTGGTCTATTTTGGCTACTTTCACAGCATTATGTCGTATGGTATTTTACTATGGGGTCGGGCTGCTGACATTGAATCCGTTTTTATTTTACAAAAAAGAGCTGTCAGAGCCATTTATAATCTACGTCGCCGCGAATCTCTTAGGGAACTATTTAAAAATATTAATATAATGACAGTGCCTTGCCAATTTATTTATGAAAATATTATGTATGTAAGAAAAAACTTACTTATGTTTAATAAAGTAAGTGATAGACATGACTTTAATACTAGAAACAAGGACAAAATAGCTCAACCATATTTTAGATTGTCTGAAGTCCATACATCTTTTATAGGGTACTGTGTTAAGTGCTACAACAAAATTCCTAGTGATATATTACAACTAAGTGAAACAAAATTTAAATCATATATTAAAAGTACACTCTGTAAAAAAGCTTATTATAATATAGAGGACTATATTCAAGATAAGAATGCTTGGAAACATGCTGGCCTAGCTCCATAGGACGATCGACAGTCTAGACAAAATCGAGCCGATTGCTAAGTTAAAATACCTAATTTCATACTTAGTATAAATATGTACATATATATATTTGACTCTTTTTATACACTGCTCAGGCTCACATACTGATTCATTGTTTGTTAAAATATAAGGAGTGGTCGTCTACTGTTTCAACATTTGTAATTTATATGTGAACACTGTGTATCTATGTACATATAACTTAGTCTGTCATTCCTTAATCTGTGATACTTTGTACACACTTTCAAATGCCTAGTGTTTTTATGCAAGGTACATCGTGTTCACGTATAATTATATTATTCCTGTAAATGCAAATATTGTTAACATCGTTTTTAAAAGAGTAAGTATGGAGTTTCTTGCCCATTCTTCTCCATACAAAACTACCTTTTGGAATGGGCACCTAGAATCGATTTTTTTTTCTCATTTGACGTTCAAAAGTGCCTTATAATGGTCTAATTGAAATAAATGATTTGACTTTGACTTTGACTTTGAAGTGTGTTTCTCCGTATACGCTCGCGCTGAACTAATTTTCAAATCGGTCTTTTCGTCGGTAAGTTCAGACTTTTGATACTTTAATAATTATTTATATCACTTTTCTGAGTATAAAACTATTCTATTTTATGATGATGTACCTAACCAATTTTGAACAATATTGTATATGAATGTTTATAAATTTCAAGTTAAACACGAAACGACCGTTTGGGGTTATACCGCTCACCTGAGCGCCATTACCCCATAATCACTTATTGTTTTATTTTCTTATAGACATGTCCAGAAATCGTCCACGTACTACCGCTAAAGCGGCTTGGAGCGAAAAAGAGCTTCAATCTGCTAAAACTGCGAACGAAGAAGGGATGTCTAAATGAAAAGCCTCAACACAATTTAACATAGGTATCTACTTTCAGGGTGTAATTTCAGGACATACATCTCCATTGGCAGGTCCATCAAAAAAGGATCAGTGCTCCGAATCTGATTTGGCAGTTAATTTTAACCAAAAACTTCTTGACGCCCAAAGACGGAACTCCTGTATCTTTTGCTGATAAATCAACGACGCCAACTATTGCACCATCTTCTAAGCCAGCCCAAAGAAAGAGGAAACGAAATGCTACCATATTAACTGTGACTGCTATGAAAAGTATTTTACAAGATAAAGAAACTAAAAAGATTGAGAAATTTATTAACACTGAAAAATCAAGACCAAAAAAAAAAGATAAAGGAAAGAAGAATAAGAAACAAAACTTATACAAACGAAAGATTCTAGAAGAAAATTCTTCAGGTAATGAAGATGAAGAGCACCTTTGTGACGATAACAGTGACAAAATGAATGTGGGTGGTGAAGACTACAACAAATTTTAATGCATTGGTAAAAATAACGAGATATGGTATCGGGCTTTACCACCCGTGGACTGTGGTCTCATGGTACCTATCATGTCTCATCATCACCTATGTTCTGGATGGGATTCTGCAGATGGATCGTACTCGGACTCTTACTATTTGTTAATGTGATTACCTCTAATATTAATAATTGAAGATAATTTGGTATTGGAGATAATAATTACCTATATTTTTTAAATTTATAATTATAAGGCTTAAGTACCTCTCGTACCAATAGGTATAATTGATGCTAATTTGTGATTGTAGACTTTACTTTATTATTTAAGGTTGATCTCGTCAAACTCAAACTCAAACTCAAACTCAAATCATTTATTTCAAATAAACCATTTACAGGCACTTTTGAATTGTCAAGGAGTCAGTCAGTCAAAAAGTTGCAGCTAGTTGCTCGTTCCAAACAGTAGGTTTCTATGGAGAAGAACGAGCAAGAAACTCCATGAACACTCTTTTAAAATCAATAGAATATTACAAATTTAGGTTACATCATTCATGTTGAATCTAGAGGTACAATGTGAGAACAATGTAACAAATTGTGCACGTTAAAAGAGGTCCTAGTGGCAATGAAATTAGACAATTCAAAATAAATTTAAAATAACCGAGGCAGCTAAGAGATGACCAGTCTCAACTGACGGCGCCCGTTCACGAACATGACGCACGGATCGGCACCATTTAGTTCAACCATTTTGAAGGGAACCAAATGATCCAACACATGCGCCACCATCAGCGAGACATTCAAGTGAGCATGACAAACACTCAACCGCCAGGGCAAATTCAAGTCAACGAAAGACATCTCGTAAATGGTGGCTTTAAAGTACATAGTGCTCACATGTATGTGCTATGCAAAATTATATAATACTAATAGTTTGAGTTTATACAATGCAAAGATAATGTAGTTCTACATCTTCAGCAGCTTCTTTCTCGTGCTTAGTAGTGTAATGACAATGGATCTTACTACATATTTTTCCAAAAATATGTTTGAGCGTCATTACCCCTTAGCCTGAGCGGCATTACCCAAAGTCGGGGGCAATGGCGCTCAAACCTGTTTTTATAATAATAATTTCCCATTAATTATAAGTGAAAGATATATATGATTGGTGTTAAAATGTTGATTACTGAATAGTTAAAGAACATGCTATGTTTTAAAATTTTGAAGTAAAATAAATATTTTGAAAAATACAGCTTATTTTCCTTAAGTGAACGCCATTCCCCCTCCCTACCCTAACTGTAGCAACGTGTAGCAATTCTACATGGATTAAGGAATAAAAGGCTATGTAGAACTGTACGTATTGAATTTAATAAGCTCTCACACGAAAAATAAAATGTGATGAGTATCAAAAACCATTGTAAGTATAAAAGTAAGCACTGACCTAAACGCACTGGGATTAGGCAGAGTTTTCCAGAAGGATTATGATCCACAGCCTGGCCGGCGTACAGGATCGGCCGAAGAGAAGACTGACGCGATCAGCTCGGAGTCACCCAGGCGGTCTCTCAGTAGGAGGACCCGCCCTGGGAACATAGGCCGCGACAGCTCGGCTTAACCCGCTTAACCGACTCTCGGTTGCAGGCTGGTAGACTTGTAGTAGTAGACTGGTAGACTTCAGTAAGGTACGCGTATGGGTAATCAGCGTGTTACCCAAGCGACTCCGAGATCTAGACTCCAGCAACGTAAGCGTATGGGTAATCAGCGTGTTACCCAAGCGGCTCCGAGATCTAGACTCCAGCAACGTAAGCGTATGGGTAGTCAGCGTGTTCACCAAACGGCTCCGAGATCTAGACTGCCTCTTTGACAGGTTTTGTTTTCTGACCGTTCTTCCGAAATTCGTAAAAAATCCAATTATGAATCATCTTTCTAGAACGGTCAAATCGTTTTTTATATAGCAACGGCCAGACTCAATAATTGTCGATTTCCAATAATTTTTATATAATAATAGTGCGAATTAGATCTAAAGGAACACACGATAATACAGCGGGTGTTCAGCCGTTTACTATCTAACACAGACAAACAAGCTTACAAGATATACAACATGGAGGTTTTACGTTAGTAGCCGAAAACTTATTAGAAGAAATGTTGGCGGTCGTCAATTTGACGACTGTCACTGACAGACATGTCAAAGCAAAACATTATTTATTTTTCAGGTTTGTAAATATTAATTTGATCCAATTATACAGGAATATATTACATAGGATGACGACAGGAACAGCATAAAAAAACGTAAGTAGATAAACACATTCTATTCATAAGATTCCAAGAATCTACAAAAACAAATATTATAAGATGTAGACATAACGTGCGATGAATGATTTCATGCTTATAAAAAGTAAATATATTCAGATTAGACCGAAATACTATAAACGTTACTTTCAATTTTTCTTAATTACCTAAGTGTTGCACTCGCAAAGATTTTTCACCTCGTGCTTTTTTGATTCCCTCGCTAACACTAAGGATTCTAATTTTTTTTAATAAAAGGTTTATATTCAATAAAACTCCTTCCCTGGCTCGAACACATGCGAAGATCCTCTTGGGCATGCTGAGAATCTAGTTATCCAGCATTTCTTGGGGTAACCTGTTCCATTCTTGAATAGCGGCTTCCCTGAGCTCTGGCACTGTCTGGGGACGTGGTTGACGGTTCCAAACAGCTCGCTTAAGAGCATCCCACGCGTGCTCTATTGGGTACAGGCTAGCCGGCAGGCCAGTCTATACTTGTGATTTCGTATTCTCGGAGAGCAGCATTGACTCGTTGAGCTCGATGGGCGGGCGCATTATCATCGACCAGTACAATTTGGCACTCGTGATTTACTCGGAATGGTCTGACAATTCCATCAATAGCAACTGCTCTATACATGTCTGCTGTCATGATGACTCGATACGGGATCAAAGGCGTTCTAGCTCCAATCATAATACCACCCCAAAAGGACACCGATTTTCCGCCTTGCTGAACTGTTCCAGCAGTTCTTTGCCTTTCACGGACACGGACACGTCGATTATCTGGATGAGTGAGTGATTTGCGATTCGTGAACGAAGAGACAGTTTTGCCAAATGTTTTCTTCTTCATTTTGCCGAAGCCTAGCCCACTGCAATCTTCGTCATTGATGTTGCCAGGAATTCAGAGGAGCTCGCCAAGACCTCCGAGCTCGTAATCCAGCCTGGTGCAAGCAATTCCGAATAGTCTTAGTGCTAACTTCAAGCCCAGAGGCGGCCCGAACTTCTGCTTTTATGTTAGTAGCGTTGATTGTTGGGTCACGGGCTGCCAGGAATCTATTATAGCGCTTTTGGGCAGCAGTCAAAACAGTAGGGCGACCACTGCGGGGTCGGTCAGCTAAATTACACATCCCGTGGTACCTCTGCAACGTGGTCACGACACAGGATTGGGATATAGTATAGCAATTCTGCTGGCTATTTCTCTCGTGGTGTATCCTTCTTTCCTCAAAGTTACTATTCTTGTTAGTAAAACTTCTGATAATTCTCTTGGCATTTTTTCAATCACAACTTTCCGCGAAAAGGTATTTTAAATACGTTAATTAACTAAATCAGATTTCTGAATGAGCGTAAGCTGGGACCACAAAATATTGGCGCGCCGCAACCTTAGGTACTTTGTGCTGGGACTGAAATGCCTTTTTATATGGAAAAAACAATTGAACTGTTTTATTGTTTTATATCTAAATCTATATTTTTGTATAAAGAATCTAAAAAAAGAAGAAATCATAATATAATCTACCGTAACAAAAAAGATTTCGATTTTTCAAACTGATCGCAATTTTTTTTTATGTGTGTAGTTCAGAATTAACAAAAATCATTAAGATTGTGCCCATGAAATATATTTACATTCCATCGTACTAAATGATGGGATCGAATGTATTCGCTTCAAATGAATAAATCGAAAATAATTATTTTGATATTGTAATCCTGTAATGTAATCCTAAAAATCTATACAATAAAAAATAATCAAATTTAAAAACATCTAAAGAAAAATAAAAAGCATCGAAAATTAAAAACCAAATTAATATTTTAAAGTTAATTTTGTTTAAATAGATTTACTTCATTGTTATTTTAAATAAATCAATAAATTATTCGTCGTCTTCCGACATGGAATCTACCTACGTATGATGACGAGTCTTCGCCTAAATTTATCACGAATTCACGCTTGTATCTTGCAAGCTTCAAAAAATCGTTAATCGATACTACCTACCTTACAAAATTATAGTGTAAATAATCAACACGTTACGCAGCTGCAATCACTCGGTAGTTGTCAAAACCACCAGCTGTCAAAAAACGGTTAAATCCTAACTACTAAGGTACCTAAGAAGAAATTAAGTGAAAAAAACAAAATATGTTTACAATGATTCAATGTCAGAAATCACGATTTTAACACGTACGAAAGAAATTTTATATCACTTCCTGGACACCACATATTACCACAACCACGCACTACTCATTTTTGCACTATTTCTTTAATTATAACGATGATTACCTTATTACCAACACTTCGAACAAGTTTTTGTTCGAAGTGTTGGCTCCATCTTTACCTATTTCTTCATGGGTTTGACAGATGGAATAGTTTGACAGCCCTCAACGCTGTCATGAACGTTTCTTTGAATGCAGTTACGTTGCGAGGTAGTGTTTTTTCATATTCCTTTATTTCTTAATCTATCGATTATACAAGGATTTTAAATACTGCTAAAAATACAAATTATTGAAAGAAATTTTAATAGCAATTTGTACATCGGTACATGTTTGGGCCGAAAAAAAAACACCACGTATTAAGGGCGCGTATTCGATTTAGCGCAACTCAAAATCTAAACGATTGCTAAAACGGCGTAGCAGCAAAGACACACACTAGTACAACACAATGGTCTGTTTGTGTGCATCAGAAAAAAAAAAATACGCACGAATTATGCACGAATCATTGAAATTGATCGGCGAACGACAGCGCGCGATGTTTTACAGTGCTTCTTAAAATAATTGCCTAAAATAAATGAGTTCGTATAACGGACTGAAAAATATTCTGTAAATTAAGCATAACATTTATTTTCAAAAAAAAAAAATTGACAAAGTGAACCGATTTTGTACTTTTTCAACATTGTTTTTTAATACATAATAGTAATATTTTCGTAATTTTGGCTCTGTCTCTTACTTAAGGACTGTAGGTATATCCTGTTGGAAAAACGCATAAAACATAATATTTTGGCACACAGTAATGGTTGTATTCATCCTGAAAGTTAACCCTGGCGTCTATTTTCGTAAAACGCTATGAAAGGCTTGTCTTCGCTTTAAAAAACCGTACTTAATTAAAAATTATACTTATACTCTGTAGCTGTCTAAATCAAGACTTAATCTTTCTAAAACTGTAAATTGTCTTTAAATAAGCTGTTCACATAATTACGATATTGCTCTGGCCAAAACGCAAAATCATGAAGTTTTCGTCACGAATCGAATACGCGCTCTTAAAGTAATGTCTTTAAAATTCAATATGTTGTGCTACAAAAGTTAGTGACAGAAACAAATCGCTGCAAAACCGACTCCACGTAGTCTTGTCTGCCCTATCCCTAGAGTGTAATCTAAGCCCGCGTATATGCGGAGGGGCGAGGCGGCCCGCGAGCTGAGGAGCAAGTGGTTTTAACGCTCGCCGCCGCGGTTGAGGCTGCTCGCCGGCCAGCAAGGCGAAGCTGTGATGGTGAGCGTAAAATACATCTGCGACGATAAGTTCGCTTGGGACCGCCTGAGCCCCGTAGCATTGGAGCCGTGACATAAGTCAATTAAATCTACTTGACAGCCTCCTTCCCTGCTCTCGTCTCTTACACACATTATCAGCTGCGCATTCGGTACCTATTATATAGAATACCTAGGCAAAGTATAAAATAAATAATATTTTATACATTACCTACACGGTTTAGGTATTCTATACATTGCCTGGGTAGTGAATAGAATACCAGATTGTACAGATTGCCGGTAACCAAAGACTATGGTAACATACATAATATAGTACATGCAAATTTAAATAGACAAAAGCTGAAAATTTGGAAGATATATCGTCGCTCGCACTCGTACAGGTTACTTGACTAAAAATAATAATTACATTAGTCAACGTCGCAACGCCCGGCACTAATATTTGAATGGTTAATTAATCGGTCCGTAACGCTTTAGTGATTAGTTTCAAGTGATGCAGTGTATGGACGCTAGCTGTTCTTCTAGTTTTTGAAATTATTATTGCACTCATCTTTGTTTATCACATATACAAGTTTTGCTTCTTTCCAATTAAAAAAAAAACCCAAACTTACGAGAAATTTTGAACTTGCTGCGGTCAAAACTTGCAACTTAGCAAACGTTGCCCAATTCAGGTATGTTCTATAGTATGTAATCTAAACTTACACTGCAATGTTATTGTCAGATGTATTTTATATTAGTTTTGTTGTTATTGGCTAGGTACCTAACTATTACTTTATATTTACATGTTATTTACACATGTGGTTTACGCAGAGTAAATTGAAGCGATTTGTAATGTCTTATAGATAAGTAGTTCCAATCACAAGCCCTACTGTGATGAGATTTGTTCTAAGATGACAAAAGAAACACGATCCGTACAGTACGTAGGTAGGTACTTTCTTACCCAGGGGCCCGAAGCCGTACTCTTGTCACTAGATCACAGTGGCTTCAATTAAAACGTCCAAATTATTCAGATCGAATCTGTAGAAAAACAAATAGTGTTTCCCTTGGCCCACTTCGCTCCACGCTTGTGATCGCCGCGATCCCAAGTCGTCTATTGTTCTACATTTCGGCTGGTAAATTATTAGTGGACACGCAAATTACGATTCGGTAGGAAAACCCCACAAATTGTTCCTTTTACGGGGTTATCGTCTGCTTAGCTTGCCTTATATTACGCTATTTTATTGAAGGTAGATGAAAATGTGTAAGTACTTATAGTTAAGTATATAGAAAATCTCTTTTGTTTCAAATCCTTTGGGCTAAAAGCATCAAACTAGGCATCTACCTACGTTTTGACTATACCTAATAAAAATAAAAGATCCTACGAGAGAAATTTATCGTAGTACTTTAGATTAGTAAGTAAGATTGACCTCCACAACCCAGTCACTAGGTAGGTAGGTAACAATTAATACGGCACCCCTTGGTAAGACTGGTTGTTAGACTTTCTTAGACTTCTGACTACTCATAACGACTGTCAAATTTCTACGTAGGCATGACAACCAGGTCCAACGGCTTTATGTACTTTCTGAGGGACGAAGGTGTCTCGGAAGGATGGTCTCCTATCCACGAGCCGACCGCGGCAAGTGTTGCTTAACCATGATTGCTCGATCCGGTTTTTACTTCGCCACGAGCCCAATGAAGGTTGTAATTAAAGTATAAGTACTTATTTACAAGTTGCCATATTTGTCGGCTTACCTACCTAGGTAGTTGCCTAGTTAAGTACCTACATTAAGCATTAGTTTAAAAATACAGGCTGACTTTTCATTTATTTGCAATATTTCAGGCGGTGAATGAACTGATGAAAATGAACGACCTTCTCTATGGGACCAACTCTGAAATATGAAAAAAAAAGAATCTGTTATTCCGTACCTACATTACAACACGATAAAAATGTAGGTACTGAACAACCAATTCTATGAAAGTTGCTTATTTTCATGAGTTCATTCATCGCCTGAAATATTGCAATTGAATTAAAAGTCAGCCTGTATATTATCACCCTGTTTTTTTTTAATCAATGGCTGGAGAAAACAAGCAAAAATATTACAAAAAAAAATACCCGAAGCCTTACAAAATGTTCATACTACCTAATCATGTTTAAATTAGTGTTAAGAAGTGTGTGGCACCTGCGTGGAGAAGTCCACTCTAGATTTTTACCCGGTAAAAGTTGCAAAAGGCTCGCTTCTATTACAGGACTAATGGTCAAATACTCAAACGCTACTCAATTTTAAGATGCCCTTAAATCTCGTATTGTTGAAAATTGAGTAGCATTTGATACTCGTTATTGGTCAAAACCAATAACGAGTGTGAGTGTATCGCACATCCAACTGTATCTTTCATATTTCAGAAAGCGCCATCTTTCAGAGATTCGTTATATTCAATTTCAGTTGACGCTTTCAGTTAAAGCGAGCAGCAGTAATCGACAATAGGTAGCTAGCGGTAATGTTTCCTATACAGGGCGTCCCACGGATATGCCACATGGAGGGAAAATACCTTGAATATTGTAGATGGAACATTTTAATGCAAAAAGACTTTATTTTAATTTAAAAAACAATATAAACTGCATTCATAGATATTTAAATAATTACACGGTTGAACCGGGAATCGAATCTCGTTACACGAGAACAATAATCATTCTGTAGCTTTATCATACTGATCGAAAGGCTTCATCATAAGGATTATTTTTTGCTAAATAACATAGTGTCAGAAATAAAAGGAAGACCATGAATTTTAACATTTTAATACAAAATTAATAAATTTATCAAATGCTCAAAATGACTCCCTTCCTGTTGAATACAAAGTCGCACTCTTTGGATTATTTCGCTCCCTATCGATTTTTTGATCTTGTTGTGGTGGATATTTAAAATAATACGTCTAAGTTCTGCTTGTAGCTGTACACTTTCATACTTTCACTTTAATATTAGTAATAGGTAGGTACTTATGATAATGTTAGTTGTATGTCCTTACGGCAATGTCAGCTTTTCATTTCTCTGAACAAAATTTCACATCAAATGGAAACCATCATTCATAGTCTTCCTTTTATTTCTGAAACTATGTTATTTGCAAAAAAATATGCATCAGCAACAACCTTGCTTCAAATTTCATCCCAGTATATTAACATAAGATGACAAAATTCACTAACAACTATTTTGTAGGTACTTAACTAAGGGCGCCTTCAAATTAGTCGCGCGCCAGCAGCGCGACTGCGACGCTATCAGTCTTTGTATGGATTTCCAAAGCAGCGCTGCCGTCGCGGTGCTGACGCGCGACTAATTTCAAGGCGCCCCCTAAGGGATGAATTCGTAGCTAGGCGCCGGGGACACGTTTTCGCTTTGACGTTTCGGTCAAAAGGTTAATGCAAAGCGTAAATGCAAGAGGACAACAGACAATTTAAAAAGAGTACCTACTTTGACCCGGCCAATGTATAAAAAATATCAGTCTGTATCCTCCTCATTCTCCTGTCGTGCACAATAAAAATTTTGAACATTATCGACGTTTGACGAAAACTCTACTCTCAGCTTTTCGCATATCGACAAAAAGTTCATACCCCCTAGTAGGTATAGGTAATTAAAAAAAGACCGTGCTTGTCCTTTCTTAAATGCGATCCAAAGAAATGCGTAGTCAGTTTCTCGCCATAATCCCCACGCTTGGCAGGCGACTTGGGGAACGCAGTGAGATTGTTATGTACACGGAAGTCACTGCTGTCCACCTTCTGGACTTCCCCTTAGTCGCCTTCTACGACACCCTCGGGATAAAATGGGTGGGTGCTATTCTGGTCCAGATATGCGCTTTAATATAATGGACAGTCGTTCTGTTCAAACCAATCCTAAAACAGACGTTATTTGATCACATCACGACGGCGCCTAGGTATGTGAAAACTATGGCATGTTCACAATACCGTACAGAGGCCAGCACATCAATCACAACAATCTGACAAATCTCTTTTACTTTTACTTTAGCCAGCCTAAACTTGGTTGAACTAGTTGGTCCCTGCTATTTCTAGTGTTATAAATTACATATTATGTATTTCACCTCTTTTACTAAAAAGATGCAGATTTTTTCTATCGTGCATGATTTTTTCATAAATGTATTGGCAGGGTACCGCCATTGTATTAATTTCCTTAAACAGTACCCTTAGAGAATCGCGCATATGCAGATTGTAAATGGCTTTGTTGGCTCTTTTCTGCAGAACAAAATGTGTTTATTTGGACTTGCTCCAATCAAATGCCTTGGAGAGGTCACAAAAGATTCCTATGGCATCTAGAGCTATATCTGTGTTTTAATGAAGTAACACCCGGCGTTAGTCGTACAATGTCCTAAGGTGAAACCATACTACTGATCGTGTAAAATGTCATTAGTGTTAAAATGAACTAGCATCTGATCAAGCATTATCTTTTCAAAAACCTTGCTGAAAACTAGCAACACGGACACGGGTCTATAAATTATTACCTAGTGTCTTTATTGTCCCCGGATTACTTACCTACTAAACTTTTCTTTTTTTTATGGATATTACGAACACTTATATGGATTCTGTCCGAAATAAATGAATTATTATTATTATTAAACTTCATTACATCCGGGACAACTCCTTGGTCTACGGTCTACGCACATTTTGAATATTAAAGCCAAATATGGAGCAATTGTCTCAATTATAGACGTACAAACTTAGACTTACCACACAGATCCTCAGTACATTTTGTTTTGATTTGCCGAAAAGCTTTTAAAACTGTCATGGGGTTAATATATTATGTTTAAATTGAAAGCAGTCTGGAACATTCGCTTTTAATAAGGCAAATGAGAAATCAGAAAAAAAAGATAAGGAATTGAAAGCTTCCGAGGTTCTGTTATGTTAGTAAAGAAATTCACAAATTCATGAGCTACTTCTATGTTAGAGTTTATGGGACTAGGTGAATCGTGATGTCTCCAATGTATACTCATCATAATATTACTAAATATGAACAGGGTTGTATCTGGCCCAATCAGCCTAAGTGTCTACAGTAGGTACCTACCTACATTTTAATAAGGTGCCTTTATACATAGGCTGTTATTGCATCTTTTTCATGTTTGGTGCATTCTAGAATTAGGGCAAAATAGGCGTCGGTAAATAAGTACTCGCCATACTGACGCAATCCATTAACATCTTCTTAACTCACTTCATTTTAATTTACCTATTGCTATAATTCGTTTGAAAAGTTTCCCTTAGAAACGTTATTTTTAATTACTTACAATACTCGACTTACTATGGTTTCACCTAAGTTTGTGGAGCGCCTTTCATAGAAAAGTGACTTGGCAGGTGCATACTGGCCAACTGGGGCAGTTAGCAAGTTACATTATATATTTTTTAATGAATTATTTAAAACGTCGTGTTCTATAGGAGAACACGACGCTTTGGCTTTATTCAAGTTTGTTGACCGCCTTACAGTGAAAAACCAACAAAGTGCAATTCGCAACAATTTGCACAATTTGTTAGTCTTCGTGTATTTCTACCAACCCAGTTACCTCATTACTTTTGAACTATATATACCTAAAGGTGGCTCTATACATAATCGGCTTCTCAATACAACCTTTGATAACGATGTATTGAAAATAGCGAACCGAATTGCAGACCCGATTATGTGTATCTATCATCATCAGCCGAAAGACATCCACTGTTCCACAAAGGCCTCCCCCATAGAACGCTACAACGAGCGGCACCCTGCCCCTTGCATCCACCGGTTACCCGCGACCTTGACGATGTCGTCCGTCCAACTTCATCCAACTGGTTGGCCTACCAATCCGATTATGTGCACGCGACCCTAAAACAGGATCAACTATGGCTTTATATAAGTTTGTGGAACGCCTTACACAGAAAATCTGACAAGGTGAAATTCGTAATAAATTTTAAAATTTTTATTTTTGTTTGCAGTTTGGATCTATGTATAATTTAATATAATACAGGGTCTACTATGGCTTTATCCAAGTTAGTGGAGCGCGTGACTGCTTGCTAACTTGCGCAATTAGGAGGGTTAGGGTCGGGACACATAGACTGACGGTCTTTCGCACTTTGCCGATCCACCGCTTACGGATTCGTTCGCATCTATAAGCAGCTGTATGGACGCGTTCGCATTCGTACGTAGCCGTAAGGTGCCGTACAGCTCCGTATGCAGATGAATCGTCACAAATATCATGGAAACATCTCATACTGTTGTTGCCCTTTTGATCACGATTCAATTGAAGCTGTAATTTTTTCTTGTATTTTGCAAGTAATTAAAGAAAAACGAAAGAAGCAGCGCAAAATTCATCGAAGACGTTATTTGATCCATCCGTTGTCGATAGCCGTCTATGACCGACGACGAACGATCTCGTTTTGGGTCGCGCGTCTATGCGAATGTATATGCGTACTTCGTTCCATACTTTGCTCTCTTTTTGTATGAACAAACCGTCGAACGCCGTCGATCAATGTGTCCCGACCCTAAGTAGTTAGGTAGTTATTGTTTCAACTTACTGACGTCAGTAAATTATTTTTAAACGACGACAATACAAGAAGTTCTTTGGCTTTATCAAAGTTTGCGTAACGTGCTTGTAGACAAGTCGACTAAGACCTAGTTTCACCATACGATGTTTTAAACGGCAGTTAAAATATTAACGGGACATAAAAAGTAGCGACTGTTTCACCAAGCGCAAATCCATGTTTAAATGTATTAATCAGGCGTTACATTTAATTGCTGCTCTGGTCGTCCGTTAACTTACTAACCGACGATTAGTCAGTTGTCAAAATTGTCAAAATAGAACTTTATTTTGAAATCAAAATGTTTAGGAAATTTAGAACAATTTACAGAATTTGAAGATGTCATACACATCAGAAAATTACCCTTATTTTTCTCACAATAAGAAATTATTATTCTTATACAAAAAGATAACAAACAAAATTAGAAAATTACTAAGCGTGTGTCTAAACACAGCGTGGCAATCATGCGCGGTAATTAATCACTTTCAAATTCTGCATCCTCTGTTGATAAAGTGGTCGCACCCAACATTGTCTTTTTTTAATAGGCTTTCTTCTGTTCCTTCTCTCACGCAATTTTGGAATAATAAATAGAGCTATACACGCGGCCGCTTTCATTGTGGTTTGAACGCGAAATGAATAATGTTATAAAGACATAAAATGGGTTACATCACAAAATATATGAATCCCCTGGCCCCTAAACTAATGATAACTGTATGAATTACTGTCATTATTTGACAAAAACAAATTTGATGAAATATTATTTACGCTACATAATGACCCTAAAATGGGTGCAATAAGAGCCAATTTATGAGCAAGTGTTTTGAAAACAATACTACACTTTATAATATTAGTATTATTTTATAACTTCTTCAGGTAATATCTACTATTATATACACTATTGTCTATTTTTTATTTGCTGTGAAACGGTTCAGAAATTACATGTATTATTCTAAGTATCATAAAATTTATATAAAGTAGTTGGTAAAGTATGTACATAGTTCGACCTCAAGTCTAGACTAATGCCATAACAAGGGACCTAATAACTTTGTACAACTTTCTGCAATGTAAACACATTTCGTATGAATTAGGTACCATGACTTAATTATTTGATTTCATTTTTTCGCCGTGGTGTTCCATTGATTTAATATCATACAGTTCTCTGATGTAAAACGAATCAGCCAAGTTCAAAATCAGCCGTTGGTCCCGAGTGCCATTAGTAGATCTTTGACACTTGTTATGGGTAGTCAGAAGTCAGGAAGTCAGAAAACCTTACACGGGGTTATCGTGTTACTCGGTAACTGGGTTGTGGAGCTCAGATACGTTTTGCAAAACAACAAACAAAACAAACAAACAAACAACAAACAAACACAAACAAACATTTAAAATAACTTAAAATTAGATTATTCAAATCCAAATCTTATCTTACAAAGGCACAGAGAACGCTGCTGCCCATTCCCTGGACTCGAATATTATAGGACACGGTAAATGGCTGTATTTAACTTTAATTTTCTACACAAAGCAAGAAATAAATGACTTATGACGATTCATGAGTATGAGACAGCTGTTATTTTAATAATAACCGGCGAAAAATTTCATCACTGTGTTGAAGCATGAAGTGAATCCATGGGAAATGGTGTGTACCTATACACCAGTTTAACTCCCGATCGACTTTCGGTCACTGTGAAAAATCTAGACGGAGTCTCCATTGAAGCCAGATACGCAGGAAATATAGTACACAATGGCGTACGCAAACACAGATGAACTTCCTCTTCCCTCAGTCTCAAACTCCGATGGCGATCGATGGCAATCCGACGTGAGATTAGACGCAGGAAAAACATCCAAACTTTTTGCCCAACCTGGAAATGGAATGGATGCTCAGACATCGTGAGACAACGGGGCAGTCATTTGAAAATAAAAAAAACAAACCTGAGTTTTCTGTACCTGTACAGATGATTGAGAGTTGACCTAACGCCGCCGCCCGCCGTAGCAGGTAACAACCGCAGGCCACACGAGTAAAGCTACGGGCCGTTTTGACGCATCGATGTATATCCGAACTACAGGACTATGAAATGACTCCGTAGCTACGCCACACCACGTGCTACGCTAAGTTAGCTGCGCTACCTGTAGGCCTAGCCAAGTTACAAACGTTTCGTATCGTATCTCTTTCTACAATAATTAACGCCTCGTCGTAATTCATTTTTGATTTTCGATCACGTGACTTAGCGTTGAGATGACGTCATTCCCATATATTTGATTAGATTTCTTAGCGTTATCGATTGTAGATTTTCAATTTCAGGTGATTTGACTAAGGCCCCAGAAGTGTGATTCTGTAAGACCTCATTCTAAACTTCGAATCTGAATCCGCTGTGAGTTTCTTGATTGGCATTCTAAAAACTCGGTTGATATTTCGAATTTACACTAGCGCCACCCTTGCGAGCGTGTCAGCGAGTTGAACTAAATTGACAAGGAGGTTTTTACTGATAAAGTATGAGATGACGTAAGAAGTGGCATTCTGTAAGGTAATTTCTCCGTCACTTCGACGCTCACTTCGCACTCGAACCCGATTCAAAGTGTCAAATATATCAAGGTCATTTTGAACCTTATGCGAAGTGAGAGCGAATAGCGATGTGAGAAGCGAGTTGTTGTTTAAATTTTACAGAATCGACTTACTGGTGTGGCCTGTGCGTTATTCTCTGAGTTCGCTATGTTAAATTTAAACTCTCGGTCTCAATGGCGCCGATTCCCTCGTTAACAAACTAAACACAAAATTAGACAATTGGCATCTCTTGCTGCTAGGCAGATGAAGATAAGAACGGCGACAAATAAGAATGAAGTTAGAGATGTCAAATTAGTTTTTCTTTAATTTCGCCGTGTTTTTAATCAATACGTTAACTATAATTGTATGAACATTTTAGATCAACTTAAATTGACAGCTCTTATTAATATCTGTTTGTTTCTTGTCCTGTCTGTGTTTCTTTCTTGTTTAAGTCAGGAGAAAGAGATATAAATAGCTTAAAATAAGTTTAGCTCGTGCAGAACCGAATTGGCACGAATGTGTTTTCGATTGTAACCTGAGCAGATCCACTTGAAAGATTACCTTGTATTGTCTGATAGAGCCAAAGCGTGTGTGCTGTGCAAGTAGGGTTACAATAAATAGATGAAGAAATACTGTCTCTATAGTAGGCAGGCATTTTACTGAAAAATCTGGCATTTTAGGCACCTTATACACAATATGTAATAATAATAACGTTTTAAATTACCTATATTGAAAAGGTTGTGGCGACATTTGCAACAGTATGTGTTGACGTGATAACGTCTATGTTCTATGTTAGGGGGGTTTGGTTTCCGCACTTAGTCCTAATGGACCGTTGTACGTGAGCCATGGCGGCCGATTACTCCAACCAGCCCACCTCCCTCCAGAAGCAGATCAATCATCCCAGTCTTCTCAGTGCGTCCGCAAGGGAGTTTGGTGTTCCAAGGGTCTCCCTGCGGATCTGGGTGACGCCAGTGCACTCAAGGAGTACATGCGCCACCGTTTCTTCCGTCTCCATGCAGACCCTGCACAGAGGAATATCAGTGATACCTAGTGTGTGAAAGTGCTTGTTCAATGAGCAGTGTCCGGTGATGGTCCCCGCCACCAGTCGCAGGCTATCTCTGTCCAGGTGCAGAAGGCGCTTGGTCAGCTTCGTATCCAGGGATGGCATAGCCTCCTTGGACTGCCTGCACCCTGGTGTCGAGGTCCACCATTTTTCCGCTTGTGTTTGTCTGTAATCTTTTAACCAACTTCTTGACTGATTGAACGGAATGGGCACAATGGGTTCGGGTCCGAAGGCTTCTGTGCTGGAACCCCTTCTGGCGAGTTCGTCAGCCGCATCGTTACCTAGTGAACCACTGTGTCCCTTGATCCATTGTAGTGTCACTGTATTGCGGTTTGGTACTGTAATGCGTTCCAGTGCATTATGACATTCTAGTATTAGTCTCGACGTGATCTGGTTTTTCTCTAAGGATTGAAGGACTGAGGCACTATCGGAGGGAATACGGATATGCGTATCCGTGACTTCCCTGGCCTCAATGGCGTGTGCTGCCTGGATGATGCCTACGCATTCTGCTTGGTGTTGAGCATTCCTAAGGGCCTGGATATTTTAATGTTTAGGTCTTCAGAGAAGACCCCGACTCCGGTACCGAGGTCGGTTTTTGATCCATCTGCTCCGCAGTGAGCTCGATGTTATAGTGTTTCTGGAAACAGTGTATTTTCAGGGTTCTGTCGTTGGGTGATGCCATCATGGGCTGTCGTTTGATTGCTTCCTCTTGTATCCGTGTATGTTTGATTCTGGAGTCTTTGCTTAGGGTGCCGGATATATCGAGCCTGAAAGCCGCTAGGGTCGCTTCCTCTCTCATGACGAGATTTAGGGGTGGCCGTCCCAGCATCGCCTGTAGGGCGGCAGTGGGTGACGTTCTCATACTGCCGGTAATCGCTACGCAGGCTAATCTTTGTAGTTTCTCGAGCTCCTTCTGGGCTGTGCTCAGATTGGTCCTGGGCCACCAAACTAGAGAACCGTATGTGACAATTGGTCGGATGACTGTGGTGTATAGCTAGTAGGTGATTTTGGGGCTTATGCCCCAATTCCTGCCAAGCAGTCTTTTGCATTGCCATAAGACTATGCTGGCTTTTGTGGTGATGTAGTCGGTGTGTTTTGCCCAGGTCAGCTGTTTGTCCAAATATATGCCCAGGTATTTGGATTCAGTCGATAGGCTTAACGTGGTTCCAAAGAAGTGTGGTAACTGTAGGGTTGCCAACTTCCTTTTCTTTGTGAAAAGGACAACTTCGGTTTTAGTAGGGTCCACTGCTAATTTATACACCTTGCACCAGTCCTCTACTATCTTCAAGGCTTGGCGCATAAGGTTGCATAGTGTGTTTTCATGTGTGCCGTGCCGATTATTATAATGGTTATTTCATCAGCGTAGCCCACCGTGAAATATCCTCTGTCATTTAGGCGTCTTATGAGGCTATCTACCACGAGATTCCATAGGAGTAGTGAGAGCACGCCTTCTTGCGGGCATCCCTTCGCCACAATGGCTCTTGTGGTATCATTCACCGTGACTTGTGCGGCTCTCAGTCTGAGCATGTTGGTGATCCATCCTCGCAGGGTCGAGTCCATACCGTGTTCCTCGAGAGCTGCGTTGATGCTATGGAATATGGTTTTGTCAAAAGCGCCTTCTATGTCAATAAAGGCCGCTAGTGAGGAACATTTGTGGTCTACCGCACATTCGATCTTGGGGATCACACTGTGCAGTGCTGAATCAGCACTGCACAGTGTGATTGCGTTGATTTCCCTGTGGAGTAGGTGTGTTGTTGTTTGTGTAGTGGCAGCCTCCGAAGAGGCCCGTCCCGAATGTGTCGGTCACAGAGTCTCTCAAGGGTAGGAATGATGTCAGGCTTATTGGCCTGTACGCTTTGGGTTGTGTGTAGTCCTTTTTGCCTGGTTTAGGGATGAAAATAACTTTCACCTCTCGCTATGCAAGTGGTACGTATTTGTGTGCTAGGCAGGCACGATAGATTAGGACCAGCCACGATGTGAGGAGATCAACTCGCCATTGCAATAGAGCTGGGAAGATTTCGTCTAGGCCTGCAGATTTACAGGGTTTGAAGGTTTTAATTGCCCACCTTATTCGGTCTTCTGTTACTATGGTACTGGCTCTCTACCAGTACTGGTTGTTTGGTGTATGTGTTGGCTCACTTGTCCATGTCCTGTCCTCGGAGAGGCTGCAGTCTGGGAAGTGAGTTTCTAGTAGAACTTTACTTGTTTCAAGTCCTGTTTTCGTGTATGTGTTATCTGGGTTTTTCAGCGACCCGTGATAATGTCTTATAAATCTATGAACACCGGCTGCACGCACGAAAAAGTGTCATGTTCCGCCTGAGCCTGAGCGTGTAAGCGAGAACGCGGAACAAGCGATAGAGAGGCACGATCGGCCCAAGCAATAAGCTCCGCCCACTTCGACGGAACATTATCTGCTTACGTTATATATTTTCGTCATTGTGTTTATGACGTTATCACGTAAAACTATCGTCCGTAAACCGACTTTACAGACAACCAATTTAAAAAAAATTAACAAATGTAAATGGCCCTGAATACCTACTAGTTAGCCTGAACCACAACGTAGCATCATGATCTTATTACCCTATTGCCATCTACTACTGAACAAAGTATACGAAGTATTATTATTTTGAATAATAGCACTTCGCCCGCAACTTCGTCCGTATAGATTTCGTACATCCCCTATAAACGCAACACCCCTAGGCCCCCTTCAAAGAGTAGTTAAAACACCCTTTATTATTTACTTAGAAAAGTGCCTAGTTTCAGTGAGATTAACCCAAGAAACAAGATTTTTAGTACAGTTTGCCGTTTTCATCCCTTTATGGGTTGAGTTTCTAAATCCTTTCCTAGTGATCACCTATATCATAAAAGGAAGCCTTTTGCAATAATTCACATTTTGTGTTTCAATATTTTCGATAGAAGCCAGAAACTCTGACAACCAGTCTTACCAAGGGGTATCGTGTTGTTACCCAACAACTGGGTTGTGGAGGTCCTATAGGCAGTCGCTCCATGTAAATCACTGGTATTTAGCTGCATCCGGTTAGACTGGAAGCCGACCCCAATATAGTTGGGAAAAGGCTAAGCAGATGATGATTTTCGATTTTCCATTCAACAATTTTTCACCCCTTTAGAGATTTTCCTAATAATACTGGAACATGTATTTTGATATAATTAACCGTAAAGCTAAATACGAATTGTCATGTTTCTAACTATAGAAATAACGAATTTACCAAATAAACTTTCACCCCCTATTTTACCCCTCTTACACGTGAACTTTTCGAAAAAACTAATAAACATTTAATTAATTTTTCGCTATTTTACCATTTTAGGGGTAGAATTTCCAAAAAAGCTGAAACACGTGTTATTTTATTTTATATACTTACAAAAATGACGGTCTTTCATACAAACTTTCATCGCCATTTATACACCTGGGGTTGAATTTACAAAAATCATTTCTTAATACTCGCCTACATCATTATACCCGTGTGCAAAATTTTACGTTCCTAATTCCAGTAACTAGTTTCGGCTGTGCGTTGATATGTCAATCAGTCAGTCAGGTTCTCCTTTTATATTCCACCATTATAAGTCAGTAAGTTAAAAAAATAGGAATCCAATTTCATGGTTGGTGAGATCTCTGTTATCACAGTAGGTACTTACTATGGTAATCAAATTTGCTTGATAAGGAAGCATGTAGTGTGGCATTGAGGATGAATAGCTGACGTACTCAGAGGACGAAAAAGTCATCGAATAGCAGATTTGTCGGCAACCAAAACCTTTTTTTAATACTCACTTCGATAATGGCTCTTTGAGCTCTTCTCGATTTCGATAAAAGAGCTTTTCCCGGCTTCACGCCAGACGGAAATTCCATACTGGAAAACTGATTGACAGAGACCTAGGAATATACCAGTATTAGTTATTACCAGTCGTGTAGTTATTTCGTGACAGTGTTCTTTTTATGCAACGGCAGCCAATCATGATTAATTCGTGATATGTAATAGAAGATTTTTGACTTAATATTGTTGAGTAATAATTAAGTTGAGACATTTGCGCCCTCAAGTAGGCTTGGTAAGCTACTGGGCCCAAGTAGTCTAGCATAAAGGAAAACCATCGATTCGAAAAGAAGAAGAAGAAGTAGGCTTGGTGATCGCATGTACCTACTTAGAAGACCAGAATTGGTTGTGTCATCCATAGATATCAATGTTAAGGTCTCTGCTCACTATTTATAAACGAGTTTTTTTATTTGCGTAAACACGGTGCATACCTAGTATGACCACGTGGTTGTCTAGCGCTATTTATTTATTTCAAAATAAAGCGTCGCGGGCGAAGTCGTCCTCGTGGGCAAAAGCTAGTTTAAAAAAAATGAAGCCGACAGCGGCATTACAGTAATTTAGTTTTCACTTAGGTTTACAATAGCTATCGCAAAGTCATTGCGAATCGCTATTTCAAAAATTCCGACCAACTGGGAAAAACGTTGCTAAGATGTAGGTACTTACTCACGCGGGGTTTTATACTCGTCGCGATAACGAAAACATAGCGACTTCTAATTCGACGCCAACGCCTTCTAGTTAGGAAATGGGAACTAACTTAATGACGACACGGCTGAGCTGCTGCGTCGCAAGCCGCGGGTTCGATTTCTGCACGAAACATATTTTTGTATGACCTACAGGTTGTTGTGCCGGTTTTGACTGTTTGTGATGTGAGTTTATATATTATATGTATGTTTGTAACCGCACCCACGATACAGGGAGAAGTTTCTAGTGGGGCAATGTATTTAAAAAAAATAGACAAAACAGTAGAAATTAGCTATCCGCCTATCATAATGCAATTAATCAATCGCAGTATATGCAAGTGCAAGAAAAATTGGATTACCTATTCAAACCCAGATAAAGTTTGAACTACGATTGCTCCAAATAATGTTCCGAAAAGTAGGTATCTGATATTGGCATTGTTTTGGACAGCAGCAGGTCGTCTGTGAAAATGTTTGAAACTACTTTTTAATCATTACCACGCTTCCTTTTTTTTGAGTGACTGAAAATCTGGAACGAGCAACATGTTTCCCTTTGAACTAAATTTTAGTCAGTTTGGTTAATAATTAGTTTGTTTTTATCGATCAAACTTTCAAGATTTTGAAATATTTCCAAAAAAATCGACACAAAACGAGAACTGATGTCTGGAACGAATTTCACAAAAATCAAAAAATGTCTAGCTCAAAAGTACAAAAAAAATGCAGAACAAACATGGGGGTGTTTTGGGAAGCCCATGGAGAGAGCCATTCATAACCCACAAACTTTATCAGCCCATAAAACCAATATTCGTCAAGAAATTCAAAACATAACACCGGAAGTTTTGAGAGGCATGATGGAAAAAGCTTTTAAAAAAGCTCAAATTTGCACGAACGCTGAAGGCCATCATTTGAAGGACATCATAATTATTCAAAACCTAATAGAAATGATTTTATAGGTCTTTTTATTAACCCATACTTATGCGCCACCGAGTATAATCTAGGCTCTTGCTCTAAAAAAAGAGACTAATTCAATTTTTTGACCAAACCGTAAAACTAATTACACAAATTTTTCACACTCTTAGATATGAAGAATGGGGTGTGTGGTCCTAACACAGGCTTTATTTGCTTAAAGGGAATCACTAGTTTGTATTGTAGGTAGGAACTAATAACTTTTTGATTTGATTTTTTGATTTACTCATACACTTCCTCTTATTCCACCGCTTTTTGGGTAATAATGTAGCGTATTACACACGCGTGCTTTCCACATTCCATTACTGCACTAACGCGGAAATGCAAAGGTGCGACACCCCCATGGTCAAAATGTACCTATACGAAATGAAAAGTAGTATTTTTTTTTAACCGAGGAAAAATGTTGACTCTTTTAGATCTAGAATCATGTTCTGAATACGTGGTAAGTTTGTGTAACGGTGTTTTTTTTCCATCGTATATACCGTAAATATCGTTAGCTCGTAATATCTATGGGTCGTACCCGTACGAATTCTACTGAACTGTCATAGTTACGTTACCGTCGAGTAATATGACGGTACGTTCGTAGTATGTTATAAAACTGTGCATAAACTGTGGGGAAGGATACGTTATTCCCAGCGAGGGTGGGCGCGTGATGTATGCGTCGCCCATAAAACGAAGGCATCAGGAGTACGGCAGGAGTACCGGCGCGCGCGATGTTAGTCACGCGTGGTCATGATGCGGCGCTCAGCAGCCAGCGCGCATGTGCCGAGAGGCTTTATGTAACCGCGGGCCGATCTGAAACCAAGCGCGATCCATGGACTAACGTCCGTTAGGAAACTTTACTCATTCATCTTTTCCCTAAAAGCGGGGTGAGCGGGGTCCGGGCCGCGCTGCGCTACGCCGCGCGTGTTATATAACCGTGGCGGAGGGCGACGCCGATTCCAAGTTGAGCCGCCCTGGAGAGCGGACCTGCCGTGGTGCGCGCTTCACATGAACTCGCACCCTCGCCGCATTCGCACCACTCACCCCGAGCGAGCGCGTGTCGCGTAGTACCGCCGACCGTCGCCGTCGGCCGATACCTCCCGCGCTACCTCCTCCGACTTCGCTATCTTTGTTCTCAAGACTTTCCAAGTCTAGATCTTAAACTTTAATAGTCGGCTGTTGGCTCCAAACTTCCCATCTAAGGCGGTAAGCCATTTGTTTACTTACAATCATTTTGTTACTTGTTTTGTTTTCTCATTAGCTCTGCATCATCTTCTTACGTTATATAACATTTTGCCATCGCTTTTGTTGCCCTCATCTTTATGTCATCTTGTTTAGATTTTACGGCTGGCAGCGAAAGGATATATTGCAACTTAAAATATTTAAAACATATTCTGTTAATACTTGTCCATTTTTAGTGTTTTCTTTTTAAAATTACGACCGGTTAGATTATTTATTTGTTCAAATAATACTGGAATTTATGTCGAATATTTCGATTCAAAATAATTATGGTATGTTTTCGTCAAAGTGAAAACGGAAAAATATTTAAGAAGGCTGGCGAAAACAATTTGGCGCCTTTTAAGTTTAACTGTATTTAAAACTCCGGAATCCTAAAAGGAATTATGTACTTTTTCATAAAAAAACTTTGTCGACGCAAATGAATCAGCGTAGACACGTTTTCTAAATGTGAAGAGTAGGTATTAATAATTGTGTACATATTTGAAAAAGTTGATGAAAGTCGTGGGTCCTACGGAGTTGCGTAGCTGCGTAGTAAATTCGTGGAGGTCTAATAAAGCGGCTATCATTTGAGCGCGGCTCGACTATGGAGGCAGCTCGTGATTAATGCTCCGCTGCGAGCCTGTCGACTGCTCACTGATCTATCTACAACTTATTATCTCGTAAAGGCAACAGTTATTGTTTGTTAGATAGGTACTCGGCTCACTGTATAGCTTCGTAGCTATGTGGGCGTTACGACTATTGTATTTGTAATATTCAAGAAAAAAAAGAAGTCTTTCATAGTATTAGATTGTCTGATATATTAAGAAAATAAAGAGTCACTTACATAATATCGCAAATAAAAGTAGCAAGCCTTTCGGTGAAAATATATTTCAACAGCAAACAAAATATTTTTTCATGAAACTCTCTTAAAATTTAGCCGGCCACCAAGGAATTCTTTAGAGAAAAACGACACCAACGTCGTAAAAACCGAAGAGAAAAATGCTTCATATTTCGTTACGATTACTGACTAAAATTCTAACGAAAACAAATACACATTAACGTCGAATTTAGCCTCCGTAACCGTAATATTATAACTAAAATAATTTTATTCTGTGTGCGTCTCCATTTAATAAAACTTGATTGTAAACTTTGAAACAATCCGACTGTGCCTTGTTTTATTTGCAATAAGCATGGAATTTTAATTCAGAACACAGATGTTCTCTTTACGGGAAGAAAGTCGCGAATAGGTAAAAGGCCCGCATAGTGTCTGCATACATTCAATGTTGATCCGGGAGACGCTGCGTTCCATTTCAATATACTGTTCCCCTATTTTACGTTAACAATGCTACTTGTGCATTCTTTTTCGCGCTACCGGTGTAAACGTTTTCAGAACTTGAATATTAACTAAAAGGAATCAAGTCAGAACGCCGCGCATAATATTTTTTCGTTTGTTCGTGTGGAAACTAGATTGGCTTTCCGCTCCAGCTTTTATATTCTTTAAGCAGTACAATTTAAAAGTAGATTAATCTTTATTCACCACGGAACAAAAACCCTTTTCAAAGGGTAATGATATTATTAGAAAGGTTATGGTGCGTAGGCTTTGGAATTGTAGTTTTGTCTTAAGTTACGCTAATCTATCAAACAGTGACATAAACGAGGCGATATGCATAAGTATGTGATTCCTCGACGTAGTCGTTTACGCATATGAAAATAACTCCGTGAAATATTGTAGCTGCTCTGATAAACATGCTTTTAGTTATCGAATGATATCTGATCAGTAATCGTAAGTGCAGTACATCGATGGTTGGTTATCACGAACATCAAACGCGTAGGTATTCACTTTTGTGGATTAGAGTTTATTGAATTAACAGGTCTTTGTTCTTTTGTGTACCTAGGTTGGAATGAGAAACAGTGAGATAACAAGCGACGCAGAGTGGCCGTTATGTGCTTCAGTGCCCCCTGGTCCCGCCAGACACTGCATTTTATGTAAAGCAACTCAACTTTTGTTGTAAAAAATAAATGCTGAGTGAATTACCAGCAGTGTTCTTCTTCCAAAATAGGTGCAATCTCATAGAAATATTTGTATGTATTATCTGTAACGCACAATGCGCTGTACAATATTGATTATATTTTTCAGGAGAGTCCTATTTCATTCCGTTTGGTCAAGTACCGTTAAAATATATCAATATTTTAGTTAAGACTATACAACAAACTTTCGAACCAGCAGTATTATGTTATTGTCGTGTCGTGCAGAAATTTGTGTAAAACTAATTGTATCATTCAACATAGTTAGACCACAATGAGCTTACAGAGATTTGAGGCTTGATTCAGCTTTAAACCGCTCATAACCACAGTGAGAACTAATACAAAAACATAAAGTTTAATTTCATACGAACATTAACTTGACTGAACAAAATAGAAGTTTACATATATATTATTCTTTTTTGGTAATACCTTCTTACTCGTATTTTGTGGTGATTAACTGTTACGGAACTTGTGAGCTGTCAAGCTCTGACGTCACGTGCGTCGACGCTCCATTAAATAAACTAATTATTTGAACCGGTCCTGAATCGAATTTAAGCGAATCATTTTCGGAAATTCAGCATCACAGCAGATTCGCCTACAGTAATTACGCGCTACATGAATTTCTAAATTGAGAAAGTGCTTAGTATAGGAAAATTTACCCGTATGAAAATTTGAAAATGAAAATACTTATGAGATTCCATTTCATTGTTGACATAAAATATTTTGTTGACTTCTTTTTTTTATCTAAAATTTTTGAAACTCCTACCTACTTACTCGTGTAAGATAGTAAAATTTAATGTAGTGCCGTCGTGCTTAAACATGTACGAGTAGGTACATCGTAATATTGTACTTAGATGCCTAAGTGTCGGCCGTGTACTTGAAGATGTTGGCATGAATATAAGCAGTTTACGGCACCGCAAACTGAGCTAGACGTTTAGCGAAACACGTGCGTTTGTGTGTATAAGATCACACCTCAACACACACAAAAGTTTGTAATTAATTTATGTGTTTTGTTGTAAGAAGTTCGGTACGTCTCCACAGAGGGCAGTAAATTGCATTCCCTTTAGCGTAAACTGCGCACACATATAAATATACATTCAAACTAAAACCGAGTGTTGCGGGATAATAATGTTGAGATTTCGGGTCGCGGTAACCTCTAAGAATAAGTTTAAAAAGGGGAGGGGGAGCTCAAAGGTCATCAAAAAACTCGTTCACATCGCTGTCAACGGGACACGTGCCCAACAGGCCTGCAGCATTGCCACGTTGTATGGCAATGCTAATTCTTTGACCCAAGAATAGACCAGCCTTCGGGTCACATGATACAGTCGACCAGCCGCTTAGCGATGTCCCGAAAAACAAGATGGGCACTCGGACCCCATGGCCCTACTTTGTCCACCCCAAATGGCTCAAGTTTAAAGTTGTACAAATTTATCTATTTATATAGGGACGAAAAATAATTTGTGAGGATTGGTTAATACGGGTTGCCAGGAGAGGCAGACCTCTCCTGGCAACCCGTATTAACCAATCCTCACAAATTATTTTTCGTCCTGCTGGGCATCACTTAAAAAGCTAATCCACCTGGCCAGTCTCTGTTAGTGTTAGCTCTCTTCATGATTGTTTACCTTGCGAGCGAGCGGTGACTTAATTTTTTTTTATAAATCGAAACCCGATGCAAGTTTCCAATTATAATTTAATTGATGTTTTGCTTTTTAATGCAACTTAACTGTACCGAGAAGTGATGTGATTTGCCGGTTCGGTTTAAACGTTTACCCTGTAAAAGTACTTACCAGAATTTGACATTTATTTTGATATAGTAGGTATCAATTACACACCGTTTTGCATTATATTCAAAGCTCATGATATAAACCGACATATTTACTGACATATTGTTGATTTCGCGTGGAATTTACGGCCGTGTTTTCAATAACCCGACAGATTGCTGTGAGTTTTTTCTTTTTAAATAGTGAGCGATGGACATTCGCAGTTCCATCAAACAAATAACTACAAAAAAACCTTAATTCATACACGAGTTAAAATAAATTCAGAAATTGAAAGCTAGTAAATTTTATTTTCTCTGAATATTAAGCGAATGAAGTTTTTGAAATTGATTATGAGGGGACGGCTAACGAGTAGCTATCGAGAATGCAACTTAACCAGTTGGATAAATTGTCTTCCCATTTTGAAGTTAATTGGATGGAAAACCTTGACCGGTGAGGTCAGAACTGCAGCACGAGACAATTAGAGATGCATACTCAAATTAATAATCCATCTCTATGAAATATTACCGCAGAATGCATACAGTACTGAAATAGTCAGATGCACTCCACGGTGTTCGCATTAGCCTCAACGAATTTGTGATGTGGAGTGTAAAATATTCTCTAAATATGGGAGGAATGCTTTTTAACAAATAGGAATGTTGTTAGTAGGCGCGAAGAAACTACAATGGATTTCACATTCAGCTCAGTACGGAACTTATATTAATTATTAATTCACGACGTTTCTGTTTCATGAATATTGGGGAAAACATGGGAATTCTACTATCTCTCTCCAATATCCGTACTGAGTTGGACTGCGGGTGCGGATGACAGCTTTAAAGCAGGTCGTGTAAATAAGAATATTTCTCCGCCGCGCCGGTCTGTTGTGAAGCTGATCGCAATATAATTAGTACGTAATGGGAAAAGGCTTGGTTAATGAAACATTGTGTAATAGACTTACTATTATTTTTATCGAGCTGTTTGAACTTAAGTTATTGACTTGCCGATTGTTTTTAACGGCCCCGTGACTTCTCGTACATTTCAAGCAGCGGCTCGCGTCTTCACTTTTGGTTCCTCTTGTAGCCTTGATTTGCCATACTGGTATCATTTCAACATTATACACAACATAAGGCAGTTTTCATTGAAATCTATGATTTAAGTATGTTTTTATACCGTCAGGTAGCAATTTTTGAATAATCAGGTAAGTATATGTTAAATGGGTAAAGTTTCCTCATTTTCAAAGAAAATTAAAGCAAGCATTCAACTGAAACCTTTATAAATAAAATCAAGACTTAGTCATAGAGCTTTAGCTTTTAAATCGTAGATCCTTGGCATTTTTATGGGTAATGTTGTCCAGTAGCAATCCATCGTTAAAATGGGCGCTAGATATGAATAGCATCTAATTTATAGCAGGCAACACTGCTCAGGATGCCATAAATCTTTAAATTGCTTGTTTTTGCATATTGATTATGTAAATCACAACAAACAACGAGTAGGGGTGCGGGGTAAAACAAGAACGGATATTCAAAAGTCACTTGTGCTTTGAAAAGACATCCAATAAAATGTCAAAGGAAACTTTCAGGTTACAGACTTTAGAATAGAAAACAAAAATAACGTTGTTGTTCTCCTCAATTGACGTCGTCAGTTGGTTTCGATCACGTTTCGATCAATTTCAATTTATTTCACAGGCATATGTTTCTGCTCGCCCGACGATCATCGCTTTTCTGGTTCTTCTCCATTCTTGTTGTAATGGAGTTGTTTTATAGTTTATGACGTATGCTCTGTGCTCGATGATGTAGCTGTAACCAAACAATAACTTAGTAATTGAGTGAGTTACTGCAACATTGAACTCGTTCTAATGCTCGTGATTGGCACCTATTCTGGCTCTTACCCAGAAAGTGGTGTCGCAGGTGAATTATAATTACTTTAGATGACTGGGATATTCTTCATAAAGTAACTAGGATACATTACATAACTATGTTCTTTTTAGGGTTCCGTACCCAAAGGGTAAAAACGACAGACGTACAGTGGAGTTTTAGTAATAGGGTCCTATTACTAAGACTCCACTGTCCGTCACTCTGGCTGTCTGTCACCCGGCTGTATCTCATGAACCGTCATGGCTAGACAGTTAAAATTTTCACAGATGATGAATAATGATGAAATAAATATCTACGGTTGGCTCCCATACAACAAACGTGATTTTTTCCATTTTGAAAAAGGTTATAATATAGTGTCTAATGTTGTATAAATAATGGTACAGAACCCATCGTGCCGTGCGCCGTTTCCGTCATCCGACTCGCAGTCGACCAGTTTTTATTCTTTGACTCAGGTTATTAACGAGTTTAAGCACATGTATTTGAAAGCAGTTTTATTGTCATTTTTGAGCTGTATACTGCTTAAATTTAGCAAGATCCTAACTAAATATAAGTAACAAACATAAATCCTGTTAGCTAAATTATTTTAGTTGCTCGCGTCGAATCCAGACTTTAATTATTTTAAGTTTGGTCTGTAAGTACCTATACTTATCTCTGGTCGCTTTCTAGCCTTTGGTTCGAAGTTCAATCTAGAAATGAGAATTCTATGTTCTATTCAATGAAACTGATAACCTCTTAGGTTGTTTCACGTATTGAATTTAGTTTTGTTAAACTTAATTTTGTTATCTTGCTGTCTGTCCACTGTTAAGGTGTAATTATTAATTTATGACTCATTGAGGATACTCGGCTTTGACGTAAGCCTAATTTAAGCTCTAATTAATTAGTTAGTTACTTGGAATTGAATTATTGATTGAATGCAACTGCTCTAAACATACCTACCTACCCACATACCTACCAATAGAATGTATATTGACGTAGTTAGTCCTAGAATTCACGAGCGCACGTCATGTGGCTATTATGTTATTGCAATAAGGTATAAATTGGAATGATTGACGCGCGTTAATGAAATGCAACATCTCAACCTATATAGTTGGTGACAGAGATCCGACATACCTATTTCTGTCGCTAACCATGCTGATATAATTACAGGCATTTGAGACTTTAACTATGTCTCTAAGATAGCAATACACCTACGATAACTCAAGTTGCAAATGTTCTAGAGTCCACTTAATATGAGGTTGATGGCCAGTTCGCTTGACCAAATTTGCCAAGCAATTAACAATATGCATAGGTGGGTATATACCCGACAGTAACATATAATCGATAGAGTTTGATTGTATCAAAGGAACATTCCGATAAATGGTTCTGTGCACGCTCTTCGTTGAATTTTCCAGGGAAAAGTGCATTATAAATTACCCGAAGATATGTCAGGACAGGATCGAAGACATGTTGCAGGTGAAAGCTTAATTATAAGTTTGTCCTGACGAGTGTGGGCGCGTAGCATGTTGCTTGCAGATGTAGAAATTAATGGGGTTCCCTCATGAATAGACACGCGTTAGACACAATATGTACAAGAGGTCAACGTTTTTATTAACGTCCATCGGGTATATTTTTACGAGCACTGTACAATCTACCGAAATCTTACGTGGGTTTATATGTGTGGTTCTGTCAATTTTTAGTAAATAACTTTTAATACTGCAGGGCAAAGACACTTAAAGCCGAGAATGCGTGAATATCGATTAGCACCCTTGCTCTAGACGGATTGGCGATTTTGGACATATATTTCACACATCTTTTTGTTACTTCACCAAGCGACGATACGATACCGTAATAACATTAAAAGTGTATGTAGGCACAAAAGCAGTTCCAAAAACAATATCAAGCTGGATGGTATTAGGAATATTAGTAGTTAGGTAAGCTGACACTCAATTTATATCTATTTATTGTTTATGTAATAATAACAATAACAAAAAAGTTGTTTTTCGCGAAACCAGAATTACTTAGGTAACCATAAATAATGTTAACGTCACGCACGAGGAACGGGCAGTAAGTTATTTCTTAATCTTGTGATAAAAGTTCGGCGGGCTGGGAAAAGTAGTGTCGAGATAATATGAAAATGTTATGCCGTTTACAGAGCATCGTATTAAATAGTTCGAAATCAAATTTGTAGTTTCAGTGAGGCACTGAGGCTGTAAGTTACAAGGTTTCTTGTACGCAATGGGGGCGAGCAGTAGACTCGTGGGGCGGCTCATAGGGAGCTCTAAGAAAACAAACAGACTTGCATACAAATCACCGCATTAGGACAGAGACGTCTGAAACGTATCGAAGACTGTCAACGGCACACGCGTATTTCTTGTGGACAACCTACTAGCAATGTCTGAATGAGGAATTTTAGTTTGTGAATCTTCGGAGTCTCTCTACGGATTATGGCAGCCATACACGATCAAGTTTACCGTCAAGTTTACAGCGCGCTTGAAGTGGCGTCCAGTTCGCAGTGCATCCATATAGACGTTCACGTTCAAGTTCATGCACACTGATAGCCATACACTATAAGTAACTTATAAGTTTACCGGACGCCACTTCAAGCGCGTTGCAAACTTGACGGTAAACTGGATCGTGTATGACTACCATTATTTTACCGAGTCAAACAAAATAAAATCAACAATGTCGAGCTTTCCCTTGATTCTCATTTTAGCAAAGTCTATACAAATACGTATACATAAGTATTTAAATTTGAAAAAACGTCGTTTCTGAAATCATTGTTATTTAATTAAACTAATTAATACGATCTGCAGCACGCTCAAAATAATGAACTTAATTAAACCAGTTGTTCTAAAAGCAATGTAAAGGAACCTATGTTCATTTTAAAAATGAATTATTTCTAATTAGGAGACTGTAATTTAGTTTAAGAACGTGAAAGAAAATGATGAATAACTATTTATTACTCCTTCTAGACATGTGGTATAAGGTATGTAGAGAAAATTGGTTATTTCTTCAAACGCTGCAACTTTTCCAAGATAGTGACATAAAAACAACGAATGTTAAATATGAATGTACTCAATTTCAACTTTTGGACCTGAGATGAAAATGTTTATATAAAGTTAGACTAAAAATGTCTAAAGTTTTAGTTTAATCTTGAGGTAATAAGGGATAATGTATTTTCTGTAAAAAACATGGAGTATGTTTATTGGCTTCGTTTCGTGTACTGTGCACGATAAGCTCGTTTCTATTCGAGACGTGCAGCCTCGCCCGATCATGAATTACTATTAAATCACGGAGCGGTGGTGGCACATGCCCGGGGCCAGCCCGACCTATAAAACTGCAATGATTACCCCCTCCAGTTTTTCATTTTTTCCAATACCCACTTACATAAAAATGTATTTTATATTCCGTAAGCCAGTAACCCAATATTGAAACGTTGAGTTTTTTATTTGACCAGTGGCTTAGGTTTGCGTCATCGCTCGCGTGAATTTCAAAAGTCGGTAGAAAATACTTTACTTATATATTTCTGTAGAGGCTTTTACCCGCGACTTCCTCTGTGTGTATGACGGTTATCGCGGATGCAGACGAAGTCGCGGTTTGAAAAGTAACCTATGTCCTTCCCCAGGGTTTAAGCTATCTTCATACCAAATTTCAGCAAAATTCAGTTCAGAAGTTTCATCGTGAAAGCGTAACAGACATAGTTACATTAATTTATACTTGCATTTATAATATAAAATAGTAAAAAAGTAAAGAATAGTAATTAATGAATTAGTAATATTATGCAATATTTTGATTTAATCAGTTAAGCAAAAAATACCTATTTAATTATTTTATTAGGTTCTAACGAACGTAGTAGAGCAAAGCTTTAAATGGGCTAATGCTGAGTATTTCGGGCCGACACCCTCAGTATTAATTTGAATCTCATAATTCTTATAAAAATACTGGAATCTCGAGGTTCTTGAAACAACAATAGATCATTGAAACAAAGATAGAAATACTTGCGGCGGGCGTACGCGCATTGCCCCGCAACAATATTAGCTGGCTGGCTTATATGGTACAAGAAAAAGAAATGAGGATTATAATGAGTCCTACTTCTGGTATATTAAATATATCAGTATTGAAACAATGTCTACTAAACTATTTATTTGAGAACATTACTTAGAAATGTCAGGTTTGCAATCAACTGCGTGCAGTTGGAACTATCGAAAATGCATGACCAATATGTAGGGCACACCTGGCTAGCGTTTGTAACAACTACTAGGTTGTTACAAACGCTAGCCAGGTCGTTTAGTATTGAGGTGACCTTGGGAACTATCCCAAGGTCACCTCAATACTAAACGAGGTTAATAAATATTCTTCATTGTTTTATTTTTTTGATATTTTTACACAATATATAGAGTGACTGGTAATTAGTGTACGATACTTAAACACGTGATTGTGTTCATGATAACAAACAACTTTCCCGAAGAAAAAATGTTTTTTGTACTGGTTCACTTTTATCACAATAACACAACAGCCGTATGAAATTCACGCGCGCGCACGCCTGTGACCTAAAGTGAACCAGTACAAAAAACATTTTTTTCTTCGGGAAAGTTGTTTGTTATTATGAACAGAATCACGTTTTTAAGTATCAGTACACTAATTACCAGTCACCCTATATATATTATCACAAAATATACCATGTGTATAAACAGGTATTATCTAACCCTTTCGGATTTATAAATAGTAGGTACAGATCAGATAAAGTGCTTTTTATAGTTCGCACTTAGCTGAAGAAACAAAGTTCCTACTGAAACTTTTAAAGGCTAACCGATCTCATTTAAATTTCGCTGAAATAACCCATTCAATTTGGAAGTCATAAGGTTTCTGTAAGGAAAGGGTGAATGATGAAAAGAGATTGAAAGTTGAAATAAAAGTAGAATAAGGGCCCGGCTGCGCAGATGGGCGAAAGGTCGGGCGAGTCACGGCCTAATTACACGGACCATCACGCCTCCGATGCTCCCTTGTTCCCTGTATATCCCCCAAGGCCTACCCTATCGTTATCTAAATCTTCTATGCTTTTATCATGCCCTTTTGTACCAGATCTAAAACAATATATATCTAAATTTTATTAGGAACACAGCATGAAACTGCCTTCCAGATACGCGGAATGTTTCACATTTTCAAAATTAAAGGTACTCCTAAGAGGGCCCACAACACAAAAGCATCTACGTCGTAACTCAAATGAGTATTTAATTAAGAAACATTGTACAGAGAGAATCGTTTGCTTTTAGAGGGTAGTCCCTCTAAAGTGAAGGTCAGTGAAGGTACTCCAACTCGATGCAGAGGCTGAGGTAGAGTTGTAAAAAAACGGCTTTCTTCTGAGATGAAAAAAAAAACGTTTAAAAAAAAACATGAAAAAAAAACAGTTTTTTTTCTGGAGTAGGTTTTTTTTCATGAGTACGAAAATAAGAATATGGTAAGGCGGTTATCGTATATGAGTTGATATTACATTTTTTTTTGTTTAATAAGAAAATACCATTTGTTTTTTGTTAAATGTACATAAATGTCTTAAAATAATTGGCAACACCCACTGAAGTTTACCATTTACGTACAGGGATTTCCCTAATCCTCGTTTGGTTCAGACTGCAGAAGTGCGGAAAGCTTGAGACAGTGAGAGTTCGTTATATATATAAAAACTAAACAATCAAATTTAGTGTTTTATTCCATTTTCATTTTTTTCTGAAAAAATATCCAAATGTAGAAAAAAAACGACGGTGCCAAGTTTTTTTTCATGTTTTTTTTCAAGATTGTGAAAAAAACATTTGGTTTTTTTTCAATTCACATCTCTAGGTTGAGGCCAAGGTAGGTATTTATATTTAAAAATAACGCAGCTTAACGTATAAAAGCTTCGTTTTAAAACCAGTTGACATTGAGTTTGCGGTGCTCCACGGCGCATAAGGGCTGACGTTTTGTAATGCATCGCCGTGAAATGAATGTGTTAACTTTGCAATGTTAAATAAAACAAAAGGGAATAAATATCAAAGGAAACGGGCATTTGTCGTATGCCTTATGCCAATAAAGACTATGCAGGTTCAGATATGCTAATATGGATTATGTATTTTTGCGTAGGGGACTTTTATAGGGAAACCAGTTTTATTAACACAATTATGTTGAGTGCCACGTTTACTCGTTCATAGTTTGCAGAGACTAATAAATACGGGCGTTTTTCGCCTACATTTTGGATATAAATCTCCATTACAAATATTTGTGCGACCATTTATCGCGAAGAGCTTTCAGTAATATTTTTAGGGTCAATATGTTCGTTTGATCCAAATGCTTGATATTTTTTGTGAATGTTGGTATGACCCGGATCCCTGACCTTGACGACAAGTCGATGTTTTCAGACATTCTGATCACACCCTGATCTAATAGTAACTATATTTCTCTCTGCGATTTGTCGCATCAATTAATAGTAAATACGTGATACGACATAGTTACGGAATCGCTGCAAACTTAACATTGTTGTAACTAAGTTGTGACGAGGGTTCTCGGCCGTGTTAACTACATGTCCGCAATAAATCTGGCATGATATCGGTAAACCCAACAATATCTTCAGATTGTTGTTTTTTTTTTAACAATAATTTATTGCAGCATTAATCTAGTATTCACTGTCACAATTTCAATAGCTATAGTAATTTAGGTCACGAAAAACCGTCTAGAGACACAATTAATTCGCTTGTCTCCTTTTATTCATTATAGCAGCCTCGTTCTATTATAAATGTGAAGAGGTAAGTATCTGAATGTAAAAGATTCGTAATTAAAATTATCAAAGTCAAGAATTTGTAAAATTAGTTTCAACGAAAATATATTACGGAATTAAAGACAACGCAATGTCAAAATAAATAAATATACCTACCAAGTTTCAGTCAAATATTTGAAGTGGAGAAGCATGTGATCCGTTAAAATTGTGTAAAATATATACAGGGTGTCCGGTAATTAATGGATAACCTTGAAATTAGCTTATAGTAGAACTTATGGCCATTCAGAAAAAAATAGGAACAAAAATTTACGAAAAGAAAAATCATTTCTAGTCGTAGTGCAATAAAGTAAAATAAGGCACTTTTTATTTTTTTTATACTTAATCTTAGGTAGATACTACTTATGATAGATTTTATTTTCGTATTTTTTTCTGAATGGCCATAAGTTCTACTATAAGCCATTTCAAGGTTATCCATTGATTACCGGACACCCTGTATATTTTCAACTTTTACAGCGATTATTTTCAATGCATCAAAATAGAAACGTCTGTTTTTAATCCGATAAAAATCTTCTAAGCATAATGTCAAGTATGTGAGTGGCCCGGGTTGTAGAAATATCAGCGAATACTCCACAGCCACTTGATATAATTCTTAAGCTCCCACTTACAACCCTTAACGGTGGTGGAGTGGCCAATTCAGAGTAGGAAAACTGGAGAAATATATTATAATATGAATCGGAAATATGGGTTGGAAAGTAAGTGTGAGCATCATCGTGTGCCCGCAACAATGGTTTCTCGGGAGAGTATATTTTTTATTCATTACGTTTAGACACGGAAAATAAAAACGAAACTCTTACAGTTATTAGATAAATTATTGACGTAATATTCATTTATTATCGTTTATTATGGTATTCAGCTACATCTGATAAGACTGGGAACCGACCCCAACTAAGTAGGGGAAGGGCTAGGCAGATATTTGCCTCAATACACAGATATACATCTGTGTCTTGAGGCCCAGGATGTACTCGTATCTTACATCTAGATTAAGCTATAATATATATATTAATATATGTATCTATAATATATATTATAGCTAGCCACCACACACGGTAGGTATATTATAATATATTTTCGCCCTTATTACGTCTGCGATCGTTGTTTGTTACATATTTTTGATATAAATATGCCTTGCTTATCTGTCCACATATTTTGGTGACGTAATAAAGATATATCTCCGCTCTGCCAAGGCTCTGTAGGCAACACAATGATCTCTCAAAGCGATCTGGCTTGGACATCACTGTTTCAATTTCAAAGTACAAAAGCTTTTAAAAACCGTGCTTTCTATGTAAAATTGTAATTTTTGTCATTAACTTTAACTTTTAGTTTTTAATGTAACTTAAATAATATCATTCTATTCACCTAGTTATATGTGCATGATGTGGTCTCCCATAATTGAAGGAGCACACGTAACTCAAACAATGTGTAACTGCTTCAGGCACTGAATTGCATGTATTGTGTATCCTTTGTCGGAGATCCAAATAAATAAATAAATAAATAAATATATATTATAGCTGGGTCTGTGGTTACTCGAAGATTACTATAGAAAATATATCGTAATATGCTTTGCTATGAAATATTATAGCTACGTTTGTGACGGGCTTAATGCTCGTTTTGCAGATGTTATTACAATCGCCTTGGCTATTATTATAGCACATATAGGTATTCAAATAGCAAAGAATCATGGCGAAATCCATACATTCATTTGTATGAAAAAAATAAAATAATTTAGAGGGTTTCAAATATTTTCCAATCTGAAGAATACATTACCAGGAGTAGATATACTTAGCATATTTTTAAACCCTCGCATAATAAAAATATTACATACGAAATGAAAATAACACTTTTTCGTTTCATCTCGATGCCAATATTGTGTTTATAAAAAAGAAAGTGACAGGCGACGTTAACAGATATTTAAAATTGGCGGACAAGTGATGTGACAAATATGTAGAAAAAAAATCATTATTTGTGAAATTATTTCCCATAAAACGATGCAATTTCAGTGTAAAAACTGCGAAACGGCCGCTGTCAATGTCACTGTTACTGTCTGTCGCCGTTTCGTTCTGAAATAATGAGCTTTTCGTTAAACTATTCACTTTTTTTGTGGGGTTTTAAAAATACCTTCTATAAATACCTGAAGATGCTCTTTAGGACCTAAAAATATAAGAATTATAATTTCAACTTCTCTAAACATCTTATTTTTTTTTGCTATGATTCTTTCTTACGCAGTTATTCTTACACATTCTCTATGCCCTTCTCCCCATTCCACGTCATATTCAAAACACATCGAATAATGAAAAACGACAATATTAAGTGAAAGGTATTTCAAAAGACAAGTCTTTCATTTATCATAGAGCTGGGGACACATTTACATAAATTGATTTGTATTTCTGAAATCACGTTTGCGAACAGAAAAGGTTGTTAATTCGGCTCCTTTTCAGATGGAATGCTTGTTGAACTCCTGCGACGGAGATTGATCGGAAATGACCCAAGCGTTTTCTGAGAATTCGCTCCACGCTTCTTTCATGGACGATTCTTTTGCTTTTTCTAACAAAACCACAGCATTACATTGTTTTCTGAATAGTTTATTTATTTTATTTATTTTATTTTATTTTTGTAATTTTAGGAAAACTTACAGCTGATCATGCACAATAGTTCGATTGTAAATAACATTATGAAGGCCAATTACAAGCAAATGTAACGATCTTCAGGCTTTGTCGAGCGAAACATAATAATATTCTTTACGTAATATTCTTATGCTTTTAGACTGAGCTGTTTTTGTCAATATAAGTAATTTAAGCCGTGAACTAAAAATCGACTAGGCCGTTCCTTAAATTTATATAGGCTCATTGTGTTGAAAAAAAAACCCGTATTTTTGGAGCCGTAACAAACATAACAGCCGTGTTGGATTATGAACAGAGGCGCGGTTGTATGATATATTGTATATTCTAGTCTCCCTATTTTATTTGGCATACTATCGGAGCTTATTTACGCCGATTTCCCAAACTCTTATGATATGGAAGCCGTAAAGAAAATGGATACAATAGCTCTCGGTGAAAGGCAGATTAGCTGGACGAACATCCTGATAGTAATTAGATTGCTAACCATCGATAGACGTATCCCTAATGATATATCTATGTATACAAATTAGCTGTGTTTATTTATCTTGGAATACTTTGTGCATACTTCAATATAGTGTTTTTTATGCAAGGTCCATCGTATTCACGTATAGTTATATAACTATAAACTGTAAATGCAAAATATTGGCCTCATAATTTTTTTAAAGATTAAGTATGGAGTTTCTTGCCCATTCTTCTCCATACGATACTACCTTTTGGAAGGGGCAACTAGAATCTACTTTTTTTATGACGTTAAAAAGTGCCTTTTAGTGGTCTAATTGAAATAAATGATTTGACTTTGATTTTAACTTATACTGGATCTAGATTGGATGCAGTTTTAGAGTGACGTTGATGACGTTAATTAAATAGCAGGAACAGATAAAATCGCGATCGAGTTACCTTAACGCGCGTCATGCCCTGAGAATGTCGCCAGAAGATGTGGACGCACCCTTAACCCGGTCGTGCAAGAACCTTTTCTTCGTATGTGAAATATATCTTCCGCACACAATTCCTACAGACAAGGTAAATAAAATATTTCAAACAAAAAGCATGACATGTGGGGGTATTGTCCAATATTTTGTATATTAAATATTTCACAAACCGTAAGTATACGTTATTTTGATAACACAAATTGAAGTTAGTATCAAAATGTTATATTGTTATACAGAACGCATTTTAGTTGTCCTGCATGCCAGCTCACAAATATAATTAAACATTTTTCACTTACAAAAGTACTAGTATTGTAAACATTACATAATTGTAGTGGTGGAATTTGTCCATACATAAAAAGTAAATCATAATTGACTTTTTCCGCAAGTAGGTTCAAATTGTTTAGCGTGCGTAAGGAAATATACAAATATATATTTCGCTAGGTAGAGGTATTGATCAAAATGCTGAGTTTATGTCCAAGGTGAAAAAATATAAGTATACAATCTCTTGTTTTGATCATTTAAACTTCAAGAGGAAAGGTTGTGATTGTGTTACAACAATTTTGTTTAGGACACGACAATCTATGCACAATATTCATCTTTTTAGGGTTCCGTATAGCTAAAGATCAAAAACGGAACCCTATTACTAAGACTCCACTGTCCGTCTGTCTGTCTGGCTGTTTGTCACCAGGCTGTATCTCATGAACCGTGATAGCTAGACAGTAAGTAATCAATTATTGCATATTCTAAATAGTTCCTGCAAATGTTGAAATTTTCTTTGCAGCGGTTTTCGTTACAATTTATAATAGTTTATTTCGAAATGTTGTTATTGTCTAAACGATTGCTGTTGAGTCCTTAGTTTTTTTAGGGTTCCGTACCTCATAAGGAAAAAACAAACCCTTATACGATCACTTTGTGGTCCGTCTGTCTGTCTGTCTGTCTGTCCGTCTGTCTGTCAAGACCCTTTATCTCGGGAACGCGTGGAGTTATCCAGTTGAAATTAAAACCATATACTTAAGTCTATAGCCCCTTGAAGCTGTAAAAAGAACAACCGATATGGCCGTTTATGCCGCAGTAAACCGTATATTTCGACACTATCAAGTGAATCAAAATTTGTTGAGTACTTCCCGTTGACCCAGACCTATGAAATTGGGCAAGTACCTAATATCGTCTTATACTACAAATACAGGGAAAAATCTGAAAACTTTATATTTGTAATTAAGTTATAAAAAATATATCCTTTAGGTATTTATAACTAGCTTTTGCCCGCGATGACGTCCGCGTAAATGTCGGTTATCGCGGATGCAGACGAAATCGCGGATTAAAAAGTAGTGCTACATTTTTCAGGGTTTAAGCAATTTTTTCATACCAAATTTCATCAAAATCGGTTCAGCCGTTTTATCGTGAAAGCGTAACAGACAGAGTTAGTTTCACATTTATAATATTAAAGTATGGACAGTAGGCATGGATTAGTGTGCAAGTATGGATATGTATACAAATTTGTACGGAACCCTCGGTGGGCGAGTCCGAATCGCACACGAATCGGTTCGGTTTTTTTATTATTATTAATTGACTTTATACTTTCCAATTCGTTTTATGTGGTACCTCTCTGAATTTTTAATTGTATTTCTTTGTATTAGAACTTTTTGATTGATTCCTAAGTTTTCGTCACTTCAGTCCAAATGAAAAAAAAGGGTTGTTATTTCGAAGGAATCGTGTCCAAGATTCGATTCGACCTTAATTTTGTTACATTTTTTCATATATTTTCCTATGTGTTGCCCTAACACGTTTATTGGTAAACCAAATAGTATCCAATACTATGAATTCGGGTTTTATTAATGAGCTGTAATGGAAATTATTGTAGAGACAACTTATAATTTAGATCGGTTCGGTAAATGGAATAATTTCCGTGAGATGTAAATACAAGTAAATATCAAGTACCTTCATTTAATTAATTCCCCATTACTTATTTCTCAACTAACATAAAACCTAAAAAGATATGGTACATCGCTAAAAGTATAAAATTCAATACGAGGAGTCCCCTTAATATTTTAGGAGGAGTTTTATTACCCGTGTACCCCTCTTGAATATAAAGCTACACATCAAATGGCCTACTAACATAAATAAAGATTTTGTATACCTGCCTACAATATGGAATTGGAATCATTTCCGATGGATTGGCAATTGACATAGTCATATCCGCTGCCCGTTTGATTCGCCTAAGTACTCCTTGCTTTTGTAAAAGTACTTTTGTACAGACGCCAGCACATCAAGCCATACCAAACTGTAAAATTTTCCCAATTGAATATGAACCTTATTGTTTCGATGATAAAGTTGACAATCTATCAAAGAAATTTCATAGATTGTTGAAGCTTGTCTTTGCCCTCTGGCTTCTGTACAAATTACAGTAAAACCGATTTCTTTAATTTCCCGTAGCGGAGGTTCATAATGAAGAAATAGAAATTCCCGCAAATAGTCGGTCACTTTGTTTACTTACTAGGTATAACACAGTTTATTATTAGACAATATTTACACGTACAATAAAAACCAATAGGTACTAAAAAAAAATAGGTACTAGGTACATATCAATTAAATAATACGTTTTTTTAGTGTAGTGCGAATCTTAAACAAGGTACCTAGCTAGCTCGTTTAGAAGTAGTTCATTTTACCCAGAATAGTGGTAAAGGTAGAATAGTGTCGAATAATAATCATAAATAATAATCTTTTTATTATTATAAGTGACGACAGAACTAGCGTACAATGTTGTCAGTTTTCATTATGAGTTTCTTTTTATGAAATATTTCTCACTAAGGGCTCATTTCATTAATGTTTTGGCTCAAAATAACGTCGTATATGAATACAATCATGGTCAGCTTGCTTAGACGTATTCGAGTCATGAGACCCTTCCTAACCCTCCGGAATACTTTCGCAGTGTTAATTTGGTACAAGTGCTCTTCCCATTCGTATGTTATTCACGGCTCGCGTAGGGGATATACCCTGGTATCCCTATGAATTAAATCTGCCAATTGTGGAATGTGTGTCACAAGATTAACATGCTTCTTCTTCTTCTTTTCGAATCGATGGTTTTCCTTTATGCTAGACTACTTGGGCCAATGGCCTATGCTATAATGTAAGGATGTTACTTAAAACTAATTTGTTTTCATAACCGTCTTTAAGTGATTATTATATGACTAGCACTAAAAGACGGTGAACTGGTGGTCGGGAGGACCGAAAGAATTTCCATTTTAAAATAACCTTAAAATAAAGTTTGCTTGAACGTTTCTTTTTCAAGTGATTTCCGCTCCATCGTCGATAACCTACTCGCTTAAAGGAAACTGCTTTTACTAATAACTCCACGACGATCGTAAGACCTCTGAAAGCCTCCACGGAGTCCTGAAATTTCAATATTAAAGTAGGTACCTACTAGGTGCCTGATTCTATAAATTTACTAACGATTTAATGTAGATAGCGTCTATAGATATTATTGTTTTGTATTTTTGATATTCTGAAATGGAAAACCTCGGGTGCCTTCACAGCTGTCTATCAAACTGTCATTCAAATATATTTTTATGCCACCAAAAGCCGTCCGTTGCTATGCTTGGATTATTTTTGCTGAATACCATGCCAAAATCACAATGGCAATTGAATAGCAATTGTATGTCGCTGGCTTACAAATTGCATATCATTTTACTTACATTAGCTGACTGGTGCTCTGATAACACGGTCTGAATACAGCACATGTGTTATCAAAGTATTGGGCACCAGCACTATATTTATTTATTTATACTTTATGCGCAAAGGTACAAAGGCGGACTTAATGCCTTAAGCATTCTCTACCAGTCAACCAAGGGGGGTGAAGAGAAAACATGGCAGGTGCATAGTAAAAAAATAATAAAAATAACACATAATATATCTACACTATATATATAATATAATATGTAATCCATACTTAATATTATAAATGCGAAAGTAACTCTGTCTGTTACGCTTTCACGATGAAACTTCTGAACCGATTTTGATGAAATTTGGTGTGAATATAGCTTGAACCCGGGGGAAGGACATAGGCTACTTTTTAATCCGCGACTTTGTCTGCATCCGCGATAACCGACATTCACGCGGACGAAGTCGCGGGCACAATGCTAGTAATAATAATATAATCTATACTAATATTATAAAGCTGAAGAGTTTGTTTGTTTGTTTGGTTGAACGCGCTAATCTCAGGATCTACTGGTTCGATTTGAAAAATTCTTTTTGTGTTGGATAGTCCATTTATCGACGAAGGCTATAGGCCCATGCGAAGCCGGGCCGGGTTGCTAGTAATATTATAAAGAGGAAAGATTTGTAAGTTTCTAACCGAATAAACTCGAAAAACTACTGGTCCGATTTCTAAAATGTGTTCACTAATCGAAAGCTACAGTATCCCTGAGTAACATAGGCTATATTGAATTATTAACCAATTAGGGGTCCTTAAGAAAATTTACGCGGACGAAGTCGCGGGCAAAGTGCTAGTAAATATATATATAAAAGAGACATACACATACACTACACACACACACATACACACATACACTTACACACACACACACACACACGCACACATACTTACACACACACACACACACACACATACCTTTTCTTTCTTTCTTTCTTTCTTTTCTTAGAACTATACCTATCTACAATAAAATCAGTGCGGCTGCCCACTCACTTGATAATAATCTCTTTTTTCAATGTAAATACGGCGCAAGGTCAGAACGAACTACCTACTAGAACCTAGGTAAACTTCAACCAAGCCCGAATTGCAACTGAATAGGTTCCCAAGGTATTACAGAGAGGTTAGTGCTGGGAATTCATCTTTAAGAAAATGTAAGTTGCAGGATTTCAATTCAATTTCTCGTTCCGTCAGAGCAATATTCTTGTAAATCAATTGCGCTTTTTACAGTTCAACGTAAGTTGGTGTGAAATAAATATGAATGTTTATCGTTAGAATGAAGAGAAAATGGAAATTTAAATCTAAAACTCGTGCATATAAAGTCAGCTGAACAAAACTTTAGCTAATTGGAATAGTCATTTTTATTAGGGCAAAGTTGTCATTACCATTAACCAGTTCATTAAACTTGTACTGGTATAATGAAACTTTAATTAAAAGGTTTAATACGAACTATTTCATTATACTAATAATTCGTGCTATTTCAATATAATTATTTATCATTTCCGTTATTTATACTCTAAATAATAATAACTTTGCTATTTTGCCGGCCATTTAAATCAAGTCAATAAATTGGTGCATAATACCGTGATGGTATAAATATGAATTTATTGCCGTTTTTTGGTAACGTACATTACAATAAGTTATGCTAGAAATCGTTTATTTAATATTTATAGTAAATAATCAGATTTAAAATTCGATGTGTTGACGTCTACGCCGTAGACCCTCTGTAGCTATACTCAGAATCTCGTAGACCTTGCGGTTACGCCGTAGGCTTCTTTGTAAGCGTGTAAAAAACTGCGTAGTGCATTGCGCGATGATCTGAATTGAAGTAAAAGAAAATGTATTGCTTATGTTATAAGCAAACCAATACAGTATTTTTCTCAATGTCCCACCATACAGCTTTCCATGATATTAGTTTGTTATAACGGAAAGTGATAAATGAGATTACAGTTTTTTTCAAACCACAAATTTAAGTGTTTTAGGTAATATTAAAGAAAAAACAACAGTTTACAAGCATGTTGGTCACAGAGAATTTGTTTAACTTGCCAACACTTGGCTGATACCGATTTCCATTGTCGTTTGCGTGCGAGCGGAAATTTGAAAAATCATCCATTGTTCCGATTTTGGCTGGGAGGATATGATCCTCTGTAGGTACACGGGTGCACACGAGTTAAAGTACCTTGAAGTACCTACTTGCTGGGTTGACAGAATTTTTGAGGTCAATTTTTATAGGGCACATTGTGTCTTCAATTAAATTCACCTTGGGGGCAATTTTAGTAACTTTTAGAAACGTTCGCATTGTTCTCATTGATCTCAGACAAAAATGCCCCAATTTACCGATTTTAACCGCTTGTAATTATTAGAATTGGCCACCAGCAGTGCTATTCTGTTACAATCTCCCTCGGTGAACACTTAGGTGAAGTGAGTTGTCATCCGATTGTAGTGCTTGAAATCACTAGCATCGAGACAGATGACATCTCACTTCACCCAGGTGTTCACTGAGGGAGATTGTAACAGAATAGACATACTGTCTGTATTCTCATTCATCCATGCCAGTTTTTGTCTAGACGTCAACGCGTCTAATAAACGGTTGCATTCTGTGCAAAATAATGCATTGTCACTTGACTAAAAGCGACAAGCGGATGTAGGTCCCTATCAACCTTCACTTGCCGTGTACGGCAAGTGAAGGTTGATAGGGACCCTTTCTTCTTTCCTTTCCCTTGTATCAAACTAATTAAAAATTGCACATACCGAGGTAAAATATTACTATAAGCCCATCAGCAAGGTAGCAAGGCTGATTGCCTAAAGTACGGCGGACTTATAGTTCAGATGATGTGGTATTTAAGACGAAGACTATACCTTGTCTCAAAGAGCCATTTGCATCTTCTTGTTTTCGAATCGATGTTTTTTTGTTGGATTACTTGGGCCCGGTATGTAGCCACATTTATAGCAGCATTAGTGGCGTTTCGAATATCCTCTTAAGGTGCAAGTGTAGGGCAGTTTTGGGCACTGTAGTAAGTAGGCCAATATCTACTCACCGCTCACCACCGCACTCACACTGGGTGTCTGTTGTATCTATAATCCCCCTTTACTAGGTTGTGTTTGCAGCGGCCTATCTGGGTGAGCGCTTTCCATATACCTAGGTCACTGCAAATCACATCCGAGTGGCAGGTGTTTCTGGGGTTGAACGAAGTTGGGTGGTGGTGGGTGGAGTTCCTCCCACAACTTACGTCTCACCGTACGTGGACGGTCTTGTATGGTATGTTTGCTGCAAAGAAAACACCATTTGCACGACTCAAGGTAACTGCATATTATTTCAACTCATTTCTTCCATGGACGAATTGAACTAGTTTGCAGTAAAATTTAACTAGACCACACAAAAATTATATATATCTAGTAACTATCGAATGAAACCATTTGTGTCTCTGAATTATCCAAAAAAAAAACGAAATATCTGATTTTTATGTGCACTGTTGAGTGTAGTCAATCGTACATAATGTAATATATTTACTTCAATAATATTAAACAGCTGGACACGTAGTTTTCATCATCTAGACCTGGTTACCTGTGAAGGCTATTACTGCATAAATAGTTCGTCGAACACCTTATAGTTTTATGTCTGGTAACATGTCTTCTATTGACCAGCAATTAGAAAATTGATTAAGTTTTCATGAATAGACGACATGAATAAAAAAAAATATTAGCCTATTTTTAACCGACTTCAAAAAAGGAGGAGGTTCTATTTTCGACTGTGTGTATTTTTTTTTAATGTAACATACACCGAATTCTCCCCCATTTGTGGACCGATTCTCAAAATTCCCAGTCCCATATAAATTTTATTGAAATTGATTCAGCACTTTTGGAAAAAATGTTTTAATTTTCTCCAATCTTGTACTTTCAATTTCTGTTTTGACTGTTGCCGTTTCTTAATGGATTTGTATGATAAGGAGGCACTAAAAAGCGAAAAATAAAAAGCATTTAACCAAAAAACTTTTTTGTAAAAAGGTTTTTTATTTTTCGCCTTTTAAAAAAGACAACCGCCTTCAAAAACTAAAAAGTGATAAATAACTTTTGCACAAAGCACACTTGACTTTAGTTTCGGAAGTCGGTGGCTTTGTTTTGTATTGCCACCGATTTCAGAAACTAAATTCATGTGTGTTCTGTGCTAAATAAAGTGCTGAAGAGAGGTTTGAGAGGTAAAAGGAAAAAAGTGAAAGGCCAAAATATTAGTCTATTTGGTATCTCACTGTTGGACTAAGGCCATTTCACCTCCCAAACCTCTCTATCTTGTGCGATCTGTGACCACGTTGGTCACGTAAACGTGCTCAGATCATCACTTTCGCTGTTCGAACCAAACGGCGGTGATGTTTTCCTTCAGGTGTCCAGTGAATGACCATCTTTCCACATCTCTGCGGTTGAATTCGCGTATGACTTGGTCAGTAAACTACCAGCCTGAGCGTTGTATCTTCAACATCTGCAAGTTGAGTTATGGAGTGCAAAGTGGTATTCGCTTGACATCTATTATGCTGCGCTCCATTGCTCCTTGGCAAATGTTGAGTTTAGACTTCCCGTGTTCAGTAAGTAACATGAATATATCATATTCATTCCATAAAGCCTACCCGCAGGAGTGTAATAATATTAACAGCCATTATTAATCAACGTATAATGATGATTATACATAATTACAGGCGCCAATTACATGATCATTATATTCTCGATATTCAGTAGTTTTCGGAACTGGATCGTAAATAAACATACCTAACCTACCTACTGACGTAGTTATTTTTTTTTGATTTAGTATTAATTACCATACGAAGGCTTATTTAAGTATAATATATTATCTTCATAAAGTTTATTGAAGTAATCGATGAGACAAATTAAACTTTATATATTTTTTTTTTTTTTTTTACTTTTAAATAGGCTTGCGTTTGACCGCAATTCACCTGATCGTAAGTGATAATGCGGCCTAAGTTGGAACACGCTTGCCTAAGATGAACCGGTTCACTCGTGCCTTAAAGATACCCAGATTATACTTATCAGGGAACAGAGAGGCGGGCAGGCATATTTTGTTCTTTCTTCTTGAATTATAACAAAGTAAATAAATATTATGTTCTAAACGACATATTACGAAACAGTTATACACATAGAAGTTAGATTTACACGATAAAATCAGACATAACTAAAGCAGACAGTATTTATTCAAGGTCCACAATGTCAAACGAAAACCCATTTGTAGAAATATAAGTTATACCTAGTCGAATGGAGCGCGTGCCAAAAATTTATAAATAGGTAAGTATATACCGACTTACTGAAGGAAACCAAGCTAATCTATTTGTACTTTTTATGATTTTGTAAAACATTTGATAGAGATGTCGTCATAAGATATTATTTGGAACTTTACAATCCGATATGTATTAATACACAAAATATCATAAAGTAAAAGATGTCAATGTGGTACGTGAGAAATAAAGTATCTTGTTTAGTCATGAAATATGAGATGGTACTTTAATAGGATATCCACCGCGTGGGTATTTACTAGGGCCATTAAACGAAATTAATGTAATTTTAGACCCGAATAGGTACTTGCTAAGGATGAAAACTTAACTTCACCCACCTCTAAAACACTCGTCAAATTATAATTATGTTCAAAAGCCACCCCAAGAAAAGTTTATTTTAACTTCCTTTTCATTCTGAAAATCTTTGTGACTTCATAAAGTAATTCTATTTTCAAAAAATATCTGTGAAAATGTTGTAGTCAGTGTGTTAATAAATTGTAAACGTCACAATATCATGCATGTTCATGAGAATAAAATTGAATGGCTACAAAGTCACCAGTTACATCGTTGCATTATTTACGAATGTTGCGTCACACGTTTAAATTAAAGCGAAAAGCTCTGTTTATTGATCATGCAGGTAGGTTAAAAGCCGTCTTTGCTGCTTTGCTGACAGCAAAAAGACATCTGAAGAGAGAACGTCTCGTTAAGCCCACAGAGGCATAGTTAAGGACAGGCGCCAATTAGAGCAACAATCTCTTTTGCTCGCGAGACGGCTTGCAACGGCTTATACTCGTTTGGAACGAATAGCAAAGACACGTTCCCCTTCACACCTTTCTTTTGAGTGTCAAATTGCTCCAAAACCAGATACTAACATTTTTATCCAAAAGTTAAATTCATAAAGGCATGTAGTGACTAGTCAGCGACTGTAGGTCGAATTAATTAATCTCTAAGCGTTGTGTTCTCACTCCTTTTTTATTACCCTTTATTTCAACTCCCACATTTTTTTTGCGTTAATTAAATAATTAGCAGCAAAGTTCTGTTTGATTACAACCGACTGTTGGTTTGTAGAAATGTTTTGATCTTGTACAGGTGCTGTCATGATTGAAACACGGAAGGCTGTATTTGTTCGTTGGAATACAAATTGAGTTCACAAGATTTGTCTACGTCTCCCTGAACAATAATCTCAAGCCAATGAACAATGTAACGGTGTCTAACGCAAATAATTATGTCACATTTTACAGTTTGACAGTTTCAGAATAAGTCTATTTGCAATGTTTGTAATATAGTAGTGGTTTGTAATGTATGTACTGCAGGCATTTACATAGGCGAATGCTACACGCTCGATATTTATCGCGATATGTGTATCTCGATCCTGGTTCAGGATATTTATCGAGAGCGTAGTATACTACACGTACGATACGGAACGCACCAGTTCGCTGATAAATTTGATTCAGCAAAGACGTGCATTGTGCTATTGCAATGAGTGATAATATAAAAAAGCTTGTATGGCTATCATATTAGCGTCAGCGACATCATTAGATTTTAAAGAGTCGTTTTTTTTATTGCTTTTTATTTTGTTTTAGTCATTCATAAATTGTCAACTTCACTTCTAAAACTACTATGTTAATATTAACTGAGTACCATTATTATGGATTCATCAAAATGTACAACTCTAACCCCCAAGCTACAGACAAATGTTTAGTTTGGGGATCACCGTTAAATTTACATATGTAATGTACTTGATTATTCATAAATAATTTAATTTAGTTTAATTCTGTTATTTTTACAATTACGTCTATGACTGTTGCGGCCGGTTTTATCTTTTTTAATATTTCCAACAGCTTCTTATAAGCGTTGAATCTCTTTACATCATTTAAACTGTCTTGATTTGAGCTGTCCCAACCCTCAGGTAGTCTCCTACATAATTAAGGATAAATGGTTTTAAACACAATAAATTGATCGCTCATAAGAACTTCCGCGGGGGCCGCCGTCTTGTTCAACGCGTCCTCCTCCATCGCCAACAGGATTCGTAATGACCACAGTAATGACACGATAAATATCGACCCGAGACTAGACGCTCGATATTTATCGACGATACTTAAATACAGACCGAAGATTTCTGGATTTTTAGAAATCTGGCGATCCATATCACGATCCGTGATACGTTATACTACACACTCACGATACGAAATATCACGATCCTGAATCGAGATCCAAATATCACGATAAATATAGAGCGTGTAGCATTCGCCTTACTATCACCTGTCGTTACGTTATCGAAATGTTAAAAACTCTAATATTTTAAAAAATAATCGAGAATTTTGTTAAATTTTTATAAAGCCATTTTTATCCGTATCCAAGAGGTGTCATAACTGTCATACCCCTTCTATTCTGCTTTATTAGCGTTACCTTCCGTGAGATGTCGAATTTAACTTGAAGTAAATATTCTTTCATTTCTTCACTTATCTTTCCATCCATGTGCCAAGTGACTGTTTGATATTTGTCGTCAGCATTAACTATGAAATACCTAACTGAAGTAGCAAAAGTACAATAGAGGCATTGGTGCCGATTCTCTTGTCACAAAAATCTCTAAACTGGACTAAAAATCACCAAAATTTAGTTTATTCCTGTCAAACGACGTTCCCCATTCTGAAATTGACTAAAGTGACACATCTAAACTATATTTTAGTTTGACAGCTTAGTGCTGTCAAACTAAAATGTTGGTTAGTTGTACAATTGAGTGAAAAAAGCAATTTTACTATTCTGAATTTGACGTTTTGCGCCTAAAATTGGATTGTCTCAATAAATTAAATGATGTTCAGTCGCGATTATAAAAGTGTGGAATAAAATTATTTGTCATGAACTAAGGATATTTCTCTTCTTGAAAGTTTAGACAAGCATAATTATTTACGATTATGTGATTGCTGCTGTGGTCGATTCGGCAGAAAGGTTAATAATAAAATGATTGTTACTAAAATACAACACGACATGCATTCGTGGAATAAATAACGGTTTTTTTATATGATTAGGATATGAAGTGAATAAATCCACTTTCAGGTTCAGTACGAGACCATATCATTCCATTCGAAATGGCTGAAGAAGATAAAAAAAAATGTTTCGACTACCTAGATCGGTAGCACCTTATTTGGTGGATACTTTAAGGAATCCTCGGTTAGATCACATTTTTGTTAGTAAATAATTACCATCACGCCAGTACGCCGAAATAAATAGCAAGATAACCATGCAACTTGAATACATTTTTTAAATGCTAGCTAGTCGATTTTAATAAAATTAGGTTTTTTCTTATTGAAAACCGAAAAAATATCACCAAAGTTCTGATTTTTGCTGTTTACAACCCTAGGAACATCACCTTGGTCACAGATAATGAAAACAAATCGCATTTAATTTTATTAAAATCTAAACAACAATATAGTTTTACGCCGTCATTATGCTCCCTGTATTTACCGTCATGTAAATATTTCTTGATAAACGAATTAATTAATTTTACTGAAGTTTTGTACTTCGGATCATTTCGTTTACTTTCGTTCCCTTTTTTGCTTCAAATCTTGGTCTATGGTCTACTCAACTTAGCGATTGTCAAACTTGACTTTAGTTGTGTCAAAATTGTTTCTAAGTTTAGAACCTTGTCTGAATAGCTTTTAAGAATCTCTTAACCCAAAATAAGAAATTTTAGTCATACTTTTTAGTTTAGTTCGGTGTACAATAGAATCGGCACCGTTATACATTTCTGTTTTTATTTACGAATAGATTTGTTGAGAATTTTGGTTAATCAAGTTTCTTGTAAACATCTTAATGTAAAAAAAAACTGTTAAATAAGTCTGTTACTAGTATAATCTACTTTTTATAAAATAACCATGTTGGTAAGCAAACCGTGCAGATATTGAAGTAGCCAGCCATCATAATGTACTGTATCCTGTGTCTAGGTCCTTATGAAATTATAATAATGCCGTAACTGCATAGACTTGATCACAACAGCATAATGTCGTTACGTTGGCCCCGCTCGTCCTCTTCGCTGGACTACACATCTGTGTAGCAAACAAGGTGATCTTATTATGACTTCCCCGTTACACTTCGATAGAGATATCTCTGCATATAGCTATTTCAACAGCGCGTGTACCACTCAAACAACCACCGTGTCTCGAAAAGAACGCAATACCGTTGGCCTCTGTCATTCGTAGATCTTTGGCAGTAATTACGGGTAGGTCAGAAGCTATAAAGTCTGGCAACCAGTCTCACCAAGGGGTATCACGTTACCCAGTAAGTGGGTTGTGGAGGTCAGATAGGCACTCGCTCCATGTAAAACACTGATATTCAGCTGCATCCAGTTAAACTGGAAGTCGTCCCCAACATAGTTGGGAAATTGCTTGGCGATGATGTACCACTCAAACAACCAACACTTTAAAATGCTGACAGAATAGAAGTTACAAAATTGTAAACAAAAGACAATACGAATCAAATTGCAAAGTTTGTACGTAACATTTTTCATTTCTAGAATTTATAGACAAAATACTCGTAACTAAAGTAAATAAAAGAGCGCAGAGACGATATACGAGTTACTGGGTTCTCAACTAGCACTTTTGCTTGAAGAGGTGCAACTGTGTATATTTGTTTAGTCATAATGCGACAAATATTTTGTTTTTTTAAATGCAAGAACGTAAATAAATATTTTTATACCTACTTAAATAACTCTATATCAGTATAGAGTTGTTTAAAAATAGTGTACTATTTCAGAATAGTGCACTATACTACTCGAATAAAACTGGCATGCTTTAATTTGTGCTAATAGCAAATACTTACGGAATGAAAATACAAGGAAAAATAAGTACCTACTATAAGGTCTTTTAATCTTGTCAGACTTTTCCTTTACCTAGACACAACATTTTACCGTCCAACCTGACATACTTGCTCAGGTATAGATATTCAAGAGTGGCAGCCAGCAGGGTGCGCCGGATGAAACCTGTATTTAATGAATTAGACCAGTTCTAATTCCAACAAAAACCTCAAATGCTCGCCAGAACCGCAATCAATTCTAACTCAATAGGTATACAGTTCTAAATTCTATATAAATATTGTAGATGCTTATCTTTATTTATCGTGTACAACGGATCCGACGCTAATTACAAAAGTACTAATTAATTTAAGTTCGTTAATAAAAATGTCTATTTGCTTCGCTTCTTAACTCGTAACAAATAATGAACACTTTAACATCGTCGTTCTAATTGTTGACTGTTGTCTAACATGTAGAATATAATAATTGCAAAACTTATTAGTTTATTTACATCGTTTTTAATTCCGTGGGTTTTTCTAAGCACATGAGTATTATGGCTATTGTTGCTCGTTTCAAAGGTTTTCGATCTGAGGTGGACCGAACGAGGTTGTAATCACGTCTGATTGTAATCTCGCTGCGGAGCTATTTTTGCCACAGGGCGGTTTCATCTAAAAACAAAGACGGTAGTCATCCATGTTGTCGCGGCTGGTTGCTTTTATAGGTCGTTCCGGTTCTACACAAAATATCGTTCTTTATGCCATCAATTCTACTTTATTTGTTTTCTGTTTATCTCTACATTGAGACTAGGTAATTAAACAAGTACATAAAAGGTAAATTCATAGTAGTTTTTATTGTTTTTGAACAAGACCTTTGCGACTGAAATAGACGAACCAATTCAAATTGCCACAGGTTTTCGGCATTATACTAATTAAAGAGACCGTCTCTGTGCTACTTACAAAACTAGTCTGGTCATATTTTGGTCAATTAGTAAACTCAGTGAAGTTTAGTAATTAGGATAAGCAGACACTAATACCTAAATTGTTGTTTCGTAGGTATATATATCGTATACTACCTAAATTACATATCACTGGGTCCCGTACAATACCACTGCCAGCATTGACAAAATCAGCTTAAATCGGTTTGGAGGTTCAGTTCCACTCATGCAACGAATGCCTGTTGTCTATAATTAGTCAAATGCAGCCAGTATAATGCCTTTGCATGACGGCGAAACACTCCGAGCAAACTGACGTGGTACAATTATGTTAGTCAATAACGCAATTGTGCCTAACAACTATTGACTCGTCTATTTTGTCGTTTCAATGTCGGACAATTGTAACGTCCAAAGATTGACGTTGAAAGAATCGTGGTAGGATATGTACAAAGAAAATTAAGATGTTTAAAGAAGTTGAAATTCTAATTCTTATACTCTTGGGTAGGTACCTAAAGAGTATCTTCAGGTATTTTGAAAGAAAGAAAGAAAGAAAAACCATTTATTCACGAGAGAGTGACGCACATTACAAAATATTTTGTACAACAAGACATAAAACTAAAACAAATGGATACATGCTGTACAAAACAAAAATAAAAAAATAAATAAAACTAGAACTATAAAACGTCCGAGACGGAAATATGCGTCACTGCCACGCGAAACGGCTGACGCTCAGCATAAATGCCGTGGTCCGCGCACGAAGGCGCGAAGTCACGGCGCTACAATATAAAATACAATACAATAACATATAATAACATAAAAATGGATGTTAAAAGTGAATAGTTTAACGAAAAGCTCATTATTTTAAAACGAAACGGCAGCTGATAGTAACAGTAACACTGACAGCCGTTTTATGGGAAATAATGTCAGAAATAATGATTGATCAATGTAATTTTTCAACTTCGCCATTGAAATCAACGATTTGCATCACTTGTCTGTCAATGTGATAGATCCTTTAAGGTCACTTGTCACTTTCTTTTAATGAACACAAAATGGGCAGCGTGATGAAACGAAAAACTGTTATTTTCATTTCAAAATATTTTAATTATGCGGGGGTTTTAAAATATGGTAAGTATATCAATCTACTCCTGGTAATGTATTCTCTACATTGGAAAATATTTAAAACCCTCTAAATGTTTTTTTTATACTAATGAATGTAGGTATGGATCTCGCCATGATTCTTTAAGTTAATTGGTATATCTTTTGTGCAATTTTGCCTCAGTAGCAATAACTATGCACCTCGATTACAATTCTAGAAAGCCTACAGGTTGCGTTTTAATAATATCCACCTTTTTTTAATTTGTGTAGCCCCACTGTAGGGCAATGGTCTCTTATATAGCCTTACACACTTCCCAATATGTAGCCCTGTCTGGCTAAGATCTCATGAACGCCAATATTTCCAGAGATCGCCAACCAACCCGGTCTTGGGCAGCCCGCACCCATCCGTATATAGCCACCTTCTTTAGCTACAGTATTGCAATAAAAAACTGGTAATAAAAAGAATACCAGCATATTATTGTTCTACATCAAGGCAAATACATCTTCTCATACGAAGAAAGCACGGCCTTTGATCGCCGCACTTGCTCAAGGCGGATTGGCGATTTCAGACTTATAGCAATTATAAGACTACACTCTGTCCACTAGTTTAATCGTTTTTTGACAGCTACAACTAGTGAACAATATTTATGTTTTTTGTAATAAAAAGCTTTTTACAAAAACGACAACCGCCTTCAAAAAGTGAAAAATAACTTTAGCACAGAACACACATTGACTTTAGTTTCGAAATTCAGTGGCTTTGTTCTGTTTGTTGTTTTGTATTGCCACCGACTTCCGAAACTAAAGTCAATGTGTGTTCTGTGCTAAAGTTATTTTTCACTTTTTGAAGGCGGTTGTCTTTTTTGTAAAAAGCTTTTTATTTTCCGCTTTTTAGTACCTCCTTCTCATTAAAATCTATTAAGAAGAAATTGAAAGTTAACTACTACAAAGGTTGATGAAACTAAAACGTCGTCTATGTAAAATTTTTGGGTATTTGTTGATTTTTCAAAAAGTGCTGAATCAATTTCGATAAAATTTATATGGGACCACCCCTGAAGCATACCCTATCTATAAAAAAAAGAATTTTCAAAATCGGTTTACGTTTGCCTGAGAAATGGCGTAACAAATCGCGCACATACTTAATGTAAATTTAAGACTTATACGGTTTTCTCATGGATGCCATGGTCAGAACTGGACCAAAAAAAAATGGGACCACACGGGAAGCACTAGCTTCCAAATAAAAAAAGAATCATCAAAATCGGTTCACCCAGTCCCGAGAAATCAGGTAACAAAAAAAAAAAAAATTAAAAAAAAAAAAAAAAAAAAAAAAATACAGACGAATTGATAACCTCCTCCTTTTTTGAAGTCGGTTGTAAACTGATACGCATACCTGTATTATAATGTCTGTAAGAGGTCATAAATGAGATAATCCAACAAGATTAGGCAGTTTATATATTTATTTTATAACACATTTTAAAGTTAACTTAAGGTAATCGGGAGTAATTACATTATAAGGCAGCTGTCAAAAAACCAATAACCCAATGGACAGGGTATAGATTTCATCACGACGCTTTGCTTCACCGATTTGCTAAGTTTGCTTGGGACATCACTAATGTGATGTCCCAAGCAAACTTAGCGCATTTTAATTGAAAGTTACATTGATACTTGCTCGGCGTCAAACCTGCAACTTTATGCAAAGGAAGCTAGCGGGGTTCGTCTTCTAGGTAAGAAAAAATAAAGCCTGTTTAAAAATAGGTAAGTTATCATCTGCCTAGCCTTTACCCATCTATGTTGGGGTCGATTTCTAGTCTATCTGGGTGCAGCTGAATACCAGTCTTTTACAAAGAGCGAATGCATATTGGACCTCCACAACCCAGTTACTGGGTAACACGATACCCCGTGGTAGGACTGGTTGTCAGACTTTCTGGCTTCTGACTACTCTTAACGACTGCCAAAGCTACGAATGACCGCCGAGACCAACGGCTTTACGTGCTTTCCGAGGCACGGAGGGAATTCGGAATGAAAGGGATGGTGACCCATCCACAGAGCAAGCGTAGCTTAACCTTTGACCGATCGATCTGTTGGTACTGCTTTTACTTAGCTACGAGTTCGTCCCGAGTGTTTAAGAATAAGTAGGTACCTACAACCCTACGTACAATATAAAAATAATGCAGCTAAGTCCATTAGGGAGCAGGGTGTGAAAAAGGGTAATGAAAGTTCTGCAGGTTGGTACATATCCATTAACTTCGTACATAAATCCCTACACACAGTAGATCCAAAAGACTTTTACTAGTTAGTATACATGACTTTATGGATTCAGGGCACGATTCCAAACAAACCAGTGTTATTATGTCGTAGCTTTTTAAAAAAAAACCGGACAAGTGCGAGTCGGACTCGCTCACCGAGGGTTCCGTACAAATTTGTAAGTACAAAGTACATATCCATACTTCCATACTAATATTATAAATGAGAGAGTAACTCTGCCTGTTAAGCTTCCACGATGAAACGGCTGAACCGAGTTTGATGAAATTTGGTATGAAAATAGTTTGAACCCTGGGAAAGCACATAAGGTACTTTTTAATCCGGGGCTTCGTCTGCGTCCGCGATAACCGACATTCACACGGATGAAATCGCGGACAAAAGCTGAAGAATATATTTTTAATGAATTAATTACAAATGTATAGTTTTCAGACTTTTCCCTGTATTTATAGTATAAGTCGTTATTACTTGCCAAATTTCATAGTTCTAGGTCAACGGAAAGTACCCTATACATTTTGTTTCCCATGAGTGTCAAAATTTACGTTTTTTGCAATATAAACGGCCGTATCTTTTTTTCACGTTAACTTAGAAGTTTGATTTTTTTACAGCTTCAAGGGACCGTGGATCTAAGTTTTAATTTCAACTCGATACCTTTACGCGTGCCCGAGATAAAGGGTCTTGACAGACAGACAGACGGACAACAAAGTGATCCTATAAGGGTTCCGTTTTTTCCTTTTGAGGTACGGAACTCAAAAAAACCAGCTATGCCATACCTTTGCATGGAACATCAGATTTTATTTAAAAAATCGACGAATGACGACGCTGAGGATATATAGTACCAATCGTATACCCATTGTATCCATGGTAAATGTATTCCAACGTATACGTGACCCTTTCTACTTCATAGACAATTTGTTTGGCTTTAAAATAGCTGTGTTATTGTTGCTACAGTGTAGTTTGATTAGAAAACACATTTCTGACAATTTAAAACATGTATTAAACGCACACTGTGTAGACAAGCATATTATAAATTAGAAGACTACATCAATGATAAAAATGCTTGGCTAAATGCTGGTCCTGCTCCACAGGCAGTTTAGGGAATCTCCTAATTGGAGGAATGTTGTTTCCTACCCCTTTTTTTTTTAATTGACATGACTAACGAGTATCGTTATTATTATACACAAATATATATTTTAATTATTTTTTCGACATTCATTCATTTTAGAAACATTGGAAACCTTAGTTTTGTATAATTTAGCAGCATTATTTCAATTTTGTAAATGTGAGTACCATGGAGCCATATTTTAAGTAAATTATTGTGTTTGACTTAAATGAGCATGGCGGTTGAGAGAATTGTCATGCTCACTCAAATGTCTCGCTGGTGGTGGCGCGTGTGTTGGGTCATTCGGCTCCCTCTAAAATGGTTGAGCTGAATGATGCTGATTCACGCGTCATGTTCGTGAACGGGCGCTGTCAGTAGAGATTGGTCAACTCTTAACTGCCATGGTTTTTATCTTGATTATTTTTTATGCTTTGTATTTCTAGATTACCTTCATTGTTTTCACATATAGAAGCAACAAGAATAATGTAAGCAGTATTTTGTAAAAACCTGATTTTAAAAGAGTGTCCGTGGAGTTTCTTGCTCGTTCTTCTCCATAGAGACCTACCTACGTTTTGGAACGAGCAGCTAGCTTCAACTTTCTGACTAACTAACCAAGTCGTTGACAATTCAAAAGTGCCTGTAAATGGTTTAATTGAAATAAATGCTTTGACTTTGACTTTGACTGCCATACCTTTTGCCGTAGAAATGCGAATTTGCCGGTTTTGAAGTTGTAGAAATTGATAGGTTTTTATTAGTTAGGCGACAGTGCGTTTATTATCAAAGGCGTATAGCTTTAATTTTGTCAATAACTAGAGAAATTTTGTAAATAGGATATGGAAAAAATATCCTAATTGGTGTTTTTTGAGTTACGTTGTCTCACATGTAAATACTTGTAACATTGGCTGCACGTACGTGCGAGATTTCTAATGGCGAATTCGACCAAACTATTTCTTCAATAATTGTACTAATTGGTCTTACCACGGACCCGTGGGTCTTACATAACTTCGTTTGCTCTTTTACCATCATGAATGTAGATTATACCTACCTAGCGAATACTAAATTGTTATTCTTGAGTAGATTTATGAATGATGATAATAATGAATGACATATATGTGTAAACCAACTAAAATAAGAAATACAATTGTTTCGAAAGCGGAACACAAGATTTTATGTCTACATCATTTACAGGTTTAGAATGGTGTCAACTGTCAACGATATTCACACAAGTTAATAATAATAATATGTGGGGACATAATCACACACGGCCATCTAACCCCAAACTAGGGAAACCCTGTATTATGGGTGTCAGACAGCTGATTTACATACACATATACATTTAAAAAATACATACATATATAGATGAACAACACCCAGACACAAGGCAAACACAAGTGCTCATTACACAAATATTTACCCTGGGCGGGAATCGAACCCGCAACACGCTGCGCAGCTGTCGATTGCTCAGCCACTGCGCCAACCGTGTCGTCGCAGTTGAGAGAGTAGAGAGTTGTCATTGTCAGCTAGTAATGTAGCGGCCGCCATTGCATTAATCTCGGATAACTTGTTTAGTCCATTTAGCGATATAGCGATTTACTCTCAGATAGACAGTTATTCCGGAATTACAATTTGATAAACCGAAAAGTTCTCTAACTCTAGAGTAATGAGTGATTTTATTCCCAGGATAAGACTTTAAAAGTTTGTTCGGATCCGTCCTGAGGCACACGTATAACGTAAATCTATCATTTTGAATAAGTTATCTGTTGGGAAACTGACTATTAGCCAAAATATGACTAGATTACTTTTGTATGAAGCACGCTGTCGGTAAAGTTTCCTTTAAACATTAAAAATAAAAGAATCTTCTTTTATTTTAAGAGATGAGGTAAATCGATGCTATTACGAGATCAAGTTCGACAGTTATGTCCGTAATAAGTTTGATGTTTTTAGGTACCTACTCAAGATATTATTTATTATAAACTATCCCAGGTAACAATAATTCGAATTGACGTAGTTTTAGTTCAATTTACTTACAAATAACAGCCTCATGACGTGCTTCAATCAGAATAAATGCTACAAGAGGAAAACAACACTTATTAAAATCAACAGCTGTAAATGAAAACAAATGTTTAAACGAAACTCCAGTTTAACGCAGTTTCCCTCTCTTCAAACGTAGACTTTTGTTAACATAAGTTTACCTAAATGCAGTTAGTGTTAATTTGACATTACCATAATTCCATATTGTTGGTTCAGAAATATCATGCGTATCAACCTCACAAACGTAGATGTACGACGGCAGGCAATGTCGACTTAATCCAATATTAGCGAATCCAATGTGACACAGTTAGCTGCTGTTAATTATTGCCGCGAAAGCCACATTATACCAAATGTTTGTATACAAGTACACACATTGTTATCATGGAAATAATATAACATGATCAAGCAAAGCAAATGCAAGTTGGGCAAAGTACCAACTGGGCAATCGCCGCCAAGCGATTCATACAACAACTGTGGCACGACTATAATAATATTAAATAATAATAATAATATGTGGGGACAATTCACACACGGCCATCTGACCCCAAACTAGGGAGACCCTGTACTATGGGTGTCAGACAGCTGATATACATACACAAATACATTTTAAATACATACATTACATATAGGAATAAATGGTAAGTATTTTATTATTTTTAACAAATATACAATATTTACACGTACAATAAAAAAAAGAAAAACCTATAACTATTAAACCAAAAATAAACTAATATAATAAGGCATCAAAAAATTCCTCCACATCGCCGTCATCTGGGAATGTGCCCAAGAGACTGACTGCATTGCCCCGTTGGATGGCAATGCTTAACCTCTGCCCAAAGTAAAAACCAGCTCTTGGATCACGAGAAGTGTCAACTAACCTTTTGGAAATTTCCTTAAAAAGGAGATGAGCACTCGGACCCCACGACCCGAGGGTTTCAACCCCAAACGGCTCGAAAATAAAGTTATCACCAAGGTGACTATACTACATTACATATATAGATATTGTTACAATAGTCGTGCCACACTCACACCAGCTTCGCATTGTTGATGTATGGCAAATATTTCAATAGAAATTCGTGAAAGCACTTCGTGTACAGTGCATTTTTCCAACAACGGCTTTCAAAAATTTGCATCGACTGATATTGGATATAAAGATTGCAATCCAGCACGATTGGAAACGTACTGTATTTCTTCATTGTCATAACTCTGTTATATGTACGTCGCATGTATTTTGAAAATGTCATGATATAGTAAATTCAGATTGATTTTATAGGGATTTAGGAAAATCACTACAGTTGTATTCCGTATACTAACTATTAACATGAGCAAATTCTGTTATATTTACAAGTTCGACACACATATATATAATTTGCATATGCAATTCTGATCAAGTTTCGACCTTTCAACGTGGTTGGTTAGACCATCTCCGTGGCCTACCATCAAAATATTGTTCTTTGTTTCTGTTTCAGCAGCTGCCAATGACAACAAATGGCCTAGCCTCTATCAATTATAGTACCTACCACTGTATCATACCTACGTCGTCGTACCGTTTGTATTAGGTAGATATTTTTTCTGTCGAGAATCCTAATGCAAGAGAAGTTTAAAGTTGTTATAAAATAACGACTTGGCATGAAGAACACTAAGTTCATGAGATGACGCGCTTTACAGCATCCATATCTTTTAACGTCTGAAAAATCGATGCTACTCGCGTAATGACCTGACAGCGAGCCAACTAGAGAAATGAACTAAAGCGAGTTGAACCTACATTCGCAATGTTTGAACCCCTGGAAGCATCCTAGTTTCGCGCTGCCCTTACTACGCCATTTATGTCTTGACACATTCAACCCGACGGCCGCCTGTTTACTTGCGCCAGTTACACGTACATCCATTCCGACTTATTACTTATAGCTTGTGTTTTATTATATTTGGGGTACGTTCTGTGCATCGTAAATACATTTGGACTGTATTTTCATGGATATACGTGTTTACGACAGTTTCATGGGAATTTAACCAGCAATTGTATTATAAAACATATTTGGAATAAATTCTTTATTAGACCTTGCGGTTAGCTACGAGCTCGTATAAGCTGGGTATTGGTAAATATTCCAATGGTGAATAAATAAATAAGTACCTACCAATGATACGTAAACATGTCTGAATAATAAGTTGCCATTTAAAAAAGTTTAGCTGTCGCTTAAATCAGAATATTTATGCTTCGTTTCAGACTATTTGTCTTTTTTGTTCGAACAAAAACTTCGATAAATTATTCATATCTAATTTAATAGATTAATTTGAGAGTTTTATGTGTCTAGACTGGATACTCAAATCGATACTAACAAGAAACATTTGGCATTAATTCTGTTTAATAAAAATATGTAGGAATTCAACGATAAGATTGTCAGACATTAGCCTAAACTGCGACTTATTTGTGTACGTTAATAACTTCATTAAATAAATAAATAACAATAAAAATGTCGTTCCGGTTAAGTGCGGACATTACTCGTAATGGCGTGGGTCCTCCATATCTGTTGGTTGTAGATGCCTTCCAGAATTGAGCTTCTATGACGTCATAAAAAATATTATTGGCTGTATCGACAAGGGACACGCTACATACTTACCTACCTACCTGCTTCAATAATCCAACATCACAATTTCTAGGTCACGATGTTATGTTTTAAAATTAAAACAGAACATCATTAATTTATCTAGAGCATACAATTTTAATGACTTGGTATTACGTGGCTTTATTTTAAATAAAAACACAAGTACACTTTAAGCATTATTTTTGAGGTTGTTTTATACTATTTGGTAATTAACTGCAACCATGGAATATGTAGATAAATAGTATTTTATTACTAATTTGGTATATCTTATATTTAGACCTGTACTGTATTGTTAATAATAATAATATCAAATTAGTCTTTCATTGATCAGTAAAAAAAGTATACAATGCATAAAACTTTTTCATAAAATTAATTATGCCTAATTTTTATAGGTATTTATCTCTCCATAAAACCAAACTTGACTTTTAGGAGAATAAAATAGTCATAAAAAGGCCTCACTTAATGTTGTAACAAAGTTACGCCAAGTCCAACGAAATATAGTTTTTCTACATTCATTATGTAACGGAGGGTAAGGTCAGCCAGTAGTAGGTAGTATCGTCAATCACGTTGTGGTGACAGGCAAAGCCCTGAATACAATGGGCTGACTGCGTGATTCCGGATTGAATCGCATCTGGAGTATTCTGGAGTATAATAGGTATTCTTGTTCTTGTATTTGTTACGATGTTCTCATATGCGCTCCTCCTCTTTGATCTGCGTACGGGATGTACACCTTTTACAACACATCCTGCGATTTTTTTACAAATAGCGATTCCTACTTTACTTTCAACATTGAGAAATGTGAAACGCTCAAGTGACACTCTGTCTTTCAAGTGTAAGTTGCGTTCAAATCAATCAATAAGATTATGTACAGTGGATAATGTTTTGTTTTCTGATAAGTTAACAGCTTTTGACATTCTTTAGATAGAATAGGATCAAATGTTACTATAAAAACAGTCTAGAACTGTTCCAAAACAATAAGCATCTTCTTCTTTGAAAATGTTAGACAATATTTATCATATCAGCTTTCGATATTCTTGAAATTTGGAGTATAGAATAAAAATACGTCTAAGAATGTTTTTAACATGTATCTTCTTCTTTGAAATGTTAGACAATATTTATTATGTCTTCTAAGCGGTCCGAAGAAAGAAAATACAGAAAAGGAACAAATAACAAACCACAAAGCGTTCAGTACTGTCCTCTAGATTGTATGTCAACGTTCTGTGCACTTACTTGGGTATTGGAAATAATGTACTTACTTAACCGTGTTCACGTAGCCACATCATATAATATAAGTAATGGAGAGATATGCCGTCTCTTTTATTTAGCGAGCGACCGACGCCCCCAGTCTGAGCGGTGCCGGAGCCTGACATGTTTTCGCCGTAAAAGGGTAGTTGAAGAACAAAAGTTATTGACAATCGGGCTCCCAGACTATAATAGCGACGGATAGATATGTTATCTGGGGGATCAAACCGCATCTCATCAGCCAGTCGATTCTTTTTCGAATATGACTGACGTAGGTAGCTTGGTAAAGTAACATTTCCATATCTTATCGTCGGCGTCGGGTCGAAATAACCTACCGATACCATTATCGGCTATGCATTGATTTGATCAAATAGCTTTTAGTAGTGGTAATTTTATAACAGAACAGAACGAGGTAAAAGGTATTACGATTTAATCCCTCTTAAATGTAATAAAAATAGCAGTCCTTATAACGAAAAAACCTTATTATTCCTGTATTCCGTGGCTGACTTGCAAAGAACATTCAGAACTTTTTAGAAGACTTATTTAGGAACACGTTACCTAAGAGTTGACAAAGTTTTTTGCTGTAACATGCCTTTCGCATATCTAAGTATATTTTCAATTTATTTTATGAACTTCACACCTCTTGCTGTTAATAATTCATGTGAATTTGTATAATATTTACCGTTGCTGTTCCCGGCGTTTGGTATGCTTAGTAAGAACTGACGGGAGTAATATACATTCATGAAGCACGGCAAAGAACAGCCCATTGTGTAATGTAATTGACATGTTATGGTAACGGAGGTATATGAATATGTATTCAGCGGAGCGGAAGTATTATAATAGGTACGTGAATATGCATCGCTCTCATTCGATATAAGCTGCTAAACTCCAGAAAGATGACTTGACTTGAATCTAAACATGTAATAGGGAAATCTACTCTAATACATACTTGACAAATAATAGCAGAAGACGATTATTGAAAAGAAAACATCAGCCATGGCGATGGAAATACACAAATTGTTTTACCTATCATTTTGTATAAGTGATATGCCAACACACAGCTTTGACTAATCCTTTGCTGTCACGTTCCAATCACGCACAACAGGCTTATCGACAAACCTCTATTGTTTATATTTGTAGCAGGGAATTCATACAAATCACGGAAGATCTCTGTAGGGTCATTTTCCAAAAGAAAGTTAGTAATTTTATCAAATCCCTAATCTGTTTTAGTGATATGATGAAATAAACAAGTTAAGGGTCGCACAGTTATGTTTCTCTTGTTCCTACTCCATTTTACTGCTCTTCTCCGGCGTCTGTGGTGGTCAGCAGCCAGCTCCGCGCTTTTGACGTGACGCACACAGTATATAATTAGTATATTTATTTATTACTAGCTGGCCCGAGAGACGTGGTCCTGTCAATCGATTTTTAAATTTTCTTACCGTTTAAACCCTGGACTTACACAAATATTTCAAGTAAAATTAGCCAAATCGGTCCAGCCGTTCTCGAGTTTTAGCGAGACTAACGAGCAACGATTTATTTTTATTATATAGTTTAAGAAATTTGGTAGTTTGAGATCGATACTCTAAATAACAGCAATAGGCTCTAACATTTTGTCATATAAAAGCTCCCAAGAAACGATACGACATAAAGTTAACAAAAAATAACAAAATATGTTCAATAAAATGCAACTAGGATTAGGAAGGAATAGGTGGTTCGTTTTTTAACGGAGGCGGAAGCCACAGGCTTGGTACGATTGATCGGCCACCTTTAGGTAATAAAGATTAAGCGAAACCAATGATCCTTTAACAACATTTGTATTTAATTTAAAGCAGCATGTTGAATAATTACGTCCAAATCCTTAGCAAAATTTAACAAGCACAGCAATGCCTAACGATTTACCTTCCAAACCTTGTAGAAATCGTGAATTAAAACAGCCGTATACCTATAGCAGTAAGTCGAGTGTTAATAACTCAGATAGAATATTCATCTTTAGGACGTCGGAGAGGAGCGGTGAGGTAAAGTGGAGTGGTATCAAGACAAAGACGAAACAAAGAGCCATGTGACTCCTGACTTGTTTCTGTCATCGTTTTACTAAAGTTTTTTTGGTGAAATGACACAGAGTTGTTATTTTAACTGCTTATTTAAATTCCTTAGGGTTTTATATCATTTCCATGCGACATACTCGTACAACCTAAAAAACAAGGCGTTCCCATATTAAATATATTACCTTTGTAATAAAAAAAAACGTAGGTACACAAACGCGAATAAACTTTTTAATGGGAATTCTTTGGTGATTAAGTATAGCTATTAACGTGGTCGCAACGTCATTGTTTTTATGGAATGTAATTTTAGGTTCGACGAAATTATTCGTTTAGTTTTATATTTTTAATAAACGCCTTCAGTGACAATTTAAGTGAAGGCACAGACGTTTTATCATCCAGCACACTAACTTACGGATAGCACACTCGATACCTATTTGCTTACTCCACACATATCGAGGTACTCGAGTATTAAGTATTGTTGTTGTATTGCTTTGTTGTGGGCAATAGTTGTTGTATCTTCTATACGCGTAGTGCTCTAAATCTGTAATCTCTCGTTTGCTTTGCACCAAACCATTAAGACATGTCGTAGCCGACGTAGTGCTACGCCGTAGGCGATGCATGAAACACAGTAGGGAAACTTTTTTAGTTTGAAGTTTGAGCGTTAAATTTTTTTGGTTCTAATTTCTAACATAAACGGTTTATTTGTAACAAATGATCAACATCAAAAGCAGTTACAGCAATTTTTCAACGACCGAATTAACGGTGTCCTAGATTAAGCTAATTCGCAGGAAGTGTATTATTAAACTCGTAGCAGTCACTGACTATTAATGGGACAAACTCATGAAAACAATACTACTAAACTTAATATTAAAACTCCATTTGGTTTGTATGACGAGGTTTACACAGTAATAGGTGCTTATGGTTACATAATAATATACAGTTGGCGCAGTGGTCGAGCGATTGACTGTTGCGCTGCGTGTCGCGGTTTCATTTCCCGCAAAACACTTGATTGAATTGATTGATTGATTAAACAAAAAATTGTGTGCCCTTCAGATAATTGTTCCGGGTGTGTCTGTCGGTGTATGTGAGTTTATGTGTTTGTAAACGCACCCATAATACAGGAGAAACACAAGTGTGGGACAACGTTTAAAATAGAAATGATTTGCTGAACACAAAATGTTTTTTAGGTGCCTGAAGTAACTTTTATTTGGTGGATAGATGAAGCTACCAGACTAAATGTATATTTTACATCTAGGAAAACGTTAATAATAAATCGTCTGAAAAATACATAAATCGTGTTTCATAATACTATTCATATTGCTCATATCTATGGATTAATGAAATTTGCCCAATCCAATCTGAACCCTTTTATTTGTAACAAATTCACGCGCATTTGTATAAAAAGTAATGGTTTGTTTTAACCAACTGATGCATTTACAGGCAGCGCCGTAAATGACGCACGCCCGCAGGCTATGATGCTTCGGGCTGTTTGTACGAGGTGCTTACAAATTGTGTGTCTTCCTCGAAATTGATTGGTAATGTAACTATTCGTTGCGCCTGAGGCATGCATGGCAATCAATTCGCGACTCAGTATCTCTACACCATAACTTTAACTTTTACGTCTGTAAGTTACCCATTTATAATTTTTTCTAGTCCTTTATGAATGCGATTTTTTTATAAAATAAACTAAACAGCCTAAAAAGACATTCGTCCTAAATACTCACGCACTTTCATGTACGTCAGTGAGCTTTAAAGATAATTACTGAAACAATTTGGGTTTCTGTCGTAAGATATAAATGGGGTTATAGGGTCAATGATATGTTTTCTGTTCTACTTATTGAGCGGGATATAGTTTGTTTAATTATATTACTAAGAAAAGTCTCTCACACTATTAATCCATTTATTAATTCTTCGATATGATAGATAGCTATAGAAAGAGGATTCTAAACAGGAAGAGGTTCTCCATGCAAAACTTCTTTCTCTGTATCGACGACGTATCGCGCAAGTCATGTCGCACATCTGATAAATTAAGTACACACACAATAGCTGCCCGAACCGAGGTGATTCTTATATTTTTAATCAAGAATAAGTCGTAACATGCAAATCTCAAATTAAATCTGCTTTTATGTTGCGCGAAATCGCCTCTAAATCAGGGTCACAATAAAAGTCAGCAATATTAAAATATTAATATTCAAATAATGAAAGAAATGAGAGAAAAGTTGCCGTCAAAAGCTGCAGTTACGACATTTTAACTTTTTAATACGGCAGACGAAATTCTTGTGTAATTGTACGTACTTGGTAAGTTCCGGAGCTCTGCGATTTCGCCAGTTTGGAGTCTCATTATGCGGTATTGTGGCAGTTATAATTTACGATAAACGGATGTTGGTCGATGTCTGCGGCTACCGTAGCTATATTAACTATTGTCATGTATCCAGGCCGGAAGGCAATCTGTGTGGATCCCCCACACAGTCTTCGGTCTAGGTACTATGATAGGTTACTTTGTACTTATTGGCGTTAGAGCGACAATTGGTAGGTAGAATTGTGCCACGATTGCAGTCACTGTTTTGTTATATATGGTTTCAATATTCGAAATATCCGATTTTATTTATCATTATTATAGCAACTATTACAGTACACTAGTAAAACTGTTTCGGTTTTAATTCCCCTATTCCATGACTTTGCCGAGTTCTTAATGATCACGATGAAAAGATAGATATTTTTGTTGCAGTTGGACCCGGAGCTTAAATTGTTGAACACTTCAACAATTTAAGTGCCGTGTCCAACAAAATACGTAGATTAACCTAGTTAATAACATAACTTATCTTTTAAAAAAACTTGGTTTATATTCCTTGTTCAGATCTATTCTATTCTATATTATAACTATTGTATACGTATAATATTGTACACTTACTCTTAACCTAACTTATATAATTATGTCTATGATGTATCAGTATTAATTGTAGGTAAGCCAATAAATAAATATATAAGTAAACTGTTCTACTGTGATTACCATCGCCAAACTTTGTGAAAATGTATTTGATGTTTGTTACTCTTTTACGCGTACACAGCTGCAGCAGAATTTAGCTGAAATTTGGCACACATAGATACTGATCTGGCTAAACATATAGATTCATTTTAATTTCGTTTTGTCTACCCATGGGGTTATTTATATCTTTAGCTTAGTTCTGAAGTCTACGCAAGGAAAGTCACAAAAAGAAGCTATTAGGATATAAACTCTGTTTATTTTAGGGCACCAAAATATTAACGTCAACCGAAATCATAAGATATTTTAGAGGCCTTTCCCCAAACGTAGAGAATGGAGGCGATATTTTACTGTGTAGGTACCTACTTACATTTTTTGTGCTTACCCTTCGCAACAATGAGTTAGGTACTTAGAGTGTAACAAATGAGTAATTTAATTCGATATTTTTGTTTTTGTTATTGTTTGAAAGAAAAGGCAAATATTTAACACTCATTCTTCAAAAACGGAATTCTAAATATTTTATTTAGAGAAATGCGTTTTTGTGTTAATCGGTTAATAATAACTTTAGCAGAGTAGCAGACAGCTCATTATCAGTTCATCAATGCCTGTCTGCCCAAGTTTGAGGATGTAAGGCGCGAAAAGCGAAAAATAAAAAAGCTTTTTTACAAAAAAGACAAACCGCCTTCAAAAACCTAAAAAACAGAACACTCATGACTTTAGCTTCGGAAGTCGGTGGTAATACAAATCAACAAATACAGCCAAGTCAAGGTTTTTGAAGGCGGTTGTCTTTTTTGTAAAAAAGCTTTTTTAATTTCGCTTTTTAGTACTTCCTTATCATCCAAATCCATTAAGAAATGGCAACACAGTCAAAACAGAGATTGAAAGTACAAGGTGAGAACATTACAACATCATCCATGTATATATTTTTTGCTTTCTGTCGATTTTTTTCAAAAGTGCTGAATCATTTTCGATAGAATTTATATGACACCACCCTTAAAGCATACCCTATCCATCAAAAAAAGAATTTTCAAAATAACTTTACATTTGCCGGAAAAATCGCGTAAAAAATATACAAAAGAAAAAAAAAGAACATACAGACGAATTGAGAACCTCCTTCTTTTTGAAGTCGGTTGAAAAGTGAAAAATAACTTAAGCACAGAACACACATTGACTTGAGTTTCGGAAGTCGGTGGCAATACAAAACAACAAACAGAACAAAGCCACCGACTTTCGAAACTAAAGTCAATGTGTGTTCTGTGCTTAAGTTATTTTTCACTTTTTAGTTTATGAAGGCGGTTGTCTTTTTTGCAAAAAGCTTTTTTCTCATATTAACGTCTTTATAACAGATTTCAGGTAATTCTTTGCAACTTTGTCTCAACTCATCAAAATGTAGCTATAGTCTACAAGCAAAATAATAAACCGGAGCGTTGTCTAATGTTCTTATAGGAAGAAAGGTTTCTACTTTGAATTTCTCTCTTCCGTTCAGTTGAAATGACGGCGCCATCAAAAAACTGGCGTGAGTTTCTACGACTTGTCTTGTTCTTTGAGACAAGTCCTTGTAGTCAGATTCTGGGTTTTTATTCCTTGGCGTACGAGTCGATAATCAAATTTATCCCTGAGGTAAATAATAAAATTATCAAGTGAAGTAAATAAATTTGTTACAGCGTCTAGTGTTATTGTTTCTTTCTGATCATAATTATCTACTTGTTTGTCTCTTCTTTCCAATATAGGTAGAGCTCCAAATTTCTTATAAATATTAGAATAAATTCAAAGTTTCCGATTTTTCAGATCAGATTAAGAGCGTCGTCTCTAGTTTTATCGTCTTTGGCCATGAAAATCTGAGTTATAATTTGTTTATGACCTTAATCCAAGGCACTTACTGCATCAGCTCGGGCTTACCATCGGGTTTTTGAAATACTTTAGACAACTTTTTTTAAACCTAAATGCTAGGCTGTAAATGCTGTAAATGCCATGTTGTATGGCAATGCTAATTCTTTGACCCAAGAATAGACCAGCCTTCGGATTACATGAAGAGTCGATCAGCCGCTTGGCGATGTCCCGAAAAACAAAATGGGCACTCGAACCACATGGCCGCCACATGTTCTCCACCCCAAACAGGTCAAATATATAGCTTCCAAGAAGGTTATTATGTTTGCGCCGTTTGGGGTTTTCGGCACCTGCAGCAGCCGCACCAATACAACACGTCGTGCTAAGAAGATGAGATGGCGCAAGGATGTCGACACAAGTTGCGTCCCACACCAAAGGCCTACCCAAGTTCCAAGCATCTGTTTTCTTCCCATCGCCGTGTGCTAAACCATTGAATTCTAAAATAGCAGACACCCCGGTGATGGCAAGAACACCACGGAGGATTTCATTAATGCTGGCTTGCCGTGCCATTCGGCCTGCGCTCCTAGTGCAGGATAGGCCATGGTGTCCGAGGCAGTCGACAGCTTCACCACACTAACAGCGATGCGGAGCCCCGCAGGGAGCGCCCAGATGCAGGCATGTATCGAGACAGAAGGTAGTATCACTCAGCATGGTACCGATGTTGGGTGACGAAAGTGCCTGAAGCCAGAGGCCCGGCTCCCACTCACCCACAGCCAGTATTCCGGCACGCTCACCAGAATTGGTGGACGTATTGATTAGATTATTCCGTACCAACCTTCAGGGCGGCTCATGCCGCGGTCTCTGGGAAGATGGGGTCACGGGCCGATCTGTATCTGGGCAAGCCACTTTCCAGGCGTTCACCGCATCAGTCAATCACGGCACTTCAAAGTCAACCAGTGATGGGGATAATTTTTAATGGGTTAACTTTTTGGTACGGTGGACAGAGGACAGGAATGCCGGTAATCTGGCACTGGAAGTTTTGCGGACGCTGAGACCACCAAAACGAATGGGTAGTGTGATTTGGCTTCCACAAAAATGAAGAGCAGAGGTAGTACATACAATTTGGGCCAAAACAACAACATGTAATGAGGCTAAAAGTCGAATGTAGATTAATTTTGGAAAGTCTATCCGAAATATACATATACATTTTTTTTTGTTAGCCCCTTCTGTCCCACTCTTGGGCAAAGGCCTCCCTCCATGCCTTCCATCTTTCCCGATCCTGCGCCTCATCACACCAGTTTTGGAGGAATCCGTCCAGTTCGTTAAATAAATATAAATATAATTAATTAGTGCGTAATTTCTTAAACTTGAAAAACTACCTTCCAAAATAACCCAGGAGATGTAAAGAACTTTTGCCTGAAAATTGGTGTCTGGGGCATTAAATTTCTCAAAGGTCGATTGTCTGTCTGTAATGTCTGCAAGGTATAATTCACATTTAGAAGGGTTTACTTCATTATTTTTTTTTAGGACCTGTTATTGTTATTCCATTTCGTATCTATTCATTGCAGATATTTGCTGCCAAATAAGTAAATAAGAGAGGTCGCCTTTTCCAAGATTCCCAAATCTTTTTAAGTGATCTGTAAATATTGGATTAAATTCACTCAGTAACTCCACACATCCTGAATAATTTCCATTGTTGGAAGTTCCGAGGATTTCATTGTCACCGCGAAACGGAAGCCCTCTCGATGCCAAAAATTTACTACTAATTTACAACAGCTACAATCCGTCCAAGGACATTTCTCCAGAAATCCACTTCTTTTTGATGTTGAGAAGTCTTTATCTAATCTACCAACCTCTTTACTTTGTGCCAGACAAGTCATCATAGTTTTACTGGGCTATTTTGATGTGTTAAAATTATGTGATTAGTGTGCTTCCAATCATTAAATCCACTCAAAGAGCATAGATTTACTTTAGAAGGGTTTTCTTACAGAGTTTTTTGTTTTTAATTATATGAAAAACTAGTTCTCTGATTATTTTTATTCAAAACGATGTAGTTATAGCGCACCATTAAATTGTATTTTTATTTATACCGTTTGATTTTTTCCAAATATATATTTTTAAATTATTAGATATCGGTTATCGTTTGGATCTGGCAATTGGGGCCCCCTATCAACCGTGGGCCCTGGGCACATGGCCATTGTGCTCAGTGGGAAAGAGGGGCCTGTCTGCAAAATGCTTTTATTTTATAGAAACCCACATGAAAAAACTTTTTTCAAAAAAAGACTGTCGCCTTCAAAACTAAAAAGTGATAAATACTATCTTTTGCACGGAACATAGTATGTACATTACTTTAGTTTCGGAAGTCGGTGGCGGTGGCTTTGTTCTGTTTGTTGTTTTGCATTGCCATCTACTACTACTTTTTAGTATTGCCTTAGCATTCAAATCCATAAAGAGATTGAAAGTTTAAGGATTTTGTTGATTTTTTCAAAAAGCGCTGGATCAATTTCGATAAAATTTATATGGGACCATTTCGGAATAATCCCCTTTCGAACAAAAAAAGGATTTTGCAAATCTGTCGGAGTTATGCCCGAACATACATAATAAAATATATGAACATCCCAATTGATAACCTCCTGCTTTTTGAAGTCGGTTAAAAAATAACAATTGAAAAATATTGGAATTTAAAATAGGAACAAAAATCTTTATTACAAATATTTTCCAATCTTTCCTTGCTTCTTTATTTTCTTTTAAGATGAAGAATGGAACTGTTACACTGTTCAAAAATAAATTTTGTTATTTGATATTCGTAATTTCGTGGAAACTTGGTGAATTTTCCACGAAACCCGCAGGTTTCGCAGAATCCGCTTTAGGAATCGCTAGTCTAATGAATTAACATTGATTATTCGAAAAGTAAGTATTTTAGAGTAGTTTCTTTCAGTTTGTAAAAAAAATTGTTTTAATCATTTTCTTTTTTTTGTCTAGAGTTTATGGAAATATTTTTAAATTACCTATTTAATTATCAGGAACAACTTATTAATTTTGGGGAAATGAGTGAAGGTTTCCTTGCTTTCTAATTACGGATAACTTCACATCTCGAATTATATTATTATTCAGATGAAGTCGAGGTCTGTTTGTTCCTCCAATGTCTCCAGGTCGTGTAAAACGGATAACAACATGATTTAAATATCTATAATATTGTTTTAACCCAAGTTCTGCTACTTTCGTCTTTATGTTGTAGATACGCGTTGATCGGCCGATACAAGAAGCTATCGACGTAATATCTATAATACCTTTAAACGAGCAATTCTTGTATTTATATTATAAATTTTGTATTTATTATTATATTAATAGGTTGGGGAAAATCTAATCGCATTATAGTATGTATAAACTTGTAATAAAATCTCTTTGGCTATTTGTATCTGGCTGGTTTTGGTATCATTTAAAGTTTAAATTTTAAAGAACATAATTTCAAATTCAAATTTGTTTTACTGTCGAAATGAGTGAATCTAATGAAGAGGAGTCTTTAAGGCAAGAGTGAATAGGTTACTTCTATGCAAGCGTGCTCCATCTTAGACCGCATCATCGCTTCCCATCAGGTGAGATAGTGGTCAAACGTATGCCTGTATATTAGATAAAAAAAAAAAAAAAAGAAATTCGATACATTTTAAAATTTTACTACAAAAAAGGTAAAAATGCAACGCAAGCCGCGAAAAAAATATGCAATGTTTATGGACCTAGTGCACTGTCTGTGAGAGTAGCAAAAATTTGGTTTAAGCGTTTTCTATCCGGAAATTTTGATGTCAAAGATGCACGTGTCGCTCTGGTCGCCCTATTACGGATAAAATGGATGCCATTTTTGAAAAAGTGGAGCAAGATCGGCATATCAGTAGTTACGACGTAGCTGAAGAACTGGAAATTGACCACAAAACAGTTTTGGCGCATTTGAAAAAAACTGGGTACACAAAAAAGCTCGATATTTGGGTACCTCACGAGCTCACTGATAGAAACCTAATGAACCGTGTACTCATTTGTGATTCTTTATTACGACGTAATGAAACCGAACCATTTTGAAGAAGCTGATAACTGGTGATGAAAAGTGGATCACGTACGACAAGAACGTGCGAAAAAGGTCGTGGTCAAAAGCCGGTCAGGCTTCACAGACTGTGGCGAAACCCCGGTTAACTCGCAACAAGGTGGTTTGGCTGGGAGGTGTTGGTGACCTTCAGATTTCCACCTGTTTCGGTCTCTTTAGAATTCTTTAGGCAGTGTCAGGTTAACATCACGAGAGGACTGCCAAAACCACTTATCGCGGTATTTTGACCTACAAGATGGCAAAAAGTTATCGAACAAAATGGTACCTACATACTTTAGTTAAATGTAAATAAACTATATTAAAAAATGTTTTGAATTTTCTTGAAAAATGCGAAGAAACTTTTCCCCAACCTAATATTATGGTCGTTTGCTCTTATGCTCATTTGTTTGTAGTAGGCTCGATATATGCACACATACACACACGCATTTCGTTACGTGACGATTTCTACTAATTCGCACTACCCGTAAGCCGCGTTAAGGAACTTCGTTCCAAAAAAATACCGAGCGAAGCTCAGTCGCCTAGACATTTATGAATGGTATGTGAACATACCATTCGTGTAGAGATAATATTACTGCGACGTAAACTAGTATGTAGAAACTTGTCATGTAACGTGAAGAGAGTGTATCGCGGTTCGGGATTATTCATTCAATATTTTGGGATTCCAGCCGATATCCTTCTCTTTTTTCGCTGAAACGCAAAGGAAATATTGTAATCCTATTGGATTTTCATGACACTTTTCCACATCTTCGCTGTAAAGGAAATTGATTTTGAATGGAAAACTCAGCGCAGCTTTGTATTAACTATATGTGTGGAAAATGGTTGCGCTGCGCGGCGGTATTGATGATCGTCTGCTGATTGAACAAAACAAACTTAAAATCTTCACAAGATCCCAATAAACCGACTATTTAACAAGAAATAGACATAATATGGACCAAGATTATGTTTATGAAGGTAACTATGTACCAATTTTTCGCTTCTTCATTCCAATATCTTTTATATACGGCACACCAGCATCAACAGCCGATGCCAATTCTTAAATCTAATATAGAGTTTACCCTAAAATTGTATACGGTCCTTCTAATACATTTTCATAGTCTATAATACAAACATAAATTCAAATTGGCATTCGTTATCGAACGTGGAAGCCATAAAAAGCCGGAAAATATCGTGGAAATGCGTCTGTGAAAATAATATACGTTTCCATATATTTTATTCTTTACACATACGCGAAGGAAACACATATATTTGTAGACTAAACGGTTTCCAATATCACTAAAATATTGAAGACGAAGTATTTTCAATGTGTTTTTACATTATTAATTAGAAGAGTTCAAAATTTTGTTTTATTTCACAAAATTTTCAAATGACGATGTTTGTTCAATCTAAAATAGTTAATCGGCTTAACAATAATATTGTAACTGCTTGTTAATCGTAACTAATAGTTTCGGAATATCCCAATGACCTGTTTGTTTACTTAATATTACTCAGTTGGTATCAATAAATACTACTCAGTGATATCATCATTTTCATTTATGCCAGGCAGTGGACGTATTTCTCTTAGCGACAATATCCAAATTAATTGGCAACAGCCCGTGAACAAATCGTTGATCGCTTAATTGAAATCCATTAAAATAGTTAACAGTTTTATAGCTTCATGTCCAGATCAGTTAGTAATGTTAATATTGTTAAAATGAAATTGAATTATCTCAAAGTAGTAATTGAAAGTCAGACGGTCTGTTTTACGGTACCCAGGGCGGTATCGCGAGACAGGTATTCCTATCAAAATTATTATCTCGGTTTTATTTCCTTTTGTTTGCATACCTACAGCCCTGAACCCTCACTAAAAGGTAACATAGATTTATATCTGTTCATAATTGAACGAAATAAAATGCACAGTAACCAGAAATATAGCGGCACCAGAGAAAAATGTATAGGTGAAATAAAATTCTACTGAATTGTTGTTAAATTTAAATTGCAACTTTGCTTATTTAAAGTTGAGAAACCGCGTATCGTAACGTATGTTTTATTCAAAGACTATCTATTCTAGTTATTTTGGTGTTTAGATATAATTATTTTATACACAGGTAGGTAAGTAGATACTGCAGCCGTGTCACCATTGAAGAATATACATATGCGCATCTTCAAAGGAACGCGTTCTTTCAAATGCAAGGTGAGAATATGATTCTATTCACCTTTGTATCTTATGCCGTTGAAAGGTTGTGCATCATATTTTAAAGGAAATGTAATAATATTTACGGGCTGTGTATAGGTACGTGGCTCCGTAGTTTTATGACTCGGAACTAGTGTCTCCACGAGGAACGTTCGCGTTCATGAATAGTGTAATAGTCTCTTTTCGCCACTCTCCTGAATAACTAAACCAAACTTCGTCGGTATGGTAAGTCAGGGTTATTGTATCGTCGCGAAACTACCATTCACGCACATCGACGTATTGAAACGATTCACAAACCACAACGCTTCATTATGCAATTTGATGTCTTTGAAATGTTCTATTTTGATTATAACTTCTTGAAAATTAAACCATAAGTACTAACGTAGCGGACGACGTCGGTCAAGCTCAGGTGAACCGGGATAAAGGTCCGTCCGGACAAACCGGGTCGTGATAGAGTCAGCATCTGTGACGCATAACGCGGAACGGACCGGCTCATTTATTGGTTACCTGCTTTTTCTCAGGTTTTTTAATGGGTATGTTTGTACCTATGTATATTTTATATGGATAGGTATCTCACTGGAATCAGAACCTGCATTATTTCGTGACCTTATCGCTCTTTTATCCGAATTCTGTTGCCATAATCACGTTTAATGGCACAGGTGCCAACGATCCTTAATAGCGGTATTATAAACGAAGAGTAATTTAAATTAAAAATGTAACAGACATTATGTTCGGATGATCCGGCAAAATCTCTTGAAAATATATAAAATAAAGTGTGTCGTGAGATAAATAATCAAGAACAGTGTAACTGTTGGGTAGGTATAACTCTATAGTTTTTTTTGAATTTCTCGCTGCGAATTTGAAGACATGCATGGGTATTCAGCAAATTAGAATTTGATAAGTAATAGATGAGCGCAACCCTATAACACCGATAACCCTTAATAGTATTAAGGGTTGTCGCACCGTGCACTCATATTTTATCAAGATGCAGTATCAAAATAATATAGCTATGTAAACTTGTATGTGAACACTAAGGATTTTAGTTAAACGCATAAGTAAAGCGTCTCAAAACAAGTAAACAATATAAGATCCTAGGTGTATACAGTATCAACTCACTTAACTTAGACGCTCTTCCAGGTAACTCAAATAAACGGGCTTGTTGTGAATTCAATATTGGCACATTCAATAGCACTATCGGAATGCATGTTCGGTTTCAACCGATATGTTTGACATGGTCAGGCCCGGGTTACCGCATACACTGCAAACAGGTCAATTTGAACCGGATCAAAGTGTAGTCCGATACAATATAACCGTCAAGGTACTTTGAGTTTCAATGAATTTTCAAGTAATTATTTTAATGACAAGTTAACAATAATTAATTACGGGTAATCTCAATCTGTTCTGTTTTTAACTTTCAGTTAGCGTAAGATTTTATTAATAAAAATAGAATGGTGTTACCTGTTGTACTTATTTGAAAGATAATGATTATGAAAAATATTACTAAAATCATGGACAAATAATATCGAGCCGAACATTCCTACACTTACGGTGTGTTAAAAGATATATTTGATGACGAGATTGTTCAAGTGAAAGATCATCCGATTAAGTTAGCTGAAGATAATGAAAGCTTACCAAATGCACACTTTAAGCAGCTGCAAGAGTATATATTGAAACAATATGGATTGAATTCTAAATTAGACGAACTCAATCTAAAGCTAGTGGAAAACATAGCTAATATGAAAAACAAATATAAATTTCGATTTTTATTAGGAAAATTATTATTTCACTTTTAAGAAGTTCATTTATAACTAACATGTGCTCAATATTGCACTTATAAAGAATCAATTAATTAGATATATAAGTCCATCAGTGATGCTAGCAGTCGCAATAAAAGCGAGGACGTCCCTTCTAATATATCTTTTTAGAAAAATATTACCCTAACATGACTTATCATAAAATTTTATGATACTGTCAATGTCAGCTAGGCTTATAGTCTTGGAATACCTAGTCGTGGCGGGTAGCGTTCAACCTTAAATTGCCATTGTGGGAGCAAGCGACAGTGACCCGCCACGCCTCGCCGGCATCCTATTTTTAACGTGCTATTGTAAACATTTTAAGAACAACTTTAACAAAGAAAAGCCATCGACAAACATTGTTCAGCAAAATGATACGATACAGCAAGTTATGTGATAAAATATGACGCGACTTTTAAAAACTATCGCTTTGGGAAACTTTAAAATAAACACTGATAAAAAGTTTAAAAAAGAAAAGAAAACCGCCTTCAAAAACAAAAAGTGATAAATAACTTTAGCACAGAACACACATTACTTTACTTTCGGAAGTCGGTGGCGGTGGCTTTGAGTTTGTTGTTTTGTATTGCCACCGACTTCCGAAAGTAAAGTAATGTGTGTTCTGTGCTAAAGTTATTTATCACATTTTAGTTTTTGAAGGCGGTTTTCTTTTTTTTGAAAATCTTTTTGTTTTTCGCTTTTTAGTGTTGCCTTAACATCCAAATCCATAAGAAACGGCGACACACTTAAAAGAGATTGTAAATCTTCCAAAGATGGAAGATACTAAAACGTCGTCTAAGTATTTTTTCTGGGAATTTGTTGATTTTCTCAAAAAGGGCTAGATCATTTTTGGTAAAATGTATATAGGACCATTTCGGAATAAACCCCTTTCGAACAAAAACAGAATTTTTCAAAACCGTCTATATATGACAGAGCTATGCCCGAACATAAAAGAAAAAAATACAAACATTCTAATTGATAACCTATAACTCCTTTTTGAAGTCGGTCAAAAAGTAAATTAACAATGTTGAAAGGAATCAATCATTGTAAAATATATGTTACGGTTAAAACTCGAAGTGCGGCTATACCTAGTTTTAACCGGCTAGAACTATAGGTGTAGACGGTAGCAGTTAGTTAAACTTAGCTGTAGCGTTGTGGCCACAGATGTAGATAGACCCTAGATAACGCAAGTATCACGATCTGTATGAAAACCAAGCGTGCCATTTTTGACTACCTATTATGACGTCACAATGTTTTGTTTTTCTTAAATTTGGTATTAGCAGGTATTACTAAGGGTATTAGATTAAAAATAATTGTTTTTTAAATGAATTACGCATAATTTTAATCACAAAATGACTTACCGAATGGAAGGAAACGTTTACTTTATTTTTTTACTTACGACTTTTGTACGTAAGCTAGGCACGAAACTAGGCACGAAACTAGGCACGCGAAGTAGTAAGTTGCTCTTGCGTTTAATAGGTCTATCTATATCTGTGGTTGTGGCATTCTATGGGGGAGGCCTATGTTTAACAGTGGACATCTTTTGGCTGATGATGATGATGATGATGTAGCCTGCGAGCTCGGTACTTGGGGCACCGAACCATTGAGCAGAAGAAGACTGTCGACGTCAGGTCGACGGAGCCCTGCTGAGCGGGGCTCCTATTTCTGTCAGGGTTTAAAGGAACCTAACCAAACCGAACCTCGGGGTGCCTCTGACGTTGGTGTGCAGCTGCACCTAGTTCTACCGAAGATAAGTAGGATAAATCTTAACTTTAACCGCATGTGGCCGGCTGCATCTAGTTGTAACCGGATAAAACTGGGTGTAGCCGCACTTCGACTATTAACCGTCACTTATATGTAAATAAAACTTACTTTTGCACGACAGATAATTTATACAGATTTTGTTTTAGAATAAAATATAACACTCAAGGATAACGTAGCTTCCTGTTAGCATAAGAATTTACAGAATCATTCTGAACGTTAAATTAAACTCCACTTTGTCTTCGATCGGACTAATCTTCGAAACTACTGGTCTGATTCTGTAAATTCTTATGCTAACTAAACTCCACTTTGTCTTCGATCGGACTAATCTTCGAAACTACTGGTGGGTAATGATCAGTAGGTCGATTCTGTAAAATTCAAACAACAACTCGCATCTCACATCGCTATTAATTCTCACTTCGCATAAGGTTCAAAATGACCTTGATATATTTGACACTTCGAATCGGGTTCGAGTGCGAAGTGAGCGTCGAAGTGACGGGGAAATTACCTTACAGAATGCCACTTCTTACGTCATCTCATACTTTATCTGTCAAAATCTCCCTGTCAATTTAGTTCAACTCGCTAAAATGCCCGCAAGGGTGGCGCTAGTGTAAATTCGAATTATCAACCGAGTTTTTAGAATGCCAATCAAGAAACTCACAGCGGATTCAGATTCGAAGTTTAGAATGAGGTCTTACAGAATCATACCCCAGAAGCCAAATATTGGTCAAACTTAAACGTAAACCGTAACAATGTAACGGTAACTATTGTGTCTCCTAACAGTTGAGCTCTAGTAGTGATAGTGAAAATTGTGTGAGAGTCTACGGACAAACAGACAACCTGCAATCTACATTGTGTTGCATAGATAGTACAAAAGCACCGACTGCAGGCTTCAAATCCAGAGCTGTCGTGCAAATTACTAGGGGAAGTTAGTGGCAGGACTGTCATCAGCCAGGCTCGCTTCTAGTTTGCCGCCCGTATGGTTCATTGTCGTCACCAGCACGAGCGATCAAAGGGTTTAATGCAAAATGTCAATCAATGCGTGCCAATTGCATCAATAATGAAACGCAACATTGTTACAATAACAACATTATTATTGCGATCTTTCAAATTGATTGAGGAGCTCGTGGCTAAGTAAAGGCGTACAGATAGATCTGTCAAAGGTTAAGCTACGCTTGCCGCGGTCGGTATGTGGATGGGTGACCATCCATATCATACCGGGTTCCCTCCGTGTCTCGGAAAGCACGTTATGTCGTTGGTCCCGGCTGTCATTCGTTGATCTTTGACAGTCGTTAAGGGTAGTCAGAAGTAAGAAAGTCTGACATCCAGTCTTCCCATGGGGTACTTATCGTGTTACGTAGTAACTGGGTTGTGGAGGTGTGTCTGATAAGCATCTAGGGTAGCTCCATGTAAAATACTGGTATTCAGCTGCATCCGCTTAGACTGGAAGCCGACCCCAACATTATTAGGAAAAAGGCTAGGCAGATGACGATTTTTAATTTTTTTTGCTCTTCAACATTGAGTACACTATAACATGTAAAATGGTACATTCAAACTTAAGTCTAAGTGTCCCATCACTTAGAGAAGAGCACTGCATGCACTACATTTTGGTATTTCAAATTGATACTACAACAGTCAATAATTGACACGTAATTTTTGCATAATGGAAGCCAAAGATTTATTCGATTTATAGATTTCACAAAAGTGGGTTATAAAGATTATGGCGATTTTACGCAATTCAATGCAAATTGGAAGTAGGTATTGTAAACGGCAGGTATTATCGTGTGGAGTATGGTAATTTAGTAATTATTAGCCATTCCAGTTTAGTGAATTTTATTTGGAACATATTGGAAAATTATACAACGGCTTAGGGCGTGAATAATAGCGGGACCCGATACTAACCTTGAATTAACTGCCACACATAGCCTTGAAAACATTTGTTATGTAAATATTGTTCCAAGGCTGCAAAACATGACATTGAACTACAGGTGCCTGTATTCTAAGAAAACAGTGATTCCCCATAGTGTAGCGACTAGGGCTTCCAATCAGGGATCCCGCAAATAAAACAATGAAATAATCAACATAACTCCACAATTATTTAAGTTTACTATTAGCATGACATCAATCGAATTACACCGTTTATTTATCACAGAAAACAGAAACAAATACCTACCGAAAAACATAAAATCTATCAACTACAACATATATAGGGTGAATGGTAATTAGTGTACGATACTTAAACACGTGATTGTGTTCATGATAACAAACAACTTTCCCGAAGAAAAAATGATTTTTGTACAGGTTCACTTTAAGTCACAGGCGTGCGCGCGCTTGAATTTCATACGGCTGTTGTGTTATTGTGATAAAAGTGAACCAGTATAAAAAACTTTTTTCTTCGGGAAAGTTGTTTGTTATCATGAACACAATCACGTGTTTAATTATCGTACACTAATTACCAGTCACCCTATATAGGTAACTACCAAAAACATTTTCAACTGAATGCTGACAGAAGTAATTATGACTTTAATTATTTAGTTTGGTTATTTTGTCAGTATTCAATTGAAAATGTTTGCGAAGGAAACAACAGAAATATTTAAAGTGTCAACCATCTGCCAAACTACTGCATATTTTAGAGGTAATGTAGCCAGCAGCAGAAAAGGCTCTTTCGGTTTCCACACTGGTCGGCGGTATTTCTTTTAAAGCTTCAATAAATTGTGGACTATGTTTTTGTTTACTTTGAAACTGATAGACAAATGACACTCGCTAGCTTTGCACACCATCACTCCCCGCACCCCCGAGAGGTCGTGTGCAGGCTTCTTTCCAGTCCTGCGCATCCCGCGGATTCCTCGCCCGTAATCACGCAACACGCGGGATTGAAAAATGATGTGGAACCCCGCAATACCAAAATCCCGGAATTCCAGGATTTGGAAGCCCTAGTAGCGACAGCATAAAACACGTATTTTTAAAATGTGCACAGGTAAAAAATTACGTTGATTGGGAAAATAACATAATACGATTTTCGAAGTAAAAACTTATTAAGCAAACATGTATATTAATAATACTTACGATGCTAACCGTACATTTTCTTGGCATAGATATTTTACCAAAATTAACAAAAAAAAATAAAAACAAATAAAATTCTCAGATCTATCAAATATACATAAAATATTTCATACAAATCGGTCAAGCTGTTTCAATGGAGATCGATAACAAACACTCGAGATTTTTAAATATTAGATTATAAATAACTGACATGGAAAATATTGCATAGCACCCTATTCACTAGTATGGATACATATTTGTTTGTTACTCTTTCACGCAAAAACTGTTGAACGAATTTTGATGAAACTTTACGATAATATAGCTTCTACATCAGAATAATACATAGGCTATAATTTAAGGCCGTACCCTGAGCAAATAACCTTGAGCATTCGTTCCCTCTTCGCCGCGCAAGAGATATAGTAGCGAATACGCTCAGATTTTGGAATTAATTCTTTATAAAATCACATTTTGGGATTTTGAAAAAAAAAACTACCAAAATGTTCATTAATAAATTGTCTATCCATGAGTGTTAGTAAAACATCGAAATAATGGTTACTTGCCGAGAAGATGCATGCTTTCAATAATTATTTCTCATTTCTGTAGTTTCGTTGTGAGGAGATTAGTTAAATACTGTACTTCGTAAACCAAAATCAGATCTACCATTTTGGAGTCAAGATTATGTAGAAATTTAATGTATTTTTTATTTGTAGATATTTCTTTTGGATATAGAGTATTTAGGTCCGAAAAACTGCACAAAAAACGGCTAGTGCTGCGTTTTGCACAGGGACGCGCCTTAAAATGATATTGTGTAATTTGGTCGGAATATAACAATAAGTGTCATGTGAATAGGAAAATTTCCTGCCATCTGAGAGCTTGAGAAGTACTAATTCCACGCGGAGGAAGTCGCGGGCGGCATCTAGCCCTTTATAAAGCTTATCATCGTCTCACCCCGCACCCCCGTCCTTACGCAACCTCCGAATAGGCTTTTTTAACTTTAACCAACTTCATACAAAACAGTCGGTCAAGCAAGGCTATGAAAGGTTGAGATTTTTGTTTTTATTTTTACGTTTGGAGAGATACCTACGTACCTACTTAACCCTAGCAATAACCGTTTTTCTCTTTGCTTTAGTTGTCTAAAATAGGTACCTATGTACCGTAGCCATTATTGAAACACGAGAACAGTGTTTGCGTAGGAATGCTTAGTAATTAATGCTATACTTGACAAATATAATTGCTTTCAGTAACAGTGTCGGTGGCATCTGTCAGGAGAATGCAGACGCTACAGTATATATACTACTCGTTTAAATCATTGGCAGTGAAGGGACTTTGTTTACAATGCTTCTTATTGGATCGTTCTACATTTTTCTAATGAAACACCCCTGTTTATTTAAGTGTGGCAACAAAATGGCCCTTAACCCGTGACACGAAAAGAAGTAATTTTAGTCTTTTTTATTGTGTTTCCTTTGTCCCGCTGAGCAATGTGGCTTTACGAGTGATTGATGGCTGCCGTTGAGTATTTGTTGATAATTTTGAGTCTCGAACCAAAGTTTTTTATATACATCGTACGCCATAGTTTCGTTAGGGCGAATTGTAACTTTTTTCATCATAATTTTCGTTTACATCTATACTACCTATAGTTCTATATTAATATACATCTTTACATAGTATAAAACAAAGTCGCTCCCGCTGTCTGTGCACTTAGATCTTTTAACCTACGCAACGGATTTTAATGCGATTTTCAACAATAGATAGAGAATTTCAAGAGGAAGATATATAATAATATGTATAGGTAGTTTGATATTGTTTTATGTGACACCACATTTTAGTATCAATATCGCACCCGTGTGAGGCTGGGGCGGGTCGCTAGTCTTATACTATACTTACGGACTAGAAAAAAAGAAGGACTCCACGCCACGCATACCAAAAGTGAAGCACCTAAAGTACACCGCGGCGACCGAGACGCACACATAGATCGGTACGGTCGGTAGTCGGCCTACTTTCGGCGCGGAATACTTTTTTTTCTAGTCCGTGACTATGATGTCAATGTGTGCGTGAGGCATGTTTGTACAAACGGTCTGGCTTACTTAGGGTGCTTCACTTTCGAAATGCGTGCCGCGGAGTCCTTCTTTTTTTTTAGTCCGTGACTATACTATTATATATTATTACTAGAACGCCCGGCAGACGTTGTCCTGCCCTTAAAATAAAAATGTCCTAAAACTCGACTGCAGCGCCATCTACCGGATCCACACACACAAAAAAAAAAAATATCAAAATCGGTCCAGCCGTTTAGGAGGAGTTCACTTTCATACACACGCACAGAAGATTTTTATATAATACTAGCTGACCCGACAGACGTTGTCCTGTCCCTATCTACCTATTTACCTACCCTACACCTACCCTACACCTACCCTACACCTACCCTACACCTACCCTACACCTACCCTACACCTACCCTACACCTACCCTACACCTACCCTACACCTACCCTACACCTACCCTACACCTACCCTACACCTACCCTACACCTACCCTACACCTACCCTACACCTACCCTACACCTACCCTACACCTACCCTACACCTACCCTACACCTACCCTACACCTACCCTACACCTACCCTACACCTACCCTACACCTACCCTACACCTACCCTACACCTACCCTACACCTACCCTACACCTACCCTACACCTACCCTACACCTACCCTACACCTACCCTACACCTACCCTACACCTACCCTACACCTACCCTACACCTACCCTACACCTACCCTACACCTACCCTACACCTACCCTACACCTACCCTACACCTACCCTACACCTACCCTACACCTACCCTACACCTACCCTACACCTACCCTACACCTACCCTACACCTACCCTACACCTACCCTACACCTACCCTACACCTACCCTACACCTACCCTACACCTACCCTACACCTACCCTACACCTACCCTACACCTACCCTACACCTACCCTACACCTACCCTACACCTACCCTACACCTACCCTACACCTACCCTACACCTACCCTACACCTACCCTACACCTACCCTACACCTACCCTACACCTACCCTACACCTACCCTACACCTACCCTACACCTACCCTACACCTACCCTACACCTACCCTACACCTACCCTACACCTACCCTACACCTACCCTACACCTACCCTACACCTACCCTACACCTACCCTACACCTACCCTACACCTACCCTACACCTACCCTACACCTACCCTACACCTACCCTACACCTACCCTACACCTATTCTACACCTACCCTACACCTACCCTACACCTACCCTACACCTACCCTACACCTACCCTACACCTACCCTACACCTACCCTACACCTACCCTACACCTACCCTACACCTACCCTACACCTACCCTACACCTACCCTACACCTACCCTACACCTACCCTACACCTACCCTACACCTACCCTACACCTACCCTACACCTACCCTACACCTACCCTACACCTACCCTACACCTACCCTACACCTACCCTACACCTACCCTACACCTACCCTACACCTAACCTACACCTACCCTACACCTACCCTACACCTACCCTACACCTACCCTACACCTACCCTACACCTACCCTACACCTACCCTACACCTACCCTACACCTACCCTACACCTACCCTACACCTACCCTACACCTACCCTACACCTACCCTACACCTACCCTACACCTACCCTACACCTACCCTACACCCACCCTACACCTACCCTACACCTACCCTACACCCACCCTACACCTACCCTACACCTACCCTACACCCACCCTACACCTACCCTACACCTACCCTACACCCACCCTACACCTACCCTACACCTACCCTACACCCACCCTACACCTACCCTACACCTACCCTACACCCACCCTACACCTACCCTACACCTACCCTACACCCACCCTACACCTACCCTACACCTACCCTACACCTACCCTACACCTACCCTACACCTACCCTACACCTACCCTACACCTACCCTACACCTACCCTACACCTACCCTACACCTACCCTACACCTACCCTACACCTACCCTACACCTACCCTACACCTACCCTACACCTACCCTACACCTACCCTACACCTACCCTACACCTACCCTACACCTACCCTACACCTACCCTACACCTACCCTACACCTACCCTACACCTACCCTACACCTACCCTACACCTACCCTACACCTACCCTACACCTACCCTACACCTACCCTACACCTACCCTACACCTACCCTACACCTACCCTACACCTACCCTACACCTACCCTACACCTACCCTACACCTACCCTACACCTACCCTACACCTACCCTACACCTACCCTACACCTACCCTACACCTACCCTACACCTACCCTACACCTACCCTACACCTACCCTACACCTACCCTACACCTACCCTACACCTACCCTACACCTACCCTACACCTACCCTACACCTACCCTACACCTACCCTACACCTACCCTACACCTACCCTACACCTACCCTACACCTACCCTACACCTACCCTACACCTACCCTACACCTACCCTACACCTACCCTACACCTACCCTACACCTACCCTACACCTACCCTACACCTACCCTACACCTACCCTACACCTACCCTACACCTACCCTACACCTACCCTACACCTACCCTACACCTACCCTACACCTACCCTACACCTACCCTACACCTACCCTACACCTACCCTACACCTACCCTACACCTACCCTACACCTACCCTACACCTACCCTACACCTACCCTACACCTACCCTACACCTACCCTACACCTACCCTACACCTACCCTACACCTACCCTACACCTACCCTACACCTACCCTACACCTACCCTACACCTACCCTACACCTACCCTACACCTACCCTACACCTACCCTACACCTACCCTACACCTACCCTACACCTACCCTACACCTACCCTACACCTACCCTACACCTACCCTACACCTACCCTACACCTACCCTACACCTACCCTACACCTACCCTACACCTACCCTACACCTACCCTACACCTACCCTACACCTACCCTACACCTACCCTACACCTACCCTACACCTACCCTACACCTACCCTACACCTACCCTACACCTACCCTACACCTACCCTACACCTACCCTACACCTGCCCTACACCTACCCTACACCTAAAAATAAGGATGAAAAATAGATGTTGTCCGATTCTCAGACCTACCCAATATGCACACAAAATTTCATCAGCATCGGTCAAGCCGTTTCGGAGGAGTTTAACAACAAACACCACGACACGAGAATTTTATATATTAGATACTTAGTCTGGCCATAAATACTGTTACAATTAAAAATAAGAAAGATATTACATTTGAATTTGGAATCTGTCATTTTTATACGATTGTTCATCGAGTTTTCTAATTTTGGCGCCAATACATTGTACAATATTTTGCGATATTAAAATGGAGTGGGGTGAGAAAGAGAACCGAATCGCTGTGATTGCATTACACAAAGTTGGTATGGGGCCACATGCAATTTTTAAAACTCTCCATACGCTTGGTATTAGTCAAATGTTTGTGTACCGGGCTATTAATAGGTACAATGAGACCTCCTCTGTTTGTGACAGAAAAAGATCTGGCCGTCCACGTAGTGTTCGTATGAAAAAGGTGGTCAAAGCAGTAAGGGAAAGAATTCGAAGAAATCCTGTCCGAAAGCAAAAGATTTTATCTCGAGAGATGAAGATAGCACCCAGAACCATGACGCGTATTTTAAAAGATGACTTAGGACTTGCAGCCTGTAAGAGACGCAATGGTAATTTTTTAACTGATAATTTAAAAAAGAATATGGTGGTAAAATCGAAACAACTACTGAAGCGGTACGCAAAGGGAGGTCACAGAAAAATTTTGTTTACGGATGAGAAAATCTTTACAATTGAGCAACATTTTAACAAACAAAATGACCGTATTTATGCTCAAAGCTCTAAGGAAGCTTGATAAATAGTCGACAGAGTGCAACGTGGGCATTATCCGACTTCAGAGAGAGGGTTGGTTTGGTGGGGTGTTAGCTATGAAGGAGTGACTGAGCCATATTTTTATGGAAAAGGTATCAAAACATCGGCACAAATTGTATCAAGATACCATTCTTGAGAAGGTAGTTAAGCCCCTTAACAACACCATGTTCAATAACCAAGTATGGTCCTTTCAACAAGACTCGGCGCCGGGTCATAAAGCTCGGTCCACGCAGTCTTGGTTGGAAGTGAACGTTTCGGACTTCATCAGAGCTGAAGACTGGCCGTCGTCTAGTCCCGATCTTAATCCGCTGGATTATGATTTATGGTCAGTTTTAGAGAGTACGGCTTGCTCTAAACGCCATGATAATTTGGAGTCCCTAAAACAATCCATACGATTGGCAGTGAAGAATTTTCCCATGGAAAGAGTGCGTGCTTCTATTGATAACTGGCCTCAACGTTTAAAGGACTGTATTGCAGCCAATGGAGACCAATTCGAATAAGCTTTTCATATTTTAAATTGTTTTATTAAACTAACACACTGTAAAAGTAATAAATATTATTTGCAATGAAAAGAAAATTTTTTTCTTCGTGACAATATTTATGGCAAGACTAGGTACAGAGGTAAAATTTGTTTGTAAGTTTGTATGTAGAAGGTGTATGACCACTGCAGTTCAAAGGCCTATTCTCATAAAGAGAAGGCAAGAACACCGATCACCACGCTTGCTCAAGGCGGCTCCAGGTTTCCTCTCGATGTTTTCCTTCACCGATGTTAATGATGTCCAAGATAAACTTAGAAAGTACATATGAAATTCAAAAAGTCACGTTGATACTTAGAACTCTTTCACACGAGTGGCATATTGTCAATGGTCTTCAAAGATCAGCCGCAGCCGTTGTCGTCGTCGTTTGAAGTTGCCATGTCGACGGCTGCAGTTACCTCTGCCGTTACCAATATGCCGCTCGTGTTTAAGAGTTCTAAGTACCTGCTTACGCGATAATGTGTCTCGGTTCAACACAGCTCTCTCAAATTTTAATTAACAGTTAATTACAATTGACCATTCCGCTAATTACGCGACATGTTTGCTTGATTGGCGGATTTTATTTTATACTAGCTGATGCCTGCTATTTCATCCGAGTGATTGTCGGTTATCAGTGAGATTTTATTATTTTTTGCTTGGAACCTTAGTTCTTAGTTATTCCTTGTAACATCAGCTATCTGCCAGTGAAATTCCCGTCAAAATCGGTCCAGCCGTTTCATAGATTTACTGAGATAAACCGACAGACAATTGCTTTTTTTTATATAGATAAATGCCGCACCTATATACTTTCATGTGGATTTAGTAAAAATCTGTTTTTTTGATATTACAAACAGATACTTAATTTTTTTTTATTTGTATGTGTGTATAGATGATGATTTTATACTGAATGATAAAGCCTGAGTCAGGGAGTATGAAAGTCGTTGGTTCGCTACGTGATCAAAACTTTGAACACATTACCATAAGGTTACGCTTGTTCCTATTTCCCCAGAGGGTAGGATGTAAATGCACTCATAGGTCACACACACACATAGGTATTACACATTCCTGTAACTAGAGGCAAGAGGTCTATCGGATATCGTTCCTGGGTCTATGAGACAGTCGAAAGTCAATGCACCCATATCAAGTTAAATTGTTCAATAGAGTATTTTACCAAAAAAATCTAATTAGTCCGTCTGACAGATTTTCAAAAAATATTGGACAAGTGTTTTTTCTTTTTCACGTAAACAAAAAATTAAGACGATACAGTGCGTCGAAAACTCATGTGACATCACTATGTCAGTACACCTTTACTGGCGAAGTGACGTCACGAACCCCCACTCATGATCTTTGATGCGTTTTATCTTAGTAAGTTTTTATTGATTTGATAAAACAAAAAATACGTATCCAATATTTTTCGACGATCTTACTGACGGACTAATTAGATTTTTTTGGTAAAAACCCTATTATATGGAACTAGCTTTCCCCGCGACTTCGTCCGCGTGAATGTCGGTTATCGCGGATGCAGACGAAGTCGCAGATTAAAAAGTAGCCTATATCTTACCTCAGGGTTCAAGCTATCTATCGACGACACGATTGACGCAGTGGTTGAGTGATTGACTTCTGCGCAGCGTGTTGCGGTTTCGAATCCCGCACAGGGTAAACATTTGTGTGATGAGCTTTTGTGTTTGTCTTGTGTCTGGTTGTTGTTTATCTATATCCGTTTGTATTTAAAATGTATTTGTGTATGTATATCAGCTGCCTGGCACCCATAGCACAGAATAAGTATTAGTACTATCGTACAGTAGCGACACGCTCCGCCCCCACCGAAACACTGTTCCTCACGTCTAGACGCGTCGCATTGGCTCTGGCAACGTCTTCAAGTTCAAGGGCTGACTCGTGGCGCGTAGAAACGTGCATTCACTCACTTGTGAAAAAGAAAATCGAAATATTTTATATTATGTTTAAAAATTGAATATTTAATATATAATATTTTATATTTAGAAACAAATAATAATATATGAAATTATATAATTTTTATTACATTAAACTATGACATATACATACACTTACCTGTTTTAATCTAAATACCATGAAATATTAGGTCCTTACATATGAAATTGCCGATACTTAATACTGGCAACTTTGAAATCAAATATTTTGTGTTTGATTAGGAATTCCAAATTCAAAATTATTTCAAAATAAAGACTAAAGAATATTGTTTTAAAATTCGTGTTTCATTTGTTTTCACGTCATTTGTTTGGGCTTAAAAATTGATATAGCAACAACAATGGAGAAATTAAAAATTTGCGATATTTACGAATATGAGTTCCACCGTGGCACCAGTGCAGCAGAAACGGCTCGAAGGATTAACGAAGTGTACGGGCCAAGCACCGCTAACGAACGAACGGTGCGTTTTTGGTTTCAACGTTTCCGTTCTGGAAATTTTGATTTACAAAACGAGCCTCGTGGACGACCGAATACTGAAGTGAATAATGAAGAATTAAAGGCGATAGTTGAAGCGGATCCATCTCAAACCACTTCTGAATTAGCAGCAGCCTTTGGAGTAAGTGACAAAACAATCATTATCCATTTGCGTCAAATTGGAAAAGTAAAACAGCTCGAAAAGTGGGTACCGTACGAATTAACTGAAGTACACCAACAAACACGCGTCGGTTGCTGCGCTTCCTTGCTCAATCGTCACAATAATGAGGGAATTTTAAATCGTATTGTCACTTGTGATGAGAAGTGGATTGTGTACGATAATCGCAAGCGATCATCACAATGGTTTAACCCTGGAGAACTGGCAAAACCTTGACCCAAGCGAAAACTGACCAAAAAGAAGATTCTAGTTAGTGTTTGGTGGTCCTGTGCTGGTGTCATCCACTACAGCTTCTTGAGTTCAGGCCAGACGATTACTGCAGACATGTATTATCAACAGTTGCAAACAATGATGGAAAAGCTCACCATTAAACAACCGAGACTGGTCAATTGCTCTAGCCCATTGCTCCTTCAGGATAACGCTCGACCACATACTGCACATCAGACGGTCGCCAAGTTAGAGGAGCTGCGACTGGAAACTCTGCGTCACCCACCATACTCTCCAGATCTTGCCCCAAACGATTACCATTTATTCCGAAATTTGGACTACTTTTTACAAGGAAAAAAATTCAATTTTGATGAGGCAGTTAAAACAGCCTTCAAGCAGTTCATCGATTCTCGCTCCCAGGATTTTTTTACCAAAGGGATCAATGAGCTCCCGATAAAATGGTGGAAGCGTATCGATAACAATGGTGCATACTTCGATTGACTAAATATATAATTTCTTTAAAAAAAAGTTATTTTTAATTTTTTGATACCGAGCGGCAATTTCATATGTAATGACCTAATACAAGTTGGAAGAAATAAATAAAAAATCTAAAAGTATTGTAGAATACTGTAAATCATTCCCTCATCAACCGTCATTCCCTCCTAAATGCAATGAGGAAATGACTGAGGTGGATGACGAATTTTAACTAAAGCTACAAGCTACAAACTTCTTGATGTACCTACTTACCTATTTGGAAGTTCGAATTTCAAACCTTGAAAGAGTCTAGTACCTACATGAGAGAGAAACACTTTGTTGAGGCCGGTATCGCACACTCGCTCGCTCTCGCGCGCTTGCGGTGGCAGTTACAGCCCTAGAGATATTAACGCACACACACGCACGTATCTGTACAGTCAGCAGACTGTACAGATACGTGCGTGTGTGAAACGATATAATTGCCTACACTACTACAGACATAGCAATGTCTGTAGTAGTGTAGGCAATTATATCGTTTCGTTTGTATGAAGTGTCGCGGGTGTGCCCATAGTATAGGGTCTCCTTAATTTGGGGTCAGATGGCCGTGTGTGAAATGTCCCCACATATTATTATTATTATCATAATACCAAATTTCATACAAATCGGTTCACCCGTTTCATCGTGAAAGCGTAACAGACAGAGTTACTTTCGCTTATACAATATTAGTATGGAAGTATGGATAGTTTGGATCCTTCTATGGATCCACATCGTAGTCCAGAACGAGGACAGTCAGGGGAGTTATGACGAATTAAAATAACGGCAACGAATCGCTCCTTAGGTTTTATAGCCTTCCCAGCAAGCCGAAGCCGCGGTGGTCAGCGTAAAACAAATCTGCGACGATAAGCTCGCGTGGGACTACCGGAGTCCCGCAGCGCCGGAGCTGTGACAGAAACTATGCTTGCTGCATGTTGCATGCTGTATGCTTGTTTGCATGGTGCATCCTTGTTTGCATGCTGCATGTTGCAAGCTTGCTTGTATGCTGCATGCTGCATTCGTGGTGTATGCTTGTTTACATATATGTTTGGCCTTTTATTTCTTTTCATTCAAACATGTTCTACACATGTTTGAATGAAAGGAAATATTGATTGCCAGTTTCATAATTTTGTATTTATTAAATCACTAGCTTATGCCCGCGTAGTCAAGTATTGAACAAAGCATAGCCTATAGAACTTTACAATTTTAAAATTCGGACTAGTATTTCCGGATACTACCTTTTGCATACAAACTTTTCCTCTTTATAATATACTAGCACTTTGCCCGCGACTTCGTCCGCGTGAATGTTCTGGTCTCCTGGTACATAATATGGCCACCTAAGTACCAGGAGACCAGATTTCCCGCGATTTCGTCCACGTGAATTTTCTCAAAGATCCCTTATTTTTCGATAATGCAATATAGCACTAGCACTTAGGTATAACGTAGAGTCCTATTGGTGAAAGAATTGTTGAAATCGGACGAGTAGTTTTGGAGATTACCCCCTACATACAAACTTACAAACAAATACCTCTTTAAAACACACACGGGTGCAGTATTGATACAAATGTGGTGACGCACACAAAACGTCGAATGTCGACGGCTGCCGTCAACGCGTCACCGGCTGCCGCTGACTCGGCAGCGGCTGCAGTTACCTCTGCCGTTGGCAACATGCCGATCGTGTGTAAGAGCCCTACTAGTGTCAGCTACGTTATTCTGTAAGAACTCACTCCAGTTCTCACTTCTGATTCCGCGGTGGAAACTGTTTTAAGTATTCTGTAACTCGATAAAAACTACGCTAGCGCCACTAAGTGACAACATAGGTGAAGCGAACTATTATTACGTTACTGTTCTAGCAAATACCAAATACTTTTGACTTAAAATAAGTGAAATCGGAATAGAGATAGGATTCGAATTCGCGGGTGAATTCTTAAAGAATTGCACTACTGGTTGCGAACCTCGTGCATTGGGCCATCACGACATCGTGAGTCTGCGGGATCGGGTTCAAAACTAATAAACCAATGTAGTCTGTACTAAATCCGTTTATTAATTTACCAGTGGAAACGTTACAAACAAACTCACTTTGGCATTTAATTATTATAACTAGCACTTTCTCCGCGACTTCGCCCGCGTGAATTTTCTCAAGGATCCCTATTTTTTTTTGATAATGTAGCATATAGCATTCAGGGATAACGTAGCTTCCTATTGGTGAAAGAATTTTTAAAATCGGATGAGTAGTTTCGGAGATTACCCCCTACATACAAACAAAGGAGTTGTTTCAAAATGTATGGAGCCTAGGCCCAGTCCTTGTACACCATACTCATACTTAAAAATAGGAAAACACATTTTAAATAGTTCTGAACTGTCCAATTACTTTAAAATGGCTTTGTGAGCAGTTAAAACACATGAAATTGCACTTGGAATTGAAACACACAACAATAAAACAGTCATGGCGGTTAGCTGTCATTTTGATTGATTAATGACATTTGACATTTATAATTCTGATTTTCTGCGTCGATTTGTGGATAGCCAGGTAAACAGATGGGAAAGACACGGTGTTAAAAAAAAAACGAAAGGGAGATTGTTAAAAATAACTGCAGAAACTAGAAAACGCAACGAAAACACAGAACATAAAGACGGAAGTGACACTGTTGTGACACTGACATCTGACAGTTCTCTTTCTATGATCAATGGTCGATCTATGGTTTATAGAGAATCTAAATCTGAGTGACGCCATGTTGAAAATCGATAAAAATAATAGTTAAATATCAATTTACTACCACAACAGTATTCACTTAAATGTATTTTTCCCGGATTCTACGGAATTTTCTCTTTTTTTGGAGTGGTGTACATAGACTAGGCCCATTATGAAACATGTCCTTTATCTCATCATATTGTTACTAGAACTTTCCCCGCGACTTTGTCCGCGTAATATTACAATTTGTTTGATAATGCTATATAATCTATAGCACTTAGGGAAAACGTAGTTTCCTATTGGTGAAAGAATTTCTGAAGAATTTCCCCCTACATATATAAATTTACAAACTAACGAGCAAATTTTACCTGTTTATAATATTAGTATAGATATTATGGACCCGAGATGGACCCTTAGAAGTTCTACTAAAGAAAGCGATAATAGACGTAAATAACATAGACGTTACATCATAAAGAAATTGTGAGACGATCCGAAGCTTTTTCAACTACTTAATAGGTAGGTACGTGAATGGTGAATTGTTACAGCAAATCGTCGAGGTTCCGTCTGGTCCCGCTCTGTGCCGCGTCCGCTTGGGGACGTGACTTTACTCTCGTCGATTCTGCTCCCTTAGGGCGCGTTCAGATGAGCACGCTTTTTGCGCGCTCGGCTCAGGCGCTGCGCGATCGCGAGGGTAATTTGGTGTAATTGTTTTTATTGAGCATTAGTAATATTAAATTATGACTACACAAGTTGCCGCTCTTCTCACAAGTTAGAAAACCAATATTTTAGATGGTGTTTTATTTTGGTTACATTTATATGCTTTTTAGTATCTGAACTTTTTTATTGAATTTCGTTTTTAGGAGTTATTTGATAGTTTCAATATATTCTTATAAACTAGTATTACCAGTATTATTGGTCCAGCCAGTATATAGTATTTTTGGTCGTATCGTCGTCCTCAGCCTGTATAAAAAAGATTCTTGTAGGTTTCCTTCATTTAAAGAAATTACTTAAATCGCACCCTAGTCTTGGACGAAGCGCTCGAATAATTCGAATTCTAAATTAATTAAGGAATTCACCCCGTAGCTCGACCTATCACTAAACAAATAAAGTAGGCAAGTACACAATGTACATTTTAATTCAAATGTCAACAAAGTTCATCTTGGTTAAATACAACCAAGTCAAGTCAAGTCAAGTCAACCATCAGACAGTTTTACGAAACGGGGAAATTATAGTATTAATAAACTAAAACTAAAAAATACGACAAATACGTCCACCAATAAGCTATAAACATGACGTGAAGTTGGTAACCATTTATGTATTATAATTTACACATTTTAAACTATCAAAAAATCATTATATTATTATATTATATTATTATATTTAGCCTGTACTGTCCCACTGCAGGGCAAAGGCCTCCCTCCATTCCTTCCATTGGTCTCGACTTTTAGCTATTTCTTGCATGTCAAATTAAACAAAGGATATTGTTTTTTAGCCGCTGTCATGTCATTATATTAATAAATATTATTTCACAGGCCAGTAGATCCTGGGTGGATCATATAAATGACGTAGGTACGTACGTACGTTTTCTGTGACGTCATATAGCCTATGGTGAACTGAACATCATTGACGCTTCCAACGATACTTCATGAATTAATATACGAGGAATAGTTTAGGAGATAAAGACACTCAGATGAACATACATAGGTTGCTAAAATCACAACCCTCCTTTCGCCAGAATCGGATAAAAAGCGTATTTACGTATACCGAATATACAAAGGAAAGGTCGCCAACACATTTATCGTAAATTTTTTTCCTTAACCATTGAATGCCAGCTATTGTACTAAACTGACACTGCTGAATATCTTCTGAAAGGGCTTTCAAATTCAGAATACGTTTTTCGTCAGTCTAGCTATCAGATCACTTGTGAATCGAAACAAACAAAAATAATACGTGTAGTTTTACTACTACCAAAATATGTATTTAAATGGTAACATTGATTGGGCAAATATTTCACGACTTTATTTAACTTCACCGGTGGGTTACATAACAACGTTGAAAGCTTTCTCGTTAATTAATATAAGTCAAATACTATTTTGTACATAGTTACGTCACCAGTAAGAGAATAGGCGATAAGTAGGTAGTTTTGAGCTGAAGTGATGTAATTTATGACGTCAAGTATTACGTAGTGTGTGTGATTCTGCTGACGACTGATATGGGGTCGTGTGAGCCTACGATCCGCTTCCCCTGACTTTTACTTGATAAGAAGATTACGAAGCGAAGCCTCAATTTCGTCACACTTCTATTCCGTTTTATTCATTATTCACTCAGGCTTTTTATAGGTCCCTTAGCTTCGAATATGTTGAATTATTTTGATGTGCTGGTTACTTGAATGGCATTTCCTTCCTATAAACATTACGTACTTATTCTGAAACGGCTGCAACCGCGGCGGGTGACGAAGCGAATCCTGTATGAGTACAAGAAACATAACCGTAAGTTGGCCTGAAACATAGTTAACGTATTTCCCTGAGGGCGTGAGATCGTTGGCAGCGGAGCTCCGCATCAGAGTTCCATGTAACTAAGCGGAGGCATATTAGTGACGAACCATCTGGGTAATGGTAGTCATTGATATACAAAGAACCTAGATGCACAGTTCCTTACAAATATTGCATAAAAAGTGTGGATGGTTCAAATTATATAACATGACTAATTCAAAACAATTTCGACCTTATGCCCTCTAGATAAAGTACTTTTGAAAACGCTTTAATCTAAATAAAATGAGAGTACTTTCTCGGATGGTTGGCTCATTTTTGGCGAGGTTTTGGAATCTTTGAGTGTGTATCTTGCTTTTTTGTATCCGAATGTGGGCATTGCATTGATTCATTATTAGGGCAACTGTGTTTGACATTTTCATATGTGAAACTGTCTGTCTGTGGAGCTAGGGATCCAATGTGACGTTATTTATTACAATATGAAAGAAATGGTCATGGTATAATACACTTTCGTCATGTAACGTAGCCAGCACAATTGATGGAAACTTTGGCTTCGTCAACGTAGTAGTGAGAGCGTGTGGAAGTACGAGTATTGTAGCTAGAAATGTTCATTTAATGTAGGACATTCCATTAGGCCGGCGTCCCTCCCCTGACGTCATTTGACGCGTCGACGTTACGTTGGAATTGTCCAAAGTTGTATGGCACTCAGTGGGTTGACGTGCAAAACTTCAGGCTTTACGAGCCACTCGGAAAATTGCTAAGTTTGTCGCTGGCATTAATTATTTTTTACGGTGTGACCACATATCTTGTATGTTGTATCTTGGCTTTTAGATAAAATGAATGGGAACTGCAAACTCTTAGCCACAGTGGCGAATGTAAAATATTGTAACAGTATTTACAGTGACAGTGCTAAGTGCACACTAATGAACCTCAGGTAACAACAAAGTCATTTTGCATAAAAGCATTATGGAAGGCACAAAAAATTACGACGTTTTATATTTTATTAAAATTCATAAAAAAATACATCAAACTTTAAAACCTTTGTGCGCGGGTAATTTTCTCCTTAGAAAAGATGCTTGAAGAAATTTTAGCCATGACTTCGGTGCCTCTTTCAGACGCACGTAAAGCAAAAATATTATCTTATAAAGAAAATATATTACCTATTTCGTTAAAATTCGCGTATTTTATGAACGAAAAAGCTAAATATACTGGTTATTACAACGCCGCGCTCCTTAAATACCAATATCTTTTACATAACTCTTCTAAGATAAATGTTTAAAAATACCGTACCGTATAAACGTAGCTACTATTTCAGTTATTTCCACAATAAGTGTGTATGATCTAAACTTTCTTGTTTAGTTTGCGTGGTAAACTTTCTGCTATTGTTCAACGTAAAGTCACTAGCACACCACTACAATGTCAGGTAAACTCAAAAAATATGTTACCTTTTCCAAACTTTTCTCAGCGGAGTATATAAACAAATATAAAAGTTCGAAAAGGCGGAACGTGAATAAAGCGTGCAGAATTTTCGAACACTTGACGCCGGAATGACGCTCTTCACCCAGAAAGTTGACCGGTTAAGTAAAATAGGTGCATTGGAACCTTTCCACCCCTCCGAATGATATCAACGTGGTTATAAATTCTACAAAAATGCCAAAGTCAGGAAAATTTTAAAGGAATGTCGAGTAAACATACGCCTTGTGTGTATGTACACTTTGTCATAATATATACAATCACTCTTCCTTCTGATTACAGTGCAGAACCGTTAAAGTGCCATTATTCCATGGGTGTAGTAAGGGGGGCTTTTCCCGTGGCCAAGGGCGGAAAATTCACTAGCATTCGAGAGTGAACACGTTACGTATTAATAAATTTTAAGACACCTTAGCGACTCAGTCACTGAAGCAACCATGGTGCTGGTGAATAATTCAACGTTTAACAGCATTTCAAATGATAATGTCGCAAATTATTGCTTTTGGTTTTAATCACGTTTTTCTCTTGTTTCTATCTTTAGGTCCGGTTAAGAATTTTAGGGTTACAGGGAAAACAGAGGTAACTCAGTGATTCCGATTGAATGATCCTTTATTCAGATCCCTAAATGCCAGAACCAGTAAATCGTGTGTGAACGACAACATACCTTTGGAACATTTTAGATATCACATTACTGACGATCATGTTATAATTATTTGAAGCCTCCATTAATTGTGTTCGGTTATCTAACCGAGGTAGACACGGGAACCTTTTTGCTCTAACACGAATTTCCAATAATGTAGTTATAGCGCTACTGCGTTGGCTTAAAACTTTTTGGTCGTGTCGAGGCTGTTATACATGACCTTATTAATAACAGTTTGAGCAAGTCATTATTTCAGTGCATAAAGTGTGTCAACTGATTATTAGTAATTTCAAAACTGCTGTTATTATCGTCATCGAATTATCTCATCTGAAAGAATACCACTGCTGGACATAGGCTAGCCCCATGGGGTTATAGAATGCTGGTCCCTGACGGCCAATAACCAACGTATTTCCACGACCTTCACCATGTCGTCAGCCTACCTTGTACCCCCCACAAAGAGGAATAACGACCCACACTCCGACTTGCGATACGAGGCCGCCATTCAAGTTTTGTATTAACGCGTCGTGGGGTTCACCACAGTACATCTCCAAAGGCACAATGCAGTCGATTCGATGGATAACATTCTTTGACTAAACTACTCATACTATACCTATCGACGAAAACCGGAAAACATTTAAAAACTTACTTCATTTTAGTAGGAATAGTTTTTTTAGTTTTGTAGTGCTGGCTGGCGTTTTAAGGCGAAGACCTAAATATGTAACTATACCTCAAAAGATAAATAAGAATGATAGACCATTCCTTTACTCGTGCACGTAGGTAACACCACAAATGTGGAGAAAGTCGTCCATTTGAAAGGTTTACGACCCTACGCGGGGACATGAGTCCAATACTCAAGTAGCCCCTTCGAATTTCAATTTGAAATACCGGTGCTCAAGTGTACCTCGATTTAAACTGGATTTTTTGAGATCCTTCTCTAGTTTATGAGGTTCATGTCTGAATATAAGATGCTGCTGTATGAATTCATTATACCCTGTGACAGAGTACAGATTATTGTAATATGAAATATCCCTGAAACGACCAATGATATATTATACACTTAGATGCGTTACCCGTGCTCAATATTGGCAATATCAACGCAAGGCAATTGCCACCCAGTCACGTACCACCCAGTGTCGCTCGTAATTTTGTGTCAATTTCTAGGAAAAATGCCTTCATCTGTGTATAAATAAATGATGCACAAATTACACAAAGACAGACTGACCTTTTCTTCGCACTGTATAATTATATATATATTGCTTACTGATATGTAGCTATAAAAGTTTACGCTGTTTTAAAGTACACTAATGTTCGTCTATGACGCGTCTATTTATAATACGTCATTGGAAACGACATTCTGTTAAAACGTTATACTCCGGAATACGTTCCCGAAGTGGCTGCTTTTATTAATATTACCTTCATTTACAGCAAAGCTCTATATCAGCCTAAAAGTATGACCAAAAAAAGTCCACGTAATGACCATTCAATTCTCTTTAAGTTGAAATCAGAATACGCGCACGCTTCCCATTTTATTTTCACGTTGGTACCGGGAAAACAATAAAACGTTCGGAATTAACATATAAACGGCAACTTTGAGAGGGGTGTCGACAATTTTATCTCACAACTGTACCTACGGCCAAATGTCCTCCACCCTTACGGGATGAAATGTATTCCGAGATTTAATGTTAGCTGGTTCATTAGAATGAGGATGTGTTAGGTTAATTAATCTTTTTTTTTTTTTTTTTTTATTGTTATAGGCTTGCGTTTGACCGCAACTCAACAATCAGTTCTAGAACTTCTAGAACGGGATCAGTGGAAAGCCACGAAATAGGAAAAACTGTAATATAAAATTTTCTACAGCGAATTGTGTTTCAAAAAGTTTATTTCACACATTTAATTACGTGCCGACGTTTTGCTGGAACCAATTCCAATAGTTTAGTATCGGCTTAAAAAATAGCACTATGTGAGCAATTGGTTCACATTTTAAAACTCAAATAACAACATTCTTTTTGTAAATAACAATGCCAGTCATACTGTTTTTATTTGTTATATTTACCAAAACTGAACGAGAAAGCGAATGGAATAAATCGCAAAATAGACAAGAATGAATTTTAGAGCAAACCTCAAAAAGGGTGTCGGTACACACGGCTGGTTATCTCCGTATGACACGCAGTGAACGAATTGGCATTCATTTTTACAAATACCCATACAGAACAGAATACACTACTGTGCCAAATAGGATGGTATATGTGTCACTCAGCTGTTTTCACAATTTCGTCTCCATGTTTCCTGATAGCGTAGAAGTAAAAGCCTATTTATCTGTGCCCTATTTTCACACCAGTTTTAGTTTGGAGGAAATAGCGTGTTATTTTTCTTTATCTATATATCAAGCTTTTTCCTAAGATATTTATTTATGTACTTTTTAAGATTCATTATATGCAAATAAAAGCGGTTTTTTTACACAATAACAACCTGCAAGAATACTGAAAACTAGAGTAAAAAAACCTATGATTAAAAAAAAAATCGCTTATATAAACAACATTATTTTGTTTTATACAACTTGAAATATTTATTTAAGGTCAAAAGTTTTTTTACAAAAAAGACAACCGCCTTCTAAAACTACAAAGTGACATAACTTTGACATAGCACAGAACACACAGACTTTAGTTTCAGAAGTCGGTGGTTTTGTTTTGTTTGTTGTTTTGTATTGCCATCGACTTCCGAAACTAAAGTCATGTGTCATCCAAATTAAGAAACGGGAAACTAAAAACGTCATCTATACTAATATTATAAAGCTGAAGAGTTTGTTTGTTTGTTTGGTTGAACGCGCTAATCTCAGGATCTACTGGTTCGAATTGAAAAATTATTTTTGTGTCGGATAGTCCATTTATCGAGGAAGGCTATAGGCCCATGCGAAGCCGGGTCGGGTCGCTAGTTTTATGTATAACTTTTTCGTTTTTGTTGTTTTTTCATAAAGCACTGAATTGATTTCGATAAAATTTACAAGGGACCACCTGAGGCATTTTCAAAATCGATTTACATTTGCCGGAGAAATCGCGTAATAAACATAGGTACAAATACAAATGAAAAAAAAAAACATACGGTCGAATTGAAAACCTCCTTCTTTTTTTAAAGCCGTTTGAAAACTAACAATAAACTAAAATGTATCTAAGAAAAATGATGGGATCCTTTTAATTATGATAAGAGTTTGCGTTTGTTTCAAAGGTAAATAACAAATAAGAGGTATAAGTGGTTCTAAAGGTACTGCGCCATTATGACGTTGGAGTAGTCGCCCACGGTCCTGCCACGCATCGATTGCTACTGGCCAGGTAATCCTTACCTCGTGAACCTTAACTCGCTGACATTAGGGTGTCTATTGAAAGTCAGGATTTAATTGGTCCTTTGGTGGTATTAACAGCTGCAGTTACTGCGCATTAAAATTAATCCTGTTAATCCTGTAATTAAAAAGTCCTTAAAATTTTGCTAATGAATTCAATTTCGCCCTGTATATACCTCTATGGCACACCTAGTAGCCGTTGAAACTGACTTTATCAACGTACTTATGTAGTTGTAGAGCATCTAGTTCTAGATAACCATTAAAGCAATGTTTTGTTTTTTGACTTCAATATTTTGTTTGTCTATTCTGTTACAATCTCCCTCGGTGAAACCTAGGTGAAGTGAGCTGTCATCCATCCGTCTGCTTCACCGAGGGAGATTGTAACAGAATAGCACTGCGGATACTTACTTTGAAAACTTAACATTTCTTCGTTGATCCGATTACTGAACACAAATTTTCTTGTTACTATTCTCTGTGGGAAAAATGGCGCGCCGTCAAGGAGGCTTTATGTCCAACAGTAGACCTTAAGATTACTTTGTGCACTCCTAAACGGCGCTTTGCTTCATGGATTCTCAGTATGCCCGAAGATATTGTTTTCAGCATTATTTTATATCAAAAGAACAGCAATATAGTTTAATGAATATGCGGTCGATTTTATTTATTTCAAAACAAATGCGATATGCGATAGTCAAATCACACAGAGAATAGAAATATGTACAACACACACACAACAAACCATCTACAACCAAATTAAAAATATAACACAATATGCATGCATACAATATTTCAATAGATATTTAGTTACGTAATTGTTTTCAATATTTAACGTTGTTTAAAATAAATATAAATTTATTTCCATTATATTTAACGAGGTAGGTAGGTATCACCTTGTTTCTATAAAAGTGTCTAAGTGCCGGTCTCACAAGCGCGAAAGAACATCCTAAGAATTTTGAACTTTAAATAACTAGCTAACTAGTTACCTAATACTTGCCTTATAAAAAGTAATAATTGGTACTTACCCCGTCGCAGTAAACCCCAGTATTCGCTATTTCTGAGCAGTTCGATTCAATAGCTGCTTTTATAATTAGTTAAAAGGCACAGTTATGGCTACAGAAACTATAGAATTTCAGAGTTTTATAAAAGTCAACTCCAGTGAAAATACCTTATTAAGTTAAAAGCAGCGGTATGGCAAGGTAAACTAACTTTACAGTTTTAATGTAAAATATATTTTATATATATTTTATATATCTTTATTCCGTTTGACAACATAAAACCATATTTTTTGGACTTACCTAAATGTTTGCACCTCCGTAGGTACTAATTATCATAAAGTGTTTAAGTTTGAATGTAATAGGCAATTTAATCTCCGAAATTACTAATTCGATTTCAATTTACTATTTGTAAACTACTCTATTGCGGAGTGTTTGCTTTCTTTTGTAGTACCCAGTGTACCACAAAACATTATCAAATACTTCCCAGCGGTCGAAGTCGCGAACAGAAGTACCTATGTTTTTAAATTAAACACTTTTAAATGTCCACTGTTACCACTCAACTTTTCAATTGAAAATTCAGAAATTTTTCAGTCTAGCCACTTTTTTTTCGTTGCCTTGTATTTTATAAAGTAATCCGAGGTTCTTCAGTATGAATTAACCAACTTAATGAGAATCCCTCCGAGTATGTAGGTATCCAGTGAACTACACCTATTTGGGTCTAAAAAATCTAAATGAAATGGCTGCTAAAAGTTAATAGCTGACTCAGGTGCCTACTGAAATCGTTTACCCTTCTATACAGATTTGTAAAGTCAGAATAATTATTAAAGCTCCGTTACGTAGGATACCTAACAAGCGACCAACCCAGTTTCGTTAAGCAACGTAAGTCAACCCTGGCATGAGGCCAGCCAAATGCGAGAATTCAGAAGTTAGAAGATGCTATGTGCATTTGTGTTGGGTTGATAGTACCTAGATAGATATTGTAATGACCTGATTCGTATGGTTAACAGACTGTTGATGGTATGAATATCGCTCGTTATTGGAACTGATAGACTTTTTGTAACCATGTTAGGTTATTGACCAAAGGGACATGTAAATAACTCCATAGTGAAACTACATTTATTATATCTGATTGAAATCTGGAGCAGCGCTGCAAAAACAAAACTGTCAGCACTTCAAATAAACTCATAAAAATGCTTTTTAACTATCCATATTCAACATCAACCAATAAAATATATAACGACACAAAACTAATGAACAACAACTATATATTTCAACAAAAATGTTCTAAACAAAAGCATTCACACTAATATTATACTTACCCAATTAAGACAAGTTAGTCAGCGAAGCACCCGACAAGCATGCTTACTGGTTTTATCAAAAACTAGAATTATGGCAAAAAGATGCTTACATTTGAAGGAGCACAACTGTTTATTAAAATACCATCAAATGTAAGAAATATACACTCATTCAATACCTTCAAAACTCAGCTCAGCCTGTATTTAATAGCAAATCGAACACTTCTGGAGAAATGAATGCGTTGGGTGGGTTGGGTTTCGGAAAATGTTAATTTATGTTAGTTGTAATTATTATGTAACTGGTGATGTCGAACTACTTGTAATTTTAAGTGAGATTAGTATTGTTCTTAAGTGACATGCTATATTTTAATTGAGAATAAAATTTAAACCTAAATGAGATTGGTTTTTTAAACTAGTAATACCCGTGTCGTAATATATAATATAATATAATATTATACGGGTGAAACCAATTCTGCTTGTCGTATAAAATTAAATCGCATTGCTAAAGGGTAGTCGCATTTCAAATTAGAAAAGAAATGTGATCGCACTCGTACAAAGCCCTCTGTAGCCTTTCTTATTATGTTTTCACAGAGAACAGAAATACTAAAAATACCTAACAAAACATAGTCTACCTACCTATATAATTTTTCTAATAGGTACGCGGAGACCGTGACTTCTAACTTGCAGAACTCAAAATCAGATTTTAAACCAAATAATAGGTTGATTTTTGCCCCGCAGCTGACAAGCATCCAAACTTGCGGCTTGAGTACAAAAGGCACCTCCCAGCCACCCTTCCAATAGGGTTCTTGTTAAAAGAAAACTTTCTGTAGCGTCAACAAATGCCTTGGTTTTTCGTAAATAAATCGATAACAACATCTAGGCACTCTCGCACTTTGTACTAATTGGCTTTTACTCCTTAATGAAAATTGTGAACCTAAATATTTAAATCGAAATTAAAAATTTATTATTTTTTAACCCCCGACGAAAAAGAGGGGTGTTATAAGTTTGACGTGTCTGTGTGTCTGTCTGTGGCACTGTAGCTCTTTAACGGGTGAACCGATTATATGCGGTTTTTTTTATTTGAAAGCAGGTTCTCTAGCGATGGTTCTTAGACATGTTTCATCAAAATCGGTTCAGCCGTTTTAAAGTTATCAGCTCTTTTGTTAGCTGCGGTAGGGATCTTAGACGCATACCGAATGTTTACTTTGCTTTCAAATATATTATTATAGGTGACCACACTGACCATCCATTGAAACACCCATGTTTGCTATAAAACTATGCAAGATTATAGAATTCTTGGTCTTATGCTGCAGCCAGATTATACAGCACACTAGTACCTAGTAGCAGATATATCGTATTTGGATTCGTTTTAATCAGTATTTTATTAACCCCCGACGCAAAAACGACGGGGTGTTATAAGTTTGACGTATCTGTGTGTGTGTGTGTCTGTGGCATCGTAGCTCCCGAACGGATAAACCGATTTTGATTTTGTTTTTTTTTATTTGAAAGGTGAATTAGTCAGAATTAGCTTAGCTATGTTTGATGAAAATTGGTTCAAGATGGGCGGTGCCATAAAATGGCGGATCACATATTTTTACAACTCCCTCAGTATGGGTATCAAATGAAAGGGCTTGACTAGTAGAATACTATACACTATGACAAATTTTAAATCCAAGATGGCCACAACCACAAAATGGTGGATTACATTCTATTTTCACAACTCCCTCACTATATGGGTATCAAATGAAAGGCCTTGACTAGTAGAATAATGTATACCTACTATATCGCAAGGGAATGAGGAATAAGTAACGAAATGAAAACTAAAAACATGTAAATTATTTTTGTAAACTCTTATACAAAACCAAACAAAATTACGTTTAAAAAATTTAAAATAAAAATTAAATTAAAAATTAAAAAAAACCCCCAACGCAAAACAAAAAAGCGATTATGTAAAAAGTCAAAATAATACCTTTTGTTGAGCCATCAAATGTTTGTTCGTTGAAATGGCGCTATAATGTCGCGGCGGGGTACCGCTAAGTTTAAAGCAATAACTAAATAGCTAAAATAGCGAACTGATGGTAACTAGATTTGCAAAAAGATTAACAACTAGATTAGCAACAAAAATTTGATAATATCGAAGCAAATTGGTCGGAAATGCTGGTAAATTAATAGACAGTGAATGAAATTAAGGGACTGACTTACTTAAGCGGTACCCCGCCGCGACATTATAGCGCCATTTCAACGAACAAACATTTGATGGCTCAACAAAAGGTATTATTTTTGACTTTTTACATAATCGCTTTTTTGTTTTGCGTTGGGGGTTTTTTTAAATTTTTAATTTAATTTTTTTAAAGATTGTTTATACCACTGCAGGTCTCTAATTACGAAGTAAAACCCTGCTTTGCAATGGTTTGGAGGGTACATTTTTTCCAAGCCATGCGACTGGTATCATGTTTACTCAATATCCCTTCAGTATTTATGTATTGTTTTTACACGGAAGCAAGAGCTATACTCCAATTTGCAAAATTAAATAATCTGATTGTTTTAATTCAAACGTCTCTCATTTAGCGATAATGAAGTTAAATATTAAGCAAAGAAAGTTAGTGACGTTTACTCAGTACTTCTTTAGCATTCATTTTAAAAAGAGGTCATTTTAAAAACAATTAGAGACCTGCCAACGTCTTTTCATATAATTGTAAAACTAAAAACTGCCCTCATTTTTATTTAGAGCATAAATTACACATACACAACAAAATACAAACAGAAATATGAAGTCTTTTTATGCGGTTCAAGCGAAAAAATAAGGATTATTTCATCCGACACATGGGTGACTTACAGACGAACTTACATCAAAAATACTAACGAAGGCGTCTTTCTGTCTGGTAAAAATAATATATTGCGCTCGCCAAACTGAAGTCTTGCTGACAATTTCATGAATGTATTCATGTAAATGTCCAACAGATTTCCCACGCCCACGCATTTACTTACCTACAAAAAGTTGAAGTCTTAAACGGGTTTCTATTGCAGTTAACTAATTAGGTACAGTACAGTATTTGAAACCTCAGCCTGTCATGGGGGTGATTAATTGCACCGGCTTGCAATAGCAACGATAAACAAATGGACCTAGTCCATCGTGTGGTTTGAATTCTAACTTGAAGCAACTTGAACAAGTTAAACAAACGCGAAAATAATAACAAAAACTTTATCTCGTTTATTTCCATCCCCTATTCAAGTAGGCCAGTATGAGTCTCCTACGTCAAAAGTTATTCCTTTTTACGATCATTTTAACGTGGATCGGCTGCCAAAGAAGCGAAGTCCTCACGTTGCGAAGGCGGATCGCCGACTGCAACCGATTGCAACCGACTGGCATGAATCGGATTTACAGCAGAAACAGCATGCTATTAGTTTGTGATAGAAAGCGATAAAATAGGTACAGTATCCGTAGCTGGTGTAAGTTTGACCAATACACGAAAAAACATTTTTGAAAAAAGAGAACCGCCTTCAAAAAAAACTAAAAAGTGATAAATTTTATTTTTTTCAAAAAGCGCTGAATAAATTTCTGTTTCTTGTATACTAAAACCTTCCCCAGAATGTAACAAACACTTTTCTGAAAACCGCATACAAAATTGGTTCAGCCAAACGGGAGATAATCGCAGACAAACATACATACCTAGTACCTAGTCTTGCCATAAATATTGTCACGAAGAAAAAAGTTTTTTTTTGTTTGCAAATAATATTTATTACTTTTACAGTGTGTTAGTTTAATACATAAATATAAAACAATTTAAAATATAAAAAGCTTATTCGAAGTGGTCCATTGGCTGCAATCCAGCACAGTACCGTTCAGGCCAGTTATGAATAGAAACACGCACCCTTTCCTTGGGAAAATTCTTATTGCCAATCGTATAGATTGTTTTAGGGACTCCAAATTATCATGGCGTTTAGAGCAAGCCGTACTCTCTAAAACTGACCATAAATCATAATCCAGCGGATTAAGATCGGGACTAGACGACGACGGCCAGTCTTCAGCTCTGATGAAATCCGAAAAGTTCACTTCCAACCAAGCCTGCGTGAAACGAGCTTTATGACCCGGCGCCGAGTCTTGTTGGAAGGACCATACTTGGTTACTGACCATGGTGTTGTTAAGGGGCTTAACTACCTTCTTAAGAATGGTATCTTGATACACTTGTGCCGATATTTTGATACCTTTTTCACAAAAATATGGCTTAGTCACTCCTTCATAGCTAACACCCCACTAAACCATCACTGAAGTCGGATAATGCCCACGTTGCACTCTGTCGACTAATTGGGAAGCTTCCTTATAGCTTTGAGCAAAATACGGTCATTTTGTTTGTTAAAATAATAATAATAATAATAATATGTGGGGACATTTTCACACACGGCCATCTGACCCTAAACTAGGGAGACCCTGTACTATGGGTGTCAGACAGCTGATATACATACACAAATACATTTTTTTTTTGTAAATACATACATATATAGATAAACAACACCCAGACACAAGGAAAACACAAGTGCTCATCACGCAAATGTTTACCCTGGGCGGGAATCGAACCCGCAACACGCTGCCCAGCAGTCGATCGCTCAGCCACTGCGCCAACCGTGTCGTCAATGTTGAAATGTTGCTCAATTGTAAAGATTTTCTCATCTAATAAGTATAAGAGTAGATATTTCTTTTGAGAATCATGCCAATCTTCATTGTTGTCTGTAGCTGAGTCAAATGTCCGTGTATTGAGAATAGAAAATCATTCATTTAAGATCAGCCGTGGAAGGCCAAGTTGCTACCACAGCGTCAGCATGTCTAAACTTGATGAGTATCTTTGAGACTGTAGCAACCAGCAGTCATTAGACAAAACTATACCGAACTAGTTGTGAATACCAGTCCCGTACATGACATCCTCTGGGAATGACAACTGGTAATTTGAACGCAATGCTATGTCAGACAATTTGCTAATGTAATCATCAAGAGAAGTCAGATCTAACTTTAGCTATGTGGAATTTTGCCTGTGACGAAAGTATTGTTTAGTTTTGTATACATAAAAATAACCCCTTCAATATAAACTATAGGTACTCCATTCACAACAAGATTAGACATATACACAAACCTTTTTTACAGTCCGTTCAACCGATTTTGACTATAATGCATTGGTGGCATGACAAATGGCAGCTGCAAAAAACAGTTGTCATTGTAACTACTTTTTTGCCTCTAATGTTATCCTTACGCCTACGAAATAGAAGTCAAAATCGGTTGAAGGGACAAAGTAAAAAAGGTTTGTGTAAATGTCTAATCTTATTGTAAACGGAGTATAGAAACGTAAAAAAAAGTGGTTTGATTAGAGAAAACAGACTACGAGCATATTTATGTCCATAAACAAAAATTAACAATTCTTTAAAAAGCTATTTACTCAAACTTACTTACGTTCCACGTGATATTAAAGTTAGTAGGTATGTAAAGTAAGGTACTGTTATAATTTAGAAAAAGCAGTTCACCTCTTGATTGTCACTTTTTGTTACCTGTGATATGATCTAAATCTGTTATTAACATTGTCCAGATTGCTTCTATGGAAATACTAATTTCCACTTGTGTTCTTTAATAATGATTACGTCTTACGTCTTTATCGGTTATATGATTGAAACTATTTCAATTCAGTACTCCATTTACAATAGCATTAGACAGAAGTTAAAAAAGGTTCTTTTTAATGTACACTTTGTATCAAAAGTAATAAATATACTTGTTAAAGTTACGATAGAAATCGAATTTATTATAATCTATTTTTACAGTAGCTATAGTGTGTATTTGTAACCATTTTAATAGTATGTCTTCTAATAACATGTGGCTTTCATTTAATTGTATAATTAATTCCAATTTAAAATTACAGTGTCAATGCTAAAAACCTAACAGAAGCAGGGATGAACAATACCCGGAACGTTATTCGTTTCACTGTAATTCAACAAAATTTAAAATGTTACCTAATCTTTAAAATACTTTTATTCTGTTTAAATTATTATACGTTCATATTTAGTACTATCTTAGATCAATTTATCAAAATTATGATAAAATAAGTTTAATTAAAATTGTTTTAACTTATCTTTGAAATAAAATGTTTTGTATTCCTGCTTCTATGAGCTTCTTTTTTCTAATGCTATTGTAAATGGGGTATAGTGATTCCTAAAGAGTGGAGTAAAGTATTTTAGACCTAATAAGATATGCAGGTCGGAGATGTTACGGACTGCGGATTACGGAAATATTAATAGACAAAGCAAGTTACGTGCGGCTCTCTACTCTGATTAAATTATTTTGACATATTGACTTGTCTACTAAATAATTTATTACAGCAAAAAATACGGTTACTCATTTCCAGAGCCATGCACTATCAATTGTTTTCCCAACTGTCAATAAGAACCAGTTAGTAATTGTTAAATAGAGGTGTGACACAGAAAGGTTTGCGTGCGCGGTAACATAAACAAGCACGGCCATTAATTCTACCATCTTTATCGTTATAATATCATGCCAACCGGCGATCAGGCCGCTCATTCAATTTAATACATTCATTCCATTGATAAATAACGCCAGAGCGTTTAATACATACCCTCGACGTAACGGCGCAATAACCAGTAATGATACCTAACAATAATTATTAACTGAACTACGTTTTTATACCTATTTAATGAATCATTAGCTTCAGTTTATTAATTTCAATAAATAAGTAACTTAAGTAGGTACCTACCTAACTACTACCTACCAACTCCATCAAAATGCTTTTCCTATGCACCCCGCAACGAGCACTCACGAACGATATTGAAGTTCCTAGTCGTGATCAAAAATATTTAATATCCGTAACACGGTATCTTGGTAAAAATTATAAAAAATCAAGCTGTGTGAAATATTTCGATAATATCCAGAGGCAGTCAGAGGCTCTAAGCGACGACGCTTATTTATTATACTTGTCACATAAATAAAGATCAGTTACAGTGGAGCGACGACCAAGTTTTTAATCATTAATTAATTGCGCGCCTCCTTTTGGACCTCGAGTCATTTGTGTTAATTACTTGCCAAACAGGTGGATGGGAATAACAAAAGTTTATTTCGAATGTCATTGCTCATCAAGAACCTGCTCATCTGCGTTCTAGACGCGTTCTTTACTTTCCTATGTAAATGACGTCACCAGACTGCATAATCACCTTTTCCCAAAAGATGCAATTCTGGTTATATTGTTAGCCGTGGATAAGTAAGAGCTCCGTGAATTTATGTCGTTAATTTTGTCGCAAACTTGTTTTAAATTTCTAAAGCATTAGTAACCCGTAGTTGAACTTTGCGGTACAATTTTAATACGTGTGCGCAGAGAAGGTCAACTGTTTGGTTTTGGTTTCTTCATTTTATATGTATGATCTATGCAAACACAATGTTTGTAAGCTATGACTTCAAAACAATTGCGATATGTTTATGATAAAGTAGAACCATGTACTAGAGGAAGCTGAAAACCTTTTTAGACTAACATCAATAATACACACTACAATCATAATTTATGTTCAATTACAAGCGGTCGCAGCAATGAATGGTTACACCGAAATTAAATGATTCACTGTCTCTTGAGCATTTTCCCACAGACTCCGGTGTGGAGAAGTTTTTTAATGCTTTATTGTATTCGTTTTTTTAGCTGAATAGCTGTTATAGGTCTTCCTTTTTAGGGTTCCGTACCCAAAGGGTAAAGACGGGACCCTATTACTAAGACTTCCCTGTTAGTCCGTCCGTCTGTCTGTCACTAGGCTGTATCTCAAGAACCGCGACAGTTAGACAGTTGAAATTTTCACAAAATATGTATTTCTGTTGCCACTATAACAACAAATACTAAAAACAAAATAAAACAAATATTTAAGGGGGCTCCCATACAATAAACGCGATTTTTTTACCCTTTTTTGCTCGATGTCTAATGTTGTATAGATAATGGTACGGAACTCTTTGTGTGCGAGTCAGACTCGCACTTGGCCAGTTTTTATTATTCGTGTGAATATGGTACAGAGGCCAGCACATCAAGCTACAACAATCTGTCAAAATTCTTTGACAGATTTTCAACTTTATTACTAAAGGGTAAGGTTCATATTCAATTGGAAATATTTGACAGTTTGGTATGGCTTGATGTACTGGCGTCTGTACATCAAAATAACTTTGATTTGTAAGATTGATCCAATTTATTTGCTTCATACAAATTGAAAGGCAAACTGTGACAGAATACTTGTTGTATAAAACGCTCTTGAAGCAACACAAGGTTTTGAAATGTATAATAAGTGAGTACCTAATAAGAAGTTTATTTATACTGTACCTAAGTAGTGACAATTCCACTGGGTATCGGAAACTCTAGACCAGGTTAATGACAACGACTTTGTATTTACTTGACAGTAAATATATTTTTATCTTGCGCTAGAAATGTTTTGAATAAAAAATATTTTTTTTATCTACCTGCTCTTTACACTGTTTTTAATTACTTAGTTGGAGCTGGCTAGAGTGAAGAAGAATAAAAAAAAATTGTATCGTGCTAAAAAATGTCACTTGGCTCTATTGAATATGCATACTCAAAGTGAATTAACATATTTGCCACTTTGGTTAAAGTAAACGTGCTTCAGCTGAAGATCTTGCGAGCATCATCGATCGCTTTTCGCCTTAATACTTGAGCGTTCCACTCTAGGGTCTTAATTACAGCTCACTTGATCACTCAAGTATTTTGCTTAACTGCTCCGCAATACGGCAACGTTTAAGTCCACCAGAATGTAATATAGCGCGTGTTACCTATTAACAAGCCAAGTCCTATGTAAGCCGATGGCCCCATAATTTAGATCCCTAACCTAACCACCTTTTGGGTGCGAATAATGTTTTATTCACTCTCATTTATGTTTTACTAGCTGGCCGCCCCGGTTTCGCACGGGTGGTGTACCTACCCTACCTACCCTACCTACCCTACCTACCCTACCTACCCTACCTACCCTACCTACCCTACCTACCCTACCTACCCTACCTACCCTACCTACCCTACCTACCCTACCTACCCTACCTACCCTACCTACCCTACCTACCCTACCTACCCTACCTACCCTACCTACCCTACCTACCCTACCTACCCTACCTACCCTACCTACCCTACCTACCCTACCTACCCTACCTACCCTACCTACCCTACCTACCCTACCTACCCTACCTACCCTACCTACCCTTCCTACCCTACCTACCCTACCTACCCTACCTACCCTACCTACCCTACCTACCCTACCTACCCTACCTACCCTACCTACCCTACCTACCCTACCTACCCTACCTACCCTACCTACCCTACCTACCCTACCTACCCTACCTACCCTACCTACCCTACCTACCCTACCTACCCTACCTACCCTACCTACCCTACCTACCCTACCTACCCTACCTACCCTACCTACCCTACCTACCCTACCTACCCTACCTACCCTACCTACCCTACCTACCCTACCTACCCTACCTACCCTACCTACCCTACCTACCCTACCTACCCTACCTACCCTACCTAACCTACCTACCCTACCTACCCCACCTACCCTACCTACCCCACCTACCCTACCTACCCTACCTACCCTACCTACCCTACCTACCCTACCTACCCTACCTACCCTACCTACCCTACCTACCCTACCTACCCTACATACCCTACCTACCCTACCTACCCTACCTACCCTACCTACCCTACCTACCCTACCTACCCTACCTACCCTACCTACCCTACCTACCCTACCTACCCTACCTACCCTACCTACCCTACCTACCCTACCTACCCTACCTACCCTACCTACCCTACCTACCCTACCTACCCTACCTACCCTACCTACCCTACCTACCCTACCTACCCTACCTACCCTACCTACCCTACCTACCCTACCTACCCTACCTACCCTACCTACCCTACCTACCCTACCTACCCTACCTACCCTACCTACCCTACCTACCCTACCTACCCTACCTACCCTACCTACCCTACCTACCCTACCTACCCTACCTACCCTACCTACCCTACCTACCCTACCTACCCTACCTACCCTACCTACCCTACCTACCCTACCTACCCTACCTACCCTACCTACCCTACCTACCTTACCCTACCTACCTAAAATTTTATTTTATACAAACTGGTCCTGACTATAATGAACACAAAAAAAAACTGGCCACGTGCGAGTCGGACTCGCGCACTAAGGGTTCAGTACCATTATCTATACTACATTAGACGTCGAGCAAAAAAATGGCAAAACATCACGTTTGATCTATGGGCCCCCATTTAATATTTATTTTATTCTGTATTTAATATTTGTAGTCATAGCGGCAACAGAGAAATACGTCATCTGTAAAAATTTCAAGCTATCAAGGTGCATGAGATACAGCCTGATGACAGACAGCCAGACGGACTGTGGAGTCTTAGTAATAGGGTCCCGTTTTTACCCTTTGTGTACGGAACCCTAAAAAAGAATTATCCAATTTGGTACAGCCGTTATAGCCGTATGCGCTTACATACATTTCGGTGATTCATTTTAAGGGTTCCGTACCTCAAAAGGAAAAATCGGAACCCTTATAGGATCACTTTGTTGTCTGTCAAGACCCTTTATCTCGGGAACGCGTGGAGGTATCGAGTTGAAATCAAAACCATATAGGTACTCAAGTCTACAATTCCTGCAGCTGTGAAAAAAAATCACTCTTCTAAGTTAATGTGAAAAATAGATACGGCCGTTTATGCCGCCAAAAACGTATATTTCGACACTTTCAAGGGAATCAAAATCTATCCCGTTGACATAGAACTATGAAATTTGGCAAGTAACACGTCTTATACTACAAATACAGGTCAAAGTCTGAAAACTATACATTTGTAATTAAATCATAAAAATATAGTCTTTATTTAAAGTACGAAATCAATCAACGAGGTATGCGCGGTCATAATTGTATGGGTGACCAAATCACGGAATTTGAATGGAACCCTCGGTGGGCGGGTCCGACTCGCACTTGTCCGGTTTTATTTATATAGGGAGATATATATATATAAAGGTAGAAGTAGTAAAACATGAACCCGACGGCTTTAACGAGATCGACTTCAAGAAACAAGTCCGTGGCTTAAATTATTAAAAACTGTCAACAAAATGTAAAATCAACAACTCTCAAATGTGCGGTTACTCGGTTCTAAGTACAATTTCATGTAAATTTAAAATGATTGCATGTAAATACAGGCTCGGGCAAAGGTAACAAAAGTTTTCGTATTAACTGTTGGTAAACTAACACGTTATGGTAATACATTTTACCTGTTACTTAACTGAAGTTTAGCACACCTTGGGAACTGTGGAATTAGAATTAAACTGGAAAATAGGAAGGGTCAACTCCGCTGAAATGTCATTTTCGCAATGGAAATGACAATTGTACTGAAATTGTGCTCGGGAAACTTGATTATTGTGTTACTAGCATTTATAGCCAGCATATAGCATTATAGTTCTGTTCTGTCTCCTGCTTGATTTGGACGGAAGTGGAAAATAAGTTGCCTTACTCCTCCGGTATTCTTTTCTGATTAGTTTTGTTGCGGGATCCAGCAAACAGGGACCAGACAGTTGTAATGTTTCTCAGGGACTCGTCGAGCTTCAGTGTCTCGACGCTTTTCTGGTGGTCGCCACTGTTGATTCTGACTTTCAGGAGTTACAGTGGTTTGGGATTAGAGTGACGGGCATGTCCCAAATAAGACATTTTTATACACGTATACTTCGTCATACGTAGACTTCTGTGTTAAGGCGATACGATATACGCAGCCGACCTTGAGCGACCAGAGAATCGTATGCGCTGCGTTCAAAACTCTCAAAGTTTAGTCGAAAAAATTAAATGAAAGATAGTATTCTTTAACTTAAAAAAAGGCGTTTCCTAAAAGATAGATAATAAAATTGTCTGTAAGACAGTGTAAGTTTCGTTTAATTATACCTAGTAGATTTTGTGTGATTGTCAATGATTTGTCCGCGTCAGACACAACTTCACGAGTTCATTAAACTATTTAATATGAATATAATCAAAAATATTCACATACTAAAGAAAATGTTGTAGTTTAACACATATTTTTTTCAAATCATTTTCACTACACATTTTGACGTGATTGTCAGTTTAAAATCTGTAAAAGTCGTTAATAGCCCCTTAAGCCAAAATATTTAACAGTAACACAAAAACGGTATGTACAAAAAAATATACTAAGTGTTATGAATGTTATGATAGATCAATATGTGTATCAATTTCAGCTAATTCTATTCGCGTGTAAGAGAAACAAACGGTTTCCAGTCTAACCGGAAGCAGCTGAATACCAGTGTTTTACATGGAGCGACTGCCTATCGGACCTCCACAACCCAGTTACTGGTAACATGATACCAGACCAGACAGACAGACTCAGACACGTCAGACTTTCTGGCTTCTGACTACCCATAACGACTGCCAAAGATCTACAAATGACAGCCGGCTTTACGAGCTTTCCGAGGCACGGAGGGAACTCGTTATGAAAGAGATGGTCACCTCCCTTTCATCCACAGACCGACCGCGGCTAGCGTAGCTTAACCTTTAACCGATCGATCTATACGGCTTTAACTAAGCCACGAGCTGCATTCATCGTTTATAATTGACGTTACTATTGCAATGTAATTGATTCGATTCTGAATGAGAATGTACTTCAAAAAATTCATTGAATTCGAATAACAAAGTCAGGCAATACATACTATCCGTCTGTTTCGAGGATCAGTAAGTGTTTTGTATTACCTATAAATAGGTTTTTTTCAAACTAATTCTTACATCATAATCGTTTACAATTACCTATAACTATAAAGTAATTATTTTTACCTATCCTCTAAAGTTCCTACACGTACTAGATTTATGTATATCCTCGTCCTGCCCAATTACAAAATATACTTCACGGTTCCTGCCCAGCTAAAAAAATGTAAAGTTCAAAATTCTGCCCACTGTCCTTCAAAAATCACATATTCAAATTTCGCGCATAGAATTTGTATTTCCTACTCAACTATCAATTTTTGAAGTTTCTTGTGATTGGTTGGATTATATCCAATGCTCACGCATTGGATATAATCCTGGTAATAAACAACAGATCAACGTCAGAAACCTTTCACTTGTTGAAAATGGAGTCACGTCAGAGAAGAGGTATGTTTAATCAATTACTATAATTTAGATCAGTAGCTTTTCTTTATTAAAAATAAACAGGATTAAAGTTAAATAATCATTACAATAACATTTATAACGATTTTTAAAATTTCGTCAATAATTGTATTTTTAAGATACATAAATAATATTATGTGATTCAAAAGTCACATCGGGCAGAACTTTTTGGTAAATTGAGATTTTTTTCGCAGACCTAGACGATGAAGACTCCGGCAATTTGTTAGAAGATTCCGACATTGGGGACTTCATACCTTCCGACGAAGATTACGAAGGCCCAGAATTCGTACAACTATGAGACGACGCATTTCTGAAGCAAAGCACATGCCAATTCTAGAATAGAAACAGTCCAGATGCAGGTCCTGCCACTACAATAACAATACTAAATTTATTTGCTTAATATTGAGCATTTAGGTAGTTACCAGGGATACCTACGTACTCGAGATAAAAACATGAAATAAAATAAAATATTGTGTTTGTATTTGGTTTCATCTTTCTACTAAGAAAGATGAATATTTATACCTGTAAACCAAATAGCTTGTTCGACTGTACATGTAATGTTAACTTATGTTTAACTAAACAAAGAAAGTGCTACGCTGATTTTCATGCCTGACTGATTTTACTGTAATAATGAAAAAGATTGGACTTTTTAAGTTTAAAAAAAATTAGAGAATCTTTTATAATATTTTTTTTTGTTTGATTTGCTTAATACTTTTGAAGTCCAAAGACGCTACAATAAAAGTAGATAATTTAAATATTAAATTAAAAGGTGAAAGCGTAAGAATGATTAAGAATACCTTATAAATATCATGAAAACCTTTTTTTATTTTATTTACCCAATTAAACCTAATGTCCTCTTAGAAGGACAAATAAAATACAGCTGATTCTGGTAATTCTGCCCAGTGTCCTGTTAAAAGAACAAAAGATATGGATTTAAAAATAGCGTGAATCGTTTCATAATGTCCTGTTTACTACCATTAAAAAATAAAAAAATATATATATCCTATGCAAGACCTTTTTTTTTGTTCTATTTGTTCTGGGCAGGAAGCACTTGTAAGATTTTGTACTTTGTAGAGGACAGCTGGCAGAATTACCAAACAGGTTCTTATTAGCTTGGGCAGGACGAGGTTGTACTTTGTTAAGTTTATATACTTGTCTCTAGAAGGTACTCCATAGAAGGTAGTCTCTGGAAGGTAGGTACGTAGGTAGGCTCTCACTGGTAGACCTTAAGGCTTAATGCGTTCCCTGGAAATCTAGAACACCTTAGCAACTCATATATCACACGAGTGTCATTCAGTGACCTCAAAAGGATGTGACCCTATTGGAGGCGAGTTGAAGAAACTCTTTTCATCTGTGGAGCCGTCTTTTATCTCGGCAGGCTGGCCCTGCCCCGATAAGACTGGCTAACACTGTGATGGCCTATTTTACTTTCTAGAGCTGGATTACTGTGTTTCTCGTTTTTAGTACCTATAATAATGGTGTAATAAGACAGGCAGTATGTGATTCTATAAAATCTACAGATTGACTCTATTATAGCATACACAAATGTAAAAAAAACCGATGTGCCTGCAAATGGTTTAATGAATAGTAAATGCTTTGACTTTGACAATGCATAAACTATTGTATAAAGATTTCAGACCCCCTCCCTGACACAAGCATATCTCCAGCGTAGGTGTTCAAGAGAAGGTAGTTAGATAGTACAATTCAATTTTGTAAACTTAAAATAATTAATATGTTCCCTCGTGTATTAATACATAGGTAATACTTAATATTACTTGGATTGCTTAATTGGAATTCCTTGCTTCCTTGACAGTTGTAATACATTGCGAAACGTTGATAATGTCTGTGAAAATCCGTAAGATCTTCGCATGTAAGACATCTCTGATAAGTGGTTTTGAATTTAAGCTTGAAATTGCGAGCTTGTTTATATATTTTCTTATCTTTGACTTGAGACGGCAAAGTTTCCTTACACGTAATTTGTGATAACCGCGATAATGTTTATGTTCGATTAGTGAGGGTACACATGGCCTGGTTAGGTACACAATCATGACCTGCTTATGTTTAAGTTTATATTACCAATAGGTTGAGGCTGTGCTGATAAGTTACCTAAGTAAAAGTTAATAATAAAATTCTATACTGTACGTTAGTGTGGTCCTGGACTAAAGCAATTTAGAAAGAGTTACTTAACTATTTACCAGTTTTATTATTTGAAACTCGGAAAATATACTTGGAATGCACGACAATTTTCTCCATAAGAATTGCATTACGGCGCCCGCTGTTTAAAGTGGTAACATAACTAGATACTTCAAGACAATTCTGCTTCAGTTTTAAAACTAAATTGTTACCAATTTAGAAAAACGTAAATTACATTTTTGGTAAGTTAAATAAAGATTTTCCGAGGCACTGTGTCAAGGGACAATTCTGTAAATTGTAAGCCCATATTTTATATAATGTATCCTTTGGGTACGGTATTTTATCGGCGTCGGTTGTACGTAATCCCCCGTAGTCTGTGATACGCTTCTGATGCCGTGTTATTGGGGCCGAGCGTCCGTTGTCGCCTTCGTCTTGAAACGGGTTTCCATCACCGCATTACCTACTTCAATATTTATACGTTTACCTACTTTTTTCGGATTCTGTCCTATTAAAACTTGATAAATTAACTTTATTTAAACTTATATTACAATCTCAATATTGCATTCAACTTCTATCCTTCAGAAAAGACGACATAATGTTGGAGATAATATTTTTTGTTCGTATTGTACCGATTCATTTTTTATACCTACCTCAACGCATACCTACCTACTCAATGCGTACATTCATCAGTTTTTGGTACTTAGAGCATTCTACATTGTCTTACTTTATAAAGTAATAATAATCCTAATAAAAGTCTGTTGCTGAATTTGTATTTCAAAAAACATTCGGTTTAAATAACAAATGCATGGCAATCCACAAAATGTAATTTAGCGGCATTCGGCACTCCAGCGCAATTTATACACTTCACGGGCTGAAGTGAGGTACAATAACCCTTTCTGGTAAATTATATTCACACAATTGGTTTGGTTTACTTGCCCGCTCTAATTTTATATCGAGACCAAACATTGGCCTTTATGTGAAAAGAGTAATCGATTTTATTAACAACGGCGTTCTTGTTTATCTCGGAAAGTCCAAATCCTTGAGATATGGGTTGTTTTAATTCTATATTGGAAAAAATAAGCCGGCGTTTGATTGCAAAAAAAAAAGTTTTCCATTTTGTTTAAGAGCAGATTTGTAAGTGCCGATGTCGGCATTTTGTATTTTCGTAACATAACGTCGGATAAGTCCATACAAGTTAAACGCCATGCCTGGGGTAAAGGCACCCCCTCTCTCCCATGAGGATATGAAGCTATTACACAAAAAATACTCAGAAAACAGAAGAAAATAGATAGTTATATAGATAAGAGGAGCAATCTTGTAGAAAAGGTACTAAATATACGTCGCATAGTTTAGATATTTCCGCTAATAGGTCCGGTAGCTCTTGGCAAGTTACTTGCGCTTGAACCAAGAACAATATATTTCTAAATTAATAGGCTCTATTTATTGGTTAAGGTCGACGGTTTCTTTAGATTAAAGACAGTTAGTTAAAAATCAAACAGGCAATGAAACCGCCATTACCATTCAGTTAAAGAATATCTCAGACGAAATCGATTTATTGCTTTGTTTTTATTGTAACCAATTTCTGTTTTCGTTTAGAAAATGTGTAATCCTCCAATTTCGGCTGTAAGACTGGTGGTATTATTCTTCAAAGTCAGTTTGGAATAGCAATTCCAGTTAACAAGCCGCCGATCAAATGAAAGAGCTTCATTCCTGCAAGTTTTAGTTCGCCTCTAAATTATCTACTTCAAACTGATTTCAGACGCAAACTTTCCTAATATAACTCAAATATTGTATGAGATAAAACGATTAAACTACAACTACATTTAATATCGGCTGTGACAAATTGTCATTTTATTTTAAAGAATTTATCTAATGGAATTTACGTATAAGTAGCTATGCAGCGATCGTTCCGATGCACGGAGAATGCTGGGTTAGACGGAGGCATGTAGGTACCTACTGCAGCATTTTCTTACCCTCACATTCCAACATTCTTGTATAAGACAAATCATGCCAGTACCCATAAGTGGTATATTTATTCAACATAACTTATGACATCTGCGTCTTTTTTATCTTAAATTGTTTTGAGAAAATAGTAAAGTTAGTATAACTTCGTCTTGGGTAAAATGAGCTTTAATATGGCTCCAAGTTTGACGATAGTCACACTCATTAAGCCGAACTTATCGTTTTAAAAGACCATCCCGTTCTATGTTGGTGATGTTTGAATCGATAAATTGGCTTTTTGGACTTCGAATTGTAACATTATGCATTGTTGCCATCATAATGTATATTTTGCACCATATTATTATAAGGTTTTGCAAATAATGGGTAATATTCAGTATTAAGTAAGTTTGCATTTGTAGTTGCTAGTAAAACGTCGGAAACGCTCTTAACAAATAGTAAACAGTCGGGGTAAAAAGATAAACTCTTAACATATCCTTCAAACAAAAGTTAACAAAAAAGAATGCTGTTTTAATAATACAGACATTTGTATCTAACATGTAAATAGCAAAATGTTATTATTACAGCAATCCTATAACTAAATCCTAATATAAAAGTAGGTTACCGAGATAAAAAATAAAATAAGAACAAGATTCTTCTCATAGATAAAGGTCGGTAAATCTCGAAGCTACAGAGCTAAAAACTTTGCAAATGTTTATAAACAAAGTGATATTCCTTGACAATGTAGGTATAGTTATTATGTAGGTAATTTCTTACACTTGCAGCTGAATGCAGAATCCATATTATGCAAGTTAGTAATAACACAAACAAAAAATCTAGCAAAGTGGCAAAGGCGGAGGCAGTTTGTGACTCAATTTCAGGATATATATGGCGTTGGATGCCGGCCGACGTCAAGTGTTTACTGAATTTAACAAAACACGTGGATAATGTTGACGTAAACTCTCGCACTTTAAGACTGGGCTCGGCTCAAGAGGCTCCTGGAAAAATAATTACTCAATAATATAATTTTTTGATTAAGTGACTATCCATGTAACATTCATTGTAATAAGAAAAATATTGGTATTGTGAAGTACTTAATTGGGTCCTAAAGGCCAGATAGCAGTCGCGCCATGTAAAAAAATATTTATTCCAGTCGTATCTTATCAGGGCCTGTAGAGCTGGTATTTGCCTGTAGAGCTGGTATTTCACACATACACATTCACACATACACACTCGCACATTTACACGCACACATACACACACATGTAACACTTCCGTGTCTGCTATCGACACGCTAAGAAGAAGAAGGGCCTGTAGACAAAATCCTTTTTCTGTTAGCGTTAACGCCAACGGTAAATGAAATTGTATGGAGTTGACGTGTGCTTACGCGATGTCACGTGATGCAAATATGTCAACTGCATACAATTTGACTTTTCCGTTGGCGTTAACGCTAACAGAAAAGGGGTTTTGTCTACCGGCCCAGAACTCAAAACTCCCCATTTACGAATAAGTTCAGTAATTATGCTACTATTCCGAGCTATGCTATTTCCGACTAAACATACTCAAAACTAGCGACAGCAAAGTTTTCAAACACGGATTTTCTTCACCACAAGTTTTCATTTCTTCAGTTAGTATGTGTTCAGGAACAAAATATGATAGGTCTCTATAATTTGTTTATGCCTAGTTTAAAGTTGGAAAGTTTTCTCGTTAGTTTCTTAGTTGCGATACTTGATGTTGCAATTACTTGAAACTATTTGCTGTGGTATCAAATTGTATGGAGAACCTTTTAGGGTTGACTTTTCGTTTTGTTTTTGGGCGGAATTACAATTAACCTTATTGTATTTTATGCGTGACTTTTAAAACGCTCAATGAGAGATGTTTTTTCTTGAGGGTTTGTGCTTGGAATAAAACTCTATGTTATGCATAAACCAACAAAACCATTGAGCGTCAGTACAAAACACGACCACAATATACAATATTTCCAGAGCGACTAACTATCCAAAACTAAGTATGTCTTAAATATTATGTTTAATACAACTCAGAGACCAGAATTTAGAATCACTTGAGATATTAAAAATAACAAAAGCCCTTGTTCATACAGATTCAATTAAAATGTAGGTCTTCTCTGTTATCTTGTTAGTTCGATTACGAAAAACGACACGTAGAAAAAGGTTGTAAGTATCGTAATATTGACAGAAAACCATTTCAAATTTTTCTACGAAAATTATTCAGTCAAGTCAGCGATCATTATTTACATCCGTCTGTAAATATTGTTTTCTAACCAATGAAACCGAACCGAACCGAATGGAACTGACCGGACCTAACCGAACTTATCTATGAGAGTTTATTAAGGAGAGATAATGCGAAATGCACATTGCATTGTTAAAATAGCAGCGCTTAATGGGTCTGGAAATGGAAATAATAATGATGACGGTAACGAAACCAATTGACACATGGACAGGTCAACAAGATTGCACTTTCAACTTAAATGTTCGGCATACTATCGATTACTTTAATGTATAATTTACTGTCTAGACTTGATATTATGCATAGCAACAAGCGTCCATTAAAACTTTAAACATCAAAGTGAAAAATAACTTTAGCGCAGAACACACATGATTTTAGTTTTGGAAGTCGGTGGCCTGGTTCCGTTTGTTGTTTTGTATTGCCACCGACTTCCGAAACTAAAGTAAAGTGTGTTGTTACGTACCTTCTTATCATCCAAATCTATTAAAAACCGGCAACCCAGTTAAAACACTCCAAATATTGAAGAAACTAAAACGTCGTCAATGCAGTTTTTTTGGGGATGATTTTTCAAAAAGTGTTGAATCAATTTCGATTAAATTTGGACCACCCCTGAGGCATACCCTCTATCCATAAAAAAAGAATTTTCAAAATCGATTCACATTTACCGGAGAAATCGCGTAACAAATTTACAAAAAAAGCAACGTACCTACAGTCGAATGGAGAACCTCCTTCTTTTTTTAAGTCGGTTGAAAAGTATTTAAACATCAATCCACACCAGTCAGAGCAGCAGTTTTAACTGAATAATTGATAAATAATGAACTTAAGCTGTATGATGCCGGCCGCGAATAGCAACACTCCATTTCTACCCGTGGGTGTCGTAGAAGGTGACATAGGAATATCGACCAGAGGACGGGTAGCAGCGTCCTTTTGAGTACCATAACACCCACTGCGTTTGCCAACATGCATCGGCCAAGCATGGCGAATACCCCTTCGTGGGAAACCTATGCCCAGCAGTGGGCGTCTAAAGGTTGTCATGATGATGGATGATGAATTGCGTGCAAGTAAATGAAAGCTGCGCGAAATTATATCATGCACAACATTTTCAACCCTAATGCTGGAGCATTTTAATTTATTAAACCTTCCAGGGGTGTGATTCTGTAAGACCTCATTCTAAACTTCGAATCTGAATCCGCTGTGAGTTTCTTGATAATTCGAATTTACACTAGCGCCACCCTTGCGAGCGTGTCAGCGAATTGAACAAAATTGACAGGGAGATTTTGTAAAGTATGAGATGACGTAAGAAGTGGCATTCTGTAAGGTAATTTTCTCGTCACTTCGACGCTCACTTCGCACTCGAACCAGATTCAAAGTGTCAAATATATCAAGGTCATTATGAACCTTATGCGAAGTGAGTAAATAGCGATGTGAGATGCGAGTTGTTGTTTGAATTTTACAGAATCGACCTACAGATAGGAAGGGCAGTAGGGTTTCGTGGATATATAGGTATATGAATATATGGATGTTTGTTACTTTTTCACGTTTTAACGGAATTCGGCACACAATATAGTTATTAACCTAATTTAGCACATAGGATAATTTTTTATCCCGTGTTTTTTGTTTCTGTAGAATAGTTTCATTCCCATACAAACGCTCATGTGATTATGGCGCAAATTTACCTCCAGATATTTCCTGAAATATATGCCTACATGGTGATTCTAAATTGCAAACATTTTTACCAAAAACTTGTAAGGCTCCTTCAACAACACGTATTTCCTGGAACAAGATGTGAAAACTCCGTTATCGCGTTCTCACGCACTCGTTGGTTTTGCGAACATTACCTTGGATGAAACAAAAAAAGAACCAATTATGCGTGTTAACGATATACGGACCAGGAAAGGTCCTCTTAATTTTAAAATCTAAGTATACAGACACAGTCGCGCGCATGAGTTAGTTAATTAATAAATGAAAACGGCTGTTCTCCTTGCTCTGCCCTAGCTTTCCACATTTCATTGCGCAATACGACCCGGTTGTCCGAACTTGCATCGGTTAAACCACTTTAAGTCCTTACGCTATTTTCCCATTCATAGTCACCGGTCTGTAGAGGGCTCGTCTGCTCCAATAACCACTCACTCTTTGAAAGCCATGGCTATTACTCAGCTCTCTGTCTCTTCAGATTGCTGCCTCTACAAAGGTCTCCGGGCTTAACTACGAACAAGCCTGTGACCGATACAGATGAATAGTTTCGTAGTAAATTGAATTGGCAAATGCAAAACAACTATCAATTTATTTGACTACCCGTATTCAGAAGCGGAAACGACAGAAAACCGAAACTATTGTTCAAAAATCTGCATTGCAGCTCTGTGTATTCTGTACGTAAATAAAATATAGGTATACTATTGTACTTGTGACAAGTCCCGTTCTTCTTCATCTCGAACTAGCACATCCTATTATCATACTACTACGTTATAAAGGCATTCTGCACTTGAAAATAACTTTAGAGCACCCTACATAGTTAATGGTCACATATCTCCAAGTTCAGGCGGATGTTCACAACCGAACACCGCAAGTCGTTTGTATTAATAGGTCGCATTGGCCTCACGTTATATAGGGCAAACTTCTCATCTCTGTTTTAACCAAGATAAAACCTTATAAAAACTCAATTTTACTATTTCCACGACCTAGTTCAAACAGCCGCAGAAAGAAATCGTAGATGTGTAGACAGACTTTATCCAATTCCAAACCCTAAGTAAGATGTGCAACTTTACATGGCTTACAACTTTTAGCAAACACGCATTCCCGATATAATCTATCTATAATTCAAGAGGGCTACAATCCGTAGCGTGTAGAGCTGGTTGGCATCCTCTAACGACGGACCCACGTAATTTAGTGGAGTTAGGCAGGACGTACGTGATCCAACACATACATACCCACATATGACAGAATACCCAGTCGTCTTCCATTTCACCTCTACATACAAACGATAAATTCATACACAAACTTATATCTTCTGCATAATATCCCAAAAGGTTTTATTTATGTCTAAACAAAAGTACATAAAGTTGTTATTCGATATTCTGGAGTTGTTTATCTACGGACGGCTACAAACAGGCTAAAGTGTTTATATCTTTATGTTATGTTATTTGTGAGTTGACACTTGATTTGGTACATATTTGCGCTTAGGACTAACGCACGACTGACTCTAACCGCTTGCGATTACTATTCACGCCTCAAAGTAACATTGTTTAACTTCGTTGAACGTAACATTTTTATTTACAGCTTTTACGTCTAAATAAAATTATTTAGCAATACAAATAAACATTTGCTATCACATTTTTTGTTGATCCAATTAACAAAATATCTCATATATTTACAGCTCTAAACTATAATCTTTTAGCAAAACGAGTTAAACAAGGTTTATGGGGATATTATAATATTGTGTGGCCGTAGCCATTATCTCATCACAATAACTGATTACGTTTTATATTCGTGTTTTCCCGATATCGAAATAGGCTCAGCGAAAGTGCTCTGCGAAATAAGCTGAATTATGAATTCGTTCACATTATCGATAGTGAAGGTAGCTCGGCTGAAACCGGTATCGCAGCGGATCTAGAGCGTAGCAGAACAACCTAGATCCGTTCGGATATCGTAGCCGTTCGTAACTTCGTAGCGGATCTGATGTTAGCTACGCTTATAACCTACAACATGGCAAGTTAACCGATAGGAATTGCACGAACGCTCTATTAAAATGTATCCGATTCGATCGTATATCATTTCGAATCGTATACGTTTATCATCGTTGTTGATGTTAGGCCTACAGAGTTTAATTTGTAACTAAATATTCTGTTAGTAATAGGCATCATCAAAATATCGACATTGTGAATGATGTTGTTTCGGAATAAATAAAATTATTATCTAAGTCTATAGGCGAAATTCCTGCTATACCGCGCACCAATCCTAAAAGTAACAGGCATTCAAAAATTCCTTCTATTTTCATACTGAAACAGGTCAATTAATAATCATGACAATGATTAATGGGCATTGTTGTTCAGTTTTTGTTTGGAATAAATTACGAATGACACAGTATTACTAAGACTCATAAATAATAGCTTTTTATTTACCTACCTACATTACATTGTGTTAGAAAATTGTTTATTTTAAAAACTTGTAGTTTTTTGCACACGAAATCAATACGAATAAAAAGTTTTTCACTTTTTGGATTAAAGCCTATGTATGTATTATGTATTTATGTATGATCAGCCAGTTAAACCCTCTATAATAAATAAAATTAAAAATATTATAGTTTTTATAAAACTAAAACTAAACGACAAACAAATCAACCTGGCATAAAATAGTTGTTCAATTATTCATATAAAATTATAAACCTAACTTGGTAAAACTTAACTTAACCTAACCTAACTTACATATGCGCGAGGGTGACAACCAACATTCAAATTTTTCTTACGTTTTTTTGCAAATTGCAGTTCAGTATCAGGTTGTAAAATTATTAAAAAAATATTTGCGGGAGTAACAAATATCTATATCTCCAAGTTAGCATAATCCGTAAATGTGCCTAATTAATGTAAATATGACATTTATGAGTTATTTTAGTCCTGGAAAGTTATGTTAATGATTTTAATTATTAAAATTCTGTAATTAAATGCATATTACATTGTAATTTACATATTGTTACATACGCGAATCTTTTTTTTTATAACTTGATATTAAGCTGAAAATTGCAAATAACGCAATTGCAAAGAATAAATATTTGAATTTCGCTGGCTACCCTGATGCTTTCACGTTCAAATACATTCCATTTCCATAGACCATTCACTATCCAGATGTTGACTTCCAATATCAAAAAAGCTAATATCAGAACACTTTATATAAAGCTAATATAGTAGAGAGAAAAAAATTGCAAAAATCTCAATCTTATAAATGGCTAGCTTATGCCTGCGACTCTCCCGCGTGAATTTCAGTTATCTATGGGGCTTTAATTTTTTTGCGCTGTACCCTAAATATATCTCTAAAATAAAAGTACCCTTTGTTACTCCTTATAACATCAGCTAGTTATCTGTCCCGTCAAAATCGAACCAACCGTTTCGAACACTAGCCGAACAGACATATAGACAGACAGAAAGGCAAATATTTAAAAAATGTTTTTTTTTATATGTAACCTACAGGTATTCATAAGCATTAAGTGGAAGCCTGTTATTTTCACATTACAAACAGATACATCAATTTTAATAATTTGTATGTGTATTGTAAATGTAATTGTGTATTTATGCATAGAAATTTATAGATAATATTCATCAAAGCAAACTACAGTGCAGCTTTGCGATCGTGAAATTCGAGGGTAAACAATGTAACCAGCGGACGACATTAGTTGGTTAATCAATGAACTGAAACTCTAATGTCGCTAAAACTACGTCATTTTAGAAAGGCTGAAAACTTGATAGAAAATTGTGTCAATAAGAAGGTATACGTACTTGCTATTTACAATATTCGGATATAAAAAATACTCACCATGTTCTAGTGTTATATATGTGTGTCCTAATTAAATATTGAATTCCATCTTTTTTCGAAATTTCAGACCTTTTTATTATTATTTTTCTTCTTTAAATGGCACTGATCGGAAAACTCTGGGATCTTAGACCACAGTGTTTCAATGACGCTTAATTTTACGTGGCTGTAAAAGTAAAGTGACACCAGCGACCATCAAAGTTTATTGAAACTTCGTAAGAAAAATAAAACTGCTGCGCAAACTCATGAATTCATTTGTTGCAAAGTACAAAAGAAAAGACAAACATGGTTTAGAAGAGACGAAAGATAAATAAACAAAAGATGGACGAGAAACGCGTTTTCCCGCTTGCACTATTTCGCTACCATTCTTTTTTAGTCTAGAATACTAGTCCAAACTGACGCTGCGAGGAGTGCAAAACAATTTAACTTGGGCACTTCTGACGTTTCTCACTTTTCTCAAAGATTTTTCAACGAATGTTATCGACTAACTGTCCAATGTGTAAATTGTGCAGAGGTAAACAACATTTTTTGGAGATCTAAATTTATTCAAATGTTTAAAGAGTAAAGTCGCTACTTGCGTACTACTATTTTTAATTCGTTTTATTTTTACTGTTTTTCAAAACGTAATGGATGAATCTAAAGATAATATTTATGTTTATTTACTTTTAGTAAAGTAGTAGTTTGCAGCACGTTAGTTAGCACAAACGTTAGAAAACCATGGCTAGCCATGGCCTCATTTAGTAATTAAGTAGTTTCCGTACTAGCTCTAGTAACTTTTGCATGAAGATACGTTGTACATGGTGCAGAGCCGATATACTTGGAACGTCTATTGAGTAACTTAGCAACTAGTTTACGTGACTTACTAAGTAATTTAGTTAAGACATGCTATATTGAATACTGGTCTAAGATTCCAGGCCTACGATCTACATCATTTTGCATGCTAGAAATTTTGAGAATTGAAAGTTGAGATGGTGGAGGAAGGTAGTGTTGAGAAGGAGGTGTAATGCTAGTTACAATACTAGGCCGTTTTTCAGGTAATAGTTACAAATGGCTCCTTCCTTTACTCACGTTACGTCCTGAGTATTGTAACGGCTAGATTTTTATATATACTACTCAAAACAAAATAAGGGCCACAAGGTATTTTGTCTGTACCATGAAAATAATAAAACCAATATATATTTTTTGTCTCCATAACGAAAACTAATGTTGTTTTTACCATGTAGACCAATACATTTATTCAAATAATAATGATTAAAAAGTTTATTTGGTTTTGAAAGAAAAAACACATTTTAGGTTAAAAATAAAAACAACGTAAAGTTACTGAAAACAAAAGAAAATACTCCATGCTCATCTTTTAGTAACGGGTATGCCCCCCTCGTTTAGCTACGCACTCCTGAAGCCTGGAGTGCATGTTCTCAATCAAATGCCTGACATTTTCCATTGGAATCTCTTCCCAGGTCCTTTTCACAGCGTTGATGAGTTGCTGTTGGTTGTGGATTTCCTGATCACCGTCTCTAACTCTTCGTTTCAACTGATCCCACATGTGCTCTATTGGATTTAAGTCCGGACTGTTCGCCAGCCACGGCAAGACTTGAATTTGAGAGTCTTCCAGTACAAACCGAGTCGCTTGAGCCGTGTGTGCACGAGCATTGTCTTGCATCAAGATGAATCCAGGACCCGCTCGCTGTGCAAATGGGATCACATGTGGTCTGTCAACTTCCTCAATATACCGCTGAGCAGTAACAGTACCCTCATTTAAAATAGCGAGCTCAGTTTTGCCGTGTAAGCTTATCCCGCCCCAAATCATTACATTTGGACCATCAAAACGATCGACTTCATGGATGCAGGCTTCTGAAAATCTCTCGCCGCGTCTTCTCCATACTCTAATACGCCGATCGTCGTTAAAAAATTTAACTTTGCATTCGTCTGTGAAGAGCCCCATAAAATAATTAAATTACACCAAAATGAAAAAATACCTCGTGGCCCTTATTTTGTTTTGAGTAGTATATATACTAGCTGACCCGACAGACGTTGTCCTGTCCCTATCTACCTACTTACCTGCCTATTTACCTACCTTAAACCTAAAAAAGAAAAAAGAAAGAAAAAAAGTATCCTATGTCCGTCTCCTGGTTCTAAGCTAAACCTCCCCACCAATTTTCAGCTAAATCGGTTTAGCCGTTCTTGAGTTATAAATCGTTTTATCTAACGACTTTCCTTTATAAATAGTTTTAATTTACAATATATTGTTATATACTATTAATCGTTATTGGCAGACACTTTCCGTCAGCCATTAATCCAGGCAGACACTTTAAAATTCCTTTAAAGGACCTTTTAAAGTATCTGGCTGAAATAAGAAGTGGTGGTACTTCTAATGCCTAATTAATAAAAAACCTAAATAAAACTTAAAAATCTAACAAGTACGCATGCCTTCTTATTCCTGTGTATATTCTTCTCAAGACTGAGGACTCGAAAATCTTAGTCCATAAGATATCGTAGAATACCATTATGGTCAAATTACTTTTGGCGTTATGAGGTTTTGTCTCCTATCATGCACCACAACCTGTGGCTTGCATGCAACCCATTATGTTCAATCTGAACAAAAATACTTATACTTACTATTCACGGGTTAAAATAATAATGTTAAAATATTTTAAATTGACTCCCAAATATAAACTAAAGTTAACTGTACCATAGGGACCAGTATCTTTGTAATTTTTTTTTGTGTACCAGAAACAAGAAAAAGAAACATCACAAAACAAAACAAACTGATACTTAGGCTTACATTAGAAATTAAAAATAAGAGATTTAAAAAAAGAGAAGAAGACTTAAAAAAATAGAATAAAAGTCATTGTGGTTCTCGTGTCATGGTGTCTAGTGAGTGGGTGTGTGTTGGGTGTGTAGTGTAGGTGGTAGTGCTATTTATACAAATAATTAAAATTCAAAAATCTGTCTGTAATGTATAAAACAGCTTTGAAATAAAATGTTTGTCTGTCTGTTTGTTCCGTCTAATCTCTGAAACAGCTGGACTGATTTGGATGGGATTTTCACAGCAGATGGCTGATGTTATAAGAAATAACTTACTTTAATTAAAAAAAAAGAAATATGTTCCTGCACAAAAAAAAACCCTGTGATAACCACTGACAATCACGCGGACGAAGTCGCGGGCATCAGCTAGTAAATATACATAATACTCCTTAATTAAGCTTTCGATATCGTCTTTCGTCATAACTGTAATGCTTGAGCCAGTTTGCCAATTATAAAAACTTGCGTGCTTGTTTATAAACAGGGACGCGGTTCCCCACCCTAACAAAAGCCAGTGTGTGTAAGAGGTGTAAAAAAATACAAAATGAATGTTCTTCGCATCATGGCAATAAGTATAGCGATAATCATATTGATGGTAAACGTAATCCGGTTTTAAATGTTATAACTAAACTTTCATGACTTACTCCACCCCTGTACTGTTTACACCCGTAAACGCAATGTTTTATTGTGCGTTATACTTCTCGCTTCCATAAGGTGAGTATACCTATACTTGAGCATTTACTCGAGCATTTCTATGTAATGTAACGTTCTTACGAATGGTACAATACAGGTAAAAGCTCAGTTTCCATGTAATGTAACGTTCCTACGAATGCTTGACGCTCTGTTCGGCGTAATGCTCACAGCGAGTGCGCATTTACCCGTAACATTTCGTTATACCTTGCGTTCACTCTTTGTTGAAATGTCGGATCTCGGCGCTCGTGCAAAGGCTCGATAAAATGTTACACCAATACGGTCGTTGGATTGTACAATTAGGTTGTAACAAAACTCGACATTTGGTTCGTGAAAGGGTGATACACTAGAACATATCAGAGAGCGGCTCGTTGTTCTGTTACACGTAAATTCTCAAGTGTATACTCACCTTAAAACAGTGATGTTAGACACCAAAAACAAAAGTCGATTTCCAGCAATAATTTTTGCTTGACAGTATGAGTAATCTGTGTTTTTTTACAACCCGTATATATGCTTCACGCATATCCATTATTTTTTCATAGTTTATATAAAGACGCGCGGTGCACTGTAAATGCGTTTTACAAGCGCGTGTAAAAATCATCTCGCAAAGTGCTTTGCCGGTCTGCATACGACGCCATTTCAATGATAAAACCCGCTTTAAACTTTGCGTGTGAACTCACATTGTACATCATACTATTACGAATTCCTCGTTCATAAATCATCTTTGTTGAAAACAATTTTAAAATAGAAGGATTGGTACCTACAGCGGAAACTTTTAAGTAATAGAGTTAGCGAAGAAAACTTTGCTTCGAGCGTTAATGAAAAAGCGAAATGCTCCGCGAATATTTAGCTTTGTTTATATAAACCACTTACAATAGTAACGAGAGATTTTCTCCCTCGTTTCAGATATCGTACTGAAAACCTTGAAAACGGTGATTAAATGTAACTAAGAAAAGTATTCATAGTTTTTAATCCGGTAGTCCTAGTGTGATGGAGTGCCAGTATGCTCAGTTTTCCTGGAGGATAAATACGAAATTGTTACACTAAAAGGTAATAAAACATCTTACAGAAAGGTATACTTTATCCTAATGTTTTCAGTAAAACGAACGCCTGGGACCTTTTTATTACGTTTCTTAGCTGAAATTAATTTCTTGATTCTTAGTAATTGTTTTTCCTTTTCTTAAATATTATTTTTTAAAGTTTAATATTATCCAACACGTCTCGTGAGCCGTGGATGAAACTTGATGATTAGTTTGATGCAACAACATTATAAATATAGGTATTACTGTTAATTAGTATATGATAGGCTCGACGCCTGTACCTATGTAAAATATATTTTTTTCCAATTAACTGTACTTGCTCACAAATTGCAGTATCACTTTGATAAATATAAATATAACAGTTAATGACGAATCATGTAGCAACTTCACCACGACATCATGTGCAACCAAAAACTTCAATTTGTGTACTTTTATCAAGTTCCATACATTATTTTATGTAATATCGACATTAAAGTAGGCATGTTAGTTGTCAGTTAGGATTTTCGCACAGTCTACCTAAATATTGGCTACATACAGAAACATGAGAACACTTGATTTATCGTCATCTTATAAATGGCTTGTTTTCGCCGAAGATACGCCAAAATAAGTATTTCGTTTACGTCTCGCCGCCGTTTGCTACTCACCCTACAATATTCAGGAGAAGGAAAACAGCTATAATTTATACAGAGCGAGACGGATATATTGAAGATTTTGTGTTAGACAGAGAAAGGTAGAAGAGCAAGGGACCTTGTTGACGCAGTTTCGTGCAAATTGTTACACTACGTGACCATTATTATGTCACGGTGTGTAATAAAAACTATAACTTATCAACACTATTCGCCATTAGTAGATACTCTAGATTGTTATTGGAAAGCTGTGTCCTAATAGAATATTCCTGTTCACAGGTGGAGTGAATCGGGCGCAGTTGAATAATATGTAATACGTCACAGCCTAGTGACAAATACAGACAGTACTTAGTGTGAGTGTGACCCAGTACTGCAGAGTCGTCCACAGCGAAAATGGGCAAGAAGAACTCAAAACTAAAACAAGACACGATCGACCGTCTGACGACCGCAACATACTGTAAGTACCATTACCTATAATGAACACTTATTTATAGAAATTATTGACAAATCTTGTTTAAATATAGCGTCCTCAGTCAGAATTTCAACGGCCTTTGAAAGACCCTAATGCCTAATCCAATCTACATAGGCAAGCTCGTCGATGCTTGCTTATAATTGAGGCAACGTTCCGTTACTGACGGGACAATGGCTTCGTTGTCAAGACGAATAGCCTCCAGACGACCCAGTTGTACGGCTTAGTACGGGCCTTATCGCTAACACCGCGGCCAAAACGGGCGTGTGATTTCTAAAGGCTCGAGCCGGCCGCAGCTCGCAAACCAAACGCTGAATTACTAATAAAAAGTAGCTTATCGACCTTAGTAATTTCAGATAACATTTCAGTACTTTTCACGGTGAGTTATAGCCTCTCATTCAAATTCAACAAGAACTGATGTTTCGACCTAATGAATGCCTTCATTTGCTTACTGTGCCCATTTGAATTGAACAACGCAATTCATGTGGACCTTTCACTGCATAATCGTACTAATTGCCATTAATGCGACAATTCTACAAACTGACAACAGATATTCACAATACGAAAAATGTATTATGTAAACAATATGCCTCAATAGAATTTGAATGAACCTAACAAGAATATTTTACATAATTTCATAGATGAAACTTTTTCAGAGGGTAGTAATCAGGTTCGAATCTTGTGCTTATTAGCTATGCAAAGGGGGCACAAGTTCACAAAAAGCGCTATAAAGCGGTGTGAAACGAGTCACTTTGTGCGAACGTGCCGCCATGGAGCACCGTGCGCGCGGCTACCAGGGCTGCGGCATCATGCGACGTATTTTCATCTGCCGCACAACCACACCCTTTCTATGTTTCCCAAGCCTGTTAATTAACACAAACTTGACGTGTGATCATTGAAATGCTACAAGTTAAATTCCAACGTGCTTAAGATTTTTAAACAAAACTTAATGCAAGGTAACTGGCTAATTACGTAACCGCAGTAAACCTCTTGGTGGTACTATTTCTAAATTTGATTCTGGTTAAACTTTGCTAAGTTGATTTAGATTCAGTCGATTAAATAAGGTCCCGTCCTTGCCGAGTAGCACCATAAGTGAAAATCGATTCATCAGGGGTCGCAACCGTGCGAATCGTAATTAAAGGCACCGCGAACGAGTCGTTCTGGGATGATTTTATTGTGCTGACACAAAACCGCAAAAGGTCTGAATTCACATTTTGTTGATGTAAAAGGATTGGTTACTGTCAAAGATTAGCCCTTTGCGGTTTGCACTTACTGTCCGTATAACAATATTATTACCCGTCTATTATTGTCCCATTGCAAAACAAATGCCTCTTCTCCTCTTCTTCTTTTTCTTCTCATGTAGAGAAGTCATAAACCTTGACCACCACGCTTGCTCAAGGCGCATTTTTTATGAGGCCAGGTTTCCTTACTGCTGTCAGTGAACTTAGAAAATATATAGGCACTACCTGTTAAAAGAACATTAAGTTTGTTTTAAGAAATGTAACGTTTGATGATACATACATGACTGTGTGAAAGAGCTAGATGTTAAGGTGGGAGTGAGAGAGATGACGTATGCGTGGGATGACATGAAAGATTATGAAGATTTGAATATGACGGATGGAAGACAAGGTGGTTTGTCTATAGATAATTTTAAGCTAGGGAAGTCATCATAATATGCCTAGCCTTTTCCCAACTATGTATGTTGGAGTCAGCTCCTAGTGTAACCGTATGCAACTGAAAACCAATGGTTTACTTGGAGCGACTGCCTGTCTGGCCTCTACAACCCAGTTACCCAGTTTAAACTGGAGAAGTATAATTGAGTATAACTTTAGATTCTTTTAAAATTAGTTTCCGTGATCGTGACCTTATTGCTACATTTAGTAAATGTTACTTGTTTGCAATATTGTCGGTATGTCAGGTACCTATTTTGGCATGTATAAAGGTGCACATTTTATTACACTTATATTTTTACAAACTCGGGGCGTTTCTTACTTAATGGAGTTATTCAGATAATCTAAGATTAGCTACGTTACGCCACCTGTTACGTTGCATATTAAATACACAAGGTGCCGAGCGGCCGAAAATTTACCTTTACAAAATAACAAAAATAATAAAAAAAAGTGCGGGAAAAAGTGCCTACTGAAAAATAACGGCCGTAATTTACCCATTTGACATCTATTATTCTAATTTATATCCGAAACGCCCCAATGGCACCGTAATGTGAAAAACTAACATAGGTATAATAGTACGGGGAACCATTATGTTCTATTTTTATTGGATGTACTATAAAAATACGATGAAGCGATTCGATTTCGTGTCGTCATATCGACTGGGTGTCTAAATAGGTATTAATGGCAAAGTGAAGTGAATGCGACGGTGAATCATGATTCATGAAAGTGCGGTGCGTGTCGCGGCACCATGAGCCCAGGCTACGCCCACCGCGCTCGCTTCACCCACCTCGCGCCCGTCTGTCGTAACTTCTTAATCACTATACGAATTATCATTAAGACACTGGGTCAGGGCCGCTGCCTTAATCTGCGGATAGATCAAAAACAAATAAATACCCTTTTTGACTTTAACATTGTACACGTGTCCCGCTCAATGAAATCAGATTTATTCGCATAAAACATTCCCAACAAGTTTAAGTTAAAGTTTAAGTTTAAGTTTAATTCGTTCCTATGGAAATGCTGTCTGCCGATTCATTATTTGTTAGGAGTAATGTGTAAATTTCATACATAATAAATTAATTTATTGAAGGTGTAATCCGTTTAAACCACGTGGATTGACAAACATATGGAAATCAGGTGCCGCGGCGCCGCTGAAACCAAAACAGTACCTATACGTAACCGTATGAATTTATGCTAATATTATAATTGCTCAGAGTTACCCAGACCGAAGTCGTTAAGCATAACTTGACACATCTTTATAATGAGACAAATCACTAATCATGATGGCATTTCAATTAGTAAGTTAAAGATGGTAAGTACCTAATTGAAGTTTATTTGTCTATACATAACAGCGTTAAGTCAGAAGTAGCTGGATCTTAGCTGTGTAGTAATTGCGGAGTTTTCCCAAATAAGTGGCGAACTTAGCTTTATGGCGAAGTTAAGTGAGGAAGTTTGTCGGGCGGCGCCGGCCAGGCTGCGACAAGAGACTCGCCCGCGTTGAGTCGCCACTGCAACCCCGATAACAGTCTTTCCTCATACATATGTATGTAATATACTAAAATGAGTACCACACGACCAGATTATTTTATTTTCTTTCTTACAAAAGTTACACATTTACATAGGTACACGCCTTGTGTAATCTGCTATTTCATAATTTAACAACTCTAAAACTCAAATTACGAAATTGAATAAGTACAAAATATAAAACACGCTAAAATATTCAAGCAAGAAAAACGTCCCAAAACTTCGTCTGTTTCGGTCGCAAAACTTTTCTTTAGCCGTTTACAAATTATAATGTCAAATAGTTCCGAACCAGCGGAATGAGCTGGGAAATTCTGTGGAACTGCCAGCACCGAGCCCGCCCTTGTCTAACAGAGATCACATCTCACTTACATGAACGTTCGCTAAATTACTATTGTTTCTACTTTCAATCTTTCTTATATTGTAACTTTACGAATATAGAAGTTCCAAATCCAACTCTAGATTAACAAATAAAATTAGAGAACTGTTTGTCGTGCAAAACAGGTTGGTTAGGTTGAGTTTAATGTGAAACCGTCAAAGAGTAACCACTAATTATTAAACTTTACCATAACATAAGATGTTAGTGTGTGTGTGGTGTTAGTTTGTTGCCTACATTGGTTGACATCGGCAGCGTCCCCCCGCCCCGCTGCCCGCTCCCCGCTGAGGGTTGCAAGGTGGTGGTCGGAGCTTGCGTGCCTGCGGCTACTTTCACTACCCAAGGTGTCGGTATTTCCCATTCCTGACACCCGAGTTGGTTTTGCGACAATGCTCGCTCATCCACAATTTAATTGTAGGTATAAAATGTTCCGGGCGTTCTGCTTTAGCTTTATTATTATTATTGTGGGCCTCGGGTGGCCGTAGGTAGGTACCCAAATGACCAGGTACGGGCCCGTAGATAAGAGTAGAAGGAGAGGTAGCCAAGGTAGATTAACTTCTTAATAAAGCGCAACAGTTACCGAGAGTTACTTTTATTACGATCGCACGGAAGTAAACAAAGGCATACGCGTGAGAGGGCGAACGACAAGCGCTTAGCGCCGCAGACCTGTGTCGACTAAAAGGTCGGTGTTCGCGCGCTGCTAGGACCCCCGTCCCGCGGCCGCATGCATTCCCTTCAACATTCCAATGCCTGCAGCGATAAGAAACCGGTCGCCGCCGTAACACACTAATTAAATCACTAATATTAAATACAATCTGTGAGTCTGTTTGTTTGTTGACATATTATTTCACAAACTTAATATGAGGATTGCTGGATGTGTGGAGTCCGCCACATCACCCCCCTCCAGAGACCGTCACTACGGGCGATAATAGTCTGGAAAGTGCACCCTACGTCCTGATCGCGTCCGTCCGACATTGGGGTCGTCTTCTTTGGGTGTTGAATTGGTGACAAGTGTTTGTGGTGGTGTTTGTTCTGTGTTTCTGTTTTTGATGTTACTTTCTGTGTGAGTGTGGTTGTGGCTAGTTGTGGTGTGTGTGTCATTCAGTATGTAGGCTGGTTTGATTCGGTCTATCGATACTGTGACGGTTTTACCACTGATGAGGAGTTTGTACACTTTTTCCCCACGTTCCATGACTTCATAAGGCCCTGTGTAAGATGGTCTAAATGACCCGGTGGATGCGTCATCTCTCAAGAATACGTGAGATGCTGTGGCTAGGTCTTTGAATATGAAAATTGCGCGTTTGTTCCCGTGTCTTGAAGCTGGCGAAGGTTGTAGGTTTCTCGCGTACCTGCGTAATCTTCCTATATACTCGGTTACGTTCGTTACTATGTTGTTTTCCGGTTGGAAGAAATCTCCTGGTAGGCGTAAAGTCTCCCCGTACACCAATTCTGCTGTGGTCCCTTTGAGGTCTTCTTTGTAGGCACTTCGCATACCCAAGAGAACCAGGGGTAGTGTTTCTACCCAATTTTCGTGACCGTGGCAAGTAATGGCCGTCTTCAGCTGCCTATGGAAACGCTCGACTAGTCCGTTGCATGCCGGATGGTAAGCAGTCGTTCTACGGTGCTCAAAACCTGCTATTTCTGATAATCGTTTAAAGAGATTGGACTCGAATTGTCTTCCACGATCGGTGACAATTTGTGTGGGGCAACCGAAGCGTGAGATCCATCCGTATAGCAGTGCTCTCGCCACTGTATCAGCTGTTATGTCCCTGATGGGTATAGCTTCCGGCCATCGCGTAAAACGATCCACTGCAGTGAGGCAATACTGGTATCCCTGTGATAGTGGCAGTGGTCCGATTAAATCTATATGGACATGCATAAAACGAGAACTAGGTAGCTTATAGTTGCTGAGCGGTGCGGACACATGGCGGGTGACCTTAGAGCGTTGGCAGGCTAAGCAGTTTCGCGCCCAAGTCCTGCAATCTTTTCTTATTTCCGGCCACACGTACCGCTCCGCTACGAGTTTCGCGCTAGCGTTTGCGCCTGGGTGGCTGAGCGAGTGTAAGCTATCGAACACCTGGCGCCTGAATTCCTTAGTCACATATGGCCTCGGTGTCTTGCCTTTGTCGTCACAGTACAGCTCTGTATCTATGCCTGGTAGTGCTATCTTTTTTAAACTCAACGATGTTTTGCCGTGCAGGTGTTGTTTGAGTTCTTGATCGGAGCTTTGCGATTCGGCCAATTCATTATAATTGATAGGCTGTACTATTTCTTCTACTCGTGTCAATGCATCTGCCACTATATTGTCCTTTCCTGAGATGTGTCTGATATCTGTGGTGAATTGTGATATATAATCTAAATGTCTGAATTGCCTTGGTGGGCAATTTTCCTTGCGGGTGTGGAACGCGTAACAGATGGGTTTGTGATCTGTATAGATCACAAACTCTCTGGCCTCGACCATATGCCTGAAATACTTGATAGCCTCATATATCGCGAGGAGCTCACGATCGTAGGGAGAGTATTTCTGATGAGTTGGACTCAGCTTGCGAGAGAAGAAAGCTAGTGGTTCCCAGGTACCGTTCTTCAACTGTTGTAGGACTGCTCCAATGGCCGTGTCTGAGGCGTCTGTCACCAAAGCGAGTTTAGCACCGGTGTTAGGATGCGCCAGCATTGCGGCCCTGCAAAGACCTTTCTTGCATTCCTCGAAGGCTGCGTCCTCGTCTGGCGTAAAGTTTACCGGGTGTGAGCCTTTTACTGTCCCTGTCAAGAGTGCGTTGAGCGGGGCTTGGTGCTGTGCTGCATTTGGGATAAACCGTCTATAAAAATTTACCATACCTAAGAATCTTCTCAGCCCACGTATGGTCTTGGGTGCTGGAAAGTTGCTAATGGCCTCAACTTTCGCTGTCAATGGTTTTGTACCATTGGGTGTGATGCTGTAGCCTAAAAATGTGACCTCTTTGGCACCAAACACGCATTTTGAGGAGTTAATAACCATCCCGTATTTTTGTAACCTGGTGAACAGCTGGCGTAGGTGGTCTTCATGTTCTTTTTGGTCTTTAGAATAGACTAAAAAGTCATCTAAATATCCGTAACAGAAGTCTAGTCCCCGCAACATTTCATCGACAAAACGCTGAAATGTTTGTCCTGCGTTGCGGAGACCAAACGTCATATACGGAAATTCGAATAGACCAAATGGCGTGGTGATAGCGGTCTTTGGAATATCCTCTGGGTTTACTGCGATTTGGTTATAGGCCTTTACAAGGTCTATTGTGGAGAAGACCTGGCAGCCAGATAGGCTATGCGTAAAGTCGTGTATGTGCCGGATTGGATATCGGTCGGGGATTGTTCTCGCATTTAACATTCTATAATCGCCACATGGACGCCAACCATTATCTTTTTTTGGGGCAAGATGTAAGGGTGAGGCCCATGGTGAATCGGAGGGTCTGGCTGTGCCGATTGTGAGCATTGATTCAAATTCCTCCTTTGCGATTTTCAACTTATCGGGAGCCAGCCGACGTGGTGTACACGATACCGGTGGTCCCGGTGTTGTGCGTATATGGTGTACAGTGTTGTGAGTAGGTGTGCGATGTACGCCGGGTGGGCGAGTTATGTCTGGAAATTCTCGTAGTATGTCATGGTATGTGGTGTCACCAATTCTTACCTTTACAGAAGAGACAATATCGGATGAACGCGCAGGCAAAGCCGGGGTAACCAGCGTTGTTTCAGCGTCAATGAGGCGCTGATTTCTTACGTCTACGGTTAAATTGTAGTAAGACAGGAAATCCACTCCTATTATCGCCTTAGTTACGTCTGCAACAATAAATTTCCACATAAAGTCACGGCGCAAACCTATATTTAATTTTAACTGTATGTAACCGTACGTATTTATTACACTGCCGTTAGCCGCGCACAATTCGTAGTTTGTCTTTATACGGCGTTGTTTAATAACTGACCTGGGGAACACACATACGTCACTGCCGGTGTCGACGAGAAATTGAGTTTTTGTGGTATGATCTGTCACGAATAAGCGACCAGAGCTATGGCAGCCGTCGGTCGCTGTCACTGACTGCCGGTCGCGTTTCCCGAGTAGTCACAGGGTTTCATGCACTTAGTAGCTCTGTCACCAAATTTAAAGTGATACCAGCAAACAGGGTAGCTTCTGTAGTTTGGGTTGGAGCGTCCTGATGTTGACCGTCCTCGGCTGCCGCTGCGAGTCCTTTGTCTTGAGCGTGACAGCCTGTCCATTTGCATTGCGAGCGCTTGTACTTGTTTTGTCAGCTCCGCTATCTGGTTGGACATCTGTTCAACGTTGCTCCCTGGTGTTGACCGTGTCGTGGATGCCACCTGTGAATTAGTTGGTACCACGTCATGTATGCGGTCTGCTAGTTCTGCTACTTCCTCCAACGACGCTTTTGATTGCGAGGCGATAATAGATTGCGTACTAGCGGGCAATCGGCTGGTCCAGATGGTCCTCAAAAATTCTTCTGGTACGTTCGGCCCCGCCAGGTGGCGCAAGTGTCGCAAAAATTGGGACGGCTTCCGATCACCAAGCTCCTCTTGTGTAAGAAGCTGATGTACTTTCTTCTCCCGTGACGCTGATAATCTCTTCACCAGTTCTGTTTTTAACTTCCCGTACTTGTCCGTGGCTGGTGGGTCGGTAATGATATCCTCGACTTCAGACGCGTAGATCGGGTCGAGGCTGCCGATGGCGTGGTGGTATTTAGTAGCGTCAGTGGTTATGTTCGCCAATACGAACTGGCTTTCCAGTTGTGAAAACCAAAGCGCCGGTTTATCTGGGTAAAACGGGGGTACCCTCACACCGACCCGGTGCACGTCGTAGTAATGGTTGGGGTCGCTTGAAGCCTTCGCTCCGCCATCGCCACCTTGGTTTGTTTGACCTTGACTCATCTTGTGTTCCTTGCGGGGTCACCAATGTGGGCCTCGGGTGGCCGTAGGTAGGTACCCAAATGACCAGGTACGGGCCCGTAGATAAGAGTAGAAGGAGAGGTAGCCAAGGTAGATTAACTTCTTAATAAAGCGCAACAGTTACCGAGAGTTACTTTTATTACGATCGCACGGAAGTAAACAAAGGCATACGCGTGAGAGGGCGAACGACAAGCGCTTAGCGCCGCAGACCTGTGTCGACTAAAAGGTCGGTGTTCGCGCGCTGCTAGGACCCCCGTCCCGCGGCCGCATGCATTCCCTTCAACATTCCAATGCCTGCAGCGATAAGAAACCGGTCGCCGCCGTAACACACTAATTAAATCACTAATATTAAATACAATCTGTGAGTCTGTTTGTTTGTTGACATATTATTTCACAAACTTAATATGAGGATTGCTGGATGTGTGGAGTCCGCCACACCTTGCTACTATCAAGTAAGGAATGTAATTAAGTAAATAATTATTTTAGGTTTAGATATCATGCCGCCATATTACTGGAACAATTTCCTGCATGTTTGGCAAAAGGACAGCGTAGTAAAATTACATAAAATATAGAATTTTTGAATGCAGCTTGCATTCCAAAAATCTATATTCTGAAAGAATCCATAAGCAATTAATATAATGAATTCTGCTTATAAGTACTGTTATTTAATTCATTTATTTTATGTAAAATCTCTACCTGTGGATTCGAACGAATATGTTCAAACCAGATAATGTTTAACACACATAACCTTAACATTGCTCTCGCGCAGTCGGGTAAACAGGAAATCCAGCAATTTTTCCCACGCGTCTTATTAGTATGGGAAAACCGTGCGACTCGTTGGTATTATTTTAGTTTTTTTTTTAGTTGGTATTGTTTCCGCAAAATAAGTAGAATTCTAATCTCTCAATGCAACCCTACTGATGTATGAATGACTTCTGTAGAAAGTAGTAACAAACTACACTACTACCTACTAAAGTATTGTAATAATACTTACAAGGTCTATACGGCTCTTTTCATAAGAAATAGCAAATACTTGGCAACTTAGAAACAAAAGGTTTTTGAGGTAACGTCACTGTTAACTGACTGTACCCAGGACCTTAGGTATGTGTTCAAAGCAAAAGTTATCCACTGTTGCAAAGGGTGATTGTGCCTGTGATCACTGGGTCGTGATCTGATCATGGTACCGGGCGTGCGTGTGAGGGGCAAACGGGGCCCTAAACTATACTCGATTGAAAGGCAGTCATTGTAGTAACTTTGAAGATTTTAAATTAAATATATTATTCAAAAGTCCAATCGTCTATTATTTATTTGAATTTCGTTCAGGCATTCACCTGTAGAAATCTGGAAGTCAGGCAGCAGCGCCTTCCGTGTGCTTAACAACTTCACTGCGATCCCCAAGACCCGGCCAAGCGTGGGGATTATGACAACCCCCCCCCCCCCCCCTTATGGGGGAGGCCTTTATTCAGCAGTGGACGTCTTCAGGCTGATGATGATGATGATGATGATGATGATTCACCTGGAGGAGCTCGTGGCTAAGTAAGTAAGCCGGACAGATCAATCGATCAAGAGTAAAGCTACTTTTGCCGCGGTCGGTCTGTGGATGGGTGACCATCCATTTCATACTGAGTTCCCTCCGTGCCTCGGAACGCACGTCAAGCCGTTGGTCCTGGCTGTCTTTCGTGGATCTTCGGTAGTCGTTATGGGTAGTCGAAAGCTAGAAAGTCTGACAACCAGTCTTACCAAGAGGTATCGCGTTACCCGCGGTAACTGGGTTGTGGAGGTCTGATAGGCAGTCGTTCCATATAAAACACTTGTATTCAGCTGCATCCGGTTAGATTGGAAGCCAACCCCAATATAGTTGGGAAAAGGCTAGGCAGATGATGATGTTCTGGTTTCACCTGAGTGTTTGTGTAAAGCTTTTAGGGCAGGTTGCATTGGCATTCAACCTTTACAGTACCTACTTCTATGGTTTTTAATACGCTAACATGGTACTGCCACATTTTCTTTACTAAATCTGTCGATGGCCACACGATAACAATGACTGTAATATTACTTGACGTTCGTGCTACCCCATATAATAGCATTATCATGTTTAACAATTCCGCCCGCCCTGCAATCCGCGCCCACCTTACAGATACTCATTTCATTCCAACGTACATTTCATTATAACATGGCAAGAACGCAAGATTTAACGTCTTGATATTGGTACCTACCTAACATTCTATAATTTCAACGGATTAACTCATTGTGTTGACGGGTTCATCCGACTAGTTTCGATGGAATACGGCCACCTTCCTCAAGGAGTTCCATAGGATGACACACCGCCCGTCGTGTTCCTGCGGACACTGCGCAACGCAGTCGGACGAACCCGGCAACACAGAGAGTTAATCCGTTTTTCTCAATCTAAAATGTGTAACAATACTCACTCACATAAAGAAAGTAAAATGATTCATGATTGATATTCAGTTCATCTATCTTTGATTGTACATTAAAATCTAATCTAATTATAAATACAAACTACAATGCGTCGAATGAAAAGGAAACTCAATATTTGATATGGAAAAATCACCTGCATATATTTTCTAATATTTTTAATGGAAGAAATATTAGTAATTATACCTACGTAGTTTGATGTCTCCAGATCAGAAAATGCAAAAACTTTTAGTTTGAGAATGGACAGCTGATATATGCGAACAATCAAAATAATTACGATTACTTAATGGAAAACTTCGAGCTGGGGTGAAAACGCAATGGCGATGCCGAGGGGTGAAAAATAACACGTTTTGTAATAACAGCAGCGGGTACGGACAATAGACACGAATAAGTATTGATTATCCCTTAAGTAATGATTACCATCGAACAGGTCGCGTGGCTGCTCTACCATAGTACCTACGGGAAATGTTTTGTAACTGATTTCCACTGCCTCTTAGGTATTTTTTATTACTGGGAGGTGCGGATGATTAAAATATGATTTATAAGTATCTATAACATCCACAGTTTACGTTAATGGTTCGCTGGGTTGAAGTTAAACCTGTTGAAGTTGATATAGTTTTAGTCATTACCTAGCAGAGGGATTTCACATCCTTCGAACATCCTGGTACGAAGTCTTAACCATATTCCGCAAATGATTGAGTCTGAGAATAAAATAATATATTTTCTATCAAAGTCTGAACAGGGTTTGGGTCAAATGACGTATATAGGTCCTATAACTTTATAACAACTTCAATACCATAGCGAGTGTGCATGGTGTCTCATCTACACGCTCACTTGCAACATTATTACGATAATCTGTCTAATAGGCAATGGAGCCAGCAGCACCAGCAGCTAAGCTCATTTTAAGATATTTATATCTCATTCCCTCCTCTCTAGTCCTGTGCCCATGTCTCTAGATGGAACGCCCATACCGACCTGCTCTGACTTTCGCTACCTCGGGTCGCTTGTGCAAGGGAATGGCGAAGTAGACCGAGACGTAACGCATCGGATGAACGCAGGATGGATGAAATGGCGACAGGTCACTGGAACAACTTGTGACCCACGGATGCCCCTCAAGTTATAGGGAAAAAACTACAAGTCCGTGATAAGACCTGTCGCTGTATGGATCGGAATGTTGTGCCGTGAAAAAGATGGATGAAAAAAGATTGCATGTAGCGGAGATAAGAATGTTGAGTTGGATGTGTGGAGTGACCAGAATGGATAAGGTAAGAAATGAATATATTAGAGGAAGTTTGAAAGTGGCGCCAGTGACAGAAAAGTTGAAAGGGAATCGTTTGTCTTGGTATGGGCATGTGAAGAGAAGAGATGAAACGCATGTGACCAAAAGAGTTATGAATGTTAATTTGGATGGATGGATTGTGTGAAGAATGATATGAATGAAAAGGTAGTCAGTGAAAGCATGACGTTGGACGGGACGGAATAGAAGAAGAAAACATGTTGCGCCGACCCCAAGTAACATGGGATAAGGGCAGGAAGAAGAAAATGTCTCTTTCCCTCCAATAAAACAAATAAAAAGAAAAAGACAAATATTAATAAAAGCTGTAAATTAAAGTTGATCTAAAATGATCATACAATAGTAGTTATTTCAAAACGAATTGAATAAAAACACGGTGTAGTGCAAGAAAAAAAAAAATTGACATCTCTAACTTAGTTCTTATCTGTCGCCATCCTTTTCTTCAGCTGCCTGGTAGTAAGAGATGCCTCTAGCCTACATTAGTTTAGTTTGTGAACAAGAGAATCGGTACCAATATGGAATGACTGTGCATAGAATAAAATCTGGCTTTTATTTTATTTATATAAAAAATCCACCACACTGATTTATTCTGACTGGTAGATGCCCAATGACACTTTGTCCAACCGCAGAATCGAACTCAGGACCCGTGCTCGTAGTCACGCTTGCGACCACGGGACCAAAAGGGCAGTAAAATATTGTACAGACGGCAGCATATCAAGCCATACCAAACTGTCAAATTTTCCCAATTGAATATGATCCTTTATGTCTTTTCGAATAAAGTTGCAAATCTATCTAATAAATTTGCCAGATTGTTGTGGCTTGGTGTGCTGGCCCCTGTACTTATGACATAAGGAGCACGAACGTGCTCTATACCTAATCACTACATGGTTTGGACTACGAAATCATTTTCCAACAGCGATACTGTTACAATTACGAGGGACGTGGCTATTAACCGGTTTATAGCCGCCCCTTTGAAGGTGGTGTGTGCCGACAGTTATGATATACAACGTGTAAACTTAACATAGAGATTAAATCAACAATTAGGCTCTTCAGAGTTTCAGTTGTCCCAACCAACACTTGGTTAGTTTATGCCAAGAAAGTTATACCCGGTCTCTTATGCGCACGGGTTTACTCAGGTGTTTTAACCGGAGTTTATCTATGCGGTAGTCTTTCGATGTCTTAACATGTATGCGTTCAAATAGATAACTTTATTTGGTAAATAGGTGTTTAGAGTTTATGTGAGAACCTCAGGTAATGGAGTATGTACATTTTAATGTTACATAATCGGTAATCGACTTGCGTTAGGTTGAAATGCAGGTAGCTTTTTCTCAGTGTTATTTTTTTTTCTATATTCAAAACTGTTTTATTATAAATGATGTTTCTTGAAACTATAAAAGAATTGACATCTACTTTGCCTACTTCAATATAATTTCGAAATATATAATTTATGCAAATACTCTGAAATTACAGGATTTGTACCTGGCCCCAACGCAAAGTAATACCTACGTCTATTATAATAATTATTTGAAAAATCTAAGCTATTAAGCTAGTCTCCTTTAATAAATCTTGAATGTGTCCAAGATAATTGTCAAAGTTATAAGCGTGGTGTGCCTTTTAGGTACTAGAAAGAGATTATGCTCGGCAGTGTTCTGTGTTAAACTGAATTAATTGATTGATTGAAATTTTAATAAAAATGTGCCTGTGAGTTTTTATATTTATATAATACTTACTTATCTTTAACGCTATTAAAAGACGAGTAGGTATTTTATAAATCCGGAACTCACTAGCACATTATTATTTAAAGCTATTACCACTTGGAAACAAAAGTCTCTGCGAAAAGTAAATATATATATTACACCGGGCTGTTATGGTAACGGATAATTATGATTTTCTTTGGTTCCCATCCTCGGCGGATTCCTTGGAGGCAATAATCCTTAAAGACTCGTACAAAGAGTGATAAGCTACAATGGATACCGTCGGACGGCCATGGCACTTTTAGATATTGTAGGCACGGCCTTAACAAAATGGTTATGTAAGCTAGTATTCTCTGAATTTATATTGCCATCAATTCAGGAAAATTGCAGATTGTGTTATCTTTATATTATAGACTGGACATTTATTTCTTACTTGACTTATTTAATTGTCTCTTCCATTTGATGTTTTTTTCTTGAAATAGTTCCTGAACAAAAATTGGATCTTTTATTCGTCACGCGTACCTCGCAAAAGCTTAGAATAATAGAAAAGTGACAATGACAGCTCATATAGAACATTTATAATCTATATCTATCTATATACATAAAATGCTTTGTCCTGAATGACTGACTGACGGATCAACGCACAACAGCCTAAACAACTTGATCGTAGAGACCTGAAACTTGGAGGGTGTGTTTTTTGTATGACGTAGGCATCCGATAAGAAAGGATTTTCCGAAATTCTAACCCTAAGGGGGTGAAAAACGGGAGCAAAGTTTGTATGGGACAACGTGATTACGTGTTAGAATTTATAATTGCTATTGAGTACTCAAGCAGTACTCAATAGCAATTCCACGCGTTCGGTCGTTCCACACGAACGAAGTCGCGGGCATAAGCCAGTCTTACATATAAAAATCTTCTGTGCGTGTGTATGAAAGTGAACTCCTCCTAAACGGCTGGATCGATTTTGCTGAATTTGTTTGTGTGTGTTCCAGTGGATTCGAGGTTTAGATTCACAATTTAGGACCCGGTAGGTGTCGCTGCAGTCGAGTTGTAGGATTTTTTTATTTTAAGGGCAGGACAACGTCTGCTGGGCCCGCTAGTATTCTATATTTTAAGATGAAGAAGAATGATGATGTTTGCTACGAAAAGGTATACAACACCTAACCAAAATTAGCAGCTGAAGTCTGCTAATTTTAATATATCTTGGCATACATTTCTAAATTCTTCGGCAGCCGTCTCGTAAATAGCGAATGAACGTAAGCCTACTCTCAAAGATACTCATTAGAGGCATGTGTGCACACACGTAGGTACTAGACACCACACATGCCCAGTTCAGATACAAGGACTATCTAGAGGAGTTTATAATGTTACTTACTACCCTACGTATTGACAGACTCCGTATATTCATAGTGATATATTAAGAAGATGCATATATACACGAAATGAATTCTTCAGATTCTATAATATAGAATCTGAAGAATTCATTATTTTTTGTATTTTTATATAGTATATTATCTTGTATATAAAAATCTTCTGTGCGTGTGTATGAAAGTGAACTCCTCCTCAACGGCTGGACCGATTTTGATGATTTTTTATGCTGTTTTTTAGTGGATTCGAAAATGGTTTAGATTCACAATTGGACCCGGTAGGTGGCGCTGTAGCCGGGTTCTAGGACTTTCTTGTTTTCAGGGCAGGACAACGTCTGCCGAGCCCGCTAGTACCTACTATATAAAAATACAAAACCAGAAGAATAAAAAAGACTAAATAGTTATATTTTTTAATTTTTCTTTCTATTCTTTGTTGTATTTGAGTGACGTTCACGTATTCGGCCATGTCTATTTCCATTTCTCCTTTCGCAATAGAAATTCAAAATTTGTACAATACCTACTGATGCTTATTTCTATTGAAATATACATATAAGCAGCACCATTGTTTGTTTTTCTGTTTCTTTTTCTTTCATTATCGTTAAGACTCGTGTAATAATAAATCAATAAAGGAACAAGACTGTTCAAAACCCCGTACATGATCACAGAATTCTCCTATTAGAGATTGCTTCTGAATTTCGACCATAAATTGTTCCGCTGACAGCCGTACATTTAACGGGAACAATTAGCTAAAACGTTTCAGTTCGAATGAAACAGTGGCTTGAAAAATACTGCTACTCCTGTTCAAATTGTGTGGTCTGAAATATGTGACATTAGCGTAATATCACAAACAAGACCGCTTTGATTGTCGCAAATATTTCGACATCATAAAGATACCATTAATGTCACGCCACACTGCTTGCTCCACACGCGATACTGTTTCTATATCGAACACGTAACTGATGGTAAACACAAACCCTTATTATATAACTTAGTTACTCAAACAAAAACTCATTTTATTTTACTTATAGAATTGAACAGTTTTATTACAACCCTTTTTATTCTATCGTCCCTGAAGAACAATAAAAGTGCAAAACCGATGGCGAATAAGTCTACTAATAGTATCCATTCATGCGAACACTGTACTTTTTTTATGTCTGGGTTATCCGGGTCCTAACACTACGCTTTGTATGTTGGATTTGTTCGTTAACCGGAATACCGCTTCTCTCTATGCATGAAACCTAATATCTTACAGTAGATAGCATCGATTAACCCTATACATAACCCTTTAACACAGTACTCCAGTTATCTCGGCCGGAAAACGGTTGGCAGGTGGCAAGCATTTATTCTGTTAAGAACACAATTTAAGGATTCTATTCGCCGCGAAACAGGATAAGCTTAACAAAAAAAATATAATTTTATTTTAACCGTTCCAACAACATTAATTTGTCCAGTCACTGTCAAGCTACGAAAGTTCAGCGAGGTCTTGAGTTTCTCTTGAAAAGTATTACTTACTTACAAGAAAATAATATTCTGCTGTCTTTTATAATATTATTTTAATTTAAATGTCTAGGAGGATTACGGGGTTTAGTAAAATAACATGATATAATCTTTAACATTAAAGGGACATAAAGTTAAATTGTAAAAAATAATTGCCATCGCATAGTATCAACAAGAAAATAAACTATAAATCTAATAAAGATATTTATCTAGTTCGGTGAAGGTCGCAACACAATCTCAGCAAACTCCATGGATAAAACAAAGTTTACGAGCTCTCCTCGCCCTAAAACATGGCATAGTCTCCTTACTATTCAACATAAAAGTTTTTTATGTGATGCGCCTCGTCGTTTTCATAAGAATCTAGTTGATTCAAATCACAGGAAAAATTGGTAGGTAGACAGATCTTGATATATGGCGCAGTATTCGCTTCGAACCAGTCCCACCTGTTTCACGAGCTTTGTGAGCGGGATTAAAAAAGAAATAGGGCGCCTGTATCAGCTCCCAGCGGAACGCGCGCAGCAACCAGAGAGCTCAACATTTTACAAGCGCTCACGTATGCATCGCGCGGATTTAAAGTAAAAAACCGGACAAGTTCGATTCGGACTCGCCCACCGAGGGTTTCGTACATATTTGTAGTTACATATCCATACTTCTATACTAATCCATACCTACTACCGATCATAGAAATACATGCGTAGTACATATACTAGGTGATTTTTTATTCACGTTCCAAATTTCTCAGGGTGATAGTACCCATGAAATTGAATAACTTTCTCCAAAAAACATGGGTCGAAATATTAAAAAAAAAATCGGACTTCCCATACAAAATCAATAGTCAGCTGATCGATTTTGTATGGGAAGTCCGATTTTTTTTTCATATTTCGACCCATGTTTTTTGGAGAAAGTTATTCAATTTCATGGGTACTATCACCCTGAGAAATTTGGAACGTGAATAAAAAATCACCCAGTATATCGATGCTACCCGTACTTTAATCTACTTAATATTATAAATGCGCATTTTGCGACATAAACGACCTTATCTTTTTTTCACGTTAACATAGAGGGTTGATTTTTTTACAACATCAAGGGACCGTAGACTTGATTATATGGTTTTAATTTCAACTCATACTCATACCTCCACGCGTTCCCGAGATAAAGGGTCTTGACCACGGATATCTATGGTCTTGACAGACAGACAGACAGACGGACAACAAAGTGATCCTATAAGGATTCCGTTTTTTTCTTTTGAGTTACGGAACCCTAAAAAGTAAATTTCCGCACAATAGGGAAGCAGTTTCAATTGTTCAAGTTGGTTTAGGTTCATTGTCATTCATTCGAGGCTACAGATTAGGTACTCCGGCAGGTGGAGATGTTATAGGAAATGAAGCGTCACACGTCTATGCGCATACAGTATGAATCATTGTACTACAATGGGACTACCGGCCATTGATAGGCTACGCGCATAGAACCTATCAAGTTAGTCAACGGGCAGTAGGCACGTTGTTGTAACGCAGTCATCACTAACAAACAGATCAACTAGGACTCACAGGAATTGGGTCAACCTACTGGGGTGTGATTCAGTAAGACCTCATTCTAAACTTCGAATCTGAATCCGCTGTGAGTTTCTTGATTGGCATTCTAAAAACTCGGTTGATAATTCGAATTTACACAAGCGCTACCCTTGCGAGCGTGTCAGCGAGTTGAACTAAATTGACAGGGAGGTTTTGACAGATATAGTATGAGATGACGTAAGAAGTGGCATTCTGTAAGGCAATTTCCCCGTCACTTCGACGTTCACTTCGCACTCGAACCCGATTCAAAGTGTCTTTTAAATACGTTTTTTGTTGGATGTTTAAAATATATTTTCTGTCAACGCATACATATTTTATTTTAAACTAAACTGCTACGAGTAGGTAGCTGGCGTGACTCTGAATACTAAATCAAAATTTTATAATTTAATGGTAACTCTAAAAGTATGTTATGCAGAGCGCATTTCAACTGCTATCTAAAATCACTGAAAATTAATCAGTAAATGTTTTTAATCGATTGATTTCTACGAAACTGACACTACGAAAGGCACAAAAAGATTAAAATCATCAAGAAAACAAAACAAATTCCTTTTTATTTAAAAAATAAATCACGTTTATCAATTTCATTTTCAAAGTCTATATATTTAATACTCTTTCGACGTAAAATCAACTGTAGATTTTCGCCGTAGAGTATCTTATAAACACACACATACAGTAGCATTTTCATCTCTGGGGTCCTGGGGTGCACATACCCCACGTATTTGATATCGATTTGATACCACACGGAGAAAAAGGGTCAGCCAACCAAACATGTACACCTATTAAGCAGAGATAAGGAATGTTATTCCTGAAATATTTTTTCTTAAAAGATTCTTTAAAATTATTCAAAGTATCAACAGTTTTAATCGTTCTTTAAATTAATCATGATTACTAACATTCAAGGTATTGAATTTGACAATTTCTTTCAATTACTACTACAATGTTTTATTATAATTAGTATCTTCTGATCCAGGCGTACCAAGAAACAGTAGGTAATTAATTGAAAAATATGACTTACAGGAAAACTCTCATCAGATTAACTTTAATTAAAATTATTCGACATCTCAGCCGATTTAGAAAAAAAAGCAATTTGTAGATTTATACCGTGTTCTGTATGTCTATTCTATTACAATCTCCCTCGGGGAACATCTAGGTGAAGTGAGCTGTCATCCGTCCGTGTGCTTTGTCAATCCCTAGCATCGGGACGGATGACAGCTCACTTCACCTAGGTGTTCACCGACGGAGATTGTAACAGAATAGCTCTACTGGTCGTAAATACCAGTCTGCGAGTGCATTACTCTGAAAACGACATTTTGAACGTTGCGTTTATACTCTATTACAAAAAAATACAAGAAATTGTACCTACCTATGACCCTTGTAGGCTATAATTATGTATATCGATTCTCTCATTATTATTAGGCACGGGTCAAAATAATATCACGTAAAGTACACTGGGCTGGGACTTCGTAAAAGTAAGTTGGCCCGAGGGCCCAGGCACAACTTCAGTTCCCCTAATAGTTTGAATCGTGTCGTGATGATCCTGTAAACAGATACAATTTCTATGTAGACTACCCGAGCAATACGATACTTGATACGTATAACAACAAGCTTTGCCTGCGCTAATTAAACATTTAAACTTCAAGCTTTATTATTACTTTCAGTTATAGTACTGCTTAGCATGTGGTTTTGGGTTCAATTCTCAGGCAAAGTGTTATAGGGTTTTAGATTTGTTTTGAACCTCGTTCCTGTCCTTTTATATATATGTACAGGTTATTAAATATTAGACCACTTAACCGAGTTAAATATATACAAAGCTTATTATAATATATACAATGGAGGGCTCAAAGGGCATCAAAAAAGTCGTACGCTTTCTCAATGGAACAAGCGCCCAATAGGCTAGCAGCATATAATAGACATATTATTATGTATGTGTATTTTGTCATTTTATGGTCTTTTGTAGGTTTATATCGTAGCCATTTTTTTTTACCAGTTTTTAACAATGTATGTTATCTCGTCACCATTTTAGGTTGACTTGTAGTGAATACCGCGTTTGTACCTTTGTGCATAAAATTTAAATAAATTAGTTCTTCGCCCTACTTTTATTGTTAGTTGTTAGTTAACTATTGTGATTGATGACAATAAGCTTGCCGCCTATTACAAACTGGTGAAAATAAGTTCCTTCAAGGAACACAGGCGTATTGTGATGTTTGTTTCAGTTTCAGTATTAGTTTATTCAGTCGATAAACCTTTTGCAAATGTTTTTAACGCCTGACAAAAAAAGAGGGGTGTTACACGTTTAAAGTACGTCTGTCTGTAGCATCGTAGCTTCTAAACAACTGAACTGATTTTGATTTAGTTTCTTTTCTATCGTGTTAGCCTGGTTGGCTAGTCGTTATAAGAGCGATGGCTGATTGTGTAGGTGCGATCTCCACCTCGGTAAAAGTAATTTTTATAAGATGTAATGCGTTTGTGATGTAATCTTAATAAAGTTGACTATAGAGCAATTATGTAGATGTCGTTCGGTTTTGAAACATAGATCCAGTTTTCCATCCAGACCTATAAATACTGAGTTAAAATTATTAACGACCGAACAGTTCATGATGTGGGAATTGGATAAATGTTAATGCTGAACAAAATATGCGTATGTGGCGCATGAGTTAACAAAAATAATCGCGAATTTTTTTTTTATATATTCTAACAAATATTTATATGTTAACTTTTCGTAGAGAAAAGTGATAAAATTAATAAATGAACATGTTAAATAAATGGGGATCAATTTTATTTGAGACATTTTGTTAAAGTTTTTGTTATAACTTTTAGTAAGATGGTACTGTAACCAGAAAACGTTTTCTCATGTAGCTAGCTAGCTAGAATTTACGTTTGATCGATGTAGATACATAAATCAATAAAGGTAGGTATTTGTGATAGCAAGAATATGCTTAAAAGATTTACCTGATTTCTATCTATATGTTATACTATGACTATATATGATATTAAAAAAGATTGATAATGATATTAGAATGGAATAGTGATTGTATTGTTCAACTTTAAATGCCAAGATATTATTATACATACGGTCCAGTCTTGCCTGAAAATGCAAAGCCTGTCACCACCATGCGCAAGCGGTGCGCGTCCTTGGTACGCAGGGTGCGGGACAGCTCCAATAGGTACAGTTCTGGCGATGATTGCCGGGAGATTTGACTGTCCGTATATCGGATATTGCTGTAGCAAGCATATAAGTTACTAGCTGTGTGTAATATTTGTCGTATGGTGTGTATTTATGTAATCTGGTTGCTGCTTTTGGGTTACCTGAAAAAAATGTCTTTTATTTATTTTTTTATTCTAGATTTATTTCTAATAATATAATTTTATACGTCCTTTTATTTATATTTACGACTCCTTTCGCAATAGGAAATAAACTAGCGTTAATTGAAATAATTCGATGTGGGTCACTATGTCTTAATTTATATAAAACTATTGCAAGCCTGACAATAAATGCAGTTTTGTACTTATTATGTCCAGTATTTCTATGTCCTTTGTGTGTTAATTTAATTAATTTTAACAACACCACTTTACGACATAGGTTTAGAGATGCTTCTCGTCAGCAATTTCCTGCCCTTCCTGCAGGTCCTATGTAAGGTTCAATTTATAGTCCTCGGCTGTCCTGTGCATCGTTAGTGATTCCATTAGTTCACATCCTACTGCAAGTAATTACTTGATAGCTTGGGGTTCCTTTGAAACCAATTTAGATACTGTAAAACGTTCGTCGTAGCTCGAATTGTATATGATTGAATGGGAGCTAAGACTAGCGTTTCTTTTTACTTACGTATCTCCTTACTTAGATCAATAATAATGTCTCATTAGACTAACTTGCTAACAGGATCAATATTGAGTAGGAATAGCATTTGAAAACCTGATAAGTATCTAATATTACTCCACCAAAATGACAATGTTAACATATACCTACTACACCTACTATACCTACCTACCTACATATGGACCAGAACCCGCGTAATGGGATAAATTAACTTGCATTGAGGGCGCTGCTTCAAGCTCTTGACAAAGATTGGATTATAGATATTTCTATAACTAAAATTGACAACATAATTTGCAAAGATCGAGAATATTTTTTTAATAATTCAATAAATAATAATTTTGTATTTGTGTGTATGAATAGAAAAGAATAGAATAGAAAGATGTTTATTTCCCTGTTTCATATGGTACATTATGTCCACAGGTCGGTGGTGTATTCGGCCTGTCAGCTAAGTAGCTGGAAGACAAGTGTCTTCCTATGTTTGTCTGAAAGAGATCTATAGGTATAAATGTCGTGTAGTGTGTGCTGTGTGCTTGTTGGTATGTATAGAATAAATGTAATTAATAATTATGTTGTTCTATACACGTATTTTTGTATGTGTTGTGTGTATGAGTGCGTGTGTTGCGTTGAATTGTGTCTGTGCGTGTAAAATGTAATTTGGTATGTGGATATATAATTACAGGGAGGTATAATGTGAGTATGAAATGAGTCTGTGTTCGGTAGTATTTTACAGCAGGTTGGGGTTGGGTTTAGTTTACTGTTATAAGAATCGTAGTGTGCGCACATTTGCGCGGGCATTGCACTGACTTTTGATAACACAGAAGTATGATCTGTTTTCCCTTCTAACTTGAAGTTAGGCTTAGTATTTAGGTAAACATTTGAGAACCCATTAACGTATTTTATTATATATTTTATATTGTTTTATACATATAACTGTGAGGAAGCGTTTAAGATCCCATTTAATGGAATTAGAAGCGAATATTGAATTATTTTCTTAACCAAGTTGTATATTTTTTTCATGAATAAGTACACTGGGATATTAAAGACAATGGTAGGTAGGTATAATGTTTATGTAATGTAAGCGCTTGTTGAAATATTTTATGCTCTGTCTAAAGCTTGTTTCATCAAAACTGGCAACAAAATTGCTTGCAGTTCGTACAGTTTATGCTGAAACAAAAATGTATTCTTAAGTTTTAGTTTTGCTTGTAATTCGGGAGATAATTAACTTCTAGCAACATATTTGAGAAACATTGCCATTACCATAAAATAAATAAATAATACTTGGACACATTATAAGCATAGTTTTCTAAATTAATGTTTAGCTCCGAGCAGTAGATAACAATAACGACATTTGTTTTCAAAGTGATTACATAATTATTATAAAACAATGGACAGCACGAAAATGGAACCGGATACAAATATAAACGTGTCTGATTATGATCGTAAAAGGTTATTTCATTAATTTCATCGGCCTATTGAAACTTTATTGAGGTCATTTTATATCGTTGGTTCTCCATGACCCTGTTATTATTTACTTTTTTTTTTAATAATACGCTTTTAACTCTGTATAAACTGTCGATCGTGATTGTGGATGCGCATGCGATGCGATTATCATAGTACGTAACAATTATTTTTAAAATAAGAATAAGACTTTATAAGTCAACTAACTAATACCACAAGAATATGCGGGCTCGATACCGGGTTAAGCTTGAACATCTCTGTCATCGGCAAAGAAAAACTTCACGAGGAAACTTGGACTTATAATTAATTTAACTGCCACACTCAGAGACGTCACTTAATATCAATGAATCATTAATTGACCAACATAACTTGGCACATGTCAACAACTATATTTTTGACTGACAGCGTTCCAAGTTATGTTAGTCAATTATAGTTAATGATTCATTATTATTAAGTGACATCTCTGAGTGTGGCAGTCAGTCTGTAATCATCAATCCGTATTGAGCAAGCGTAGTGATCAATGCTAGTGCCTTCTCTGTTTGAGAAGAAGCATTTGCTGTGCAGTGGGACAATAATAAGCTTTTTTTACTAAACTCTTGACCTCCTCATTAGGTACTACTGGAACAGTCGTAATAACGCCTGTTTGGTCTGCTAATGACAAATTATCATGTTCAAAAATCTTTTTTACAAAAAAGACAACCGCCTTTAAAATCTAAAAAGTAATAAATAACTTTACCACAGAATCACAGAACACACATGACTTTAGTTTCGGAAGGCGGTTGTCTTTTTTGTTAAAAACCTTTTTTAGATTTTGAAAGCGGTTGTCTTTTTGTAAAAAAGCTTTTAATTTATCACTTTTTAGTATCTTGAAATCCATTTAAAACTGGCAAAATAGTTAAAACAGAGGTACTCCAAAGATTGAAGAGACTATTAAAACGTCGTCTATTTAGTTTTTTTGGGATTTAATTAATTTCTCAAAAAGTGCTTAATCAATTACCTACGATAAAATGTATATGGGATTACCCATGAACTACTCCTGAACCCCTATCCATAAGAAACAAACATACAAAAAAAAAAACAACTTACAGTCGATCTGAAAACCTACTTTTTTTTTGAAGTCAGTTGAAAAGAAGCAGTTTTTCTCCTACCAAAATAGCGGCTTCGTCGCACACGTGCAAGGAAAATAATTAAACGCGGACTACATATTGCATAGAAGCTGACGATACAAACAACCCATCCACTTGTAAAGGAAAAAATATTACTAAACTAACGAAACACAAACACCATACGTCCTGCAATGACAACTTGCGTAACACACCAATGTCAACATAACCGCAACTCTCGTAAATGTGGCATTTATTTCTTAAAAGACAGAACGAATTTTATTAAAATATTGCCAATATGTAACTAATTTGGGTGAACATGACGTAGGCACTTTCGATTTCTACCCACGATTTGTGTTCACGTCACGCCAATCATCGGTATTGTAGTCACGTAAACTTACACGACTTCTCATGTATGCAAATAATGCTCTACTCAAAATGTATTGAATTGTAAAGAAAACAAAATTACCAACACGCACTAACACATTTCTCCTTCCGCACTTTTGGCGTCGCGTGACACACAAATAGCTGTATTTGTTTTATTTTACTACATTTTTTGCTTCCCTTAAGGTTGCGATTTCACAAGTGTGTAAAGATTTGTATAAACATGTGTACACAGTGTGAGTAGGTTCATCTCAATCAGTAGATACAAGTCAAAACAGTCGGATGCTGAAATGTTTTCTTCTGATAACATTGTAATACGTAAGACCATATTTGCAGGGCAAACGTGGGCAGAGACCGCACAGGTTCGGGAAGGTTGGAAGGAGGAAGGGAAGGCTTTTGCCCAGCAGTTGGACACAAACATAGGCTAATAAAAAAATCATTGTAAAGCTGATTGTAAAAGAATAATAAAGAAAACAACAAAAAATGTCTATTATTATTTTACAACAACACTGTTAGCCTAAAATAAATTTGACAGTCATTACGGGTAGTCAAAAGCCCGAAAGTCTGACAACCAGTCTCACCAAGAGGTATCGTGTTTCCCAATAATTGGGTTGTGGAGGCTGACAGGCAGTTGCTTCATGTAAAACACTGGTATTCAGCTGCATCCATTTGACTGGCAGATGACGGTGACAACTCTTAGGCTAAGAACTCACGACGCGGTTTTGGCCTGCGGTTGCGGGCCCGCAGCTTCTGTAGAATGAAGATATATATTATGTAAAAAACAAAAACACATTTCACGACGCGGTTTACGCCCGCGGTGTGCACGGTACAAAATCGCACCGTGAGATTCTTAGTCTTAGGGAGCCTAGTGAAAAAGCAATAGTTGTATCTATTGATACAATTAACGCAACTCTAATGTAGGTATCTAATTACATATACCCGGGTTCAAGCTATGTTCAAAACGGCTAAACCGATTTTTCTGAAATTTGGTAATTTCAGCAAAATCGGTTCAGCCGTTTCGTTGTGAAAGCGTAACAGACAGAGTTACTTTCGGATTTATAATATTAAGTATGGATATATAAATATCTTATATATAAAAATCTTCTGTGCGTGTGTATGAAAGTGAACTCCTCCTTAACGGCTGGCCCGGTATTGATGAAATTTATTGTGTGTGTTCCAGTAGATTCGTGAATGGTTTAGATTCACAATTTGACTCGGTAGGTGGCGCTGTAGTCGGGTTTTTATTTTCAAGACAGGACAACATCTGCCAGGCCCGCTAGTATATTTATATATTCATACTTAATATTATAAATCCGAAAGTAACTCTGTATGGGATAGTATGGATTGCGTGCGATAGTGGGCAACTTAATTTTATCTATAAACGAGCAAACATGGAAATTAAAGTGGCTTAAGTAGGTACTAGCTTCAGATTGTGATACTGGAAATTGCCAGATAGTTAGCTTAGTTAGCTATAGTATTACAATAGGGCTTAGTTGCTATTTGCATGCCTGTTTGCAATATGGTATATCATTTATACAAGATTCAAAGCACTCATTGTCCGCCGGGAGAACTGGACCAACAATGGCACGACCTGTGGCCTTTCATCTTGGATGACGGCGCACTTTTGAAAAACAGAAGAATAACGTTAAGACCTCTTGCTAACAGTAGCTCTAGAAAATTCATGAAGACGTTATTGGTTTTTTTTTTCTTTAATTTCAGCAGTCAGTCTTATCTTTTCTTTTTGTTCGAATTGACTGTAGGTATGTATTCAGTGTTTTTAACCTTTGAGGAAACTGAAGAATGTTATAACGTTTGACGACACGGTTGGCGCAGTGGCTGAGCGATCGGCTGCTGCGCAGTGTGTTGCGGGTTCGATTCCCGCCCGGGGTAAACATTTGTGTGATGAGCACTTGTGTTTGCCTTGTGTCTGGGTGTTGTTTATCTATATATGTATGTATTTACAAAAAAATAGGTACCTATTTGTGTATGTATATCAGCTGTCTGACACCCATAGTACTGGGTCTCCCTAGTTTGGGGTTAGATGGCCGTGTGTGAAAATGTCCCCACATATTATTATTATTATATTATTATTATAAGTTTAATTAATACCGACGAAAGCCGAGGGACGTTTAACGTGTGTATCTGTGTCCCAAACGGCCGAATCGATTTCGATTTAGTTTTCTTTTTTGTTTGCTATGATTCAAGAAAATCTGTTCAGTCATTTAAAGATTATCGCCTTTTTTTAGTTCATTTTAGCATCTTAATAGTGACTACAGAATGAAATTGAATTCATTAGGAAATTTTTAAGAAGTGATTTAGACCACGTACCTGAACAACTTTCATTATGGAGCCAACACAAATAGCGCGACAAAAAACACAGCTGTTCCATACATTTTGGCCGAGTGCCTATTGCACTTCTGCATGGAACAGCTGTTTTTTTTTCGCACTGTTTGAGTTGGCTCCATAATGAAAGAGGGTCAGGTTCGTGGTCTGAGTCACTCCTTAAAATTTTGCTATTGAATTCAATTTCATCCTGTATTTATATTACATTTAACAAATGACACGAGGCTATTAGTAAAGAGTAGCGAAAGTTTGTTACAATTAATATACCTACGTATTTTTTTTTTCAGTTTTTTACTTACATTGCGTTCACAGTACATCACGAATGAATAAATTTGAAAATCTCATTTTATTTTTTATACATTTAAGACAGCTACCGTCTCAAATAGCCGCATACATAATACTTATTGTATTTTTGTATTGCCAACCTAAACTCAAATGCAAACAAACCCTACATTACAAGAATAACAAATGATAACCTAATCTCAATAAAAGAGAAAAGAAACGAAGTAAGCAGCGAGAAAAATCTGGTAGGTAATACATAATGTTACAGAATTCCCGTTTACAAAGCAGTCCTTGTTTACAAATGTAAAGAAAAACCCGAATCGGCAAGCGAACAAATTTGGGGTAAATCTATTAGATCCGGCCGTGTGACAACGATAAGGAAAAGCTAACATCAAAAATATAAAAAAAAATACTTCATTGAAATATGTGACAGGTAGATTAAACCTGCCAACATAGATATATCTCAATGCATGATGATGAATCAACACAAGAATATTATTGAGTACTAGCTGACCCGACAGAACGTTGTCCTGCCTGGCAGACGTTGTCCTGCCCTTAAAATAAAAAAGTCCTACAACTCGACTGCAGCGCCACCTACCGGGTCCAATTGTAAATCTAAACCATTCTCGAATCCACTGCAACATACACAAAACATTTCATCAAAATCGGTACAGCCGTTTAGGAGTTCAGTTTCATACACACGCACAGAAGACTTTTATATATAAGACTAGCCAACGACCATATAACCGTTGCGACTAGCTGACCCGACAGACGTCTTTCCCTATACCTATACTTTATCATTTCGTGAATTTTTAAAATGTTCTAACCGTTTAAACCCTCGACTTCCACAAATATTGACAAAGAGACCAAGACCAAAATTAGCCAAATCGGACCAGCCGTTTTCGAGCTTTAGCGAGACTAACGAACACTGACCCGACCGACGTCCTGTCAATCGATTTTCCAATTTTCTTATCGTTTAAACCTTCCCTGGACTTCCACAAACATTTCAAAACCAAAACCAGCCAAATCGGTCCAGCCGTTCTCGAGTCTTAGCGACACTAACGAACAACGATTCATTTTTATTATATAGGTAGAAGATAATCCGGATCACTCGTGCCTTGATGATACCCAATCAAGGCACGAGTGATCCGGTTCATCCTAGGCAAGCGTGTTCCACCTTAGGACGCATCATCACTTAAGATCAGGTCAGTTGCGGTCAAACGCAAGTCTATTAGAGTATTTATAAAAAAATACGTTAAGACAATAAAGGGGAAATAATCGTAAAGTTAGGGTTTATTATTGCCTAGGTATCTGTGGTCAGAGCTGGGCGAAATACATGCTTTGCTTCAATTAAAATACGAATTACAAAATAAATTTAATAGTCGTGTATTTGAAATATAAAATACAAAATACAGTATTTTAACTATTTGTAAATACAAAATAAAAATTACAAAATACATAATTATAAGCTGTACAGTAGTGTACAGGTGCGGTGCAGTGTTGCCAACTTTAAAGATATATAGACATATTTAGCTTACAAAAGCTATCGAGCACTATCGCACCCATTATTAAGATCGCTAAATATATTTATGTTCAAATGTATTTTGAAGCCATAAGTATTTGAAATACTAACTACAAAATACCTTAGCGTCAGGTATTTGAAATACCAATTACAAATTACATTTTTTAGAAGTATGTAATTGAAATACAAAAACCAAATACGTATTTGTATTTCAATTACGTATTTGAATTACAAGTAGTTTAAATCCCAACCCTGTCTGTGGTAGATATCAAAAGTCGAGAATATTCATGCAGCCATTCAAAAATGAAGAGCGCGATGGCTTTGCAGTCAGCACTAGGCATGAGCACAGCATTCTTTATTTTTACATTTATTTAACTCGACCGAATTTGAGTTCGAGTTATAAAGCATTTATTAAGTAGATACTTTTTAATTAAGTACAGTTTACCTGCGTATTGGTACGGCACAATATATCAAATACGATTAAATTCATACTTCCATACCAATATTATAAATGTGAAAGTAATTTGTCTGTGACGCTTTCACGATGAAACGTGTATGGTCCCTTGTTAGACCATACATTACCTTTAGATGAAGGTTGATTGAAATGAAAGAAGGTAAGTACTGAAACACTATTGTATTGTCCCAATGGTACTTAAAGTGAAATGAGCTTAATGAACTGATGGTGTGGAAATGAAGTGAGTGACGCGGCCCTTGTTGGCTGTACCGAGAACGCCCGGCTGTCTTGATAGCCTAACGCGAACTGAACTAAGTCTAAATGTAATGAGTCGGAATTAATGTGGCGTAAACTGCTGAATTGCTGATTGTGCGGTTGCACCGTACAAAACGGCTGAACTGATTTTGATGAAATTTGGTATGAAAGTAGCTGAAACCCTGGGGAAGGACATAGGCTACTTTTTATCCACGACTTCGTCTGCATCCGCGATAGCCGACATTCACGCGGACGAAGTCGCGGGCAAAAGCTAGCACTAAATATGTAAAAGTACCGTATTATAGTAGTATCATTACTATAATGGTATCATGTTGACCATGATGTAAAGATCTCTAATACTTTTTTATAATGTTTTAATGATTATAGAATCATGGCGAGATCCATACATTAATTTGTATGAAAAAATCATTATTTAGAGGGTTTAAAATATTTTTCAATGTGGAGAATACATCACCAGAAGTAGATTGATATACTTACCATATTTTTAAACCCACGGATAATTAAAATATTTTGAAATTAAAATGTTTTTTTTTCGTTTCAACTCGTTGCCCATTATGTGTTTATATTAAAAAGAAAGTGACATGTGACATTAACAGATCTATCAAATTGGCAGACAAGTGATGTGACAAGCGTGTGGAAAATAATAATCATTATTTGTGACAATATTTCCCTTAAAATATGACAACAACAGATGCAATTTCAGTGTAAGAACAGCGAAACGGCGACTGTCAGTGTCACTGTTACTATCAGCCACCGTTTCGTTCAGAAAGAATGAGCTTTTTGTTAAACTATTTACACTGTTTACACTTTTAACATCCATTTTATTGCGGGATTTTCAAAAGATTGTAAATGCCTGAAGATACTCTTTAAGTGCCTACCCAAGAGTATAAGAATTAGTATTTCAACTTCTATAAACATCTTTACTTTTTTTGCACAAATCCTGCCATGATTCTTTGTGTATGGACGAGCTGTAGGTATTCTAATATCGTTTTACAAGCTGTAGTCACATGTCATGTCCATCCATTATGTTTTGTTTTAAATTCTCTTTCAGTATATTGTCTTGTTTTTTTTATTATAATGCCACGAACTTAACTGGCCCGGTGACTGAAAGTGGAACTAACGAAATCACAATGAAAAACAAGTACTACATAGGAAATGTGACAAAATACATTTATTTATTTGTTCAACGACAACGCTGTTGTCACGAGTCTCGTTAAGTTTGTTGGACTATACAATTTATTTGAATTGTCATATTTCCTGCGAAGCCTATATGGGAAATTTCATCATTTCATGCAATTCCGTACCGCGGAATTACAAAAAAAAAATATTTTATAGAATGTATTTTTTTAAAGGACTCTTGAATTAAAGTGGTCGTCAGGTACATAAAATGTGATAGGCTAATTTATAACTGTCTAAAAGAGTGAACGCCAGCTGAAATTTATGACAGGCTGATGATGGTATAATTACAAGAAATGATAAAAAATAATAAATTATAATCTGTAAACTACTTAATACCCTGTTCACAATAAGATTAGACATTTACTCAAACCTTTTTTACAGTCCGTTCAACCGATTTTGACTTCTATTGCGTTGGTAGCATGACAAATGGCAACTGCAGTAAACAGTTGTATTGTAACCACTTTTTTTGCCTCTAATGTCATTCTTAAGCCTTTTGATAGAAGTCAAAATCGGTTGAAGGGACTGTAAAAAAGGTTTGTGTTTATGTCTAATCTTATTGTGAACAGGGTATAGGTACCTATATAATAACACTTGCCTAGTTTGAAACGAAGAGGAATGATTTTACAGACAGATTTATAAATTGTATTAGATAACTAATTATTAAATATATGTAACAATAGCATTACTACTTTCAAAGTGATTATGACTTTACCCATTTACTCATGTTAACTTTTTCTAATATATTCTTGAATAAATTGGTCCGGAAATGCTTTTTACACGAAACTACGGGACAACCCATATACGTATATTAGTGAACCTTCATATCTTCATATTGTGTCCCCAATCCAGTTTATTGTAACTGTAAGTAATAAACGTATATATATCAAGCAATATCCGGCCTACTGAGAGAAAGGGAATGGGACCTTATTATCACAAGTATTAAGCAAATTGCGATATACAATGACATCTGTTTCATAACACTTCCTACTTACTTTTGCAGCATAAAATACATGTGACTTCATTATTATAGGTACTGTATTACCGTTGTTAGTGATAAGAACAATACTGGTTTGTTATGTTTACAATGAAAAGAGAGAAGAAGAAACACAAACGGTGCTGCAATGAGTCTATTTTTCCACTATCCGCAACTCTTATCAAAACTAGCCTTTTCAGCCGACTTAAAAAAAGAAGGAGTTTCTTAATTCGACTGTATGTTGTTTTTTTATATTTGTTACGCCATTTCTCCGGCAAAATGTGAATCGATTTTGAAAATTCTTTATCTAATGGATAGGGTTATAGTTCCCGTTGACATTTCGGGATAAAAACTATTCTGTTAAAATGCAACGTTGTGTAAAAAATTCAAATTAATCCATTGACTACTTTTCGAGTTTTGCGAATACAAACATACGGAAGCGGATTGTTTTATTGTTTTCCTTAACTAGAGAGAGAAAGATGTTCAAGATAAACTTTTTCATAAACAATTCAAGATGGTTACCTTTTAAAAATAATTATTCTTTTATTTTATCTACTAGGTAGTATAGAATCCTTTTTACAATCCTTGCCATTGGTTTTCGAGTCCGTCATACACATATAATTTTTATCCAAAAATACGACTAATCTTTTATGAATACTTGGCTGGACAATACGAGAGAATGGTAGTCTCACTTACTTTCTTTTCATTGTCATTTTACTACCACTTTGATTGATAGTCATTCATGGGTGACTGGATTATGGATGCAAAGTCCATTAAGATGAAACGAAGATAATGTAAAGCAAGAAGCTGATTTGCCTCTTGTCTAATAATTAATTTTTAGGGTTTCATACCAAAAAGGTGGCGACTGGAGCCAAATTCTCCTCTGTATCTATCATCCGGTTAATCGCAGGGTTCTATCTTATAAACCGTAATAATTATTCAGCTGTAACTATGTCCACTAACATGGCAAATATTCATCGATGAAAAAATATTATAGTTTTTGTTCTTTTATTATCTCTTTCTGAAGCCACATAAAGGCTTTTAAGGATCATTATATTGTGCAAAAGCACAACGCAGTCTGTATAGCGGTCAGTGGCAGCCAATCGTTGCATCTACAAAATGGAGCCTGAATAATAGTTAACAAGTGGCCAGCCGCTTGTGCCTGCACTAATGAGCGTTCGTGTGTGATGGTCTTTATTTAAGTGTGTTTCTAGAATAAAGATCTTCCGTATTTACACAAATTACATTTTAAAATAAAACTAGTCTGAAGTCAACAATCATTCAAATTCTAAAAGACACTCACCGCGAGCATTCGCATAACGAACAATAGTAGTTTATTGCTATCCAACAGGCACAGTCCAAAACACACACACCCAAAACTTATGCTTACAATACGTAAATTTAATATATATATATATTTTAAATAATAATAATAATGGTTTTAATAAAAAGACACAGACAAAAAATATCTTAGAATTTAAAATAGGTTGAATCAGTGTTTAAGGCTAGGAAGTGCTTCTATGTATTTGTAATAAAATAGCACTAAATTGCATAAAATTAAAGTAAAGCTAGTACTAGCTAGCTATCACATGTTAAGTAGATCAGTAATCATACTGAAAAAAAATGGTTTCATTTACTATGTTTTGTTCATTTTGGCAGTTAGAGCTGTAACTTCATAATGAATATCATATAACCTACATAGATTCTCTCGAAGTCAGGTAATAATTCTCTTTTGCTGCAGGTTCCTGCAAAAACTTCAAGATTAAGCTTAGAAAGACTTCATTTATCAATGTCACCTCTTGGCAGAGTAACAAGTGCGGTTTCAACGCCTTTCAAGTAAGACCCGGGAAAAGGTGTTTTCTGCTAGATATACTCTACCACCAGTAGAGCTCCAGATTGTAATATTGCACTTTATTAAATGCAGGGCTCAATTCGTCGTCGGGGCGTTCCACAGAATGGTTATGTTCCTTTGCTTTTTGGTCACATAAAGTTAAACCTGAACTAAATCTTTTCCATTTTGACATATCGGAAAATAATCCAAAATAGTTATTTGTTATACAAGAGTGCAAAGTTGCTTTTTAACCGCGTGTTCAATTTTGATGACCGAGCAAGCGAAGGATTCTAAAATTGAATCACGAGCGCAGCGAGTGATTCAAAATTAGAATCCTGAGCGTTAGCGAGGGAATCAAAAGAGCACGAGGTGAAAAATCTTTGCACTCGAGTGCAACACGTAATTTTTCATTCCACCTCAGCGAGGAAATGACTAAATGCAAAAAAAAACGTTTACAAAGTCTGAGTTTTTAACAAATTAAAAAAAAGTTGTATGATATATTCGGCACCATAGAGGTAGCAGTAAATAGGTTTAATGTTTTTTTTTAATTCACAAACTTAGTGCACACGATGTTCTAAATTCAATTTACTTTATCCTCTAGAGAATAAAAACGGCTTTTCCACTCAGATATTGAAGATAAATTTACTTTATCCTCTAGAGAATAAAAACGGCTTTTCCACTCAGATATTGAAGATTAAAAATACTCTTTCCGAGATGGTGGGATGAAAATATTATTTTTTTACACGGTCTTCGATGTCTGCCAACACTATACAATATGTATACATGTTTATATCATTAATTTATGTCGACGTTGAGGTCTCTCCTTGTACAAGATAAATGTGTCGGATTAGATTTATCAACGTAAGCTACATGGCCAGTGCCCGTGGCGCGTTGTCACCATATTATCTCGACGGCGAGTATCGAGCGAGTTAGCAAACCACAACCAATGATATGGCCGGGAGTAACTTTTTGGGCACGTTGCCAATACAAAATGTCATTTCTTGCCGGCTAGGGAAAGGTAGCCAGAAGTTTATTGCGATCCCCGCGTAAATATCGACTATTGTTTGGAGGTACCAAGGCCCCGGCGTTCAAATGCCGGTAAATACTATCTTCGCAAAGGGAAATAAAGTAAAGGAATTCTCAATACACATTATGTGCGTAGGCTGTATTCTTTTACCCAATTTATTTGTTTTTCCCTCAATTTGTGCTAAGTTTGGCCGGGTGTAGACTCAGTTTAAAATTCATGGCTTTCGGCGGCGAAATATAAAGACAAACGATACGCTTTAATCTTTAAAGTGCTTCTATAAGCTTGTATGAGTTTTAGTCTTAAATGATGTTCATTCTAGATTTTCTAGAGTAAGTTCTAGTCTAGACTACGAGGGCGAGTCTTCATACTTTTTAATGTTGACGTTATTAGACGGTTTTGGTTAAGTACTTTGAATAATTGTAGAAGTTCCCTGTTTTTTTTACCTACTGATTTACGTGACTACTGTGACCTATTTGATAGTGTCAAAAAATTTTGATTATGATTCTTTTCATCAATATTAGCTCAAAAGTCAAGTTCATAAACTAATTGAAAGATCATTGCTCTATCTGTTGCCAAGCCTGAGCCAGTGATCGATGGAACTACACGTTTCCAGCATTAACTAATAACAGTCATTTCAAAACTCATTTGAGCTCGTTTATTAAAACCTTTAAAAAGATAAAACCCATTTCACGAACACTTTATAGGTTATGAAATCATAAGAGGTAGAATACCCTAATCCATAAAAATATTAATGGTCCAGCGGTGTGAAGAAACGGATAGTTTACGTAACCGCTCCGACATCCACTAAATTATATGAAAGTGTAATTACACGTATGATCCATTAAGGCGGTCGTTAATGAGAGCGAGTCGGCCGAGAACACGTGAGCACCACTCGCCGCTTGCCCGCCACTCGCCCGCCGCCGAACTCGTTCGGTGTTGTGTAACACTTCACCGATTGTTCAAATTTCGATTTTATGTTGAAACTAATCGTAGCAAGCTCGAGAAAGAACCCGCTCGGGCCCGAACTCGCCCTCTCTCACGGGGCAACCTTTCACGACTACTTTCGGAAGTGACGCAATTGTCCATTCCAAATTCCCACTCCCCATTAGGTACCAATAAACAGATTAAGCATCACATTTGGTTTTATTATAAAAATAAAAAAGCTATATTATAATACATAACATAACAGTCGCAGTAAAATGCCTCTTTCGAACAACATTAACACTGTGCACTAATAACAAGTAGATGAGTGGCGATGATGAGAATAATAATCGATGAGTCGTGTTATGTCGTAAGGTAGCTCGCGGGCGAACGCGGTGCAGGTGACTATGTGCAGGGCGTTCGGCCGCGTGCTGCGGTGCGCGGTGGCAGGATCCTTTCGAACATTCCCGATCGTGAACACAAACCACGATCACTTTTCACGTTGAAAACTGACATAATTTTCGCTTAGCAATAAATAACTCCACTTATTATCCTACCACCTGTGCTAATCTTCGCTTAATGAAGGGGTCCCGCTACGTGTCCGGGAGGTCCATACTGGGAGCTGGTGGCTCCGTGTCCGTCAGAACCGGAATCGTCTCCACCGAAGTTACCACTGATTTCGATTCCACCATGACCGCCAGCGCTGCTGCCACTGCCAGATCCGCCGGTAAGAGAGATGTCACCCAAGTCACCGCCGCCGATGCCGCCGCCGATAACACCAATTCCACTGCCGCCGCCGATAGCACCAGATCCAATGCCAGCATCACCACCGCCAATACCTCCGCCGATACCACCGCCGATACCACCCTCCTTCTGGGTCTGGTACTTGATGAAGTAAACTTCTGGTTTTGAGGGCTGTGTGGGCGCTGCGGTGGGGATGATGATGTCGGGCTGTTCTTCTGGCTTTTTGACGAGCACGTACACAAGGGTCTTCTCTTCGTTCTGGGGCTGGATGGGGATGATGGGAGCGGTGGGGGTGGGAGGAGTGGGTGCCTTAATGAAGATGATCTTATAGTGCTTCTGGGGAGGAGCTACTTCGGGGATACGGGGCTGTCTCTGCTCAACTTGTTCTGGGGGTGGCACATGGACGTAGATGTGCTTCTGGACGAGTGCACCACCATTGTATCCACCGGCAAATCCACCATCATCTCCTCCAAATCCACCTCCGATGCTACCTCCTCCGAATCCACCTCCAATGCTACCACCTCCGAAAGAGAGTCCTCCAGAAGAGTGTCCACCACCGAACGAGAGCCCACCACCAGAGTGGCCACCGCCGAAGGACAGACCGCCTCCCGAATGGCCGCCACCGGAGTGACCTCCGACGGACACGGTCCTATGTCCACCCGAACTGTAACCTCCTGAGCTCGGAGCCGAGTAGCTGTAGCCTACTGGCGGCTCGGGGCGGCCGTATGCCAGCGCCACGCATGCGAGTACCTGTAACAAACAATAATATATTTTAACCTACATATGAAAACAAATGACGACATTTAACCAATGATTGATTTGGACGAGTATCGAGGGTGCATATCGAGGGCGCGGTAAATGTCCCCGGAGTCCCCGGATGAGGATGCCGACGTGTCCGATACACGAAGCGATCATGTGGCGTCGGGTGCAAATACTATTTCCCTTCGAAACACTATTTCATTTCCAACGCGTATGAGCATAAACGGAATCGTAATCTGACTAAAACTTAGTTACTGCTTGTATGTTACTGCAGTAAGAGCATTTCTAATCCGCATGAAAACCTTAATTAAGCCGTTAGTTGCTTAAGTTAGTTAATATAACCATTAGCTAACCACATCACATTACCGGAGACGGAGTGAAAGATGTCCGAGAAGTAGGTAACACTCATTCTGACTGATTAACTAACACTGTACAAAGTATAAAACGCGCAGCATTATCAATTCGCAAAGCATAATTATCCCATAAATTTGATGGCCCATGTAAGTTTTGTAATAAATATAACAAATACGAAAGTGACTCTATTGAAGAAAATGTACAAAATGTGATGTGATGTAAGATCGGCTCGTATGACGGTAGTCGTAAACAAGTTGAAATAATTTGTATTATGCAAGAGGGACATACATGGAGTATTTTGGCGTAGTTGATTTCAATACCTAGGCACTTGGAATATAGATGGACCAGTTACGTTTATTGCACGCATGTAAAGAGTCGTGTGGAATTAGGACTTAGTGAAATGAAGATTACACCCGAAGTGAATAATAATCGGGAGGTTCGAGCTTGAGTAAAAATTCTATCCACATACTCGAGACTCGCGATGCGTTTAGTTCATATAAGAGCACAGGAAAACGAGTACTCTAATTGTACCATAAGAATAATAATTATCTTCATTCTTCCCTTTTCTTCTGACTTTTAATTCTCAATGGCGATTCACAAAAGGCAAAACTCATTTTCGTTGAAGAATGTTACTTTAGGTACTTTCATTGTTAGCTACTTATTTCATTATTTCTTTTCAAATAATTTAGGGCCAAGAGTTTATTTTTATCAGCTCCAAAAAAAAGGAAAACCATCGATTCGAAAAGAAGAAGAAGCTCCAAGTTTGTATCTTTTTTAGTTGTCAAGTTTAATTTGGAGTGTGACTTCTTTACATTACCGATAATGTTAAGTTCATTATAATCAAAGTTTTTTATTCACTAACACTAATTAGTTTTAATTCACTATTACACTTCAACGTCACTGAAGTATTTATTTTCACTATTTGGCACACTGCGATAGTCCAATCACTGAACACTTCACTTCAGTTCCAAACTTCCTGAAACGCTGATTATACTCTATATAAAATTCATCACATTAGGAACACTGATTTAATGAAAGAATATTAAAATTTAAAGTTAATTATCAATCGCATGTGCCAAACAGTAACCTTAATAAGTTAATAAAGTAAATATCCCGCGAGCTGCTTACCATAAATGTGCGCATATTGTGCTTGGGTGAGACGGCTCCGAGTGTTAAAGACCTTTACTCCGAAGTCGTGTGGTGCGATCGATTAGAACAAATCCACTTTTTGGAGATGTTCCTGTGGCTGTGAGCTTGTGTTAACTGATGACATTCGCCATGCCGACCCGCTCTTAAATAGTAAGGTGCTCATCTCGTCAGAACACTCCATCCCTACGAGCATTTCACTCGGTAACATGCAACTATCGTCATTATTTAACAACTATACGGTCCTTTCTTTTCGCCGAGGTCCACGGCCGACGCGGGCGCATTCGATACGCTGCCTTAGCGACCACCGCTCGCCTGCACGCATTGCCTTGGTCGATATCCATATCCAGTACAGCCTATTTTGGCTCGGACGCACTGCTCGTACTACTGGATCGATTTTTTGTAATCAATATCTGTGTTGGTTTCCGTATAATGCATCAGCCGTCTGTAATTCCATCTCACCTGGACGGTTGTATCACTCAGCGGGAATTTTCACTCAATTAAAAAAACGGCTTTAGAGGAAATAAAGATGTGGTTGAATACAATGTCGGTGGGACGTGTTATTATTTTCGTTTGCGACTACTAAAGCGTACGAATAGCGAAATGGAATCATGAAACTTGTTTGTTGTTAATTTCAGGGCAAACAGATTTTCTCGGTTAACAGTAAACGTGATGCCTTCGGTAAATTACTTTGTTTGACTCATAGGGTTTGACTGTACTCTTCGCAACTTTGTAATAGTTGATCCAGCTCCAGAGTTCCTAACTGCAACTGCACAACTACGAATATTAAATTGAAACAATATCCGACGTGAGAGGGGGAAAATGTTTTACCGATCTACATTAGTTTTGTATGCAAAGTTGACACAGGGAAGCTGAATAGATGGTATTGTGAATATACTGGAATCCTGGACATTGTTGTTCTGGAGCCAGAACAACAACGTGTCTTGGGTCAGGGTCAATGTGTTGTCTTGTTGCTGTGGCGTTTCACAGAGGCTCATTGAATCTATTTGATTTGCTATAATTGGGATAGGTTCTAGCTTCTATTGTAAAACCATACCTATACCAACTTATTTGCTGCAGTTGGTATAAATAATTATAATGACTAGATCATTATTTTTGACCCATAAAAACAACAAAAGAATTTTTACAAATATTCGAATAAGTTTTGAGTAGTATTCAATACAATAAATACTTTCAAAATTACAAATACAATACGCCTTCCACAAAGCTAATTATTTTCTGACCGGAAGTTGGCATAAAATACTGAAACTGAAACCCTGGGTTGCTGCCCTGAACTACATAATTATGAGTGAATCATAATAAAAAAAAATCAAAATCATAATAAATCGCACCAAAATTAAGTAGGAACCTACCACCGATTTTTTTTTTTAATCACTAGCAGATGTTTCCTCTTTTTCAAGTCATCCCATAGTAAACACGGAAAAGTGTTTCCAGTCTGAAACCGTAAAAGCTATTTCAAAAAAGTTTCAGAAAGTAATTAAGGGCATTACGTACACCCCATTAAAAAATAAAATTAGTGTCAATAAATGATGAGGTAAAATATTAATTATGTTAATCTAAAAAGCCATTTTCATCCAAAGAGTTGCGTGAAGGAGAATTTTATTTTATTTTTCCGGTTTCCAGTTTCATTTTAATTAATTACATCAACGTTGTAAAAATGTAACGAGTACGGAATGAACTACGGCTCTCAGCCATTGGCCAGTATTATCACAAAAGTAACAACTAAGTAGGTGAAAAGCTTTTTACTGTTCTACTAGTGTCCGAAATTATATTAGTTTGAGGTTTATGACTTAGAATTCATACACCTCACGTGTCCCAGCGGATGACAGAGCGACGTGTTGAGTTAATATACAGCTTTAGTTTACTTTGGAATTGTTATGAAACAGACCTATTAGACCTGGAGGAGGCTTACCTATGTCCAACAGTGGACCAAAAGTAAGCTGAAGTGATGATGATGATGATGATGAGACCTATTCATGAGGATGTTAAAAAGAAAATAATTATAGGGACACTTCTAATCTAACAGCTGAAACTCTATCTGTGATAAGTATGAGAACCAAACTATAGTGTAAGTTAATAACCTAAGCCACTTAACTTGCAGTGTTCTCGTCACAGAATTGAAGGGTAAACTTACCCAATTCACCCGGTCAAAAGACCGTCGATTTTTTTGACATGCTTTTGTAAAGTTTGTGTAAAAAAAAAATTATGAGGGTGTGTGTTTTTTTAATCGAATAATGTGAAATTAGGTATTTATGTTAATTGAACAATATGAAATAATGGTTATTTTTCCAATTTATAACGACCTAAGTAGGTACAATAAAACTGGGAAAAATTCCCTCACTTTGGTTTCAAACAATATTAAGAATTTATTACACGGCAAAACTGGTTGAAGCCGGCCGCCAAAGGGTTATTTTTATTTTTACAATATAGTTGAGTATATAAAATCAATAGTATAACTTTATTGTTTAAAACAATAAGAACGAACGAATGATTAAATGTAGCAATAAAAACTTTACACAATTGCTTATTTCTTCAGAAAAATTTTATTCAATTCAAAAATCAAATGGTTTCGATACCAGGTAAATGTAACCCGCGTCTACTCTAAATACCTTACGGCTGTGAAAAGAGCTGTTTGATGGGCAGAACCTATGCGTAGTGAACGTATTTGATGTGTAGTTTTACAGCCCGTATAAAATTGGATTTCTTGCCTAGTTGGATTGCTAGGTATTTCAAAATACTTATATACAATTTTATAGCCAAACGCGATACCCGTTTTTAATATTTGTATTAACATAAGTTTTCTTTTGACAGCTGCTCTACTGCTAATATTAAACTGAAAATCAAGTAAAACCAGTTGGCAGCTTTTGTCATATTATCAAGAAATATAAGATTTTTATGCACAATAAAGCGAATAAACTCCATTGTTTTCGTCAAACGAAAAACAGAATTTTTAAAAGAAAAATAGATTGTTTATCTCCGACAAGCGGTGTCAAGTGTTTCGTTTTAATTAATCTACCTACGAAGATACCTACCAAGTTATTTTTGTTTTAATAAACCAAAACAAAATATTGTCTATCGTTAAAATTTTTTTAGGACCGGGGTTTTTTAGTGTTTTACAAATCAATCGACGTAATAAAATCCCAAAGGTAGGTAGGTATTCAGTTTAATGTAGGTATTACTATATAACCTGTATTACGATTTCAAACCTAATTACATACTCGATCCTATGTTTTTATTGGAGCAAGCCCGCCACACTATTCCAAAACCATGGCAAGTCCTGTAAGCCAGAATCCAAAAGTGGCGACCACCAGAAAAGTGCCGGAGCAATGAAGCACGACGAGTCCCAGAGAAACGATTCAACTGTCTTGGATCCCGCAACGAAATTAATCAGAAAAAAGACGTATGGTCACAATATCAGACCAAACAGGTGCACCCAAATAACTAGCCCCATTAATAGGTTTTAAGTTAAAAATTACAGACCCCAAGTGGCTTTGGGTATAGGTACTTAGTACTTGCTCGTTAAGAATTAAAAGTTCTAATATCTGGGCGACAGACCTTTGCTCGGTATTACTTCTTCGTGTTTTTTAAAAATTAAACCGATCTAGATCGATTTATCGCCCCGACTACATAAACTAAATTCGTTTTTGAGATTCAGATTATATACATATATACAAGAATTGCTCATTTAAAGGTACCTATTAGATAGATTCCGAGATTCAGGTTATATATATATATATTTATATATTACCTACCTATACCTACCTACTGACTGTTATGATCAATGAACGAAAAGTCCTTTTCTAAGACCAGGCCAAGGTATTCGTAGCACATGGATTGTTTTCTCTTTTCAGGAACGTTATTAAATTTAATACTAGGCCATAATTTCAGATTACCTTTTAAAATAATATGAGGTTGTTTGAGGTGCAAAGGTTAGACGGTTTCGGTAACCCCACTGAGATATTAAACGAAGGCAAACATAAATGTTATCAAGTGTATTACTACTAGTCTAGAAATAAATTGCTAATTACATTACCCGTGAATTCCTTACTTCTCCCACATTATGTAATAGTGCCCGAAGCGAGTACTTCACGACCACTTAGGGCTACTGGGTTTTATGTGAATCTGCGATCTATCTAATTGCTACCAGAATATATTCGAGGACCTTAATTATTTCAAACGAATTATACACAACGTTGTGAATAAATTCTCAAATACAACATTCAGGCTGAATGGGCCCTTAACCTGATTGATCCAGCCCCAAAAAATCAATGCCGAAAGTCTTAAAGAAATTCGTTCATACTCATAAAAAGTTATGTCCGTAAAATACATATCAAAAATATGAAAAACGTTGGTAAAAAGTAATATTGGAAATACGTAATATTAGCTCGTCGATAACAGCGATGCTATGCAAACAAATATTTTAGTTTATACGTACGTGGTGAACATATTTGAACCCACGTTTTCGAAGCGTGGGTTTTAAACGCAGAAAATATGGAACGGCTGGCTTGAGTATTTTCTTTAGATCAAATTAGTAATTATTGAACATAAGTTCTATCGAATATTCACCTTGATAGGCATATTTCTAACCAAGGTCTCAGCAAGATACATGTACCTTGAAGTACAATTATCATTTCATTCAATATTATACACCAATGATTGACACAAAACATTTATTAACCTATTCGAAAACAAACTACAATAAAATTTGTTTCTGTTTGACCATCAAATATTAACAGTAGGTCACTTACGGAGATATTTGTAAATGCATATTATTTAAATAAAATATTTGGGTTTCTGACTACTAATTATGTATACGACTATTGCGATTCGAGAATTTGCATTTTTACATATATATACCAGGCAATTAAATGGATGTCGTTACATATTATAATAAATAAATTATAATAATTACATTATATAAATACATTCTTGCGTATTTACATAATTTAATCGGTAAATGGAATATCATTTCACTAGTTTTGAAAACGGTTCTTGCGTTTTTGTTCCCACGAGTTCCTTGTCTAACAGTAGGTAAGCAACTAACCTGGTATTAAAAGTACCATTTTTATTATTTTCAATATATTTATATCATATGCGTTTTCGTTTTCTAGAATAAGATCTACACTAATATTATAAAGCTCTGAGCTTTTTGTTTTTTATTTGAGCGAGTAATCTCCAGAACTACAAGTACGTTTCTGATAATGATTTCGCTAATAGGATAAATTAACCTATGCTGTCAGGGGGTCAAGTCTGCTATTTTTATAATTCGTCATTCCAACACGATCCCATTGTCATTTTGCTAAATGTTCATAATCTGCTAAATTCATAATGGTCGATCATTGGTCGGTCGAATTAAAAGCAATGACTGCACAATGACGTTGTAATGGTAGGTCACTGATCAAAGGAACTGTCAAAATTTTAGCAGATTACCGCCTAAGTCGGTCATTCAGATGTCATTTTGTACGAGGTTACCATTCTATATCATTTCTTTCAATGGCGTGTCAGTGGTTGATTGACCATTGGAAAGTCATAATGACGACATTATATTAGTAGATTACCAAACTTGTCAAAATCAACAACTATGAAATCAATGATAGACCATTCTGACACTATTGTAATAGCAGACTTGAGGCCCGGGTAGACTTTATCAATGATTGTTATTGGTTATTTTACTATGTAAGACATAGGGATCCGTAACAAAATTCACACAGATGACGTCGTGGGCAAAAGCTAGTAAGAAATATATACTTACAGAACACACTACACGTATGTATCTATTATAAGTACAAAAAACGTTTTTACACAAAGAAAGACAACCGCCTTCAAAAAGTATAGAAAAAATTACTTTAAATTCGGCGGCTTTGGTTTTGTTTGTTATTTTGTATTGCCACCGACTTGCGAAATTAAAGATATTTTTTACTTTTTAAGGGCAGCTGTCTTTTTATAAAACAGTTTTTTTTTAGTTTTTCGAACGAAGTTCCTTGACGCGGCTTACGGGTATTGCGAATTAGTAGAAATCGTCACTTAAAGAAATGCATGTGTATGTGTGCGTGTATCGAGCAGACTACAAACAAATGAGCACTGTATGAGCAATGTACATAATATATTTAGATATATTGTTATTTTTTTTATAAATACTTATTTTTTTTTTTGTACAGACACGTACGTAAGGAACTTTCTTCTTACGGGGGTCCCCCGACCGCACAATTTATTTTTTATCCTACTTCTTTCTTATCACACAAATTAATTACGAAACGGTGACACGAAAATATTTCAGTCATCCCTTAATCTTCTAGCCTTAGGGGTGGAATATTTTTATGAAATAAATGGGGCCAACTTTGACGTATATTCTATCAATTATAAAAAGAATCATCGAAATCGGACTACACTGAAAAAAGTTATGCGTGGTCAAACTTTTTTTTTAACTTTGGTTTGGAATAATCACCCACATGGGTGACACCACGGAATAGAAACAACAAGTGTAGGTAAGTGCCCACGCAGGTACCCCGCGCGTGACACATTTATGCGGAAAATATGTAAAATAATAACAACTTTCGTTTGCTGTAATAAGTCTTCATTTTGTATGAACAACAAATGAGCTTTTCGTCAAAGTTGAATGTGATCTTCATACAAAATTAAGAATTATTACAGCAAACGAAAGTTGTTATTATTTTACATATTTTCCGCATAATTGTGACACGCGCGGGGTACCTGCGACTACACGCTTGGAGTAGCTGTGTCAGCTGTGTGGACACTTCCACTTATTGTTTTCAATTCCGTGGCTGATACAGAACATACCCTCACCCGTAGTGCTAAAAACGGAATTCAACCAATCAAATGGCTCTAAATCTATTGTGAAGGCGAAAAACTGTGGTTTGAATATCGTTTTGTAATATAGACTGACTACCCTGACGTCTGAACCTAAAGTTCAGTCTTCGCTGTTCGTCGAATTTCGCTGCGTTCCAGGAACCCTTTAATCAGTTGCGGCGTGTGATGGTCCTTTATAATTAATAATGTTAGCTCGATAATTACAACACACAGGAAACCGGTTAAGTACGTTATTCTAAGGTTATTCCCAGTCATTCCACAGGTTTAATTGTGTACCTACCTATTTTTTTTTTATCAAATAGGCTTGCGTTTGGCCGCAACAGAACATGCTTGCCTAGGATGAACCGGTTCACTCGTGCCTTGAAGATACCCAGATTATACTTATCAGGGAACAGAGTGGCGGGCAGTGAATTCCACAGTCTGGCAGTTCGCACAATAAATGTGGAATCAAAGCGCTTGGTTCGAGACCGTGGAACTTCAACCATTATAGCGGTGACGCTTCGCCTAATCTCTGCACTGGTGCCAATCCTGTTCTGCACAAGCTAAACATATTGTATGCTATTTATATCTCTTTTTCTCCAATAAATCAAGGAAGAGACAGATATTAATAACAGCAGCTTATTTTAAAATGATCATATAATAGTTGTCATTTGAGAACGTACTCATTAAAAACACGGCGAAGTTCAAGAAAAAACTAATTTGACATCTCTGACTTAGTTCTTATTTGTTGCCGTCCTTTTCTTCAGCTGTCTGGCAGTAAGAGATGCCAACTGTCGTTTAGTTCGTGAACAAGAGAAGCAGCGCTAGTCACGGCTATCTTTGTATTCCACGGCCCCATTACATAATATGATATTTTGTAATTTTACCTCGTGTTAGCAGCTAACTCTGAGTTAAGTTTTGGCAGAAGTTAACCTTTTACTTTGTGATAAAGGATCATGGCAGGATTTGTACAAAGAAATAAATATGTTTAGAGAAGTTGAAATTCTAATTCTGATACTCTTGGGTACCTAAATATATTATGTACATTACAATATTTTTAAAACACCGCAATAAAAATGGATGTTAAAAGTGAATAGTGTAACGAAAAGCGACAGCCGCCGTTTCGCAGTTCTTACACTAAAATTGCATCGTTTTATAGGAAATAATGCCACAAATAATGATCAATCAATTTACTTTTTCAACTCCGTCATTGTAAACAACGATTCACATCACTTGTCTGCCAATTTGATAGATCCGTTAATGTCACTTTCTTTTTTTTATAAACACATAACTTTAAACCCTCTAAAGGATTTTTATTTTTCATACAAATGAATGTATGGATCTTGCTAAGATTCTATTTAACCTGGGCCTACGTTATACACGTTATACTTAAATGAATTTATACAATAATATTAAACAAAATGTCTGCACCATACCACAAAAAGTAACCTTACCTTAACCTTATTAAACATATTCATTTCATTTAAAATAAAGGTACCTACTTACGGTTAGCCACTTTTGAAATATTAAATATTTACACATACATTGACATCAAAGTGCTAAGCACCTGCTGGTGAAGAGATAAAAACCGCAATAGGTACAGACTAAACTGAATACCTACTCATGAAATTCAGTCAGGCTTTCATGCAAATGTTGCTTACAATCTTCATTAAAGTCACGATATAATTGGTTTAATTAATGGAATGTGCTCTGTAATTGTGCAACTAGTACAAGAGTAGGGCATCTTCTCATTCAGAGAAGGATCTGGTGTTAATCAATTTGTTTGATTTTTCTGATGGCGTTTCCAGACAATAAGATACAATTTTCCTCTTTTTTCTCATTTATTTCTCATTTAGTAATAGCAATATATTTATATTGCTATTACTAAAATGAGATTTGTTTTAAAACATGGTAAAAGAGATCTTATTTTTGAATATGGCCCACATGTTAAAGCAAATATTTAAACACATTAATCCATACTTCATATTATAAATGCGAATGAAACGGCTGAACCGATTTTGATGAAATTTAGTATGAAATAGCTTTAACCCTGGGAAAGGATATAATAGGCTACTTTTTATTGATGATGAGTGATGACCGACATTCACGCGGATGAAGTCACGGGCAGAAGCTAGAATAAAATAAAGTAGGTACCAAAGCTAAACGTTAGTTAACGTTAGTTAACGTTAGTTATATTTAAAGTCGTATCGACTATCGTATCATCTAACTGGATGTTAGATTGTCGACAATATGATTTCTTCGGAACAGGGTCCTAGATCCGTTTGATTGATTTGCCGTGGGGTGCCAGTCGCGAATAGCACCACTCCATTTCTACCTGTGGGTGTCGTAGAAGGCGACGCGCGACGGAGGGATATTGACTACAGGATGGGCAGCAGCGTCCTTTTGAGTACCATAACACCTACTGCGATCGCCAACATGCATCGGCCAAGCATGGCGATTATGGCTCATCCTATGCCCAACAGTGGGCTTCTAAAGGTTGACATGACAATGACGAGGGTCCTAGATCTACGCTTTTTTGGGGAAAATACGAGATTCTACCGGTTCAGGGAAGATACTGCACCATACTAATTGCAGTATCTTCCATATACCCAGCATGTTGTCTACTAAGCTGATTTAATTGAGTCAATTATTAATTTCTGTTCGCTAGCACGCACAATGTCAACATGAACTAACTCGTCAATTTGCAACGTGCATATTGCTTTATAGTTGGTAATGAATGTAACTCGACCTCCAACCTCCAATATCATCTTCGTTAATCATATTAACACGCGATCACTACAAATTGCTCAACTCGCATTCTTCAGTTTGACGCAATTGAGCATTAAACTTAACGTTTATTTAACCAAATAATATAGACTGATACAGTGATTTTTAGATGAAAGCATTTATACAATCAAAGTTTATGTCGCAAATCTAATTACAACGCACAAGAATAATTTATCACTATACCTCTTAAACTAGGATGTTTCTTAAGAGGTAGTGCTGTCCGGGGTAATCAACCAGAGGACTATGCCAATCTACCGTTTGGCTTACAAGAGAAACAAAATAAAATTCTCAATATTTAAGAGAGTGTGTGTGCATGCGTGAGTTCGATTCAATTCAAACGCTTCAATTATATTTAAACTAGGAACAACCATAAACAGTGCTTCCTTTCTAAAAGATTGTAGCTTTATAAATCCAAGTTATCTAGGAGCAGTTCATCCTTTTTTTTTTTAATGCTGAGACTTTGTACAATTTAATTTATAAGCCACAGAGAAAGGAGAGCGTTAAAAAGTGACTGTCACTGCTACATCTATATATACACATCTTGTTAATATAAAACCTGTTTTTAAAAGTATTCCGGTTATGAATGGATGCTAGTTTTGTGTAAGTATAATATGTAATGACCTGACCAGTCTAACGAACGTACAGTTTAATGGTTTCATTTTTATATGTTCCGCACACGAATAGGATACACGAAACAAATGGGTTTGTATTTTGTACAACTTCAGACCCGATGAAAGTTTCATTTTAAGGGGTTCTGATTACAAATCTGCATTATTGACTATAAGAAGTCAATAATGAGATGCAGAGATCTTAGGCAACATTCCAGTATTATACTATCATTATAGCATCGAATAATATAAGCTTGTTAGATGTTTTAACTACGCATTTTACTTATTCGTAGTAGGTAATCGCTAGGCACCCTTACGTAACCCGCTTGTCTGATGCTAATATGAAATTATTAATTAAAATACTTTGCGAGGTTTTCGCTTAAACGAGCATCACCGTTTCATATTATAATTATAAATACCTAAAGGTCCGCTAGATAAAAACAATGATGTTGTTGTACATACTTGCCTACTTATACTGTAGGTTTATGCTTAATTTCGCAGCATCATTTTTAAGAAAAACTTTTCCTAATACCCTATACCCTACCCTCCTTCGATTTACGTAATTATTTACCTAGAATAATGGGGTGAATTTAGCTACATCGCTTACATCTAGCCGTTCCGTGCCACAAACGGATGATTTCATTTAACATTCAGCTATTTCACTGCCATATTTATTCAGAAGCAATTTACTATATAGATAAATAGACACTCATTGGCTGAAACTAAATGGGTATCGTCTACCAGAGTATATTACCTAAGTGTTTTATTGAACATACGACACAATTTATATGTACTTAAGCACTTATATAAAATTGCAAGTTATTTCGTATTCAGTAACATACAGCGTCAGGGTTACAGCGTAAAGTAAGTTCTGCTCATTGTGTGCCATCCATTCCTCTTAGTATGACATTCCAAACGAGCAAACAACGCAAAAACAATGCGATAACAAATGGCTACAGTAACTTAATACTCCCGCATTCGAAAAGCACAGAAATACGTTTTAAATATCTTGTGCAAAGCGGCACGTTCAGCGTCCACATTCATCGGAGTTCCGCGAAGATGCAGTATTTACCCGCCTACTTAATGGCCATCTAAATGCATCATTTGAATAGACAGCTGAAAACTGCTTTACGCGCTTTAATATTTTTTCAAGTCGACTATTTTTAAGAAAATTGTGACTAAATACGTGATAAAGATAGTCGCATGTGTTAAATATAAAGTGTTGTGTTTTATTTTCATTAGATATATCTACATATTATTTCATTCACCAATTACATGCAACGGCCAAGCATGGCGATTACGGATGAACCCGTCTGGGCTACCTCAAGGGGGGGGGGGGGATTAGTCGTAATCGCCACTCCAGCAGTGGCCGTCTAAAGGTTGACATTATTACGATTATTATGTATTATTTCATTGAATTTGTGTTCGTTTAGACTAATCTCAAAAATTACTATACGGATTTTAGCATGGTTTTCACCAATAAAAAGGTGGGATCATTATTATTTATAATTTCTTTGTTTGGCTCACTAACAATTGTTTTCACTGAACAGTACAGTAATTTAAACAGGATAATAAAACAATTATAATGCAACAATCTCTTATAAGTAAGCACCGCATGCATTAAATTAGCAGTTTATAGTGCCAACAAGCAGCAACATAATAATTATTACTAGCTGACCCGACAGACGTTGTCCTGTCAATTAATTTTTCAATTTTCTCACCTCTTAAACATTCCCTGGACTTCCACGAATATTTCAAGACGAAAATTATCCAAATCGGTCCAGCGGTTCTCGAGTTTTAGTGAGACTAACGAACAACGATTCATTTTTATTATATAGATTAACAAAACTTTTATTAAACAATAAACAATATACAAATGCAATAGTGACTAATATTACCTACAATACTAATATTAAAACAAAACAAAACAAAAACTGAATTCAATTATTACTTACATTTTAAACATACCTAATTAAGTTTATAAAAAGTTGATTGTTATTCCAATGAACTTGCCATATGTGTCGGAATGTACGTCAACAAGATCACTCTAGCTATTCAATAGTCTACAGATCCGGGGGATGATAGAACTTGCGCCGAGGACTGTAGGTCGATTCTGTTAAATTCAAACAACAACTCGCATCTCACATCGCTATTCACTCTCACTTCGCATAAGGTTCAAAATTATTTGAATCGGGTTCGAGTGCGAAGTGAGCATCGAAGTGACGGGGAAATTACCTTACAGAATGTGACTTTTTACGTCATCTCATACTTTATCTGTCAAAATCTCCCTGTCAATTAAGTTAAACACGCTGACACGCTCGCAAGGGCTAGTGTAAATTCTAATATCAACCGAGTTTTTAGAATGCCAATCAAGAAACTTACAGCTTATTCAGATTCGAAGTTTAGAATGAGGTCTTACAGAATCACACCCCTGTTCTAAATATTAGAGATCTGTAAGAAAATGCACGCAGACGAAATGCTGAAATAAAATATTAAGATTGTTACCTACATAGTTGTTAATCTGCATTGCCGGGCAACAGCAACTTTCTACTATCTAAAATCGAACTGCAGTAAATTGTAGTTGTTTTCAACATTCAATTGCCGACAATTTGTTGGGAGTACAACCTTATGTTATAATTACGGTACTGCTTATTGTATGGCTTCATATGTTGTATACAAATTACAATTTATTATTAAAGAAGCCAATGAAACTTGATTAGAAAACGTAATATTACAAATTGATTATTTCAATGAAATTATTGTACCTACTTGAAGATGAGTGCAATAGTATCAATTAATCATCCTAGTAAATCAGCTATGAATTACTAGGATGATTGCATAGTGATATTGTTGGGGATTTTAATCCAGAATTTTGCAAATAAAAGTCATCTTGGTACACGAAGTAAGAGAGAAAAAAGACAAGTCCTTACTTGTCAACTATAACTTTCCGCGCTTAAACTGACAGCTGTCATCAGTGTCATGTACTTGACACTTGCTTGATGTAACGCGCAGATGTTACCAAGTTTTGAAACATAATAAAAAAAATAACAAATAATATAAATTGATATAAAAATAATAATACTGTTATTACTATTTTAGCAAACCACATTGGTTTCTTAGCTTTTTACCTAGTTTATGCTAATTAGTCCAAGCCAAGTCAACGTAACGTGTGATGAATTTTTATGATGATGAAAGGGTGCTGTGTGAATAAATTTAAATTTCGTACTACTATTATTATTTTATTACTACGAGTATTCATTACCCACCGCGGAACAAAGACCTCTTCTCATACAGAGAAGGTTGATCGCCACGCTTGCTCAAGACGGATTGGCGATTTCAGGCTTATATATTTACTAATAATATTATTATTATTATGATTTAAAAGACTGGCCCCTAATAGCTCTATTAAGTGCTATTAGGGGCCAGTCTTTTTCGAAGGAGTCCAGATCATCCCACCATCTCCGCCTGGGCCTGCCGCGATGTCGCTTGCCATGTAAGGGATCCATTGGGTTATGCGTTTGGCCCAATGATCGTCTGACATGCGGCAGATGTGTCCAGCCCAATTACTAATAATATACTTAATGCAAATCTGTAATCTGCGTGGCCATCAAAATGACTGTGATTTTAACCATACAAGTATATTGCAAACTACTCTGAGGGAACTGCACTATGAGCCAAAAGGCTATATTTCACTGGGACACATATGGAAGCGCAACCAGTAGCCGGCCACCAACAAAATGTATGCTACTCTATGGACTATATTTCACTGGGACACCATGGTGGCGCAACCAGTGGCATACATTTTGTTAGTGGCCGGGGCGACTGGTTGCGCCACCATGGTGTCCCAGTGAAATATAGCCCTGTGTCACTTCATGTTAAATAAGGTGTATTATTCTGATAACAATATTTAAAGTCAAAGTCAAATCATTTATTTCAACAAGAACATTAAAAGGCAGTTTTGAACGTCATATTAGGAAAATTAAATCTAATTGCCCATTCCAAATGGTAGTTTCGTATGGAGAAGAATGGGCAAAAAACTCCATACTTACTCTTTTAAAAGAAAATGTTTACAATATTTTGTATCATATTTGCATAATAATTTCTAAATTGAAATGTTGGCAGCAGTCATTCATAAAGAAATATTACCCAAGTCATAAAAAAACCTATAACATATAAACTACAAAATGCACTTATATGTTTTAAGTTTATTTTGTTATTATTGGTGTATTATTATCGCTAAATTAAATTACCAATATTTCATGTCATAAAATACAAATAATATAAATCTTCTAAGATTATTGTTTGAAGAGTAAGAAGGAGATGCTCTCATCGTAATACGGAAATAATCACGAAGTAAGTTTTAGTTTGAGGAAATAATCATACAAAATAGGCATCATGTTGTTGTTTCAATAATAAACTAGTAGTTAACGATCTAATATGTAACGTTATAATATAGAGATTTGTGATGAGTTAGACTATGAGAGAACGTTGTGATGTTGGCCGATGTAGTTCTTTGACTTGGAAAAACATAATCATTATTTTGTTATGTTAAACGAATTATTTAAAAAATGCGTACGATGTTTTTGAATGAAACCAGGCGTCTAATTTAATGGTAAATACATAATAGCGGATATAATTTATTTATTCAGATTTAAAAAGTCTAGCTTGCCCGCGACTTCTTCCACGTGAATTTTCTACGGATCTCTATTTTTTTTAACGTAACTTAACCACCACTACCACCACCACCACCTTTTTTAAATATAAATAAATATACTTAGATAAAAAATCAAATATTTTCACGATATGTTCAAAACTATTTCGAAAAAAAAATTTCAATTTTAGAAGTGAATTTTAAAATATACAACATCTTGATCATGATAGTTTCTAAGACAGCTAAACAGTGGATCAGTCTTCATTCATCTTAAAATTACTTCGCGTCGAGCCATCCGTGTGAGCGGGCCAAGATAGATAGCAAATGACCTCATAATGCAACTTGAACGAATAATATATTCAAATCTCCTAACGAGATCAATCAAATCGAAACGGACTTAGTAAGGATTTGGTGCAACAATGATAATATCAATAAAACTTATATTATACGCATTTACATTAAGGCAGTGAACTGAAAGCCGTCATAGTGGCTGCCGTTAAGCGTTATTTTACCAATTAGTGAAACGACAGACACCTTGAACTATGGCTATTCATAGGGGTCAGCGGTAGGTAATGATTTAGATATTATTTTTCTCCTAACATGCATCGTCTCATTATCTGTTGGAGGTCGCGTTACCCAACCGTCGCGCCGTACGTTACATACGTATGCTCAAGCTGGGCCGACAGCCAGCCGCAAACCTTGGCACGACCTTTCCCATACATTGACCCACTATCAATTAACTATTCAATTTTACTGACATAAATCTCGATCTGATAATCTTTTTTAGAAATACGCGATCTGTTAATTTCTCTGTCCTTTCTACTGCTTTCTTTAAAATAAGACGAGTTATGTTCAGACGATGCTGCTATTAAAGTGAGCACGAATCTAGCGTACCTGTTCCAAAGTTTAAAGTGAATGCATCAAAAGTAGTCTAGCGCGAGCGTCAGCGATCGCGGTGCAGATAAAACCCTATATAAAGTAGAGGTGTTATAGAAATGAGTATTTCTTCATCGAGCTTTAGCTGTCATAAAATATGCAGACGTCCATTACCCAATCGTCTGAAATGATACATACAATGAACATCATTTTTCTTATGCAGCGCCCACTTATTATAACGACACCCATTTTTCATATTCTTTATCCACTCATATATTTCATCAGTGTGTTCGTTAGTGCTTGTTTCCTATTCACATTAAATAATTTCTTATTTTAATAGAATGTAGCACAGCAATGAATGTTCTAGAAAGCAATGAGCTTTTTCGAGTAACAGGCTGATTGCCAAGGGTTTAAATTATTTAATTACGCGCCAAATTAAATCCAGCCTAATCGGATTTTAAAACGCTTTAAAATTAGACAAATAAAACCTTTTTACAGTTTAAATTAATCTCAAACCAACTCCTAATACAAGTCAGGTTTAATGTAGAGTTATTTTCGTAATACTAACAAAACCGTGCAATTAATTATTAAACGTATCACTTTCTTAACAATATTTTTCATAAAGTAAGTATGCTTTTGAAAGCATGCAGTTTAAATAACCTTCCAGGGTAACTCAGTCATTTATCAAATGATAAGTAGAATGAGAAATTGATTAAGATTTTACTGGACGCTCATTAAAGAGACAGTGAGTAACACCTATCATCTATAATCAAGGTTAATTTTTGTTAGCAGTTAATAATGTCCTTTTTATACAATGTTAATCCTTTACCCTCAATTTATTAAAGGTATCTATTAGAGAAAATAACATAGATTTGAGTCGGCGTTCAAAGCAAAGCAATCATAATAATTACACCACTACGATACTCACAACTAAGTTCACAATACCAGTAAAAATTAATTGTGTTTTTAACACTATTTCATCAAGTTTCACTATTAATTCAAGTTCACCAGCTAAACAAATTGCATTAAACCATCAACCATAGAATATTCCACTATAATTAGCCAACATTTAACGATGATTAATGATTACGACTCTTAAAGTAAAAACAGAAACGATGGTTTTCGAGTATTACTTAATATCTCGAGCCGTAATGCCTTCGACGTGACGGAGTAACTTGTTACAGAGTCATCAGAAGTTATTCTCACACACGTTACAATTATTACGTGTCACAGATTTGAACAAATCCAAAATAACTGTTTATTTTAAACAGTATTTATTTATCATATTATTATAATTTATTTATTTATTCAATTCACCTAGTAACTACAAAACAATGAAATTAAAAATGTAAAATAAAAATGCTGGTATGCATGCCTATGAAAGGCATATTATAATTTGAGCCAAATAAACCTGGGTTACCAGATATTTCGCATACGTTATTCGCAAAAACAAATAAATAATAGACTTGATGCACAGAGGGAGGGATAGTGAAAAAAACATTATTTTGGAAAAATCTAAGGTTTCCAAAATCCAGACGCAATCCTGTTACGAACCAAAAAATCCTGAAATCTCAGGACAATAACCTCGAGGGTCGCCTTTTCGATCGATTCTGTCCTTTTCGCATCCAGTGGATTTTGCCAGGTCATCCGTCCACCATGTGGGGCCAACCCACGCGTCGTATTCCCGAACGCGGTGACCAGTTATTATACACATACAAAACAGTTTGTTCTCGTACTATAAAAAGAGACCAACGTTACAACGTTCTCGTTCGAAACTTCTTGAGTGATAATAATTCTACTTATTTTAATGGCTGGAGCGATGCTATAAAATAAACTTTCCGTTCAAGTTGGTCTGAAACAGATAAAATAAAAATGTCAAGTCTGTTTTCGTTGAATTAGAAGAGATAGGCTAACTTAGTTTACAACAGAGTAAAATTATCGTCATTAACACAGTTTAGTCAAAACAATCTAGCAAATATTTTCTAGATAGTTAAGATTGTTTTTTTTTATGGAACCATAATATATTCCCAAACAACTCCAGAAACACACACAACCACAATATACAATATTTTATTGAAGAAAGTAAATAATATTAAATTCTAAACTTTTAATTACCTTACCTAGGTAAAATAATTTAAAATGTCTAACAAAACCCATTTGAAACTACCTGTTGATTTATTAAAGGACTTACGAAAGTGTCTGGTTTTATTGGTTTTTTTCGTAGATATATTATTTCTACGGGTATTTTTATTGTGAAAATTTTTGTAGCCACCCGCAATCTGGATTTGGATCTCTATCATAACAAGCGAAATGTGGGTGAACCACATCTAACACCCATCATCTGCCTAGCCTTTTTCCCAACTATATTGGGGTCGGCTTCCAGTCTAACTGGATACTGCTGAATACCAGTGTTGTACATGGAGCAACTGCCTATCGGAACTCCACAACCCAGTCACTAGGTAACACGATACCCCATGGTAAGACTGGTTGTCAGACTTTCTGGCTTCTGACTACCCATAACGACTGCCAAAGATCTACAAATGACAGCCGGGAGCAACGGCTTCACGTGCTTTCCGAGGCACGGAGGGAACTCGCTATGAAAGGGATGGTCACCCATCCACAGACCGACCACGGCTAGCGTAACTTAACCTTTGACCGATCGATCTGTACGGCTTTAACTTAGCCACGAGCTCCTCCACACCACACCACAACACACACGAACCACATCTAACACTAGAAGACGAAAATGCCTTCAGACGTAGGTAATGATAAATAGGTAGAACTCTTTAAAATTTGAACAAACAAAAGAACATGTACACCAAATACTCATCAAAATTCTCCTCGGTCATTTTATGGGACCATCCCGCTACACTATTCCGAAACCACTGCAACTTCTGGAAGCCAGAATCAACAGTGGCGACCACTAGAAAAGCGTCCCGGAGAAACATTACAACTGGCTTGGATCCCGCAACGAAATTAATCAGAAAAGAACAGCGGTGGAGTAAAAAATACATATTTTCCACTTCCCTCCAAATCAAGCAGGAGACAGAAAAGAATTAGGCCAATAGGCACACCCAAAGGGACGTTTCCACTTCCCTCCAAACCAAGCAGGAGACAGAATAGAATTAGGCCAATAGGCACACACAAAGGGACGTTTCCGCTTCCCTCCAAATCAAGCAGGAGACAGAACAGAATTAGGCCAATAGGCATACACAAAAGGCACAGACATTTACAATTGGGGGAGGCCCAGTTGTAAGGCCAAGTATTACCACGGATTACAATTAACATTATTTCTCGACCTGAGACGCATTAGGTCTGATATGGAATTTCACAAGTTTAGAGGAGAGCCAAAAGAAAAATATTGACAAAATCGTGTCAAAACTTTTGATTATTATCGAATAAGCTAACAAAAATTGTATAATGTTTTAGATAAGTTGTGTACCTTTGTATCAGTACAGTAATAAAACCAGTCACAGTGAAATAATTATATTTTCTGAACCAAAAACTACTTTTTTGGTGACATCCAACCTTATGCTTGTACAGAGTTATTAAACGATGAATCCTTTTAATTCTATTTACTGATCCAACTTTATGCCTGCAATTTTTTGGTAAATTTTATGAGTATTGTAAGCTTTTTCAAAACATGTAACATTATGTTTAACCAAAAATATTTTAGTTATGTCGGATCTTGTTATGTATCCATTTATGAAGTATTTAAAATTAATTATTATTAAGTGCATAAGGTCGGAGTTCATAAAATGAAATTTTAAAAAATAATAAAAACTTTAACGTTATGACTTTCAAACTCTTTATTTAAACTAAAAAAGAATGGAAACATTATTAAAATTAATTATTATTAAATATAATCAATTTCATTAAAATCTGCCTGACTCTCGGAATGTTTTAAATGTTTATGGAATTCCTGTGGAATCCATTGTAAAAGACTCATTAAATCATTGTATTTTGCCGTTGATATGGTCTTTTCAGTTTGACTTACACTAGGTAAATGTTCAGGGAACCGAATTCACTTAAAAGCATTTCGGTTGAAAAATATTTCGGTAAAATCTTCTACTTATAATGTATTTTTATAAAATAATTTTCCGGGCGGGTCTTGTTTTATGTGAAGTCAAACACATTCTAATATTTTAAAATCTTTACTATCTTTATTCTTCTTTCTGGAAACAAAAGGACCATTTTTCTTATACAACGGAGTAACGTCTTCTTTTCGGTTCTCTGGCTCACACTGCAGAAGAGAAAGCAAACCTATTCGCTTCTCTATTTGTGGAATCTTCGCATCCTGATGCAGTAGACGCGAATCCCTCAACTTTACCTGGCAGCACGACATCAATGTCTGGTACTCGCATTCGCTAAAAGGAGATTCGTGAAAAGTTACGTAATCTTGATGTAAACAAGACCAATGAACCAGATTGTATTCCAGCTATAGTTCTGAGGACCTGTGCACCTAAATTGTCTCCTGTACTGACACGCCTCTTTCAGCTCTCTCTCGAGACTGGATTAGTTCCAAAGTCGTGGAAGCTCGCCAACGTTCACCCTGTTCCCAAAAAAGTCATGCCGATCCTACCAACTGTAATGGAACGTGTCCACAATAACAGGCTCCTGGCCTATCCGATCGTCAATACGGCTTTCGCCATAATCGGTCCACTGGGGATCTTCTCCCGTATGCCTCTCACATCTGGAGTGAGGCCATCGAGCAATATGAGGAAGCACTTGCCGTCTCCCTGGGCATTTCGAAGGCCTTTGATAGGGTATGGCATGATGACCTAATTAGTAAGCTTCTATCATATGGCTTGCCCACTGGTTTCTGTGCATGGATATCGGATTTCCTGAGTGATTTCGAGGGTCAATTCGAGTAGTCATCGATGGCTGCTCGTACGATCGAATAGGGCTCAGTACTCACTGCAACCATTTTTTTGCTACATATCAACGATCTGCTGAAACCCGGTACCTTTGGGTACGCAGATGACAGCACGATTGTAGAGGGTGACACATCCAGCGCACATGCCAGTGCGGCTGAAGTCCGGTCTTTCAGAGAGTCCATGGTCGAGCGCTTGAACTTATGCTTCAATGCAGTCTCCGATCGAGGCGATGCCATTCTGGTCAGGTTCAATGCAGCTAAGACCCAGGCGTGTCTTTTCTCTGTCTAGAAGAGGCCATTCCATCTAGCCCCTTCTTTCCGACATGTACGGTCACCAAAGGAGATAAGTATCCATGTCGCCGGAAACAGTTGATGTTTACTTAGAAACCGATAAGTTTTTATAAATAAAATAAAATACAATTTATAGAGAATAAACAGTTCAATGATTTAATAAAATTTCATTTGAAAGCCCCCATTGGTTTCTAAGAAATCTTCAACTATTTCCGACGACATGGATACTTATCTCTTTTGCGTACTGTACATCCGGTCCGATCACTGACCATCTTGAGCTTCTTGGCTTACTCTGACGTCGAATCTTAACTTTGAGTCATTCATTTAATCCAAGGCCCAACTAGCTGCCAAAAAGCTGGGAGACTACGCAAAGTTGCGAAAGTACTTCACGTCGGAACAACTGCTCAACTAATACCAAGCACAAGTTCGATCGTACATGGAGTACTGTTCGCACCTTTGGGATGGATCAGCTAAATACCAACTGAAGGTGTTGGCGACTCCCTGGCCTAGCCTACCGGTCTTTTATCTATCTATCTATCTATCTTTCCGAAATGGGTACATTTCGGAGAGTGTGCTTTGGAATTGCACAATTTAATTCCATCATGCCCATTCCATCATCGGACGAGCAGAAGAGATACGGCCAAGCGTCACCGCTATAATAATATGGTTGAAGTTCCTCGAACCAAGAGCTTTGATTCCACATTTATTGTGCGAACTGCCAGACTGTAGAATTCACTGCCCGCCTCTCTGTTTCCTGACAAGTATAATCTAGGTATCTTCAAGGCACGAGTGAACCGGTTCATCCTAGGCAAGCGTGTTCCACATTAGGCCGCATCGTCACTTAAGATCAGGTGAATTGCGGTGAAATGCAAGCCTATTTGAATATAAAAAGAAAAAAAAATACTTAAAAAGTCCTTCAATAATCACCACTAGTTCACCCACAAGCAATTAAATAAATCTGAAGTAATTAAAAATCTAAAAAATCACTAATAATTCGGCTTAAATAACGACTCGCGTGCTGATAGGTCAAGCCACCGTGGTGCCGTAAACGGCCGAGTGACCGGCGATAATGTCCGATGTCATTCTATCCCATCGGTTTGCGGTCACAAAGTTAATGGAATAGTGTTTCTTCTTCGCATAAGCATTTCTGTACAACGATAAAGCAGCACTTTTTAAAGGCATAAGGGCTATTATGTTTGTAAACCTTAACCAAAGAAATATAGTTTTCGAGGCATAACATTATATCTCAAGGTACGACATCTGATTATTTAATTTCAAGAGGCATAAAGTTCTATCTGACAATACGTATTATATTTACCAACAATCCTTGTAGGATAAAGTCGAATGACAAAATAGTCCCTTCCTTACGCGTAAAATAATTTAAAAGCATAAAAGCTGAAGTCAATGTTCGACCTTCTAATTAAACCAAAATTTCAAGCATACATACTGTAGTTGCTATCAAGCCTTATTCCACGATATAAATTAAAAAAATCGACAGATTCGACCTTATGCATTTGTATAATATCAGAACAAAAAGAGGTAGAATTATGATTCTTATATGCTTAGAAAGAGCGCGAGATACTGGTTTCAGCTAACTATTAAAGTCATTTTGCTCTGATCTCGAAATTCGACCTTATGCGTCTCAGGTCGAGATTTAATGGGTCGGTCCTCGGACATCTTAGAACAGACCACAAAACGTGTATAAACGAGGCACTGTATTGTTAATGTGCGTGAACCGGTGAGTATGGGCTTGAGCCTACTCCCGGCGCAGTAGCATACAGTGATACAGTTCTTCTCCATAAAATATTGTTAATATCATACGACACTTCCACTTAATGATTACAGAAGCCTAAATGGAAAATGTTTCTAAAAAAGAAACTTCTTGAGAAACAAATTCAGTAAGACGTCTGAAATTTGATCGCTAATTATCGTGCGATCTTAACGCGTTCTCACTCACTCGTTCTTTTTTCGAACATCGCTTTACACTTTTTTTAAACCATGCTTGCTTTGGCTATATACGTAGGTACCGAGAACCGGTCCCTCTTAAGGAGTGCAGGTCCAAAATCAAACGGTCGCCAGATCTCCACCAGATTAATTAAGAAAGTTAGACGCAGTATATATGTAGCTTTTCATTTTTCAGGTATCGGGTATAAATGGCACTATACCCAGTTACGTGCGAGGCGTCCAAATGCGAGGGTTAATGTGGATATATGTTTTACAGGATATTGTTGACAATCAACATATTATTATTATTAATTCATTTATAACACCGACACAGACACTTATCCCAGGCCATCACTTAACCACACGCTTTAGTTAGCCAAAGTATTATTATGTAGGTGTCCCACGACCATAATACGTTGCGAAAGTCTGTTCTATCTAAAATTCGTACTAATTAAAAAATATATTTTTATTCTTGGAGCAAGATTAGAAAATTTATTTCTAGGTATTAACGGGAGGTAGGGCTGCAACCGTCGGAACAATTCGATTTTTCTAATTAAATATACTATACCTACTAGCAAAGTACCTACCAACAGACTATCTATAGTCAATAATCCGGTTAGAAAAGTTGCTTTAAGTCCCTGATATCAGCTTTGTTTCATCGTAGGTATTTCTGGAATAGAGATGGCTCAATATAAGTTTATTGCACAAACATTCTTCGTGTTTTTGCTTAGCCCAATACTTGATCGGATGCCAGCACACATCCACTGGGATGAGGCAGTTTATACGACATTTTACTTGTACAATAAAATGTGAATAAATAAAACAGAATCATCCTTAGTCACAATTTTTTTTCAAGACAATGTTACATTTTTGCAGTGATTTGCATATCTCACGAAAGTATTTTGATGCGAGCACCTAATACATTATGTACTTACTTCAGGGTAAGAAGTGAAGATATCATCAACTGTAGGAGCGGTTGACTTTGACTTTGACTGAGGTCCCTACGTAATGCCTGGGTTAATAATATCTTCAAAAATATGCAATTATTTCGGAAGTTTAAAAACTTATTATTATGTAAGCTATTTTTTTAAGTCTAACCTCTTCTTGTCCAAATGTCAGTCGATATAACGACCCTATAGCCATTTATCGTGCACAATTCCAATATCGGCCTCATAACAGGGAATATTGCAACTCAATTACACTTTTTCCTTCACGGGACCTCAACGTCCGCAGCCGCGCTTGCTACCGTTCTCTTTTTGGTATCGGAAAAACTAAATGATTTTTTTTATTAAATTATCGGGTTCTAACAAAAATAATGAATCACATTTTTGCAGTACGTCGTTATCTAGAGGAGGTACCTACCGTCAGTGTCTTGTTGCACAAATCTACACTAATATTATATAGAGGAAAGATTTGTATTTTTGTATGTTTGTAATGAATAAACTCAAACACTACTGGTCCAAAGTTATTTCACCATTAGAATGCTACATTATCCCTGAGTAACCGAGTAAGTGGCGGGCAAAGTGCTAGTAAGTAATAAAATGCATAGACATAGATAACCGACGATTTAGGAGAGACTGCGCTACGCACGGGTAACACTAATAAAGTATAGCCTGTAACCTTCCTAGATAATTCCGCTTTCTATTGATGAAAACCATATGAATAGCCGTACAGTAGGTTTTGAGATTAGACCCAATGCACATAAACTTGTGTTGTGTTTAGAACGATTTCAATTTTACTTTAGAACGTCAATGAAATATCAATGCAATCTTTACTATTTAAATTATTACGGATCCATCTAATGCTGTAATTATGTCTTTTAGGTACCGAAAATCTGTCAGAACTGAAACTGGCTCGCCCCGCCATTAAATTATATCAACTGTATTATTATTTCTCATTTGTATTTACGATAGGACATACATAAAACATTCAATAGAAACGACTTAACCCTGTCCCTGTCTAAGCATTTTACTTATTAGATACAGACGTGTAGTAAAAAACAAAGAAATCAGACAAATGGTTACTATGTTACAGTCAAACTCTTAACCAGTCAAAACTACTTTTGACTGGGTTCAGTCAAAATCCTAATTAAGATAAAACGCGTTTGCGTTACAAAATCAAAAATACGGAACGCCTTAGTTAAGAATCACTACAAAACCAAAGTTTTAAAACGGTCACAAAAAAAACCTTCCAACCTAATGGGTTTCTAAATATTAAGGACTAGCTTCTGCCCGCAACTTCGTACGCGGATCCTGTTGCTTTTGCCAGCGACAACGGGGTCGGCAAAATCGAAGATCTGAAACTGTTACCGCCCTCACCGCGTGGAGGTACTCCCAGCTTATGTTATTTTATAAGATACAGTGAAATTAGTGATAGCTTTGATTTTGACATCAGATGTTTCTGATCTTCGATTTTTAGAAGTCAACAGGAAATGCCCATCAGACCGAACACCTTTTGCTAAGACGTCATTCCTATATGTGTCATGGTGTAGCTGGGCTCTTGGAGTTCCACATCAGGTGTTCCAGATCTTCAAATTTATTCTCTCAGCAGAAAATGCTCATCACGTGGAACAATTTTTGCTATGGTACCATTTTTGTATCTCTTATAGTTTAGCTGGTCTGTTGCGGTTCTGCATCGGGTGTTCAAGTTTCCAAGATAAATTATAGCCTATATGTTGCTCAGACTTAATACCTATACAACAAAAGAAAAATCATTCAAACCCGCCCAGTAGTTCCGAAGATTAGCGCGTACAAACAAACAGACAAACAGACAGAATTTTTTTTTTGGATTCGTGCTCTATTACTGTTCCTAAACCCCCCTCAATTATTTATTTTTTAATATATTCAATGTACAGACACAGTTTTGTTACTATTTTATTATATGTATAGATAAATTGAAACCGTTCAAAACTAGTTTTGGCTGATTTTTGTAGAAAAAATTAGTTTTGACTGGTTAAGAATTTTTACTGTGACAACTATACAAAATCTGACCCGAAAAGGCTACAATTCTGCGGAAAATTTAAAGTCGTAGCGATTTTTATTAAATCCTCGCACATACAGTTACGACCACTAAAGTGTTGCCTTAACATCTGCAATACTGCATACGAATTTACATATATCACAGAATGGGTAGCCGACTACACATGATTCTGTGACCGACGCCGACGTCCGTGCCTTGCATTGTGATTGTAAAATTTTGTTGATTAGGTAATCTTCTTAGTTTAGAAATCTGTTCTTCCTTTGAGCAGGTCCATCCTTAGTTTGCAAAATACTTTGATCGCAATAATATATTGTGTAAACAAACGTTATTATTTGAAATGGTGCCCAGGCGTTCTGTGTTCGTAGTAGTTACGCCTGACAAAGAAAGAGCGTCACGTCGGAGAACGCAGCTCTAAAAACGAGGTATTCCTCGAAGCGCACCCATTTTGAAACGCACCTAACGAAGCGCCAATAAGATATTTATAATTTAATTTCCTAAGCACACCGGGTGCGTTTCGAGGAATACTTTAGGATTGCTTCGTTGGCGATTCAAAATGAGTACGCTTCGAGAAATACCCCCTAAAACGCTTAGACGCTGTCACTGCATGTCATGTAACAATCGTAACCTATATTAAATTTAATCATACATTTAAATCAGCATTCCAAAATAGCAAATCTAGATACAGTAAAGCTGTTATCCTGTTTAGCCAAATATTATGCAATCAGTACGTATCGATGAGAGTAATCGGTATGTAGAGTTTGTAGCGAACAAGTTTCGTAACTTTCATTAGAACAACAAAGTGGCTCGCCGTGATCAATTTATCTTAGCGGTAATCTGCGCGTGCGCTTACAGAAGCACACATTAAAGTGCCGTCAGTTCAAACCATTTCAATAGCTAATGCGTTTAAAATTATAATTTCATTTAAACTTTTGTTGCTGGCACGTTCGTTAAAAGTCTAGTTTGATCGTGTGACCTTCAACACCAGAATTGGGCACAAATCCTATGCGCAGTTTCTTACAGTGTACAGTGTATAAATACAGTGTACACCTGAAAAATATGATGACAGCCTCCGGCATTTATACGGCATTTTGTTAATATTTATACGTGGACCAAATTATTCTTTCAACACAGCCTAAAGCTGAGGTTGGCTTATCTGTGGCAGACGCAGATTAAAAACTGCCATCAATATCCACTTTCGCTCTTTTCCGAACCAGCCGGGGCCGGCCATGTGCAGTGTTTTGACTACGTTTCACTTAGCGCGAAACGTGAGACGCATACACTCAAACTGCGTGAAAATATGGTTGCAATTACACCATGCCGTATGAACTCATGCGGTACGCGAAATAAAGAAAACAACGTATAAAATACTTATAAACACTCTCGAAACAGCTAATTGTTTATATAACGATGTGATGGACGCCACAAATGCTCAGTCGTATTAAAATTTGACCTCATTCCGATATGGCACGCCATTACATCTTAATCACTGGTTTTAGAGAATTTTCAAAACCTTGCGAGACCTTGTTTTCAATAGCAAGATGACCTTGGAAGGTCACCTCGAACTCGTATGCGGCTTTTTGTTGCATGATTTTACTCTCAACGCGCCCATCCACGCATACTCGACGGCTTAAATCCCTAACTAGTCACTGTTGTTACACCATGAATGCTTCTTAAGAATGATCGTTGCCACTTTGCCGACGCGACGTTCACTCAATGACGTCACCGGTGAGTGGTCGACGTACCACACTTACTGGTAACATCTGATCACATACGGTGATAACAAGATAATCCAAATTTAAAAAGTATTACCATCGACTAAGACTGTATCTAAAATTTATAACAACTTTGGTGTTCATTATGTAGAAATAAAAAGACGGCGTTTTACGATGAGTGTTGTGATTACAATTGAAAATGCAATGGTTAGGTAACAGGTAACCCAAAAGTCAACGTAACCAACCACATAACCGTGCGACATGAATGACAAATTAATTAAAAGAAAGTCAATAGCTTTACAATTTTATGGATAGCATGTGGTTTGCATAGGACACACTGATGACACATCGAATATGTCAAAATTGTGTGCGTCATCATTAGAACTGTATCGCATTTTTTATATTTATTGAACGCCTTGTAAATAATAGACAATCATATCGAATAAATGGAGCTCTATAACATATACAACCTGTTAGATGTAGGTATGTGTGTACGTGCGAAACTAGAACTTATGACAAGATCTCGATCCTTTAAAAGCCTTTCTATGTAGGCAAAATTACAATTACATTATAAATAAATAGTTTGAACCGTTAATAACAACTTCAATTATATTAATACCTAAATAAAATACTAACCATAAACATAAATATCGTTCTGACACCTTTCATTACTCGGAGTAAATAGCTTTATATAAATCTTCGCGAAAATGTCGCAACCCTTTTTAAAATTATTTTTTATAATTAAAGGCTACGGGACAAATTAAACCAGCTTTGAGCTCAACATATCATAAAATACCATTTTCGTTGTACCCCAAAATATTACCTTATGCTCCAGTGCTGCCCTAGTAGGTAAGTGGCGAGGTTTCTGACATGGGTTGATTAATGACTCAGAATCAAGAGTGTTACTGTAAACTCAACGTGAATAAGTCGTTAAATAGAAGAGCTATTTTTAGCGTCTCACTACGACCCCGTGCAGGATTTCGGTAAAAAGCGTAATGTTAATATCTTTTGAAGGTTAGCCCCATTAACGTGCGAGCTATCGACACGGCACGACTCTCGCTAAACACTTCACAAATGACAGTGTTCCGAGCGAATGATAAATGGAATCCTTTGTGTACTCGTCATCGGCTCTTTCACACGTTTTCGTAACGGACACGCGTCCCCCTTGCACCCGGTTCTAAGAATTAGGAGGAACAGGGACGGAACAATTTGGGAAGGGTCTGCCGGTGTTGAATAATTTATTTAACGTGCAAGATAACCCACGTAGACGACGACCATTCTGCTGGCCCGCCGCCGGACGCCGTTACTGCCTCTCATGAAAGCAACTGAGAAACGAATCCAGTGAAGCACGTCGATACTTCCAGAGTTCTGTTTGCCTGTAAGGGATAAGATCGTTATGATCCTCAGATGATCCACATACCTATATAGAAGTAAGTCAAACCAGACGATATTTGGAAGTGTACCAAAAAACTGAACAGTGAAATGGTTTCCGTGGAGCTACATTATTCTGATACAAGTACACGACATTATCGTGAATTCAGAGCAATTCTATCGCGCTGTAGTAAATTATCTTCCGAATTTATTGTTTTCGGCTTGTTTGGTAAACTTATGTTTAGGCTTTGTTTCTGCGGGAATTTTGCCTCGTTTGCGGTTTAAGTTACCTACTTATTGCGTACACTAAAATAACAAACCAATATATAACAAAAAAAAAAGACAACCGCCTTCAAAAACTACAAGCGGCTATTATTCTGTTTGTTATCATGTATTGCCACCAACTTCAACTCCGAACTCACCACGTAGACTTTAGACAACGGTCGCTACTTCATGTTCCCTTTGCATCAACTAACTACAGACGTAATGCCTTTTTTCTACGTAGCGCAGCAAGTTTTAACAACATTCCTACTCATTTAAATGTTGATTTATTTAGAACCAGCCCTAGCATAAATATAGACAAGCCATATATAAAAAAAAAATCGGTAAAGATCGCATTAGCATAATCACTAATTAAGTAATACTAATTATTCTCACGTTTCCATTTCTGTAATTTTAACAAGATTCTCTGGTCTTGATTTCGTTTTATTTTATTTTTATCTTATTTTATTTAAAGAAAATATTTGTTTGTTTTGTTAAATGAAGAGAGTTTTTTGTTTTGTTAATTTTAATTAATTTTAGGTATACAATCGCTAAATTGTGAAAGTTTTTAAATGGCAAATTTTACCGCCTATTGTAATTTATTTAATATAGATATTAGACTGTAAACTTGCCGAATAATAAATAAATAAATAATCTTCGGAAACTAAAGTTAGTATTTTACTTTTAAATTTTTAAAGGCGGTTATCCTTTTATTATTTTCTTTTCGCTTTTTGTGACTACTTCTTATTATCCAAAGTAATTAAGAAGCGGTAACACTAAACAAATTAAGTCATCACTTAATTTTCCACGCTTAGAGGTGGAATATTGTCATGAAATTTATATGAATACAACATAAGGCACAGCGGCATAGCCAATACATAAAAAAAATGAAATCGGACTACACAGCTGCACAACCAAGTTACACGACGCCAAACATAAAGAAGAGAACCTCCTCGGTTTTATGAAGTCGGTTAATAATACTTTTAAAGCATAATATTTATATATAAGTTTAAGTCTCTAAAAATATCTTTTGTTCTGCACGTAAAGTTCGTTCACCAATCCGTCTTAACTTTAGCCAGTGAATATATCAAGATTTATCGACAAGTCATGTTAAAAGTTAAGATTGAAACGTAATTGAGTTTCAGAGCTTTACCCGCTTCAGATTGAAGATTATGGTAGAATCTGCATGGGAATTTGAAACTGAACTAAAGATATAGGTTTCTTAAATTGCTGTCTTTATACTAACAATAACAAGTATAATGAGACTTCATGCTCAGACAGCACTCTGCATAGTTAAACATAAAAACGATTCTGAAGCTTGATGTGGCCTTATATTTTTCAAAAAGAGGTACATTGTCAAAACGCTCTTAAAGACAGTTACATTAAACTTCAACATTTCCAATTGAAATTAACACAAAAGGGCCGCATTAGTCATTTCAGAAGATGTTATTTTGGGCGATTAAGCTTCAATCCGACGGTAAAGTAACCCATTCTTGATTGCGACTGGTCGCCTAAATAATTAAACTCTAGAATTACTGAAGCGTATTACCGGGATCTAGACGATTAAATACCTCGGTGGATGTATACGACACTAGACGAGTTAAACTACCCGTTGACTCTTAAAGATTCTAATCAAGTCAGAGTGTAGGTATAACTATGGAAGGAAAATAAAATACACAAAGAATAATTATAATCTATACATCTATACAAATAAATAATATTGTATCTGTTCGTAATGTCAAAATAACAGCTATTAACTAAATGCATATGAAAGTAAGTATAAGGTACTGAAAAATAAACATTTTTGAAGTTATACTTCTTTAGGCGCGTTATGAAAAAATGATGAGAGTGAAATTTTACGATGCGCGCGCACAGCGTCACACAAAATTCTCACGGGAGTGATTGTAAACAACGCCATCTCTGACGTACATGCTGAACTACTTACTGCCTTCGTTGCTATTTTGTGACTCGAAGAAGTATAACTTCTCACGCGCGTACATAAGTACACACTGAATTTTTTTTAAAAATTGTCAGTTTGTTCAGGCTAATCTCTGAAACGGCTGGACCGATTTTGACGGAACTGTTAGTGGCAGATAGCTGATGTGATAATGACTAAGTTAGGTTACTTTTATTTAAAAAAAAAAAATATGGAACTCGCACATAAAAAAACCGAGCTGATAACCAACAATCACGTGGACGTAGTCGCGGGCATTTGCTACTAAATTGTTATAAGTTTCAAACACTCAGTGCTATTCCTCCCCTACAGTCTATGCTGTGCCCGACAGGGTACAAAATTGTGACTTCATTACCTACAACCACGAACTAGTGAAAATTAGTAATGTACATTTTGGAACGCATTCAAGTAATTGAGTATTGGGAGGCTTAATCACTCTGTTAATCTAGATAAAAAGTTAATATAGGTATATTAATATTATAAAGAGGTATAATTTGTTTATAGTTCTCATCATCCGATTTCAAAAATTCTTTCAATGACAGGAAGTTACTGTATCGCTGAGTGCAATAGGCTATATTGCAAAAGTGAATAGGCTATATTGCACTATCAATTAAGTAAATGGGAATCCTTCAGAAAATTTACACGAGCGTAGTCGCGGGCAAAAAGCTACTCAAAGATATTTTGAAGGGTCATTGTGTTTTCATTGTTTTTAAACCGACTTCAAAAAGGAGGAGGTTATCAATTCGAATGTTTATATTATTATTTTTTTATGTTCGGGCATAACTCATATATAGACGGATTTGCAAAATTCTTTTTGCTTTTTTTGGTCGAAAGGGGTTTATTCCGAAAAGGTCCCATATAATTTTATCAAAATTGGTACAGCCCTTTTTGAGAAAATCAACAAATTCCCAAAAAAACTTACTTAGACGACGTTTTAGTTTCTTCAATCACTGGAGGACTTACAATCTCTTTTAAGTGTGTTGCCGTTTCTTAATGGATTTGGATGTTAAGGCAACACTAAAAAGCGAAAAATAAAAAGTTTTTTCAAATATAAGAAAACCGCCTTCAAAATCTAACAAGTGAAAATAACTTTAGCACAGAACACACATTACTTTACTTTCGGAAGTCGGTGGCAATACAAAACAACAAACACAAAGCCACCGCCACCGACTTCCAAAAGTAAAGTAATGTGTGTTCTGTGCTAAAGTTATTTATCACATTTTAGTTTTTGAAGGCGGTTTTTAGAATTATAAGTAGCGTGCGAGTGTTATTTAGAATCAGCAGTGCTATTCTGTTACAATCTCCCTCGGTGAACACCTTTTTATAAATGGGACATGCCCGCCACACTATGTTCAGGAATAGTGTACTGCAACTCCTGAAAGTCAGAATCAACAGTGACCACTAGAAAAGTGTCGAGACACTGAAGCTCGACGAGTCCCTCAGAATTTGAGAAACATTACAACTGTCTTGGATCCCGCAACGAAATGAATCACAAAAGAACAGCGGAGGAGTAAGAAAAACATATTTTCCACTTCCCTCCAAATCAAGCAGGAGACGGAACAGAACTAGGCCAATAGGACCAAAGAGACGTTAACAACTGGGGGAGACCCAGTTGCAGCACCACGGATTACAATTAACATTATTTATTGGGTCCTAAAAAGTGAGCTGTTACTGATTCCAATAATATAATGATCGATGCTAGGGATTGACAAAGCAGACGGACGGGTAACAGCTCACTTCACCTAGGTGTTCACCGTCGCAGATGGTAACAGGATTCTAGTCAGTTAAATACCGACATTTTCGTTTTAAATCTACTGAACACACGCAATTTTCGGTACAAAGAAATAACAAACCGCTAAGGCCCTGTTTCAGCACCTCTGAATGTCCATCAGATAGTTTAGTGATATTCAATAATAGAACAGAATTTGTATCAAATGCGCTCTCATTTAATCGATAATTTAATCGATAATTTGAAGATAACGAAACGGACCCTAAGACCACGTGTTCAGCTACAACTGAAATGGTGGTGCTGCATTCCCAGCTTGGTTATCAAATAACATGTTTAAGGGAGTAGAGTCCATTGGGTGTTATTGTAAAATTGGTGCCGATTCCCTTGTTCAGAAACTAAATTACAATTAGGCATTTGGCATCTCTTACTACCAGGCAGCTGAAGAAAAGGACGGCGACACACAAGGACTAAGAGATGTCAAATTAGTTTTTCCCTTGAACTTCGCAGTGTTTTTAATCAAGACGTTCTGAAATGAACTATAATTGTATGAACATTTGAGATCAACTTAAATTGACAGCTCTTATTAATATATGTCTCTTTCTTGTTTTATTGGAGAGAAAGAGATATAAATAGCTTAAAATTAATATAGGTCGTGCACAACAGAATTGGCACCAGTATGTGGCTTAACACTAGTCTACTACTCAGTTATTATTGGTGACTAAGGGACTACATAAGGAAAAATACAATATGAAAGATAAAAAATAGTGAAAAGATAAGTTAGTGCGGTTGTGTGTACAAGTGTGTATGTATGTGTGTGTGATTTTCTAAACTAATATTATAGAGAGGAAAGATTCGTTTGTTTGTTACGATTTTACTCAAAATCTGTTGGTTCAATTTCAAAACTTCTTTAACCAATCTTCACGCAGACGAAGTCGAGGGCAAAGTGCTAGTAATGTTTATTTTCATTTATTCTGTTAGAAACTTCTCTATATATCTTATATTTATATATCTTATCTATATATCTTATATATCTTATCTCCACACAACAAAGGCCCCTTGAGAAGAGATAAGTATAATATTTGTCTTCGTCTTCTCATCTTATCAAAAACTAGCCTTTTTTTTGAATGGCATCTCGCAAGTTGTCGGCTGCTTAACCGACTTTCCTGTGGTGCCGTAAAAGTGAATTTAAGACCTCCAGCCAGGGCAAAAATACTTATAAACTAAGCGACTACCCGGTAAGGGCACCCCCTGTGGGGTGGAATCTCGATTATTTAAGGACGAATTTAAAGCTACAGGTTCAGCGGTGCGGGCTGACACGAGCAAGGGTCGGGAACGGTGCAGACTAGCCAAGGAAGGAGATTAATATTATAGTGCACTTGTGTGTGTCTCTCATAGTCCGGTGGGACGGCTATCCAACACGACCTACTCACATGATCTCAACATGATCTACTCACTCAAAGACGCCTTACACAGTTAAAACCTGTACTGAAAGACTCTAGTACTCAAACAACTGATATGGTATCCGTCGAGGAGACCGTACCTAATACCCCTAACAATAACCATAGCATGTCTCGAACAGATGTCCTCTGTACCGCGGGTACACAGGCGTTTTTTCGAGGCTAATGTCTTAAGAGTAGTTCATCAAAATATTGCCGGCTTATTAAGCAAAATTCATTTGATAGAAATTCATTTATTAGAGCTTTCAGATCTTAAAAAGAGCCCCGATATTATTTGTCTATTGGAAACATTCATAGAAAGAGGTAACGAAAACCTAATAAAAATCTCTGGTTACAGTTTAGCAACCTCTTACTGCAGGACAAAAAAACAAAAACGGGGTGGAGTCTCTATACTCGTAAAAAAGGGTACTATATTTAAAGAAATATCATTCCTAAATCAACATTGTATTGACAATATCTTTGAGTGTTGTGGCATTGAGATCACGAACCAAAATCTATTTATCTTGTGCATATATAGAACGCCAATCTCTAATATTACCAAGTTTTTCGAAATTCTTAAAACAGTGCTTCAATTTATAACACGTAAATTTAAGAAAAAGATAGTGATAGCAGGTGACTTGAATATCAACACGCTACAAATGAGTAGTAAAACTAAGGCGTTAATCGAAATTGTTCAAAACTATGGTCTAGTGCTCCATATTCAAGAAACAACACGACAAAATTCTTGTATAGACCATATAATTAGCAACATCAAATCTGCTAAAGGTGAACTTTTACATCTGGGTCTTTCTGATCACAATACTGCACAGCTATTAAGTATACCCGTGAGAAACAAAGAACCAACCTTGACAGAATACTCAATATATAAGAGAGACTATAATAAACATCACATTAGTAAATTTAAAGAATGTATGTCTGAACTATCGTTTTCAGATGTATTTAAAGAAACCGATATTAATGTAGCTTACGGAAAGTTCTACGATCAAATATATCTATTCTATAAATTATGTTTCCCTATCAGAAGAATAAAGATTTCAAACAGGGACCGACCCCTGAAATGGATATCTAAAGGAATTAGAGTAAGCTGCAAAACAAAAAGATCATTACGAAACAAATACTACACTAACAAAACTATCGAAAACAAAACAAAGTTTAAAAAATACTCGAAGCTCCTACGGCGTTATATACATGGGTCTATTAAAAGAATTAATCATCGATTTATTTGTACTTCTAAAAACAAAAGCAAAGCAGCATGGCAGCTGATAAAAAATGAGTCCGTCGGTAGTAAAAGCAAACAATTCATAGAAAACATAAGGAACAAAAGTACTGTAGTCAATAGCCCGGACAAAATTGCTGAAACATTCAATGACTATTGGATTAACCTAACGAACGATACCCATAGCAATACTCGCATTAGCTTTATACAATCGGTAAGTGATACTATTTTCCTAAGACCATATGGATACGAAGAGATACACAGAATTATACTATCTCTAAACAACACAAACTCAGTAGGTTACGATGAGATAGCAACAAAAATTCTAAAATGTTGTTCAGTTGAATTAACACCCGTCTTAACGTTTTTAGTTAATCTATCTTTTGAAGCTGGTGGTTTTCCTAACCTACTTAAACAATCGGTTGTAAAACCTCTACACAAAAAAGGTAACAAGGAAGATCTAGATAACTACAGACCAATTACTCTCATACCCATCATATCAAAAATCTTTGAAACTGCCATGCATAAACGTCTTACTCAATTCATCGATAAGCATGCTATCCTAAGGGAAGAACAATAGGTTTAGGTTTAGGTTTAAAGAATTTATTCTCATAAGAACGTAACAGTTCACTTAAAATGAGATACAATGTGAAATATTATTGTAGGTATTTGCCTCTAGGGTATGCTGTTGGTGTTACAGGACATAAGTACATGTTTTTTGAGTCTAGCCTTAAATATGTTAAAACTATTACATTTCTTTAGATCCTCTGGTAAATCATTGAATAGCTGCGTTCCTTCTACTAATATTGTTTTCTTTCCGTAATTAGTCCGTGCACGTGCGGTTATCAGTTGAAACTTGTTTTTACTTCTTGTGTTGTATGTTGGTGTCTTTTTATGTATTTGTAAATTTGATTGTACAGAATTTGTGGTGATTTTTCTTATGAGGATGCAGGTGTAATAAATGTATAGTTGTGTGAGATTTAGTAGGTTAGTTTTTTCGTATAATTTTTTTGTTGGATATAGGTAGTGGTAATGAAATAGTACTTTGATAATTTTGTTTTGTATTCTTTGTAATGGTTTTATGTTAGATTTGGCGGCGGATCCCCATAGTTCAATTAGGTATTCAAGTTTCGATTTTACTAGAGAGTTATATATAATTAGACGTACTTTTTTCGGGATACATTTTGTCACTTTTCGTAAAGCTCCTAAAAGGGATATTAATTTGGTTTTTATATGATCAATGTGCAATTTCCACGTAAGTTTGTCATCTAGCCACAGTCCGAGATACTTTTCTTGAGTCGATCGTTTCACTATTTCTCCGTTGATCGTGAGTGATGTGTAGTCTGGTAACGGTTTGTTTTTTGCGGAGAAAATCATAAAAGATGTTTTTGCCGTGTTAATAGTAAGCAAGTTATATTTTAACCATTCATTGAGCAGGTCAAGGTCCTTTTGACTCTCAGTTATAATATTGTTTAAGGATTTATTGAAATAAAAAAGGCAAGTGTCATCTGCGTATAACGTTAGGTGTCCTGTCAACCCTATTTTATTAATGTTGTTAATATAGATGAGAAATAGTAATGAGCTGATAATTGAGCCTTGGGGACAGCCGTATGCTACGTTTTGCATCGAGCTGGTGAAGTTATCTATCTTAACGACTTGTTGCCTATTTTCTAAATATGACGTGAACATACTGAGAGCGCTGCCTGAAATTCCTATGTTGCTTAATTTTTGTAGTAGTTTTTTATGACTTACTGTATCGTAGGCTTTTTTTAGGTCAATGAAAATACCTACAGCAATGTTTTTTTGGTCAATTTGAGTTTTTATTTTTGTTACTAGATCTACTGTGGCTGTGAGAGTACTTGATTTGGGGCGGAAGCCATATTGCTGCTCGATTAAGAATTTTTTCTCGATCAAATAAGCGTTCAGGCGGTTGTATAGTACTCGTTCGAAGATTTTCGAAATAACGGGTAATACCGACACCGGTCGATAGTTGCCGGGGTCAGTTCTACTTCCCGATTTGTAGATTGGACTGACCCTCGCTACTTTAAGTGAGTCGGGGAAAGTACCGCGCTTTAAACACACATTTATACAGTTGGTTAATCTGTCAACAATTATGTTTTTAAGGCATTTAATGGCTTTAGTGCTGATACCGTCTATGCCTGTACTAGTGTTGGTGTCAAGATGGTCAATGATTGTCGATATTTCTTGAATGTCACAGGGGGAGAGTTCATTTAGTGTTATGTCATGTGTGTAATTATTTTCGTACATGAGTGTGTTTCCTGTGTTTGTGTGATACACGTTCGGTATTTTATTCGATAAGTCTGCGCCTATTGATGTAAAGAATGAGTTAAATACGTCACAAATTTGATTGCCGTCTGTGATAAGGTTCGAGTTCGATATTAGTTTGGGGGGAGCATTGTTACCTTTTATTTTATTCGCTGCTAGACTATTAATGATTTCCCACATTTTTTTAGGTTGGTTGTAGCTGTCATGAAATAGGTTATGGTAGTAGTTTTTCTTCTGTAATTTGATTAAGTTTTTTACTCTGTCCTGTTCTTCATTAAAGTTCTTTCGTAGGTTGTCGTCTTTTGGCTGAGATCTTGTTTGTTGCCATAGGCGATTTCGTATGTTGATAGAGTTTAAAATATCTCGGTTTATCCAGTCTTCTTGAGGTAGGTTTAGGATTTTAGTCTTTTCTTCTTTATTTTTGTCTATTTGTTCTGAGATAAATCTTTCTAAGCAGCAGTAGTCGTTTTCGTTATTACTGTAGTTGGCTATTATAGTACTATTGTATAATTTTTCGTAGTTGAGTGCTTTGTATTTGATCCTATTGTTTATCTTTGGTGTCAGGCTGCCTATCTCAAGGAATATCTGTTTGTGATCTGAGAGGGACGAGTCAACTATCGAAGTGCTGAATGCGTGGTTGTTTATATTCGTGCATATGTGATCCAGTATAGTGTTTGTAGTACTGGTTTCACGGGTACTATACAGCCTGTTTATTTTATTTAATATTTCGTAGCCGGTTTCTCTTATTTCGTTTAGGTATCTTGTAACGTAGTTGTCCTTACTAAGTAGATCGATGTTAAAGTCTCCGAAAACAATCGTCCTTTTTCGTCGTTCCAATTGTGAGATATATGTTTCTAGGAAGTCGTTCATAATGGTTTCACCTGGTTTGTATATTACTCCAATATTCAAAGAGAGTTTGTCTATGTGTATCCATAGGTAGTGGTTGCCAAGTTCGTATAACTCTTCTGATATTTCGTATTTGATACTTTCGTGTACGTATATTGAGACGCCGCCGCCTTTCCGATCTTGCCTGTAGTTGTAAACATGATTATAATGCGGCAGTTGATATAATTTTGCGTCTGCATCCGAAGTTATCCAAGTTTCCGTGAAAATTAGTAAGTGTATAGTCATTTTTGTCGCTTTTAATATGCATTTTATTTCGTCAAGTTTGCCAGTCTTTCGAATACTGCGTAAGTTCGCATAGAAGAATCGTAGTGAAGACGGGTGGGATGGTATATCTTCGTATTTACGTACTAGTTGATGGTTTAGTCTATCCGTGTATTTTGCATTTTGTATTGAGCCAGTTATTGGTTTTTTTGGTTGGTATTGTTTATTATAATTGTTGGTATACCCTTCATGTACTTGATAATAAGATCTCGTTCGCCGTTTTCAATACGTTTGGTTAGTTCTTCTTTTAATAATTGCAAATACTCTCTTTGTGCTGGGGTTTGGTCTGCGTAAATTCTTATATTATCCTGAAGTTTATTTTTATTTCGTAGTAGGTATTTCGGAGCGTCTATATTGCTGAAACAAACTTTTAATGGTCTGTTTTTGTTTGGAATATATTTCCCCAATCTAATAGTCTTAGTTGGGTTAGGACAATCTTCATACAGCGTTGTAATTATCTTTTTGGCTTCAATATTATCGTGATTTTGCCTGGAGTTTATGTTTCTTTCGTTAATTTCTGAAATACCCACAATGACGATATTTTTCTCGCGCTCGCACCGGTCTTTTAGCTCGAGGATGAGGTTTTGGTGGCATAAGATGGGCGACTTAGTCGCTATGCTTTCGGTATTTTGATGGTATTTTATTTGGGTTATTTCATCTTCTATATGTTTAATTTTGGTTTGGGTGGTCGTGTTATTAGCTTTAATATTTTCCATATCATTATTTATTTGATCGAAACGTTGAGTAAAGTTTTCAGTAGTAGCTTTCATGGTTTTTATTTCGTTTTTAATCTCATGTATTTCGTCTTTTATGTAGTTTAGACTATTATTTTGGGTTTCACCGAATTTTTCTAGGAAACTCATAATCTCTGTGCGAAAGTTTGCGAAATCCTTTTTATACTCGGTTTCTTCAGTACGCTCTTTTCTTTTAAATGTGTTAACATTTCTAAAATCATCACTATCACAGTAAGTGGTTAAGTTTGGTACAGACCCGCTAGCGCTTGCGCTCTCGCTTATCACTCTGGTATTAGGTGTCGGTGGCGTCCTCTGCACATTCATTGTATAATGTGGTTCGATGCGGGTGTTCTACGTACGGTTGTGAGACGCAGATAGCAGCGGTTCTTGTTCCTCGCGGGGGTGAGCGGTGCTGCGCTTACGCCGATGTGTGGTGTTGGGCAGAAACACAAAGGTTTAAGTTAATGTGCACTTAGTGGTTAACTTCACTTTAAGTTTATCGAGTTAAGAATCACTTTCCAATGTTCACTATTTATTGAAATGTAATACTTTTCGCAAAAAATATTTCAACACGTCTGCTTCTAACGAGCCCCAGAGGCAAGAGGCCAATACGGTTTTCAAAAAGGAAAGTCCACAACATTAGCATGTTTTAACCTAATTCACACAATTGTGACTAATTTAGATAAGCGGATTCAGACAACAGGCATATTTTTTGACATGTCAAAGGCCTTCGACTTCGTATCACACAAACTCCTGATAGACAAATTAGAAAAGTATGGGATACGAGGTCCAGCACTTCAATGGATAGCAAGCTATTTAAATAACAGAATGCAGTGTGTAGAAATCGAAAAAATTGACAGTAAACTGGAACTAAAATCATACAGGTCAAATTACAAACAAAACAGGTCTGGTGTGCCCCAAGGGGGGGTGCTTAGTTCCCTATTGTTTTTACTTTATATTAATGACCTTCCTGAAGTTTCTAACCACCCCTGTTTTCTATTCGCTGATGACATATCATTAATAATGACATCGAATAATACTGACATTAATAAATATACAACTGACATAAATAATACAATTGAATCGATAATAACATGGCTTGACGAAAATAATCTACGAGTAAACCTGACAAAAACAAATTTTATTCAATTTAGTACGTATGGACGAGAAAACAAGACATTAGACATCAGTTACAGAGAAAATAAAATAAAAGAAATAAATGAAACGACATTTCTTGGTATCACGATTGATAAACACTGCAACTGGAAGGCCCACGTAAATAAAGTATGTAATAAAATAAATAAATTCGTTTACGTTCTATACGAACTATCAAAAACATCAGCGTCAAAAACAGTACTCGCCGCATATTATGGGTACGTTGATTCTGTATTAAGATATGGTCTCATTACATGGGGCTACTCAACAGAAAGTGAGAGAGTTTTCATCGCACAGAAAAAATGCATACGCGCCATAGCCGGAATACGACCATGGGAATCTTGCAAACCCTTTTTCAAAAAATTCAAGATACTAACCCTTCCAAGTTTGTACATTTTTGAATGCGCAAAATTTGTTAAAATGCACCCGGAGCTATTTAAAAAAGCTCATGAAATGTTCTCAAAAAGCATTAGGCACAGAAATAGAATAGTTTTGCCCAGAATTCCAAGGACAGCATTATATAGTAAGAATAGCTATGCAATGTGTGGTCGCATATTTAATGCTATACCTGACAGCATTAAAATCTTGCCCGTGAATAAATTTGCAAGGTGTCTTAAAGTATGGTTAAGGGAAAAGAATTTCTACTCAGTAAACGACATATTTGTTATGAGATTAAAAATTAAATAACAATCATAATCATTTACCCCTGGACATTAATAGTATTTAATAAAAAAATGTAGCTAATAATATTGCAAAATGCCACTTAATTTTAATTGTTGAATTATAATTAATTAATAATAAGTATGAACCCAAATGTTTGCATGTCACATTCATTATGACTAAGTGTTATGGACCTGTATAATTATTTCTTTTAAGACCGAAATTGTACCAACACTTATTAATAAATTAGTTTGAATTTGAATTTGACCGGAAAGAGATCAGGGCCTCAAGTCCGCTATTACAATAGTGTCAGAATGGTCTCATTGATTTGATAATTGTTGATTTTGACAAGTTTGGTAATCTACTAATATAATGGCGTCATTATGAAAATCAATGATAGACCATTCTGACACTATTGTAATAGCAGACTTGAGGCCCAGGCGCAGAACTACTTAACTCTCCAACCGCCAACTTCCAAACTCTAGACTGTTACCTCAGCTTATGAAACAAAATACAGATAGACCGCGCGGAACACTAAGAGTGAAGCCAAAAAAGCAAATACAAAGTCAAAAGCGAATATCCACAATCTCGTAATTGTGTTCGCTTGTGAATTTGTATTTGTTTTTTTAATTGCCTTTTTTAACGATGCGCGTTGTAGGTATTCGTTTTTGAATTTGTATTTGCTTTTTTGGCTTCACTCTCTGTGTTCCGCACGGTCTATCTGCCTTTTGTTCCATAACCTGAGACTGTTACTAAGAAATTCCTCTGTTGTATGGAAAATTTCAATAATACTTTTTCCGACCTGGGAATCGAATTGAGACCCCACGAGACCAATATAATAAATAGGAAAATAAAATAAATAATAATAATCAAAATACGCGCTGAGGCGTGGAGTTGCGAACACCAGCCCGTCATACTACTACTGCTACTACATAATAAATAGAATAGATGGGCCTACCCATCTATTCTAGGAGTATGATAATGCATTAAATTGCCTACAAGAAACTAAACTACCTACAGCTGCAATTAGTGAACACGACGAGCGAGAAGTGTGAAGGCCTTATTACGTGCTCATACTATCTGATTTATAATTCAAGGTACTGTTAAGAGCACTCTCGCTAAGTGATGATTCATTTCAGGCTTGAGAATGCTCTTCAAATCTTGTTTTTATAGGCAACAACGTTGCCAGTAAGTGTGGTACAACAGATTGCCACACACCACACCAATAAACCAATTCCGAATACCTAGAACCTATTTATGATTTTGAAACATTAGGTTTTGAAATCAATTGAATGCAATAAACGAACTTTGTATTGTAAATACAATCGAAACTGAAAGCTTGATCTTGCGGTTGATTTCTTCGACTAATCTAAATCATGTACACATTGTTCATTCTTCAGGTCTCAAATAAAAAAATGTTTATCACTGTGGACGTTTTATTGTGACAATATTTCTTAATCCTATATTATAGCAATTGAACAACTCAATAAAACGTAAGAATTTTAAACAACGGAACGTTTTATAGCGCTCCAAGTGTTTACCACGACAGTTACGATCATGCGAAGATGCACCGTTTCCTTTCACTTAATGTCAATGAACGATAGGTATTAATTAGCTAGTTGGTTTAAATACAAAGATGTATTTTACTAATCAAATAATATTATTGTTAAGACGGTGTATGAGTTATTCAAAAACAGATGTTTCATCAGTAACGTGTTGGTCATTGTTCTAAACAGAGCGGCAAGATTGTATTACAGTGGCATAATGCCATTTGCATCTGGCCGTTCACTTCCCTGCACATCGCGGCTCTGTGGATTTTAACAAATTATCACTTAATTAGGTGCTTTAATTAATTGGTAGTACAAGCACACAGATTCCATAAGATGTTACGCAAGACTGTTCACATGGGTCCCTTGATCCGTAGCGATACAAAGATATTTACGGCGGTTCAACAACATGAGTTAATCTTTTTTTATCGAAGTGAATTTAACCAGTTTGATAGTTAAATTGTACGGTGCCCTAATGCTAGCTTTACATCCGGTTCATTTAAGAAATGTGGACGTCGGCGACGCTGCGGTAGGCAAGCGGCAGCCATTCCACCGCCTCAGAGCAATTCAAGCACTCGTAAAATGATTGCATAAGAATTCTTGATACGACCACATGGTATTATATATCCGAGCGAGGAAGTTGTGCAACAATCCTTTTGTTTATACCATCACTTTATTTCATTATGAATTCTCTAAATTGGTACAATACGGTTTGCCAATTGCCGTTACGATACAATTTGCCAAATACAATGTTTGGATGTCGACTGATTTCGTAGTCGAGACCTAATACACTAATGGAAAGGCAATTAGGTTTAAGTTTAGGCGGTGTGCAGACACTGCAACTTAATTATCGTCTGCCACTGGCCAATGACAGCCTGGCAGACAACTACTTGTTATAAAGAGTTCATTATAGTTGCACGATACCGTTAATCATCTTGAAAGCTAGCAAATAGGTTTAAAGTGAAATGTTTGATTATAATTACATTATATGTATTTTTTTAAGTCGTTACTACACACGATGAGTTTCTCCTATATCGTAAGTGCGTTTAAAAGCAAATAAACTTAATACACAAACAATACACATGTTTCGGGAATTTACTGCTATTTATAATTTGATAAACAACGAAAGTGATATTACTGTATCATCACAAAGTATATGGATTATTTACCGCAATATGTGGTTCTCATTATCTGCATACACATAGTAAGCTGGTACCCACCCACTAGCCATAATCCCTTAGTTTCCTCACTCGACCCTTGCTGAAAATAAAGGGTTGACCTAATTTAAGCCACAACATATAAAAATACCCAGGAAAAACATGTCATGCGACGCGTGTGTAATAAAGCCTAATCGGCCTGTGATTATTGCAACTTACTTTTTGAAATATCCCGCCACTTATGAAGTAGTAGATGTATATCAGCATACATTTGACTGAAAGTAATCCATTATGTGAACTATAGGTACAGTCGCTATGCATATGCAATAGGTACAACACAATAGAATATTGAAATTAACAATGATTTACTTGACATTAAAATAAATTCGTTGTAGGTCTTACAACGACAATTTCCTTATAACTAATTTAGGTAACGCAAAAACTTACTTAAACATGGACCATTACTAAATGCTTTACAAGAACTTTCCAAAAATGTATTAATTCCAATAAATGGCAACGCTACATAAAAAAAATATTTTGCTGCAAAGCTGTTTATATCGATCTCAACTCAGAAAGATTTCAAAAGTAGGTACCTACCTATTTTCGATATTAAGGTACTACTTAAGAAATATTATTCCTTATTTTGTGAATCATTATAAATAGACGTAAACCACTTGAAAGGTGGTCGAAATAAAATAAATTCAGCGGTTGCGCAAAATTAGTCATATTTGACTGGAATGAGAATCGCTTGACACTACTTTCTTAAAAAATATATATATTAGGTATTATGTACCTTCATTGACTGTATATACTCGTATAGTGCATATAAACATAAATACTATAACATCACGTCTTTTCCCGTGAGCCCCATGGGGTCGAGACGTGATGTAATGTCGGAGTAGCATCTGCCCCATCGTAATTTTTTTTCTTTGAGGCGTCCTAATTTTTCTGTTACTTTATTTTACAAGTACTTATAACAAAACGCACTTTCGATTTTTGACTTTCGATTAGAAAAGGACGGCACTATTGTTACACACCTTCGCAAAAAAGTCAAATGCATGATACGTTGAAAGCATATTAATAACAGGTCTCCTTTTGACGTAATAATATATTATGTGTATTAATTTTTCGAATTTCATTAGGTAATCTATTTTAAAACCGGTATTTTTGTTTTGCATTGATCAGTAAAATGTAGGTAATGCATAAATATGTTATAAAGTCAATAAGTCATTGTTGGTTTTGAGTATCAAAATGAATGACTATAAGATAAGGGGAAGACCAGAGAAACGATGGGTAGATTAGATAGGTGATTTTGTACTTATTCATTAGATATTCTCTCGTTTGACCAGTATCTCGACGGTGTGGGAATATTGAATGATCTTGATTTATCTACGTATCTTTACTCGTACTCAATACGCTATACCTTCGTACAGTTGTAAGCATATTATCACGTGAAATGTAAACTTTGAATATTTTCTAGCAAAATTAACAAAGACATGATTTCAGTTACTATCGTCGCGCGCTTTTCTGCTGAGGTTTTTAGTTCCGTGAGTACCTGCAAAAGGTCACAACAAGGTTGTACCCGAAAAAGCTATTTATAATAACTATCCCCTTATTGCAATAACATACCAAACAGTGCTCCGCACCTTTTTAAGCGAGTTCGTGCCAACAACCCTTCACACTCCCGAGATGTGAAAAAAGTAAATGGAACCGATATTCTCTACCTTTTCCGGGATTATAGTACCTAAATATAAAAAACTCGAAATTATTTTAAAAACAAGTCTCGCGTTGAAGTTTAAAAATTATTTACTTGTTACAGCTACTTATTTCATAAATATTTAGTTTATAGTGCCACAAAATATTTTCCACCATTTGTAATATTATACTAGAACAGTAAAAAATATTTTTTTTGCATAACAATTTACATAATAACTTCATTTTGTACGTATGCTATTCAGCTTATTTTCTGTTTCATTTAGAATATTGTCTCTACTGTTATTATTAATAGTATATTATGTTTAAGCAAAGTAAAAGTTGGCACATCACACATCCTGATTTCGCAACCTGATCGCAAATACCTCCCTGTTGTGATGTAAACTGTAAACATGACCTTCCATTCACTTCATCTCTGCTATTTTAATTTAGACAATTAGGCGTCTCGATGAAGAACGATTCCGTTTTAATAAACACTCTAAGTTTGCAAACTGGAGTAATAAAATAATCTAAGTTCGGTATGGATTAAGAAATATTAAAGGAATATGGTCGGACGTCGTTCGGAGAATCTCCTGAAAGATAATTTCATCAGCCGACAGCAGGCGGTGCTCTTTATTAAATACGAACGCCTCACCTTGACTTCTGCGGTAACGATTATAGATTATCTCAATCTTAGACAGGTGTGCACATCGCAACATGACATCATTACATAAAGAGGTTCGGTTTTTACGGTCCTTAATGAACTCTTTGAAACTTTTTAAGTAGGGTAACTATACCTAACATACAAGGGTTTATGTTTATATCATCAAATTGCTAATTTAATATCCAGAAGGAGTGTTGCTTAAGTCGTTTAATTACACGGCGGACGTTACCTACACGTCACTCTTTAATAAAACATAGTTAAGCCAGCGTTGCACTAACTAAACTATACAATACACACATTAATCAACAACTTTAGATGAGAGAGTGGCGGCTGCTGTGGCCACTTTATCTAAACATTCATAATATTAAAATTCTCTGCTTAAGATCTCATATTATGTAAATGAAGACTACTTATTGTGTTATTATGTTAATATCTGTTATTATGCAAAATTGCACTAATAACACATGCCTAAAAATGTTGTTTTATGCTTGAAATATTTTTAACAATGAATATAAAAGTTGATTGACATTTGATGTTCTGTTCTGATATCATGGAAAATAGACAACTACCTTTATTCAATAATACATCATGGTCTTAAATATTAACCGAGCCACCAAGCTTAAGTTTATTCCAGGTTCTACCATCTTAGTTAATTATTATGTCAAAGAAATAATTATACGGAAATAATTACTTCAAAAATTGGCCTCGAGTAAAAATGTCAATATCAGATTCAGTGTCTTGGAAAGCCATTGGCATAATTATGACATTGTACTCATTTCAGAATATTGTATTAAGGACGACAGATTGTTTACCTTCAGTGTCCATTATCGTCAAATTTCAGTTCCGTCAAAGCACCAATCGGTACGGTACATAATTAAATGCAAATTCGCATTTAAATTTCTTTTTGTCTTCACAATATTAGAATGTATTTATTGGAATTCCACTAGATTTGGATTTCATAAGCGTGACTCATGTTGTGTCATTTATGACATAACTTTAATTAATGATATAAATTTGTGGCAAACCAAATTCGATAACCGCAATAAATTAAGACCGTGTTATGTATGTAGGTACATTCCCTAACGGTTTAATTGTCCATTAGGGTACCTACATTACCTAACCTAAATGGAGTGTAAATTATAATAATTAAGACTATTATAATTACCGGCTACTGCCCAGGATATCGAGTTCACGAACATTACCTCTCGCGCAATAAGACCTAGAAACGACTCCACACCTAGTGAGTTGCAGATTTTTAAGGAGCAAATGAAGGACTTGTTGTCATCGTGGAAGAAAGAGCAGGATTAGACCTTGCGGAAATTAGTCTCAGATGTTGCTGAAGTTAAGTTGCAAAATGAGATAATACAGATCCGATCCGACAGTCGTGATTCATACAGCATCCCCATCAAAAAAGGCACCAAGCGATCTATAATTGCGGAATTCCACTCTGTTACGTTAAAAAATAGTGTGGTCGACGTAGTTCGAAACTTTAACAAAAACAGAGACAATGAGAAACAAATTGAACACCGGACATATTGGAATTACAGGACCCCGTGCACGGCGTGCACCCATAGACGTTGCTGAACGCCTTACGCAGTTACGCTAACTACAAGGAAACTCTTCTTTGAAGCACGTAAATTTGCAAGCCTAAATGGATTTAAGTATTGTTGGATAGCAAACGGAAACGTTCTTCTACGAAAGGAAGATGGTCTAAAGGCAATTAACATCAAGTCCAAACGATGTCTCGACAAAATCTGTATCCCAAAGTGACTCCCACGTAATATTATTGGGTTCCCCCTATCTGGCAGAATCTTGATGCTCCGAAAATTTGGCATAACACACTTGGCATAATTTTATTTAATCGATTATTTTTGAGGCATAAAAATTGTTTAATATAGTTATTGTTTGGCATAATATTTATATGTCCGGTTTACAATGGCATACTTTTAAGATGGCAGAATATTATTTCGCATAATTTCGTTTAGGATAATGTTTATTTGGCAGAATTTTTCAACAGTCAGTGACAGAAACGAATCGCTGCAAAACCGACTCTACGTAGTCTTGTCTGCCCTACACCTAGAGTGTAATTTAAGTCCGCGTAGGCGCGGAGGGGCGAGGCGACCCGCGAGCTGAGGAACAGGTGGTTGTAATGCTCGTAGCCGCAGCTGAGGCTGGCCGTCGTAGCCGGCCAGCAAGCCGAAGCTGCGGTGGTGAACGTTAAAACCATCTGCGACGCCAAGGTCGCGTGGAACCGCCGGAGACCCGCAGCGCTGAAGCCGTGACAGAAACCATGCCTGCTGCATGTTGCATGCATGCCTGCTTGCATGCTGCATGTTGCATGGTCGCTTGCATGCTGCATGTTTACTTGCATGCTGCATGCCGTATGCTGCATGCTTCCTGCATGCTATATGCTACATGCTTGCTGCATGCATGGTGTATGCTTGTTTGTATGTTTGAATGCTTCTTACAGGGAAATAAAAAAACGTAAATGTTCACAATCAGCTATTTGATTCAGTGATAATTTAAGCAATAATGAATTTATACAAATAATTAATTAATTATTATGGTAAAAATACAAAAAGAGTGAGTGTATGAATTTTCTGCAATGTGAAATATGAGTTTTTCAATTATTAAGTAAATGTATGCCAAAAGTTGATTCTAACTGTAAGCTTTCTGAGATGTGATGGTTCTACTTTTGGATTATTATGCATATGAAATTTATGCCTAAAGATTTTTGATTGCCAAACAATTTTTTGCGAAATGAAGTTTATGCTATCCGCTGTTTTGCAAAATAATATTATGACAGAAAAAGTTCTGCTTTAAAGGGTAGACACAAAATTACGTATATCCGGTATCGCAATTTTTTTAACGCTCTACTAAAAAAACTAAAAACTGAACTATTCAAGTCCAAAGATGACATAAAAGCCACATAGAAGACAATAAAAAACATTACACCTACTCCATAGATTCAAAAACTATCTTATTTCCAAAATAATTTTACTTAATACAGGTCTATCGTTGTAGAACATGTTCTAAATTACCAATTTATCAATGTCACCGGGCCAGACGCCGAATACCTTAAGTAATATGTTAATGTCGACGGAGACGATAAACTGAATTGATAAGCCAGTACTAATTCGTGTGATGGTTTCAAATGCCCGTCTCTCCTACATTCTACTGTTGTAATACACATTCCTAATAAAAAAGTTTACATAAAACTATCGCTAACGTATGAGCAAATAGTATCTACTACAAGAAACTTTTTTCGCCCATGTTTCAGTCTCACGAAAACCAAACAGCGCTTTTATTTATTAAAATTGATGATGATAAATTAAAATAAAACAAAAATAGAGTTAAAAACTTTTTTACAAAAAAGAACTTTTTTAACTTGCGAATTTGAAGTTATTTTTTACTTTTTAAAGACGGTTGGTCTTTAAAAAGTAAAAAATAACTTCAAATTCGCAAGTTAAAAAATAACTTCAAAAGGGTTCGGTTTTGTTTGTTGTTTTGTATTGCCACCGACTTTTAAGTTGCTACCCTTAGGGGTGTTGCAAATCTAGTTACCATCAGTTCGCTATTTTAGATATTTAGTTATTGCTTTAAACTTAGCGGTACCCCGCCGCGACATTATAGCGCCATTTCAACGAACAAACATTTGATGGCTCAACAAAAGTATTATTTTTTACTTTTTACATAATCGCTTTTATGTTTTGCGTTGGGGGTTTTTTTAAATTTTTTATTTAATTTTTATTTTAAATTTTTTTAATGTAATTTAGTTTGGTTTTGTGTGGTCAGTGTGGTCACCTATAATAATATGTTTGAAAGCAAAGTAAACATCCGGTATGCGTCTAAGATCCCTACCGCAGCAAACAAAAGAGCTGATAACTTTAAAACTGCTGAACCGATTTTGATGAAACATGTCTAAGAACCATCGCTAGAGAATCTACTTTCAAATAAAAAAACCGCATTCAAATCGGTTCACCCGTTAAAGAGCTACAGTGCCACAGACAGACACACAGACACACAGACACGTCAAACTTATAACACCCCTCTTTTTCGTCGGGGGTTAAAAAGAAATAATTACAAAGTGTCATTTTATCATCGCGGTGACCTGTCCTAAACCCAATTCTGCTCATAAAATATCTTCCCCTGGAATTATAGTTATTATTTGGATTTAAATCGACTTTAGTATTATTAAATTATAATATTGTCTATCAACAAAAACTAAAATTGTTTGTTTATCTTCATTCTTATACATTTGACAAACAGTCAACTTTTGTCCTGAAAAATGTTATCATTTTAGTGGACAGTAAGTTTTAGTAGAATAGCTCCGTCAACTATGCGTTGTTGCGCCCCCCTTGCCTTTCCTAACTTCGTATCAGTCCACCTCAGCTCGTCGGAGCGCAGGCACCGGTCACAACGTCATTGTAGACTCCCGCCAAAAAATAAGTTTATCATTCCAGTGGTATGGGGACAAAAATGGTTTCATTTCGGATGCCGTTATAACTCGTGACACATTAATTTAATTTATTTCAAAATTGTGTTTTAAATTCGCCGTAAGTACTGTTTTGTTTGAGTAGTGTTGACATTTTGATAATGATTTTAATTCGGAGTTAAATGTAAAACTAACCTCTTTTTATCATCTCGGTGTTATGATTTCAGTGATTTCGGTGGACTGTAATATCGATAACTGTCCACGGAAATGAAATGTATCTCCGAAATGATAAATCCATAAGTTTTAGAGATCCTTGTGTCAAATATAAAATCATTTCAGTTTTGTGATATACTTTTACCTAGAGTGTTCGGCTAGTGTGTTCGAGTGTATTTGATGTGCAGGTATTTCTGTATAAAATATCTAGTTAGTAAATGTATAATAAGTATACTTCTAGATAGGTACACATTACAACGACGTAAGAACACCATTCTCGTCTCGTTAACAATTTAACTAAATTATAGGTACCTAACATTTTTCTCTGAGAAAATAGTTAGATATTATGTTTACTAAATGGCATTACAAATAAAGTCGTCATAACACTAAGAAACTTCTAGCTTTCTAATCGCGCTTTGTTCAGTCTTTTGAAAATGAGGTAAATTAGTAGTTACTACTACTCATTTATTCATAGATACTGAATACTACTGTAGTCAATTAGTATTTTAAAATAACAAACAAGAATATTTACAAAGAATGTAGATGGTACATAACTAGATTCGTTCGAGACAAAGTAAGGAACCCTCCTAACTACGCAGACGATGCTCTTAGCTGTATCATTTCGGCGGGCTAATTTCATTCCGGTGCACAGTCTAATCATTTCATTGGCGTAATTATCATTTCGGTGGTCATTTTTATCATTTAGGTGGACACTTTTCATTTCAGTGGACTCCCAAGAACTTAACTTTAAATATTTAAGTAAGTTTTGATGATATTTGATGTCCACTCACGCACATGGTACAAATAAGGTTAAGGTTTTTATGTTTCTTAATATATCTAGATAGCATTGTTATCAAATAATCCCACCGAAATGACACATAAAAATCACTTGTTGAAAATCACCCGTATACTCTATCAAGTTAAAAAAGTTTCATCGAAATCGGACTACACTGAAAAAATCTGTGCGTGGTAAACATAAAAAAAATATACGTGTCAAATTGAGAACCCCTCCTTTTTTTGAAAACTACACTTACTAACCTTAGCTATCTGCAAGTGAAAGTCCCGTTAAAATCGGTTCAGCCGTTTCATAAAATAGCCGGAACAAAATTACACGCATTTAGTCATCATCATCATCATCATTTCAGCCGAAAGACGTCCACAGCTGGACATAGGCCCCCAAGTGTCGCCACATTGACCGCCGCTCCCGTGGTACTTGCATCCAACGAATCCCCGCAACCTTTACCAGGTCATCGGTCCACCTAGTGGGAGGCCTTCCAACGCAACGTCTTCTTTTTCGGCCCCATCGGTCATCCGTTCTGCGAGCAATGCGCCCTGCCCACTGCCACTTAAGTTTGGCAAAAAAAATAGTAAAAAGCTATTATTTTGATATTACAAACAGACCCTTTCATTTTATTTTGACATTACAATGAAAACTGCTCATTTGCCTGGTCTGTCCATGTTGACTGTAAAAGTACGTGTAAGTACTTGCTCGGTCGTCTATTGCCCATTAAATGATGAAAGTAATCCGTAAAAGTAATATCAAATTCGACCGATGTTATATATTTTGTGTACTCCAACAAAAGCATCTGTCATACATGAATCCTGCTTTGTTTTTGTTCATTTATATTGTTCCGAGAAACGTTATTGTTTCGATTTCACCTGTTCATTTCTCTTTGCAATTCATTCGCGTTCCCCGGTATAAAATATTCTTGTTCATTTTGATTTTAAAACAAATGTCACAGCGTTTTTGTAGATCAGTCACGTGGGAACTTTACAAAAAGGTCTGAATCAGAAATCAAGAATACCTACATGATAAGTGTGTTAAAAAGACCTATTTTGTATTTCTCTTATTATACCTACTAACAAAATAGTTGACCCTGACATGAGGTGACGCAACAACGCGATATTAGATGCACCACCTTAACTGTTCTGTCGATGTACCGTTTGTACGAGTACTTTAGTAACATATACGACCTAGTACAAAGTCATCATTGCGTTAATTTGAATATTTATAAGTGTATATTTATATTGATGGTACCATATAAGTACGTATTGGCCGCATTTTCATTTTGTTACAAAATATTTGGTAATTTTTGGCCTCAATTTCTTTGCGGAATAATTATAGCAAGACTCATACTTATAATACGCCTTTTAATAGCTAGTGCGTCTTTGCCAAACTCGACTATCTTGGTTCAAATTTCGCTGCAGTTAAATCATGTTACGTCACCGAAATACGGTAACAGAAGTGATCAACTTAGATTACTAGTAGACGGCGGAGTTCGTATTAGTTTGCCTAGTTAGGAAAGTGATGACACGTAGGTAAAATAAATTAAGTAGCAGTATTTATTTGAAATATCGCAGAACGGTTTACAGAATAAATATTAATGCTGCTGTTACGTTATAACTTTAAGTTTCCTGACGTAAAACCAAAAAAATGTCTTGCAGTGCCTAAATATCTGCCTTGAAAGACGACAAAGTATTTCGTCATTAGAATTAGGATGATGTCCATCACGCTTTCGTCAAATCGTTAGCCAAGCGTACTTAGTTATAATTACCTCACCTCCGTTAATTACCTATAGGTACCGAGTGTTCAGACCGTGCTTAGCTCTTACGGTACCGGGTCGAAGTATATATTAACGAGTTGTAGTAAATTAGAAATCGGAAGTATAGAAGTTAAATTATAGAGGGCAAAGCAAGTCAGCACTTTTTCAATAAAGAGCCTTAATATAAAAACGCTCATGCACGAAATTCTTCTAGCCCGAATCCAAAGTGAAATGCTTCCAGCCCGAATCCAGAGTGTTTAGATGAAACATTTAAGCAATCAGTTCGGCCTTTTTAGATCTTTACAGTACTTAATTAGTTATTGGTGTGGAGAACAACACCACAGACCAATGTGTGGAAAATTAGACTTCTCAAGGATTTATCCTTTTTTTTATCTATATATGTATGTATTTTAAAAAAATGTATTTGTGTATGTATATCAGCTGTCTGACACTCATAGTACAGGGTCTCCCTAGTTTGGGGGCAGATGGCCGTATGTGAAATGTTATTATTATTATTGTTTCATTAACTCAATGGTTAAGTATATTGAAATATTTCAAGTTAAAAGTTTTGACTTAAATGTCCTGTATCACGCCTGTGTTTTGCTGTGTGTGTGTGAGATGTGTCTTTTCCGTGGACGAGTGCCATTGTATGTTGAAATATTGTAGCATTTTCCTTAATAATGAAAATTTTATAAATTTTAAGCAGAATTCTGTAGATACTCATTAAAAGCAAATACGCTCATACATCGACCTCGTCAATTTCCGTAAGAGTCAGGACACATTGATCGACGGCCTTTCACACTTTGCCGATTGAAAAGCAGCACACTTGTACGCATTAGGGTCCGTCCACACAGACCGGCTCGGAGAGCATCGGCCGGCGTTCTTCTTTTCACACCAGCCCTTATGCCGATCCACCGCTTACGGAGACGTTCGTACGCAGCTGTACGGACGCGTTCGCACCCGTACGCAGCCTTAAAGTGACGTACAGCTCCGTATGCAGACGAATCGTCACAAACATCACGGAAACATCTCAAACTGTTGTTGCCTCTTGATCACGATGGACAGTTCAATTGTCGAAGCCGTCATTTTTTTTCTTGTATCTTGCAAGTAATCAGAGAAAAACGAAAGCAGCAGCGAAAAATTCATCGAAGACGTTACTTATTGAATCCATCCATTGTGGCGAAACAGAGTATGTGCAGGACACTATGCAACGCAGTTTCCATGCTTAATAAAAAAATCCTAATAAATTCATCCTTCGACCTTCAGTCGTTGTCTCCGTCAGACGTCGATCGCCGTCTATGCCCGCCGACGAATGATTGCGTTTTGTGTCAGTCCGCCCCCGAAAGGCGTACGTCGCGTCGATGCGAACGGATGCGTACGTCGTTCCATACTATGCTCTCTTTTTGTATGGACACACCGTCGAACGCCGTCGATCAATGAGTCCTGACCCTAACACGACGCTTACACCGGGGAATAATAATTAGGTACAGCTACTTTAGAACTATATTTAACACTATTAGGTGTTATCTAGTTTTCCAATATATAAACTTTTAAACTAATATATCGTTAGGCATCAACAAAATCCTCTACATCGCCGTCATCTGGGAATGTACACAAGAGACTGGCGGCATTATAGAGAAAGTTTTGTGATTCGATTATTCCGAAAAATCAGACTTAGGTGTGGTGATCGCTTTATTAAAGTGAGTAACAACTATTTTAAAAGAGTACCCAAAACTTAAGAAATAAAAGTCATAATCGTCGTCATTGAGCAGCTAAATCACCTTAAAACAGTTACCTTACGATTACATCAGATTACGTAGACTATTAAGTAATCTGTGTTATTATTTTGGTATAAAGATTTAGAACGTAACTAGATACTTACTAGTAGTTAAGCCGAGAACTGCGCAGTGAAATCTCTCAAAATAGCCCAGATGACAAGCACATCGCTGCTACTATAATTTTAATCCTCAGATCAAAGAGTGAAAGTAGGGTGAATCAAGCTGGCAGTGGCTTACCTGGCACTTGCCATTAAAGTAGCTTAATCCTAGAGATGAAACGTCATTGTAGACAAGAATTGATGTTCGCTTATATTTCGGAAGAATCGGCGTCCTTAGACTAAGCCAATCGAGCGACAAATGAGCTTTGTTCTGCCCGAATACCTACAGTCTCTTAACCACTCAATTGATTGCCATATCTATATCTATACTAATATTGTACTCGTAAAGAGGTAAAATTGGTTTGTTAGTTTGTTTGTAGGAGGGTAACCTCTGAAACTCCCCACCTGATTTCAAAAATTGTTTCACCAAGAGAAAGCTACTTTATCGTAAATAACCAAAGCATTCGTTCCCTCTTCGCCGCGCAAGAGATACAGTAGCGAATACGCTCAGATATTAGAATTAAATCTTTATAAAATCACATTTTGGGATTTTGAAAAAAAAAATCTACTAAAATGTTCATTAATAAATTGCCTATCCTTTAGTGTTAGTAAAAAATCGAAATAATGGTTACTTGCCGAGGAGATCAATAATCAATAGGTTTTCAATAATTATTTCTCATTTCTGTGGTTTCGTTGTGAGGAGATTAGTTAAATACTATAACTTCTTAATCATACATTTTGGAGTCAACATTATGTAGAAAAGAGATTGCCCATTTCAGACCCTCCAGTGAACATTAGACTAGAGAAAAAATACTTCATGCATTAATTTTGCCATAAAAAATATGTATTTACTTTCTTTCAAATGAGCGCCACTACAATTTACAACAATTCGTTAAAAAAAGTAATTCTATTGGAAAATCAATGAGATACTGACGTAGGCATAATATTGCCAGCATCAAAACCATATAACGAGTATATCATTAATCAATCGATTTGAATCGATTTATAAACAAACACAATAACCTCAACGGCATGCCCACGAGACTTTACTAGTACCTATTAAAATCAAAATCCCACTAAAAGAAAACATTAAAAGAAATGAATTGAATATAAGTATACCTATACATAAACTAATGATAGAAATAAAAAAGTAAAAAAGAATAACAAAAATAAATAAATTATCGAGGTAACCGACATATCGATTTAATGTTATTATTTTTTCGTTATTGTGACAACACTGAATTGAATCTGAGTTTTCGCTTGTTGTCTATTTTGTTTAAATATGTACTCAATGTGGAATAATCTAAATGTGTTTTATTAAGTTTTTCTTTTACGCACGTCATTGGCTTTGTTTTAATAATTTTGTAATCACGTTCGACGATAACTTTGACTCTAGAATCAAAGATCACGACAGCTTTCGATTTTAGATAGTGATCAATAACGTTATATACAATCACTGAAGAACATTGTGTGAGTTGTGGTTTTAATCTGACCGAGATTCAAAATCATACCTTGGAACCCGAAGAAATAAGCGTGATACAGCAGTGGGCATAGCAAGTAAATATTCAAACCATAAAATGGTTCTATTATTGCCTACATCATCCAATTATTTACCTAAAAGAATATTGTTTTAGGTGTCAACAGATAATCTTGTTTCATAAAACGTTACGTTTCTAAAATAGTGGCGTCAATTTGAATATATTTTTAGATGTCTAATACGAGTACTATTAAGATTTTGGAACACTCCATTTTTATAGTAATATTTGATGTCCAATCTTGGGCCTAGGACAGTATGGAGTCTAGGCAATCCCCTTTAATCTATTTTTTATTTGTTGATATTTCTTTTGGATATAGAGTATTTAGGTCCGAAAAACAGAACAAAAAACGGCTAGCGCTGCGTTTTGCACAGGGACGCGCCTTAAAGCAACAGTTTTAGGAATATAAGCAAACCAATTAACGATCCACAATTTACAGTCAGACTCTCCCGTATGTTTTATTACTCAACTAACTTCACACGAGGATCGTAAATGACGAACAACCGAGCAGGCAGCGGTTGGGTGACCTGATTTCTAATATCATCTCAGCTTACGATACCTTCATATTAAACTGCAGTTGAATAATTGTCATAAAAAGTGTAATATTACAATCCATCTCTTCAAAAAGTACTTCTACCCTTTAGTAAAATTAAATTATAACCCTTTAGTTATATCAAATTATAACCTTTAGGTATAGTAAACTTAACAACATCACACCTGGGGGTCAAGTCTTCTATTCGTCATTCCAACACGATCCCATTGTCATTTTTCTAAAAGTTCGTAATCTGGGGGCCAAGTCTGCTATTTTAATAATTTCGTCATTCTAACACGATCCCATTGTCATTTTGCTAAAAGTTCGTAATCTGCTAAATCCATAATGGTCGATCATTGGTCGGTCAATGACAATGACTGCCATTTGTTGACAATGGTCAACAAATTTGAACATTTATTCATGCCAGATTTCATTTATATATATTTTTACATATTATTTATAAGTGTTATAAGCAATCTGAAGTAGTAAGGAGTTCGTAAACTAAGTCAGTCATTAATTTGTCATTATGTACGAGATTACCATTCTATTTCATTTCTTTCAATGGAGTGTCATTGGTTGACCATTGGAAAGTCATAATGACGCCATTATATTAGTAGATTACCAAACTTGTCAAAATCAACAATATATGATATCAATGATAGACCATTCTGACACTATTGTAATAGCAGACTTGAGGCCCTGCTTAATTCATAATGGTCGATCGAATTAAAAGCAATGACTGCACAATGACGTTTTAATGGTAGGTCACTGATCAAAGGAACTGTAAAAATTTTAGCAGATTACCGCCTAAAGTTAGTCATTCAGTTGTCATTTTGTACGAGATTACCATTCTGTATCATTTCTTTCAATGGCGTGTCAGTGGTTGACCATTGGAAAGTCATAATGACGCCATTATATTTGTAGTAATCTATTAATATTTTTGACAAGTTTGGTAATCCAAACTTGTCAAAATCAACAATTATGAAATCAATGATAGACCATTCTGACACTATTGTAATAGCAGACTTGAGGCCCTGTATTCTCTGATGGGATGGACAGAGGTTTCGCATCTCGTCATGTTAAGGAGGATGCGGAAAGGCTGCCAGTGAAATTCTAAATTTCTCACCTATTTTGTATTTTTTTTTTCTTTATTTGTTTATAGGGGCTTTTACGCATAGCGCATGTCAGTCCCATCGTATCGTACTAAACAATTGCACTTTCACAAAAAGTGAGAAATGAATTTAAACAAACTTTTCGCATCGTCGCCATTAGGTTGGAATAGAATTGTATGGAACATGCCTACCTATATCAGATCTGTTCAAATTCAGCGACCTTAGTTAATTATCTCTATAAGACTCATATTGGACACATTCCATCAATAAGTGTTGTAGGTCCTCGTCATATTTTGTAATTTGCAGCTCAGAACCAGGTTGTACGGTATTAAAAATAAGACGTGACAGTAGTACAATATCATCATCATCAGCTGGAAGTCGTCCACTGTTGAACAAAGGCCTCCCCTACAGGTGGAGGGGGTTGCCATAATCCCCACGCTTGGCAAGCGTCTTGGGGATCGCAGTTATTAGGTACACGGAAGCCGCTGCTGCCCGACTTTCAGATTTTCCCTCACTCGCCTTTTACGACACCCTCGGAATGAAATGGGTGTAGAGGACAATATTCCATAGGACAATATTACAGTCTAGACACAATCTAACTGATTGCTAATCAAAACTACTTAATTAATACTTAATATACGAGTATACATACATTATATTTAATTCTTGCTCTGGTTCACACACTAGTTCATAGTTTGTTGAAATGTAAGGAGTTGTTGTCTACTTTTTCAATAATCTATACTAAGTATAATATTATAAAGCTGAAGAGTTTGTTTGTTTGTTTGTTTGGTTGAACGCGCTAATCTCAGGATCTACTGGTTCGAATTGAAAAAATCTTTTTGTGTTGGATAGTCCATTTCTCGAGGAAGGCTAGAGGCCCAGGCGAAGCCGGGTCGGGTCGCTAGTTGTAAATAATAATATGTGAACACTATATGTATCTATATATACAACTTGGCTGTCGTTCTTTATCTTGTAATACTTTGTACATACTTCAATATAGTGTTTTTTATGCAAGGTCTATCGTATTCACGTATAGTTATATAACTATAAACTGTAAATGCAAAATATTGTACACATTTTTTTTTAAACAGAAAGTATAGAGTTTCTTGCCCATTCTCCATACGAAACTACCTTTTGGAAGGGGCAACTAGAATCAACTTTTTTTTATGACGTTCAAAAGTGCCTTTTAATGGTCTAATTGAAATAAATGATTTGACTTTGACTTTGTGGGGGCTATTGTGGCCCGGCCACCCCACGGGTAGCGAATATGTATTTACATAATATAGCACTCTCAGGTATAATCTAATAATCCCAATCGCTATCGCACTGTTAATTAAATAGGCTTTACGGGTAATTGTAACTTGGACTATTTAAGTGATTGTATTATAATAATAATAATACCAGCCTTTGTCCCACTGCAGGGCTCACGCCTCTTCTCATACAGAGAAGGCAAGAGCATTGATCACCACGTGCGCTCAAGGCGGACTGGCGATTTCACACATATTATTATATTAACTATAAATCCAGGGTCGGGTTTAATTTAATAAATTGCAAAAGACACATTGGTACTTGCCCGGTTTCAAACCCACAACGTCAGGCATGAGAGGCGGGCGCCTTAACCATTGGGCCATCACGACATTTTGTGATTATGTGTTGATTATAATTATAAGTGACTATACCCTGTTCACAATAAGATTAGACATTTACAAAAACCTTTTTTACAGTCCGTTCAACCGATTTGGACTGGTAGCATGACAAATGGCAACTGCAGTAAACAGTTGTTATTGTAACCACTTTTTTGCCTCTAATGTCATCCTTAAGCCTACGGAATAGAAGTCAAAATCGGTTGAAGGGACTGTAAAAAAGGTTTGTGTTTATGTCTAATCTTATTGTGAACAGGGTATAGCTGACCCGACAGACGTTGTCCTGTTCCTATCTACTTACCATACCTACCCCACGAACCCTACCCTACCTACCCCACGAACCCTACTCTACCTACCTACCTACCTACCCTACCCTACCCTACCCTACCTACCTACCTACCCTACCCTACCCTACTTACCTACCTACCTACCCTACACCACCCACCTACCCTACTCTGCCTAACTACCAACCTACCCTACACTACATACCTACCCTACCCTACTCTAACTACCTACCTACCTACCCTACCTACCTAAAGCTGCATATTGCAAAAAAGAAACGTTAGAAAATAGCGCTTTCTCCTCAAGTCCAATTTGTAGGGGAGAGCGAATTGTGCGTACAACAATTGAGACCTAAAACCATTAAACCAGCTAAGCAGTAAAGTTTGTACAAGTTCTTTATTTCAACTAAAGTTTAATTAAGTAGACAGTAAACATTTGGTAAGACTTTAAACGAAGTACTTACGAACTGAAAATGAAAAGTAAGTTACGAGAAAATTAACAGGCGGGTGGTATTCAATTCTATCAACACCTTTCCAAACTCATCTTTACAGTACAAAATTTAAGAGGCACAATAAGTTTGTAAGATTACTGGGAAACGTGATACGTTTTCAACGAAGATAATGTTCTTATTTCGAACATCCATTGACGTTCTCGAGAAAAAACAACACTGCTACTGACTGTGTAGAGACATGAAGACATTCTATAAAAATGAATGCAGTTATTGCAACTGCAACTTGTCAAAGGATTCGAGGTGAATAAAGGTGTATTTCAAAATTTTAATTTTATAATGATTGTAGGCTATTTAGGATCAACGTAAATCAAACAGCCATTTGCTAATAGATTTTTCATTTATTAATTAAACTAATATAAATAAATTAAAAAGAACGGTCAAGTGCGAGCCAGACTCGTACACGAATGGTTCCGTACCACCATGCAATTTATTTAATTTGCTGTTCTTAAAATACTCCATCGATATACGACGTAAAAGTATTGTTTCATGTGATAAAACAGCAAATTAACGTTTTTATTAATTTTTCCTTTAGTTGTCCTGTGACACCTTGCTTCTTACCGAATTTCATGGTTCTAGGTTAATGAGAAGTAGGTACCATACAGGTTTTGATTTACTTGCAAAGTGTATATGGCTTAAGGGCGCGTATTCGATTTAGCACTACTCAAAATCTTAACGATTGCTAAAACGGCGTAGCAGCATTGACACACACTAGTTTGTACTAGTGTATTATCGTCTTTGTTACAATGGTCTGTTTGTGTGCATCAGAAAAAAAAATACGCATGAAATAACCACGAATCATTGAAATTTATCGGCAAACGACAGCGCTCGATGTTTTACAGTGCTTTTTAAAATAATTGTCTAAATTAAATGAGTTCGTATAACGAACTAAAAAATATTTTGTATATTAAGCACAACCTTTATTTTCTAAAAATAAATATATCAGTTATGTTTTTATTCAAATACTGGTGAAAAAAATTGTCAAAATGTACCGATTTTTGTACTTTTTCAACATTGTTTTTTAATACATAATAGTAATATTTTCATAATTTTTGCTCTGCAGTAGACTTGAAGACTGTATGTCCTGTTGGAAAAACGCGTAAAACATAATATTTTGGCATACTGTAATGATTGTATTCGTCCTGAAAGTTAACTCTGACGTCTATTTTCGTAAAACGCTATGAAAGGATAGTCTTCGCTTTAAAAAACCATAATTAAAAATTATACTTTTACTCTGTAGTTCCATAAATCAAGACCTAATCTTTCTAAAACTGTAATTGTCTTTAAATAATCTGCTCACATCTTTACGATATTGCTCTGGACAAAACGCGAAAACATGAAGTTTTCGTAACGAATCGAATACACGCTATTAAATGGTCATACGTCTACGGTGTATGTGGTGGTATACGTCTTAACCTCTCCCGTTCCGCTTCCTGGTAATCTTTTCCTTATTATGGTCTAGCGCCCGAATATTCCATTTCACATTTTTGTTACTTGTGAGCACACTTATTCATCATCTCCTAAACTTAGTGAAACACAACACCCCATTTAAATTTCTAACAGACAGACGTGGAGCCGGACAACGAAGTAATCCTGTGTAACGGTTCCTTTCTTCCTTTTGAAGTAAGTACGGAACCCTTAAAATTGTGTGCATTTATTATTCTGCAAATAATTAATTAACTTTCAATTTTACTTCTGTTATTTTTACCCCGACTGCAAGGAAAGGGTTATGTTTTTCGCGCCGGTAAAACAAAATAAAATATTCTTTATTACCTGATATCTTCCAAACTACTAAACGGACATATTTCGGTAGGCTATCGTTAGATTTGTCTCATTTGCCCAAGTGTTCTTAGACATGTGACGAAAAAAATAAATGAACGTGGCAGCCGGGAAACGCCATAGTTTGAAGTTTAAAAATTTTTTTTTTCTAAAGGTATAATATGGGTATCAAATTCAAGGGCTTATTTGAAGGATTCTAGAAATGTATATCATTACAGTAATAATTAAAAAATAAAAATAAAAATCACGTTATAAATGTGGGTATCTAAATAAAGAGCTCATTCTATGGATTCCTAAAAGGTATTACAATGCCTTAGTAACTTAATAATAATACAAAAAAAACCGGCGAAGTGCTTGGTGGACTACGCGCAATGTACCCATTTTAGGGAAGATTTGAACCGGTCTAGATTTTAATGGGTCCCGACTGATCAAATCGCTATTGGCGTGCTTTTCATTTCAATTGTGTAGTTATTCAACATTACTAAACATAATTCTAGACTACAGGACTTGTTTATTTCTTTTCAGTTTTTATATAAAGTTTACTTTTTACGCAGTCGGGTTTCCCATTTTTCTAATTTTTTTTTTTTAGTTTGTTCATCATCTGCTTAACCTTTTCCCAACTATGTTGGGGTTGGCTCCCAGTCTAATCGGTCGGAGCTGAATACCAGCTTTTTACATGGAGCGACTGACTAACTGACCTCCACATCCCAATTGTTGGGAAACACGGAAACACGATACCCCTTGGCCCTTGGTAAGACTGGATGTCAGATTTTCTAGCTTTTGACTAACTATAACGACTGTCAAACATCTACGAATGACAGCCGGTTGAACGGCTTATGTGCTTTCCGAGGCACGAAGGGGTCTCGATATGAAGTCGAGTATTTAATAAAATTATTCAAAAATAAATAATAATAATTTAAATAAAAGAAATAAAAAAAGATTTACAGAGCATCGTTAAAAACCAACATGCATTGTTGACACACACAAACAGGGGCGAAGTCGTCGGCAAAGTGCTAGTAAAGAATAGAACGGCAAGACAACATTTTATTGTAAGGATTTCTCTCGCTGTGAAATATATTCACGATTAATTCTTGTACGTGTAAGAGCGTTGTTCAGCGATGAATTTCAGAAATCCATTCTCGGTGTGCCGGCATTAAAAACTTCTTTACAATTTCAAAGTTCCATCCAAGTTCGTAAGTATTTTGTTAGTTACGATTTTTACAAAATTCTGGTACGAGCTCGCATTTGCGTTGTCGCCTATGCCAAATAAGTCTTATGAAAAGCGCTAGATTTAAAGTTCATAAGAACTTTCGGATGCCAACGGAAAATGTTCCTTACACAGGTAAGTCTACACCAATAAAGTATTCAGCACTTCAGCCCCGTTTAATTATGAGCGCTCACTTTGTTATGCATTTCCAATTCTGATTGAAATCGAGAATGCTTTAAGATCGCGAGGAAGCAATATCAGTACTTTTATTTGGAATTGGTTCAAATTCAATCTTATTTTTATGTAATAAGTACTAGCTATTGCCCGCGACTTCGTCCGCGTGAATGTCAGTTATCGCGGATGGAGGCGAAATCGAGGATAAAATAGTAGTTAGTGTACCAAATTTAATCACAATCAGTTCAGTAATGGTATTATTAGACACAATGAATGTTGCGGACACCAGCCCGTCATACTACTAACTACTACTACTACTAGACACAATGATAGCCTAAGACTTTCAACTGCGGGTGACAAGATTTACGGATCGAGGTACAACCTACATGAAACCTGTGTTACTTACTTCAAAATTCGTCTATCACGTTTTAAAATACAATTATCAAAAAAATTATACTTATTCATTTAATTCCGTTATTTATCTTTCCGAGCTAAGACCAATTACATATTATACGTCATTCGTCTATCACGTTTTAAAATACAATTATCAAAAAATTTATACTTATTCATTTAATTCCGTTATTTATCTTTCCGAGCTAAGACCAATTTCATACGTCATTCGTCTATCACGTTTTAAAATACAATTATCGAAAAATGTATACTTATTCATTTAATTCCGTTATTTATCTTTCCGAGCTAAGACCAATTTCATACGTCAACCAATTTATATTATGCCCTGAGTAACTTTAAATGTACACTACCTTATGTCTTTCTCATAATACATCAATAAGGAAATTCGACTAAATTGTCATTAGTGACCTTGGTCATACATTTTCTTCGTCTTCTTCCTACTCCAAAACTAGCGCCTGTGGCTAGCATTAAAAATGATAGCCAAATAAGTGGGTTTTCGTTTATACGTTCTTACCCCAGCGCCGATCTTACCCCAACGCACCTTATATCTCAAGTGACCTATGTCACAAATGACCTATGTTATTTTAAAGTTCAGTACCTTCAATACATCAATCTATTAATCAAAGTATCATTAGTGATCATGGTCGTACTTTTCATTGTCTTCTTCTTACTCCAAAATAAATCACTGAAGTTAGCTAGGATATTTTTATTTTTATCTATCAGCCAATTTTACAATTATGACATCCAGGATTGATGACTCTCAAGGTACATGTGCCTAATGACTTGGGTTACGATATGAAGTTGGCAAAAGTATAATTACTTAAAAACTACGGGATTAAATGAATAAGTATAAATAACGGGATTTATTACAAAACCTCATCTGTCACAATCAAGGTGGAATGCAACAAACTTCGACTCCATACGGAGAAAATCATTAAGAAGTTGAACACCCGGTCTTAGTTCCAGTTTATCTTTACACTAACAAAGATTAATAAAATATGTCTATCATTTAATTTGAAACTGTAAAACACACACACAAAACATATAATCCTATTTCAGTTTGGCGTTGATAACTTTTCAGTTTACATTTCCATGTTCCGATTAAACGGAATAATGCAGAGCTGAGCTCAAACGCTTCTAGTCTATTAAACCAACGTATTTTCATGGAAATGAATTCCAAAATGTCCCCTCCTCCCCTTTACGTTTCAAATCTGCTCGAGACAGTGGTGTATATTGGTCCTGGCTCTTTAGAGAAACTGATAGGATGGAAAGATTCTCTCTCTCTCTCGTTGTCTGTTGTTTGCATGCCTGTCTATGTTTAAATTTTCTATTAACTACTTTTTCTGTTTTAACAGCTGATAAATATTACTTTTAATATGTTGTCGAAAACGTAGTAGGTTGTACATTTATAACGAATGAATATTTTTAAACTTAGTATAAGATTTTAATGTATAACTGTTTATTTTCCCAAATAAAATAAAATACAGGAAAAATAATCTTGACGGATAGATGAGATTCAACTTAAATTTAAACATACCGTGTGAATACAACATCCACATAAAGCTAGTTAAAATATCAATGGGGATTTTACAAAATGAGTAGGTTTCACGCACATAATAATATTATGGACGATGGTTGTTGTGGATTTATAGTATTTTAATAAAAATACCTATAAATAAATTTAAACACAGATTATTTATATATATGATAACTTTCTGGAAGTGGGGTTATAGTAGGTGCTTCTAACTGTATTTTTAATACTTTAAATATTCAACCGTTACGTAAATAGTGATAATAATGACGATATATTTTCAGGACGGTTTAATGTTGCAGGCAATTTGACCACTGATGATTGTGAAGATATAAAACGACAAAAAAATTAGATAAAGTAGGAGAAATCTAGATTCGGAGGAATGATGGACATTTTGTGAGGCAAGATTTAAGTAAGAATGAAGACGGCTATTAGATATGGAAAGACCAAAGAAACGATGAATGGGTAATGTGAAAAGGTGGAACAGTTATATGGGAGGAGAATACAGAGATAACAGCTGATAGAGATAGAGGAAGACATGTTTCGCCGACTATGAACTATATTCGAGTGTGCTAAAGATTATAAGTCCGTGTGGTGTCGGACGTAAAGAATAGCACCCTACACCATCCTATATCTTCCCGTGAGTGTCGTAAGAGGCGACTAAGGGACTTACCACTTTATCAGAGAATGGGCAGCAGCGTTCTCTGTGCCTTTGTAACAACCATACTGCGATCTCCAATCCGCCTGCCAAGCGTGGCGATTATGGCAAAACCCCCCCTTGGGGAGTCCTATGTCCAGCAGTGGACGTCTTTCGGCTGAAATGATGATGATGATGAAAGATTATAAGTTGTTTGACTTACAACCATTTTAAACACGAAAGTTTGGATGGATAGACAGGATAAGATTGTTTTTATTTCCAGTTTAGGAATTGGGCTTACTTTTGAAAGCCACGTAGATGAAATTTCGGGTAGAACCTAGTATGTCTAACATACATCCATTATCATCATTACCATGTCAACCTTTAGATGCCGACTGCTGGGCATAGATGTCCCCGAAGGGGGGGTTTAGCCGAAATCGCCATGCATTTTGACGATCGCAGTAAGTGTAATTTCACTCAGAAAGACGCTGCTGCCCTGGTTCTGGTCAATATCCTTCTGTCGCTTTCTACGACGTCTACCTCTCTGTCACCAAGCTGTATCCCATGAACCGTGAAAGCTAGACAGTTGAAATTTTCACAGATGATGTATTTCTGTTGTCGCTATAACAACAAATACTAAAAACTGAATAAAATACATATTTAAAGGAGCTCCCATACAACAAACGTTATTATTTGCAGTCTTTTTGCTCGATATATAAAAAACGTTTATAATATAGTGTCTAATGTTGTATAGATAATGGTACGGAAACCTTCGTGCACAAGTCCGACTCGCACTTGGCCAGTTTTTTTTCTTTTAGGTCCTGTTTCGCAGTACTGATCCATGAAGTTGAGTGGCATCAAAAACTTGCTAATACTTTAATCATGAGTTCAATTTGTCGAAGGATTCAATCCATTACATTTTACGACACCAATTTAAATATAGTCAAAGTTTCAAATAATTTAATTTGGTTTCTCTGTCGTTACGTAGTACAAACGCCTATAGGATCTTACTTTTACTACCGAAGTCTTTTATAGCAGACATTTTTCTTCGTGGATAATAAAAATTTGACAAATAAGGAGAAAAAATCCTTGTTCGAAAATTAGATGCTTCACAAAGTAATTTTGACACTTTTTCACATCGACATCTGTGATTCGTCATTTGAGAGACTGCATTAGGGTCGCTATACACTTTAGAGGTCGGACTTCTAGGTTCGGCACTCTCAATTCTAATATCAAAACCTTTACTACTGTTGTATTGAAATTGCCGATGTGCACACGATTATTATCGGGATTGTTTGCATCGCTGTTCAGTATAAGCTGTATATTTATAAGAGAACGTACGAGTAAACAAACCTTTTTTTTAAATTGGATTGAAACCTATACAAGGCGGTAAATCAGTAATTCTCTTAGACAGAGAACAGTTATTTTGTTTCCATTTTCTGTTATCATGAATTTACGCACGTCGGGAAAAAATAAAGATAGGTGTTGAATTCTTATTCATTTTTCTAATCTTCCTTTTCTTTATTTTTGCCCTAGTCCAATTTTTACACAAGGCCGGTGCAAATTCTTTTTTTATCTCTCCGGTTAGCTTAACGTAATCTCTTCCCAATCCATATAATTTTCTGTACATTTTTATTTTATTATATCTCAAGGCTAATTTAAATGTATGAGCCATAAGCTTTTGCTCTCTGGGAAAAAAATCTATACTAATATTGTAAAGGAGTAAAATTTGTGTGTAAGTTCGTATGTTTGTATGTAGGGGGTAAACTCCGAAACTTCTCATCCGAAAAATTCTTTCAAAAATATTTGGGATCCTTGAGAAAATTCACGCGGACGATGTCGCGGGCAAAAGCTAGTATTTTATAAATTCAAGCTTTACAGGTTTATTTTCTCAACTTTTATCGCTAACGTAAAATCACGGCGCGTCGTAGCACGAGGCGACATCGCGTCTCGAATATGTAATCAATTAGTCTGCGCCATCTATACAAAATATCTCGAAGCGATTGTAAATTATTTCATCCGACATTCTGTTTCGAACAGGTTATACATACTTTGGACGAATACCTACACAACACTGTATTCGTTTTCCTTACATAGGTGGCTCTGAATCAACCCAATAGAGAATCTTTATACCTATACTTATAAAACAAAGTCGTGTTAGTTACACCCACGAGTTACACCATTTATAACTCGAGAACCGCTGGACGATTTTAAAAATTTTTTTTGTTAGATTGGTCCCGAATAGCAGAATAACCATTAAAAAAACAGGAAAACTCACGAAAAAATAAGGGTAGGCAGGTAGGATAGGTAGGTAGGTTGGTAGGGTACCTACCCTACGGTAGGTAGATAGTAGGCTCTTGGGTATACTGGACCAGCACGCGTAGCATGACCAGAATAGACATACTGACAGCAAGAATAGACGTGGTCATGCTACGCGTGCTGTATAAAATTGATATGTCACAGTCAAAACTCTTAACCAGTCAAAACTAGTTTTGACTGCAGAAATCAGTCAATAGTGCTTAGAAACCTTAGGGTAGGTAGGGTTGGTAGGGTAGGTAGGGCAGGTAGGGTAGGATAGTGTAGGTAGGGTTGGGTAGGTGGGGTAGTCTATATAATACAAATTAATTGTTGTTCCTTAGTTTCGCTAAAACTCGAGAACGGCTTTTTTCGGGATATTGGTCTTGAAATATTTTTGGAAATCCAGGGAAGGTCTATAGGTACGGTAAGAAAATTAAAAAATCTCTTGCCAGGACAACGTCTGTCGGGTCAGTTAGTACCTATAATATAATAAAATGGAAAGTAGGTAGAAGCTTTCAAACTCGTTGGCAAAACTTCAACATTCCCTATTCTATGTTATTCACTACTAATGGTTGTTTGTGGTTGCGAGAAATTGGTATATTAAAAATATTCCAACACCAACCAATATATATAACCAATATAACCAACCAATATAATATAATAATACCAAATATACCAATATTTAATATACCAATTTCTTGCATGCAGGTTTGGTGAATTAATTGTTATAACAATTACTTATATGACCGATTTACTTCATGGCAAAAGTGTTACTAACTTTTTGAAAGCAGAATTTTTACTGCGTGACATGATTATTTCGCTTACAAATATCTAGTTAAATAATGGAAATAATAACAGAACATAATTAAAACGCCGACAGTTGCAAATCCAATGCGCCTGCCCTGCCCATACGCTTAGTTGCCGTAATCACTCAGTCGTCATGGCTGATGCTGACAATATCAAATAATCGATGACCTCTGTAGAGCTCCAGAAACAGTGGATCTTAGGCTGTATTTACAAATATAAATAAACTTACAGTAAATAATACTGACGTAAACTTTGTAAATTTGACTTGCGTAAATTATCAAGCCTATTTACGTTTACTTACAAAAATCAGAATCGAAAATGCCCTCTCATTGTCACGTTCAAGCAACAGTTGCTGCTTATATTATCATTTCGAAAGCAAAGAAAATGCTGGGTAAAACCTTGGCTGGAAAACAGAATATCACTAAGTGCATTTCAAATCTTTTGATGGAGTTAAGAATGCAAGACCAACACCAATTTTATTGCTTAGTAAAAATGAATGCTATGAATTTCGATTTATTTTGGAACAAGTAGCAACAATGATTTAAAAAGAATCAATAACTACATCATTTCGTAAGGCAATTCCACCAGATGAAAAACGAATGGTCACTCTTCGATGATGTGATTCAAAAGCAGTAATTAAACTTTTTACCTCAGGTGGTGACCATTTTTTTATTTGTTTTACCACTGGTGCTGCTAATTAATTTGTAAGCTCTCGAATTATCAATTTGCTTCGATAAGTTGTGAGATGATTCCGTAAGAAAACTCAAACACGTTTAGACTTGTAATTTTTCATGTAACGCAATTAGTAAGAAATTGCAATAAGCGACTTACAAAGAGTGTTTACATTTGCAAATTTATCGTAAGTTAATTACGTACGTTACTTACGTGAGTAAAACTTGTAAGTGTAAAGGCGGCCTAAAAGACGAAAGCAAAGAAAGTGCTGGGTAAATACATCATTTCGTAAGGCAGTTCCACCAGCTGAAAAACTAGGTCACTCTTCGATGATGTGATTCAAAAGCATTACTTAAACTTTCTACTTCAGGTGGTGACCAGTTTTCTGTTTGTTTTACCAATGATTCTGCAAATTAATTTGTAAGCTCTCGAATTACCAATTTTCTTCGATAAGTTGTGAGACGATTCCGTAAGAAAACAGACTTGTAATTTCCCAACTTATGAAAGAGTAATAAATTACGATAAGAGATTTACAAACAGTGTTTACATTTGCAAATTTATCGTAAGTTAATTACGTAAGTTACTTACGTGAGTAAAACTTATAAGTGTAAAGGCGGCCTAAAAGACGAAAGCAAATAAAGTGCTGGGTAAATACATCATTTCGTAAGGCAGTTCCACCAGCTGAAAAACTAGGTCACTCTTCGATGATGTGATTCAAAAGCATTACTTAAACATTCTACTTCAGGTGGTGACCAGTTTTCTGTTTGTTTTACCAATGATTCTGCAAATTAATTTGTAAGCTCTCGAATTACCAATTTCCTTCGATAAGTTGTGACACGATTCCGTAAGAAAACAGACTTGTAATTTCCCAACTTATGAAAGTAGTAATAAATTACGTTAAGCGATTTACAAACAGTGTTTACATTTGCAAATTTATCGTAATGGCTAATTACGTAAGTTACTTACGTGAGTAAAACTTATAAGTGTAAAGGCGGCCTTAGTGACCATGTGTAGAAATAGAAAATACAATTTAAAAAAGTTAGGGATCTTGATTTCTGTGAAAATTTCGACAATAAAAGTAACGTCATGTTTTATGAACAATTATATTTATTGGTCTTAGCAGATGACATTAAGAATTCATACTTACTTGTATGGAATTATAAATATTTTAAACTTACTTAACCTTAAGCGGTTTTAAGGGAATAGCCAGTACTTAAAGCGGTTTGTTAATTTATTTTTAAAGCTAAGAAACTTCGATATTTCTCGACTCTTTATTCCTGTGACAGTTCGGTTGTTGTCGACAATCAGTATCGGATCTACACTCTTCATCTTTCCATCTTGGTTTATTGCAGATTTTCCATTTACAAAGTATATTACAGGTACATTGTAAATGCCTGTGTCGCTGCTTCCTTCTTCGGGGAATACAACATATATAAACGTCTGCCTATTGTCACCACCAAGACGCACATTGGGTGGCGCCGTAGCCACTAAAATCTTGTAATTGTCATACGGCTGCCTGACTATAGGGAGGTTCAAAAAATTCAATCCTGCCCAATGGTTTGCAAACTCTTTCGTGATATTATGAATACTGCTTCTATAAACATATTCAGTAGGATATAATAATTTGGCCATTTGATTCGGATATTCTGATACCACTTCTGCTTTCTCAGGAACCACTCGTATATCCGTGGTAAGTATTTCTTGACTGATATCCTCTTGGGCATTATATTCTAGTGACTTTTTTGCAAATAAAGTGCCCAACATTTTCGGTCTACGTTCCTCTTTAACAGGAAAGGGATTAAACTTTACCGTAAATCCATTCTCTATAGGAAAACTTTGAATGGCAAAATTCATTGAGAATATAACCAGGAATGCGATAACCTGTAATGAAAGCATTTTAGGCTGTTTTATTTTAACCTGTTTTAAATTGGCACAAGATAAGTTTGCAAAAGTAATGACCTAAGTATTTCTTTTTATTAGGACTTTTTTTTGTAGAGTTTTGTTTGTTAAATCAGTCTCCTTGGGAATAAAATATTTTTTTTATTCCGAAACGTTAATCATCATCATTTGCCATCATAGCCTTTTCCCAACTATATTGGGGTCGGCTTCCAGACTAACCGGATGCAGCTGAATACCAGTGTTTTACATGGAGCGACTGCCTATCGGACCTCCACAACCCTATTACTGGGTAACACGATACCCGTTGGTAAGACTGGTTGTCAGACTTTCTGGCTTCTGACTACCCATAACGACGGCCAAAGATCTACAAATGACAGCCGGGACCAACATCTTTACGTGCTTTCCGAGGCACGGAGGGAACTCGATATGAATGGGATGGTCACCCATCTACAGACCGACCGCGGCTAGCGTAGCTTAACCTGTGACCGATCGATCTGTACGGCTTTAACTTAGCCACGTTAATAATACCTAAAAATAATAATAATAGCCTATTATTGTACCACTTCAGGGCAAAGGCCCCTTCTTATATAGAGAAGGCACGAAGGATTTTTCCTTCACCAATGCTAATGATGTCCGAGACCTCGTGCATTAGAGTGGGCGCTTTAACCTCCGGCCCATCACGACATTGCCTTTGATGACCATTTTAGAGCATTTGCATTATATATATTTTTGAAAACACAAACAAACTTGACGTGTGTTTTCAAAAACCTCATAAGAAACAGTCTGTAGCGAAATAACTAGGCAAGCTTATAGAACTAGGTCTTCCAATGTAACGGTGCATTCGTAAAGTTTAGCGCATGCTTTATCAGCTGTATTTCAACCTTCAAAAAAGAAGGAGGTTCTCAATTTAACTGTGTTGTTTTTTTTTCTGGTTTTAAGTATATTTGTTACGCGATTTCTCCGGCAAATGTGAATCGATTTTGAAAATTCTTTTTCTTATGGATAAGATATACCTCAGGGGTGGTCCCATATAAATGTTATCGAAATTGATACAGCACTTTTTGAAAAATCAATTAAATCTAGATAGACGACGTTTTAATAGTTTCCTCAATCCTTGGAGTACCTCTGTTTAAATTGTGTTGCCGGTTCTTAATGGATTTGGATGACCATCATCATCTGCCTAGCCTTTTCCCTACTATATTGGGGTCGGCTTCCAGTCTAACCGGTTGCAGCTGAATTCCAGTGTTTTACATGGAGCCACTGCCTATCGGACCTCCACAACCCAGTTACTGGGTAACACGATACCCCTTGGTAAGACTGGTTGTCAGACTTTCTGGCTTCTGACTATACCTACCCATAACGACTGCCAAAGATCTACAAATGACAGCCGGGACCAACGGCTTTACGTGCTTTCCGACGCACGGAGGGAACTCGGTATGGAAGGGATTGTCATACATCCACAGACCGACCGAGACTAGCGTAGCTTAACCTTTGACCAATCGACCTGTACGGCTTTAACTTAGCCCCGAGCTCGAGCGGATTTGAATGATAAGAAGGTACTAAAAAGTGATAAAATAAAAAGCTTTTTACAATGTGGCTTTGTTCTGTTTGTTGTCTTTAATTGCCACCGACTTCCAAATCTAAAGTCATGTGTGTACTGTGCTAAAGTTATTTATCACTTTTAGATTTTGAAGGCGGTTGTCTTTTTAGATTTATCTATTTTACAAAATATCAAAACGATAACATAAAACTTGATTTGCAAACCTTCCGTCTAGGCCATTACTTTTGCGTCGTTCTATATACATATATTACTGATACCGATAAAAACAAGACTATCTCACCTGCTCCATAAGAACTTCTATAAATGTAAACCATCACTTTCTGTAGCAAAACTGAAACTGAAACAGTAGCTGTAATTGACTCGATTGTTGTTGAACATTTTGTTTAACAAGAAAGTGACATCGGATGTTTTGAAAACTACATGAACGTCGCAAAGGTAAATTGACGATGTTTTACGGTGAACAAACATCATCAACAATCATCTAATAACACAACTCATGATAACTAGAGTTCTCATCTACCTATATGGTGGCTCTGAAATTACGTTTAATGTTGCTCACGATTTATGTTAGCAATTAACAACTTGTAACAACTTGCTTACATCATGACAGTTATGATAGACATAGTTACTCCGGCGATATGTTTCTGCTAGGGTACAGTTTGACCTAGGTCTACAACTATTATGATTTTAAAACAAATTGCACACATTTAACTATTGTTAACAATTACAACACATCTACCAACTAATGCAGCTATTAGCGTGGCCGAACATTGTAAAGATTGATTGTTTTGGTTTCAATATAGATTATTATTATTATTATTGAACAGTGGCTCATTAATTGTGAATTTCCTGTCGGAGTCTGTTTCCCGATTACTAAAACATGATCGCCTTTAAGTCTAGAATGAATACTTACATTACATGTAGGCAAAGATGCTTCATCGTCGACCACACATCATCGCTTACCACCAGGTGAGATGGTCATCAAAAATAAATCATTCTTTTTGACGGCAGTGTGACCTCGGAATATTTCGATCTGTCACCCCGCTTTGTCCCCTGCGGGAGACAGATCGGAAAAATGTTTCATCTGTCCCCTTGTTAGTAACGAGGGGACAGCTCGAACTTTCTCTCTCCTATCTGCCCCCAATCGGTGATAGGATGACAGATGAAACTTTTCATTCCTGTTTGTCCCCCATAGAATTTTATATAGTATTCTATTCATTCTTTAAAAAATGCCACACATTATAAGCAACATTACATTAAATAAAAGACAAGTGGTTTGGGTTTATAGTCATCTGTATTTAAATAAATTACAAATATTTTTTTTAGATAAAATTGCAGCTTTTATTAAGGTAATTAATTGTATTTGTAACACACGATGGGACAGATACGAGTGAAAAAGTTGGAACTGTCCCCTCGTTGCAAACAAGGGGACAGATCAAACTTATTGTCCGATCTGTCCCCCGCAGCCCGCAGGGGATAAAGCGGGGTGACAGATCGGAATATTCCGTGAGTCAGATATGTTAATATATGCGTCAATTTTTTACGTACAATATACAGCAACAATATACATAATTACCAAAAGTAATGGTTCAAACGAGCGTTTACAACATTGCAGCCCACTGCATTATTCACATATTTACAGATAAGATTGCCAGCAGTGAATGCCGCTGGATAAACAAATATAATACGATACAAATTAAATTATTATTACGTATGATTATCTTAAACTTTACCTTTGTGAAGTTTTCATTCTTTATAGATTTGGTTAGAAACAATTTACTACATAATGATGTACCTATTTGATATATGTTATTATATACGTTTTTAGGGTTCCGTAGCCAAATGGCAAAAAAACGGAACCCTTATAGATTAGTCATGTCTGTCTGTCCGTCCGTATGTCACAGTCACTTTTTTCCAAAACTATAAGAACTATACGGTTGAAACTTGGTAAGTAGATGTATTCTGTGAACCGCATTAAGATTTTCACAAGAAAATAGAAAAAAAAAACAAAAAATTTTGGGGGGGGGCTTTTTTTTCATTAAGTATTAAAACCTGAAACGATATTAAGACACTAGATAATAAATACTTTCAATTGATATATCGTCACACTCACAGAATACTTAATAGTACTACATAATATCGTAAAGGAATTAATGACTTCCCTACACAAAATTCTGCTTTTGTTACGAAATAATAATTGTTCTTCCTATACTCTACATAGGTAGAAACATCTTCTTAAGGTCTAAAATGATTTCTATATTTGACCATTGTAGGGTACCTTCTAAACTATTTTAAGTCCAGGTTAATTAATTTAACGCTAGCTTAATCCAAGGCTTAGGTAACTGGGTCACTACATCGCTCTTCTTTAAAAAGGTAGTAGGTATTTAGCTGAAAGCTTAGGAAAGTAAATTATTATAGTTGATATCACTTAAGAAGTTGATCCCAAAGATGCCATTTTTGTGCTAAGTACCTACGCCTTATTTCTATTTGTCTATTCCTAGTACTTACTTAGTCTCTTAATATTTCAAGTTCCTCGTGACAATATTTTAAATTAGGCATGTCTTACTGTTCAATTACAGTGAAAAAATTAAACCTAACCATCGAATATCTCAGGTAAATTAAACAAGGAAATGATGTTTCTTCGTCCATCTATAATTTGATAAATCACCAAACTTTTAGTGTTTTATAGGATTGAGTAAATCTTCTATAACAACAGTTTACGGTCGAAGTGACGTATCGTTGTCGGAAGTGCCCATTCTTGGTCAAATTTATTTATATCAGAACAGAAATAATAATGCCAGCCTATTACTACACCAACCTTTTTCAGGACGGATTGATCAAACTTATATTAATTATAAAGTCCAGGTTTGCTCACGATTTTTTTCTTCACCGATGTCAAGAATGTCCAACATAAACTTAGAAAGTAGACATAAATTGCAAAAGTTACATTGGTATTTGCAGCTATCGGAACCTGCCTTAACACATAATTATTTTACCTCAGGTACAGTACGGTCAACGTAACTTGGCGCGTCTGAAGTTAGCCGATTAGCTGCGCAGTAGACAATTTCGTTCCTAAAAGTTCCATTGCGCAGCCAAACAGCTAACTTCAGACGCGCCAAGTTACGTTGACCGTATTGTAGGTACTTAAAATACCAATACAAGGGAGAGAGAATTATCATCTCAATGTATTTTATTCTAACTTATAGATATGCTGTAGGTACTGTAATTGCCTGAACAATCTTTTTAATGTCATTACTGGTTTTAATGTACTACTAATTATAGCTGAACTACCTATCTAACACCGTTTTATGGTAGCTGTGCAGGAGGGGTGTGTGTGAAGTCGTGGCGCGAGAGCTCATTGATACGCCAGCAAGTGACAACTGGGCCTGTAGACAAAATCCCTTTTCTGTTAGCGTTAACGCCAACGGAAATATCAAATTGTATGCATTTGACATATTTGCGTCACGTGACATCGCGTAAGCAAACGTCAATTCCATACAATTTCATTTTCCGTTGGCGTTAACGCTAACAGAAAAGGGATTTTGTCTACAGGCCCTGTCAAACCGCCCCCCCCCCCCGCGCACGGCACATCTAGGTACCTCAGGACGGTCTACGTTAATCGGTCAGGCTTAAGATTGATACACAATTTGCTTATGTCTGTCCTCGTGACGGACTGTCATGTCATTATTTCTAAATTAGAACAGAGATTTCGCATCATAGGTATAAACTAATCAAATAAGGTTGGATCCGGCTAAACCAGCCAGACAGTCCAGTACTTAGCCATTTATTCAAAAAGCTTCTTTATCAAGTTACGTAGCGTCCGCTCCCGCATCTTAAATGTGAAAATCAACCTGCGTAGGTGAATAGGTATAAGTGATCTATCAATCTAAGTAGGTACGTACTCACACAGATAGATGACCTTTCTCTACAATTAAGATAGAGTTTACTCTTAATTGAAACATGGTATACAGTATTAACCCATCATTATATTGTATACCTACTCTCAAGTTACCAATGAAATACACAGATAGGTTGAAAATACGTACAGAATATTATGTAGTTACCTCTGACCAATTAAAAAGTATTTTATTGGTCTGAGGTCACTTATTTTATTTTATTGGTCACTGAACTGAATTTTCATCATCGTAAAATCAGCTTTTTGTCGTCTACTGTTGAACGTGGCCTACGCCTCCAGAGATCACCAACCGTCCGTCCGTTCTTAAACAGCCCGCACCCATCCACTGCCAGCCACCTTCTTATATTCGTCTTTCGTGCCGCAGGGCGTCCCACACTACGCTTGCCCAATTAATAATGTTAATATGTTGGGACATTTCACACACGGCCATTTGACACCAAACGAGGGAGGCCCTGTAGGTACTGTAGCACCTGAGCTACACTTGTACCAAGTACGAATTACCGAGGAATCTACGTACTACAAATCAAACGTAGGAATAACTTTCAGAAGACTATATTGTTATAATAAGCGAGAGGTAAGATTGACACGACCTTCAGCTCTTCGTAGAGCTGTCAGTCTTACTGACATCACTTGTCATAATATCAAAACTATCTTCTACGATTTAAATTACTTCGAGAAGCGAATGTTCTAATCATAGAGTTTATAATCTAATGGCATAATCGCCACATGAGCTACGCCCCCCTCATGAATAAAAGGGAATAGTTGCTTTTATTTATGTACTGAACATTATGCACACTTATACTACTCAACAAAAATACTTGACTAAATAACCTAACTCCTACCTAATCCTATCTGACGGTGCCTGCCTATGTGTGGATAACAATGGGTCTGCCTCTCTTGAGGTGGCTTAACTCATGACGTACGACGTTATAACATTTGTATGAAATTAGAATCAAAACAATAGATGCGACCGTGCATCAGCTCAAATACACATCATGTTTAAGCCTTGCATAAATACAACCACACTAAAACTTTATGAACAGCCCACTAGACATATTTATATGGCCAAATCCATATCTTCCATTCTTGGTGACCTATATTTCTTCCTATACGAGGTTTACAATTAAATTAGAAAAACTAAACTCGAAACAAACTTTGTTCACATAATAAACCATGCGTGTCATCGACAGCTTACGCAGAGATTACACTCTGTTAGCGTAATTGGTTACGTCAGTGAACGAGGCCTGTTGGAGTTCTACTCTAACTACATGAACTAATATCAAATAATCTACCAAGTTAAAAAAAATAGGATACACGTTTTTTTATAAACTCTTGAAATCCATTAGACTTCAAGAAATGTGGGCACCATTCACCCATCAGACTTTAGCTCGTAGTAAATATGAAAATACAAAAAAACACGCATTATTGTCATGCCGAAATATATCTAATTACATACATAAAAATAATCATCAACTATCTATCATGACACACCTAAATAACCATGGCAACTATACTGTATGACACCCAATAATTAATAAAATGATAAATAATACACTACCTACCTAGAAATATTATTGACAAAAAGTTTCTATTTAAATATATTTGTCGTAACCCATACACGTCAAGAATTATTATAAACAAAAAGTTTCAATTCAATTGTATCCATAAAAACTTTACTTATAATGATACAAAACTTTTTATAGCTAGCCATTAAAATTAAAATAAAATCATCTTTCAAAAATTGACAATAATAAAATTTACATAAAGGAGGGTTCATACTACCGAATATTTTCCTGATCAAAGCTATTCGTAATAAATTATTTTTAACCGACTTCGACGGAATGAGGTTCTCAGATCGACCTATATATTTATTAATATATTTTATTTTTATTTTACTATTCTTCGAACTTAATAAGGATTCCAAACTCATGCGTGTTACATATTTATTTATTACAGCAGGTTGCGGAACCATATTATATAATTTCGTATCACGCGCACGACAACATTTTCGGCCACCTCAACGAATGCCTTAACACTCGTCTTGCATTCTACCATCACCAAGTTCTCTTCCTGAACGTCAGTGACAACATTATCTTGTACCTGCTGGTACGAAACATCAACTACTTCTACTTTCTGCAATTGATCATCGCTAATATGATAGTTAGCGATATCATCATCATGTACCTGATGGCACAAATCATCCACTTCTTCTTCTTTCAGCACCTCGACATCAGGTTGCTCTGAAAGATCTCTATTTACTAAAATAAACGGACCGGACTGACCCGATTCCTCCTTCTCTGCCTCGTGTTCCTCTTGGAACAAGGCCGACTTCCGTGCCTCATTTTCATCTAGGCTGCTCTCTAGACAGCTAGACTCCGAAACAACATCTTCTTCGATACTGCCTGCTTGGCAGCCATCTTTTTGATTTCTAAGGGAAAATGAACTATTAATATCCACAGACTTAACAACTTTCGCCGATTCCACTACTGGAATTATGGCTTGCTGCTGTAACACTGCTGATACCTATACATACACAATGTGACCTCCACTCTGAGATGTCTCTGCTCCATCTCCCGTGTGCCCGTCTGCAGACCTGGCCGGCCCACTTCCACTACGCGCAGCGTCGGTGACTTTAGATCTTTGGTGAATGAAAGAGGGTCAGTTACCAGTTCAGCATTATGAACTACTTTTACTTAAAGGTGGGGCCAAACCAGCTGTTTTATACATTTATGTTCACATAAATTAACAAAATGTATTGAACAACTGATCCAATAACCCCTTTTCATGTTTATGGTACCTACATAAAAAAAAACTAAAATATTCAAAAAATAGAACATATCTAATAGTGCCCAATTCTCAATTTGCTTCAGAATTTGATTCTTCGATTTAACCGCCAGCGAAAATTCAATTTCATTCAATATAAATGCGAATAGAATTTGCTATTCTGTAGTGTCGATTTATGAAATATGTTCAGTTGTAGATATACTAGCATTTTAGACTAGTTAAGGTACCTAACCTACTACATTCATGCATTGAATATTGTAACTTCTTATTACTCTTAGTTTTCTGTGTCTGAAAATGCAAGTACCTGCAAACAATAACAGCAATCGTAAATGATTTGCTGTCACCCAACTATACCTAAGTACATTCCGTACTCAATATGCTCAATATATTCAATCTGCTAAAATCTAATCAAAACAGATCATTTTTTCTCACCTTTCGGGCGTGTTATATGGGTGCTTTTGAATGAAATATCATTGTGATAACGTTAGGAATCCAGAATACAATGTGACAATAATAACATAAAAAGTCTAGGTTGAGATATATATCTAAATCTAGGTACTCTTTCATTTCAAGGTTAGTGTCAGAAAAAACTTCGGTTACATCACTTCATTCACACTCATCGATATTCGCGTACACGCGCTTTCCAATGTAACTCAAACAAAACTGTAATAGTTTCCTATTATGTTACGTTTTCTTTAACAGTTCGCACGTGTTCTGGTTTAAGACCAAACTAGTTTGACAAAGTGTCGTAATCGTGAAAATTAACTAAATTAATATTATGCACTTTTTTTGGTTAAATAAATTTACATCAAAAAACATCATCATACAAATCACGTCACCCCTAATTTTTTATCCTTAGGGAATTTTCATAAAATTTATATGGGACCAACTTAGCATAACTTTTTTCAGTGTAGTCAGATAACGATGTTTTTTTTTTTCAAATTGATAATGTGCCGTGGTCAAAAAAAACGTACGTGTCGAATTGAGAATGTCCTTATTTTTTTGAAGTCGGTGGAAAAGGAAACGCATTGCGAATGGTTCCATCATCTAGCTGTAGAATCGATAATGGCCGTTAGGATAGACAGATCGATCAGATCATGAGTAAAGACCGCGAACCAGCAAAGTTAGTGTGATAACAATTTCGGGTTAACTGTTACTGGACGAATGAGAGTAGCCGAGAAACAATTTCAATCGGAGGAGCAATTAATTGAAGTTGTCAATCTCTAGCAGTTGGCCGTATAGATGCCATGCCGTAACAATGCAATTTCAAAAATCTCTAAGTAGGTACCTAACACTGAAATGATATCTGAAGCGATAGATAGATATATTAATATGGGGTTCCCTTGACACACTTTGTTCAGGAACCCACAGTGCGTTGGCTGGTATTATACCCGGAAGACCAAGTTGCGTATTTATACACCAACATTGTAACCACGACCATGACTAATCTCATCAGCTATGTTTAATTGCAAAGTGGGCTTAAAATTTATAAATAAAAGATAATAATTAATACGTAGGTATTTGGCTTTCATAAGACTCGCGAGTGTGATTTATCGAATTTGTGACGGCAACGTAGTCAAACTATTTATAACTTTTATTGTTTTTATACTTTACGCAAAGAACATATAAACGTCAATAAAGATCAAAGATTTGAACCTTTGTCGTAATTCAATGTCGGTCAATGATAGAAATCAAACAATGAATTTACTTTCCTTACCAATATTATTCAATAAAACAAAGAACTACCGTCAAGAGTAGGTACTTTGAGTGAAAATATCAAAATGGTTTTGCGGGCGGACGTAAACACTGGCGCGTCGTTCAGAGAGAAGCGTTGACGGTTTTATACAAGCCGATCATATGAGAATACAATACCGCAGTTACAGATACTCCAATAACTTTGAGTGCACTTAAGTTGACAATATCAAATTCCAATCTGTGCTCTGGGCGCACTATAGGTCAAAACAAAACAATCGTTTTCTACTCGAACGTGATATGTGTACCTAGTTCATTTAAACGTGTTCTTTTTTCAGAAAATATTACGAAACTATCTAGCACAACACTCCACGTTGTGATATGCGAAAAAAACCCACACAGGTTGAAACTTTAGATTCCAATCAAAAGTTTTCTAATTCAAAACTTTGTGGCTGATAGTCGTAACGTCACAGGAATTTAGGCGTATAGTCCATTGAAATAAAGCAAGGAAGGAATTGCCAACGAAAGTGGCTCGCGTGGGAGGCGGTATAAAAAGTGTCTCGGTCGCTCTGCAACGAGCCGCAGCTCCGATTTATTGCAAAAGCATTTCTATTTTTCTATCTCAGTAAAGATTTAAATGCGAAACACGTGTACCCTGAATAACGATGCATCTTACATTTTTTGATCTTCGAATCTATTCTCGGAAAGAGAAGCTTCGTGATTTTGTTTAAACTGAAAATAGTACAATGCCTTGTTTGACGCTTGCACCTTTTACTTCTATTATTACTTCTACTACTCTGTTATAAACGCAAACGTTTGTGAAGATGGATGGATGAATGTTTGTTTCTCTTTCACCCATAAACGGCTGAACGGCATTAGCATAGATATTGATCTAGCATAACAAACAGGATATTTTCTTCAACTGTTTTTGTCACGTGAGCTAATTTAAGACTTTAGCTTAATTCTGAAGTCTATGCCACACCAACTCGCGGGTAGTTCATTTATTAGCTTTTGCCCGCGACTTCGCGTGAATGCCGGTTATCGCGAATGCAGTTAAAGTCGTGGATCAAAAAGTAGCGTATGTCCTTTTCCAGGGTTCAAGTTATTTTCGTACCAAATTTCAACAAAATCGGATTTGCCGTTTCGTCGTAAACGTCACAGACAGAGTTATTTTCGCATTTATAATATAGTAAGTATGGATAATACAGTACTACGTACGTACGAAGATACTCGTACGAAGGTAGTAATGATATAGATACTGGGATAATCCCTTTTTATTTATCATAAATATATTTACTACAAAAATACCCAGCTAATATTTACGCATACTCTTATTAAAAACGGTATTTCGAAAGCCAACTGCAAAAGCTTTTTTTAGAAGCTGCATTTAAACTGTCCCAAGTAGTTTACGTTCATGTAAATTTTACCTATCTAGGGTCCAGTAAAGATTTTATGGGTTATAAAACAGAGTAGAACACTTTCGGGATATATGTTGAGGGGAGAATAACGTCACATGTAGAAAAGTTAATGCGTTTGGGCAATATTGCCCAAGGCGTCATCTAGTCTCCGGCTCCTTTACCTAATGCTTCAGTAGCATCTCATGAAGATAAAATACGGAACTGTGTTTAGCGTTTTCCTATCAAGCATACAGATGTTTACTTTCTAAATGATGAAATTAGAAGAACTACTTAAGGAGTTAAGGAATAATTATGCAACTTGTGCAAGTATGTTTGCAACAAGTTTTAGTAATGGGGCAGCACTTTTCAGCCGAGGTTTCAGTCAAGTATTTCCCCGCATTTTGAAGTCGTAACTACTTCTATATAAAAGCTGCAAGTTTACTTGCGTGGTTTATCTTTTAATTTAACACGTAGCAGGAAGATAAAGTTATAGGCGAGCTGTTTGAAACACAAAATTATTACTGTTTCCCGTGTCACATAATACTATATACTGCGACATTGCAATATTACGTTATTTATGATGTGCGTTCGTATGCCATTTTGGAAGACCGAATCTTGTGCAGGTAACTTAACTACACCTTTTTAGATAATCATTATTGCACACTAGCGACCCGGCCCGGCTTCGCATGGGCCTATAGCCTTCCTCGTTAAATGGACTATCCAACACAAAAATAATTTTTCAATTCGAACAAGTAGATCCTGAGATTAGCGCGTTCAACCAAACAAACAAACAAACTCTTCAGCTTTATAATACTAGTATAGATTTCTTACTCCTTCAGTTTGCCAAATCCGCGGGGCAACAAACAATAGCCTTAGTTAGGTTTACTTTGTGCCCCTAAAGAATCGGAGCAATTCTTCCATATATTTTTCCAGTTCAGAGACCTTACTGTGATGAACGACCACTCCGAATAATTTACATGCAAATGAAATACCATACGGATGACAAACCTGGGTTATTGTGATTTTATTTATAGATAGCGAACATTTTGTACTTTATTGTCAGAATTGGATTTATGTGAGTAACAATAGAACGCAATATTGTATTAGTCCAAACCTTTTCATTGGACATGAGAGATCGGTCGGTACTCGGTTAACGAAAAACAATAACATTATTTTTCAATTTTGTATTCTGTGCTTAAGGTTTGAGGTCTTTTAAGTTATTGGATAGGTTTAAAACTAATAGATTGTTATAGCTCCCGAAAAAACCTAGGGTTCTAGGGTTCAACTTGCATTGTACTCGTATTCACAAGAAATGTGCCGAAATTGTAAGTTTTCCCTCGGTGCTCCCCTGAGCCCTGACCTAGTTGTATGGTGTCAGCTATTCAGCGTCAGCCATTCCTGTTTTCCGCACCTTCTTGCGCCAATCAATGTCTTCTCTCAATGTCTCTTCAATGCCACAAAACTTCCTGAAATAGAGTGACTTACTAATGCCCCCAAAACTGTTTTCTGCCTACTTCTGTCTTCTGCTTACTCTCTCTTTGAATCATTTCTGAATTCTGCATCTTTATTAACAAAAATTTGTTCTATAAATATAAATCGGGAGGTAGGTACATATAGCAACACAGTAAATCAACACCTAACTTCAAAAATAGGACTTATTGTGCAAATCGACCTCAAATGGCCCCCATATTAGAAGGACGCACGGTTGTACCTAACTATATTTAATACCAAGTATACATCGAATTAATAGGCCGAGATGAAAGAGATAAGGATGTAATTTCCGTTTGTTTGGCAAAGGTCAGTTCGCCCGCGGCCACTAAATCTAATTTGTTTACGACTTACAACCACCTTGTTAACCCTGTGATTACTGTTATGCGTAAATATACCTAGAAATTTAAAAATATGACAAATGTACACTCAGCTCCCTAGCGTTAATATGATACAATGAGTCTAAAACAGGAAAGCTGGACTCGCACACGAATCGACACTGTTTAAATTATAACATTATTTTATTCTTATCATTTGTTGTTATATGGTTATAGTAATATCTACATACTGAAAATTTGATGTGTTTGCAATGCTTATTACGGTTGAAAATGTAGAGAATTAGAGACCGGTGCCAGACGATCTGACGGACAGACAGCAGCGTAATAGGGCTCGGTACCCTTTAGATACGGAACCCTGAGCCTCACACAGGTCATAGGCATAGTGACGAAGACGACACTCTACAAAATCTGACAAAATGTTTAAAATTTCATTTAAGGTACTGTATGTAACTGGCATGACTGGCAACAGACGTATCTAGGAACAAATATTCGACTTTGCCCGTAACAAAACATTCTTGCTATTGTCTGAATTTATTGGTTTTGGCAATGTTTTGGCATTACAGCGGTCCAAATAGAGTCTGCTTTATTAATCATTTTTTCTGGTACTCGTAAACAAATACGTATGTTTTCTTCAACTATGCCACTATACTACATTATGAGGTTCGTGTCGTTATAGAGCTGCTGTGGAGTACAAATGTGATAACATTTCTCATTTCACTAAAGCCAATTTTATTTGACATTAAAACACTTGTGTGATAACTATACTAAATGATAACCGATTCACAGGCTCAATAGCCGAGCTTATAGACAGAACTTGAAATAGTTGAGAGACGGTGTTACTCTATTCACAGTCAGGCATTTGCTTAATATTTAAACCCGACGTCTTAGTTAAGTACGGACTATAGCACAGTGCTTTATTACAATGCCACAATAGTAAGAAATGTTATCACCAACAACAATAATAAACTTGAAGTCACGCAAAACAACTTGAAAAAAGAAACTGTAAAAATGCGTAATGTCCAAGATAATGAACATAAAATGTAACATCGGCATAAACAGACGCATTAAAAATCCTAATCAATTCGAAAGTAGGTTTAATCTCCGTGCCTAAGGCTCCTTTAATAAATGAAGAACTATAAAAAATGTCGGAAGAAATGGAAGGAGAGATATCTTCGCTTAGACAGTACCTAATCGACGCATATAACCGCTGCACTCTGTTGTTACAACTTCTCATAATTTTAGAAGAAATATAATCGATATGTACTAAAAAAGTCGTAGCTATTTTTCACCAAAATCAAATACAAATTTAATATATTTATTCATATACTATTGGGCCATTATTTCCAATATTTGGCATTGACCATAGATAAGGTTTGGGAACGATTAAATACATGCTACGGAAGATAAAACTTTCACACGATAACATAAATATTTATATAAAAACCCAATGTAAACAATCCATTAACTTTAATTATCTAATTTTCTTCATTTGTACGATGGTTGGATTTCACATTAGACTTACATAATTCAGTTATGTAACAGTATGTAGGCATTTTACAGAACATTTATGATTTACAAACTGGTTTGATCATAATCAATCTAACGTTAAACAGGCATAGTTTTGAGCATGTTACATACAATTTTATTGATGCTGTTTATTCGACTGCGTACCTATTGATGCATGTTTAGCAAAATTTATTGTGTATATACGTAATGCGGTGTATGAATCCACTAAAATGACAAAACAACCACCAGCCAATACAATTTTAAGCTTCAAGAAATGTATAACAATGTATTGGCCTTGCAATCGACTTTGCCAATAACGTTCAACACTTCAAAAGTTCAAAAACATGAAACCTTTGTAATAGGGTTTGAAAGAAAGAAAGCAAGATTGAAAGAAAACCCTTTTATTCTCGCGAAAGCGACGCACGTACATACACATTGTTACTAAAACAAGTTTAATTGTTACAAAAAAAACAACTAAAATAACCCTTTCCTTGCAGTCGGGGTAACAAGCGGATATTAAAAATTTTCATCGTCTTATTTGTTTCCATCTACTAAACTTGGTTATAAAGGAACAATACTTCGCACTGTTTAGTGAGTGTGGAGCGGTTCTCATCAGAATTCAATTCTTGTTTCTAGTGATTTCACGTAGAACTTACTTGTATAATACAATTTCTGATATGTACGTGAACAATGGGCTATTAATCAGTGTTACTTGATAATAAACATTTTATTTAGCAGCTAATAAATTACTTAATTAACTTAACACAAACTTTGGCTAAATCTGGATTCTTATTAATTGAGATGTCCCGTATGTGTATAAAAAAACATTTTTTTGTGCTATGATGCTATCTATAAATCAGAAATTATATTTAAAAGTACAAACCATGCAGAAACATAAAATAATAATTTAGCCATTCGCTCAGTGAATTTTCGCATAAAGCCAAAACATAGCTATGCATAATACACACATAGTAGGTAATTAAAAATGAAATAATATTTAAATACCTTACGTACATATTTCGTGCCACATTATTCATCGTCGGATTCATTAATCGCGTTCACGACATACCGTTGAAGGTAAATACGAGAACAATTCATGGAGTACAATATACATATAAATGATTACTTTTATTAATAATAACATAAAATACATTCATAACATTCCAACTCATTTTGGCATTATCATGTTTGGATAGGTATTTTAATTACTAATAGTAATAAACAAAATTGTTGTGGCAAATTTAGTACGAAATTATGCGATCCTACTGGAAATACTTAAATAATATTACCTATAATTTCAGTGATTTAATTTATGATAAATACAATATTTTCACCAATGCAATCGTTTCGCCAATAATGTTCATTACTTTTCAACTACATGAGACCTTTGTAATACGGTTTCATCGTCTCATTTGTTTCCATTTACTAAACCTGGTTCTAAAGGAACAATACTTCGCACTGTGCCCAATTTTTCCAATTCATCGTTAACCTCCGCTGCTATATCCAAAGGATTACCGTTGTACTTCACAAAAAATACCTCATGCTCCGATGGAGTGTGTTTTGAAGTGGCAACTGGTTGTCGAATCTCCGGGTTCTTCACCAAGACATAAATCAGAGTCTTATGTTCAACCGAAGCGGCTGCTTTACTCATTTCAGCTATGTGCTGCAATCGGGCCAAATTCGACTTTGAGTCTTGCGACGGCACCTTTATAAACAAAATCTTATAGTTCTTTTTTGGTGGGGGTGGTGGTCGAATCACTTTCTGATCTTCTACATCTGGTGGAGGGACATGGAAATATATGTGCTTAAAAACCACCGGTGTCGTTGCACTGTTGGACACACTAACAGTGTTAGAATTCCCATTCAAATTAGAACCTGTTTGCGTAAAGCCGATGTTAGAATTGGCAGACCCAGTTGATTTTTGAATATTACCACTGTTTATAGGAGCATCGAAAGATGATGTTGGATTAAGGTTAACTTTGAAAGGTGTCGTAGATATCTGGGAGTAACCATTATTTTGTGAAAAACTGACTGGTGTTCCAACAAGCAGCGCGTAGGCATTATTTGCACCGACTTGGTTGGAAGATGTCTGACTATAACCGCTATTTAAACTCCCAGTACCAGATGGTGTAAAACTTTGTGAGTTACCACTATTTAAATTGGAAATAGTCAACTGTGAATATTCTGTATTCAGAGAAGAACTAGCAGATGATAACGAAGTCTGAGCAAATCCATTGCTTGTACTAGCTGTGCTAGATGATGGGGGTTGGGAATCCCCTGTATTATAATTATTGCTACCACTGACAACTGATGGTATTGAAAATCCAGAATAACCATTGCTTGAACTGGCACTACCAGATAACGGGAGAGTTTGAGAATACCCAGTATTAAGATTATTACCAGCGGATCCTATTGAAGGGTAAGCATAACCATTGCTCGTAGTAGATGAACTTGAATATGGGGCTAGGATTTGTGTGTAGCCATTATTCAGATTACCACTAGCTGATAAGACTGATGTTTGGGAATATCCTTGGTTTACACTAGCACTGCCAGATGGCGCTCCAGCCTGAGAATGAGCATTTATTACATTTTTACTAACCGACGGTATAGATGTCTGAACATAACTATTACTGAAACTATCTGTTGCAGATGGTACTAAATTTTGAGAATAAGCAGTATTCAGAGTATTACTAGCAAATGATGTTGAATAAACATTGCTCAAAGATGAACTGCCAGATGGTGACAAAGTTTGTGTATTAGTATTGGAAATAGCTGATGGTATTGCCGTATGGGCATAACCACGACTCAAACCTGAAATGGGGGATGGTCCTAGCTCATGTGAGTAACCAGTACTTAAGTTGGGATTGACAGAGGGCGTAAGAATCTGGACATTACCATTATTTAAATTGTCACTGACGGCTGGGATTGAATTATATTTATAACCGTTAGTTTCATGAGTAGTAGAAGATGCTAATGGAGTCTGGGCATAACCGGTATTCAAAGTACCAGTAGCAGATGACATTAAATATGGCGCGTAACCAATGTTAGAATTAGAATCAGACAGTGATGAAGTCTGTGAATGGCCACCGTTCGCATTACCGGTGGTAATTGGTAAAAAGTTTAGATTATAACCACTGTTGAAATTAGTATTAACTGGGGCATAGTTCAGCGCATAATTATTATCCGAATTCACAGACGGTGCGGGCGCAAAGCTCTGTGCGTAACCTCCGTTGACGTAACCTCTGTTAGAAATAAGACCAGAGGATGGTTGTTGTTTGTTGGTTTCTGCTATAATTCCACCATTGTCAGCTGCATGGTTTACACTTTCATGATTTCCACTAATGTGATGGACATTATCTCGTTTTAAATAAACATAATCCTTGTATGAAATAGAGTGTGTTAACGGTTTGTCATAATCGTTCGGTAACGCTGAGTGATGCTGTGGGCTTTGTCCCGGGAGAAAATTTCCAAGCTGATTACCAGGCAGACTCAAAGATGCACTCGGTGCATTATACTGATACCCAGCATCTGCTAATGTCAAACAAGCCACTGTTAAAACCTAAAACAATAACACAATTTGTTAAATCACATTTGATACACAACACTATACCTAGTTAGAACTTCACTGACACATTTTAATTTATTTGGTTCAAGATAAACATAAGGGACTGACCAGCACGAGTGACATCGTTGTTTTCCCATACACACACCGAATGATCAGATTATCAGCCCAGAAGCAATATTTATAAACACTTTCCCTTTGATAAAATGTGTCTAAGGTTTGCTAATTTTGTATAAATGATGAGTTTCGATTCGATCACATTTCCGGACTCACTAAGGCGGCGTATTTTGTGTTAATGATAGCGGGCAGAATATAAGTAAAGTTATATTCCGCTATATCTTTCTTTCCTATTTTATTTGGTATCTTCTATTTTAACAATATTTTTTTAATACTTATCTGATCTACTATGTTTTTCTCTTGGTTCAAGAATATGTGTTCATACAGATTCTACTTTGTAAGCCGATGAAGTTCTTTGTTTTTATTTATTCTCCGAATACTACAAACTAAGTAGTAAAATATTAGACCCAATAAAAAGTTGCCATGTCTGCATTTCATGCCGGCTAAGTTGTAGCGCCCGCATATCGCAAGGAGCCCTGACCCCTGACCCCTGACCCCGGAGCCCCGGAGCCCCGACCTGTGTCAGGGCCCCGTCTGACTGTTAAGAGGGGGCAGGCCAAGGAAGAGATGATGGGACGCCTTCGATGGCTTCCTCAGGAATTGGCAAGTTGAGGCACAACATTGGGAGAAATGGAGGGAATGGGGGGAAGCCTACGCCTCATGTGGGTTAAAAATAGCTATGAAAAAAGAATGTTAACGCTGGTACCGTTACCATTTTACCCATTTATTCATTTGAACCACATGTAGATCCTCTAGGCGGCGAACATAAGTAATACACTAACAATATTTTTCCGCTACCCGCTATGCCATAACCTCACCATTATTTTTTTATAAACCACAGTTAAAATTCACCCATAAACCTTCCATAAATATTTAAAACCGAGCGATAATACGACAGTTTCACATAGATCGGCGATGATAGAAACCCTCGAATCAACAGTGGAAAATTTAGGTGAATATACCTACTACGTAATTATGTAAAACAACTCAAACGTGCCGAATTTTTAATGAAAACAAACGTAGTTATTGCAAGACTAATCAAGGAAGTCTGAATATTTCATATGCTAAAATAAACAAACTGATAATATTAGAAGTACTTAATATGCTTAAAGTATGTCATGTAAAATGTCTGCGATCACCAACATGCATCGGCCAAGCATGGCGATTATGGCTGAACCCCCCCCCGCCTTGGGGTAGATCTATGGCCAGCAGTGGGCTTCTAAAGGTTGACATGATGATGATGTAATGTAATATGACATTACTTGCAACTAGCGTTGCCACACATCTGGGTAAAGCCGGCCTCAGTCACGCGTTTTGGGTGGCGTGTCCGGCCAAATCAAAAACTGTCCGGACTACCCGGCTTTTGTTAGGCTTCTTTTTGAGCATTTGTTTTTTATATTTGTCATATTGCTTTCTGCGCCGCCCGCCTCACCTTGTATCTCTAGGGCAAGCAGTCGGACTAGCACTGTCTTCCACTGTCCGGCCTTTATACCCAAATGTCCGGCTAAACTAGTCGGTAGTCCGGCTTTTCGGTGTTAAGATCTGGCAACCCTACTTACAACACCGTACAATTTCGCAATATTGTAACATTTTATTGTTACTGTAGACCGTACTTACGGCTTAGGCGTGTTTGTAATATTCATGACAATTCTTTTTGCTATAGTGTACGCAGATTCAAATTCCTATGATGTCATTTCAGTAATAACTAGGCTTTCTTGGGTAAACAACATTCGGTGTATTTTTTCTCTGCCCTAATCCCAGGCTTACGAAGGAAGGCGACTCAATTATACCTACGGTGCAAATGAAAAAAAAACTTATTTTTTATAACGTTTTTAATACGAATTCTAATAAAAATTGTATCAAGGCTTTGTTTATGCGGAAACGCGGGATTCCAAGCGTTGGGAATAGTCTAGCACGTTATAGCCTGTCTTGTGTAGGCGTGATAATGCCTTCGTGCCTTGATGAATTGAATTAATTATTTGTTCTCTGCTTGTTTCAGTTACGGAAAAGGAAATCCGGCTTTGGTATGTATGCTGAAATACAGCTATTCTGGTATCTCGTGGAGCTAATAATATTATTAATGATCTGTTCCTTTTTTAGGCACAAAGGATTTCTCAAGGACTGTCCAAACGGGCTCCTAACTGAGCAGGTATAGGATATTACACTAAATGTTATACAATAGTCATGATTTTATTTGTCCTTCCAGTCCAATTTCCAAAATTTTGTTTATAGTCAAGATTTTATTTCCCACCCGATTTATTAAATATTCATCACCCACTAGCACACACACACGCACACATACACGCACGCACATATATCTCAATTCATCCAGGGTGTTTAGTGTCACACACATTCTTTTGCCGTTCTCTACTACACTTTCCACATTCTTAATCAGATGTATTCTCATGATATATTTGTCATTCCTCCACATCACATACTCATACGACAAGTGATTTTCACAAACCACCACTGGCGCGGCAAATTTCCTTTGAGGGTATTTTCTCTAATTCTTTCCATTCTCGTAACATGTACATGCTATAGCTTTCTCATCACAGCTACTTGCCTTTCATCCCTCAAAAATCCTATCTATTCCTAATATCCTGCCTACCAATTAATTCATAAAAATAAAGTACAAAAAGTTTTAAAAAAGTAGGTACTAATGTCGATTTCATATTTCCAGGGATTCATTAAGATCTACAAACAGTTCTTTCCGCAAGGTGACCCCAGCAAGTTTGCGTCACTGGTATTTCGGGTGTTCGATGAAAACAATGTAAGTTGACCAATTTATTCCACACTTGACCTTCCTACCTATTGTTATCAAGTTTTCGGTTACATAAAGGACTAATAAATCTGAAACTAAATCAGACGGCTAACTTGGGCTACTACTGAACAGTCAATGTCCTGGGTTAGATCACACAGGGCAGACAAAGTGTGAATCAGTTTTCCCTTTCAGATGAAAGGGAAAACTGATTCACCAGCCCATAGTAGAGATTTTTGCCCGATTGAGGACAACAAGCTGCTCCCTATAACTTAGTAGAAATCTGCCTATCGATAGTTGGCGAAATATGATGTACATAAACAGCGGGTTCGATTCCCGCCCTTATAAATATTTGTGTGAAGAGCACTTGTGTCTGGGTGTTGTTTATCTATTTAAGTATGTATTTAAAATGTATTTGTGTATGTATATCAGCTGTCTGGCACCCATAGTACAGCAGGGTCTCCCTAGTTTGGTGTCAGATGGCCGTGTGTGAATTGTCCCCACATATTATTATTATTATTTTTTGCATTTCGCGGCCTGATTGATAAAAAAATCAAAGCATTAAAATGATCAAAAGCAAATCGCTGCTAAAAGCGATCGAGAGAAATCTAGAATGAGACTGCCACAAACACATTAATGGCCCACTTTCCACATGATTAAGATCAAAATATATAGCCCTTGATTAGGTAACTGACGACTTAAGTGTTTAATATTCATAAGACGATATGTCTCTTGCAAGTCCCTCGGACAGTTTGAAATGGGTCTAGCTTGAGAAGCTTAGCTAAATGTGTAGTCCTGATATTGCATTCCCTGCTATCCCTGATCAATCAAAGAGACGATTCACTCATATTTTACGAGCTTCTTCAGATCTCAGAATATTTATGTCTTATTGAATTCATGCCTATATCATTTAAATATAATTTAAATATAATGTTTTGGTCATTATTCAAAAAGGTGCACTATAAGCTGTCATCTTGGAATCTAATGTATTACCTGCTTCTTTTCAGGATGGCTCCATCGAATTTGAGGAGTTTATTCGAGCTTTATCGGTGACGTCACGGGGAAATCTCGACGAAAAGCTACACTGTACGTAATTAATAATACTCGTATTTAGTTTCCGAGTAATAGTTTCTATTGACATAACCTTTAAGAATTGATATGTTAAGCTAATTTGATGCGCCAGTAGCGCTGCTCTTGCCCTGCTACTCAGTAAAATTATGTATAATCCAATTTACTCAGCATTAATTTTTCGATAATAAATGAATTAACTAATTTAAAAGAGAATGTAATACCTACATGGGCTACATAACATATTACGTCAAAATGTAATAAGTTACTTCACCGATCTGGGCTATAAACTAATAGCAGGTGAACGAGAAATTTAACACGTATTTTCAATTACCAACAATTAATGATTTCCTTCAACTACAATACCCTATGTAGCGAAAATGTATGCAGGTTAATTGGTGTTATATTTCAGGGGCCTTCCGGCTCTACGACGTTGACAACGACGGTTACATCACACGGGACGAAATGTACAACATAGTCGACGCGATCTATCAGATGGTGGTACGTATAAATGGCCATCCATCAGCCTAATAAGCATATTTAATTTGCCTTTGTTTTTCTCAACTTTAAGTAGCTTCCTTGTTGATACTGTCGTCCTCGACGTCATTAATTACTTGAATATAATCATCCGTGTAAAAACATTACCTCACCACTTGAATTTTCCTCAAAATATTTCTTGAATGCCGTCACTATAAATTATTGCCCGTGATCGATTTATTCTCGATAAGCTACGGAAAGACCTTTTCAGCAAACGCTTGGTTTTTTGTTTTCGTTTTTATTCAACAGAAAAGTCATAATGGACCTTTTAATTAGGTTTATGTTTGAATCTGTAATTATGATAAAAGGTTCTATTGTCGGAAGCAAAAGGATTGCATCAGCAAACCCGGTATAATTTAATTTTGTAGTTAAAATAATGATGGTATTGTTTCATATTTTCGTGACAAAATTTACTAATTTATTATTGACACAGTGTTCAATATGTATGATATAGCAACAAAATAACGTGTTCCATGTTGTGGAGGCATTGATCAAATGAAGGTTCATTAGCTCTTTACAATTTATTTGCAACCACTGATGAAGCTTTTGTAATGTTTGATGTTTAATGTTTTGGCGTGTTGATAACTAATTACAAATATTATATTATAAATTCCATAGTAAAGTATGATACATGTGCGTGCAGTTCCAATCTTTTGCACTTGCTTAATGCCCTTCTTATGAAGTTACAGCTATGTATTTACAATTTCCTATGTCCAATCTATAGTCTTCTGTTCTCATTGCTATTTTATCTTCTTCCTTCAGGGCCAGACCCCACAGCCTGAGGACGACAACACTCCTCAGAAGCGCGTCGACAAGATCTTCGACCAAATGGATAAAAATCACGACGACCGCTTGACCCTGGAAGAGTTCCGTGAGGGCAGTAAGGCAGACCCCCGCATTGTTCAGGCTCTCTCGCTTGGAGGCGATTAATCGACGGTCATCCTCTCGCCGGATTTCACATTTACTTAGAAAGCTAATATCATTCCGCCGCTTGTGTTGCCTGTGTTAGTTTATGTACATGTGTGTCTTTATTTAGATCTAGGAATAATTTATCCTTTTTGTACCTACTTAACTGATTTGTTTGCTGTATTGTTTCAATTATCATCAATAAGTGGTACCTTACCACATATAATAAATGTTTTAACGCAACCTAGATCAATTTAATATACATTGATCTATTATTTCCCAAACTTAATAATTTAATTGATTTTTGAGATATATTGGTAATCGGTTGTAGGAATAAGCGACGGAAGAATATTAATAAAATATTATTTTAAGTAAAATTTGCCAATATGAACACCAGACCAGGAGCGAGGTTTCATTTAATAAACATCCTTTTATTTACTAAAATAATTTACCCGCAAAAGGTACTAAAGATCACGATCACGTGTACCTTCTTTCAAATAGTTAATAATGAATAGCGTCTAAATCCGGCGTCTTCGGAATATGTTTAATTTACCTGTCCATTTAAATAAAACTGTAAAAATAAAATATTTTCTCCTCAAATATTTTCCTTCTTGTAAAGATTCAACGAAAAAAAATAGGAACACAATAAAACTAAATTGAATTCTGGCTATTTGTTAACTTTATAGTTCTGAAAAACAAAATGAATGTGTCTCGTCGCGGTACAGCTAGTTTGTGATTTGCGCAAGTATTTGTGATATAGGTAGGTGCTCTCCCATATGTGATGAAATTAATGTGGTGTCCGCGTTGGCAATACGCCAACCTTTTTGGCACAAACATTGAGTTGAGAGCTTTAACATAAGTACATCATAGTTACATTTCAACTTGGAAGGTCTACCACCTTAGACAACAAGTGCCTACCAGCGCTTTAGGAGGAAAATGCCTGTACCGAAAGTACCTGCAACTCACATTCACACATAATAATTTTCGAAAATAGTTTGTGATGGTACATACATATATCATGTGGTAAATATATTGGCAAACTGTAAAATACAATCAGTTTCCACGTAAATTAAACTTGTTAAATCCTCGCCATCCGCTTCGTGTTGGCAAAAATAATGCTCTTTCTGAAGTAAATGATGAACTTTCATGTAGTTCCCACTGGACATGCAACAGCCAAAATATTTGATAAAAACCATTAACAATTTTTGAAACTTGTTAGACTGAGCGTACTGCTCGCTCGAAACAAAGTTAAATCCGTGCGAGAGAATGACCTGATACAAAGCAGACGGCTGTCGTGTAAACAAATCGTTAGTGCACTAGGCATTTGAGATAACTTTCGATAAAAAGCGATTACACACCATTTGTTAAACAATCGCCTAATCTTAACGTCATCAATAAAACTTACAATGAGAAATTCATAAAGGTGTCAACACGCCGCAACCTTACCCACAGGATCGCTCAGCGCATCCTGCTGGCATTACGCTAACAACTTCGGTAATTTTATGCGTTTGTCAGGAATTAACGTTATCACTTTACTGTTGTTGTTGATAAATTGTTAGTTTTTTAAGTGTTGCGCCCCATTAACGTTAAATTTGCATTTTAAGACAATATGAAATTTTTGGCGTACAGGCGTTTTGGGTTTTTACTGCCCCATATATATAATATAATAAAATACTCTCATAAAATTTGAGTGCAGATGTGGCAAAGCCATACTTACCAGAAACGAATTGTACCGTTTTCTATCAATGCTCGTCTACAATTTTTGGAAGCCACATTGAAGACGAGATACCTACCTACAACGTTTTTAAACTTATGAAAATCGTAAATTAAATGATAAAATTTAAGAATTAGGCGTTGATTTATTTTAAATACGTAGTAAATTGGAAAAGCATTTCGTTAGGAGTCAAAAAAGATAATGCAGAAGAATTGTGTGAAATTGTAATAAAAAGATTAAATAATATATGTAAGTAACGTTAAAAATGATGAGTATTGAGACGAGTGCGATGCGTTATTACAGCGCAATTCTTTCGGCGAGTTTTATCATGAGGACACTTATAAATCTATTTAATTCATTGTGTCTATGTTTATGACAAGTTATCCATGTGTTAGAGCAGTAGTAGATGATGTAGTTTGTGTAATACATTTTAACTTTGAAATTATATAGCACGATTGTAACGTTTTCAGTCGCTCAGAATCGCCTCGGCGACTCGGCGGCACTAAGTATCTTGGAGAGCACTATATCTTTAATTGTATAATCATTGCCAAATATATTGTTATAGTTTCCACCTATATCTATACAACTCACTCCCTAAGACAGGGCTACATCTCTCCATCCTCTTTCACATAATTATAAATATTTTTTGGAGGACTTTTGGATATTTCCGTTTAGCGATTCTCAACATGACGTAGTTGTTAAGAGTCTACTTAACATGTAAGAAACTTACCTACAGCTTTATACAAACTTAATTGTTATCTTTTGCTTATAAAGTTAACTAAACTTCTTATGATACATGTAATGGATTCTATATTAAGGTGTGAACTTTCGCGTTTCGTACCTACCTTTCAGCTTTTATTGCGATGGCGTTGTCCGTTTGAAGTTCTGAAACATTAGATAAGTTTATATTGGTAGTTTTGGATCACGTGTCAATTTGTGTCTTTCAACAGTGTTTGTAGACGTTAAGATGCGTTTTTCAAACAAACTAGTGTAAGGAAATTGTCGCGGGCTGTGCATTTCGTATAGGTTAAGTAGCGGATCTCATGTTGGACTGTTTTATTAAATGTATCTTGTAACTACAGCGCTTGTGACTCCTTTAACTAAGTATCTACTTCTATTACTTTTATTTTAATTTCTTTTTGTTTACAATCCTTTACCCAAAATCAAAAATGTCTCCAAATTGTAATCGAAAAGCAGCCTAACCATTGTCTCGTTGTATGAGATCTAACTTGTGTTAATTTGTCTACCGTTTCTTATTGTTTAAGTGGTTATTGTTTTTCTATTGTACCTATGGTTATTTTATTAGGTAACTAAATTAATTATCAAATGGAAATAGGTACATTCCTCTAGGTCAGAGTAATGTCGGCTTATCTTATATATTGATTACCTATATGGCTACAATCTGATAGGTACGCTGAAATTTAAATAATCATATAAAATAATCATACTTACATTACTATGGAATAATAAATATTTATATAGAAATAGTATTTTTCAGTAGCAATTTTCTGCTCCAAATGCATTTAAACTGTTTTACTGCTTGATAACTTCAATCTTCTGTACTTTTTGGGGAACAGGTAGGTATGCGTCTTGCTCGAACTAGATGAAACTAGGTACGTCACTAAGTAGGTATATGGAGAAAGAACTCAGGGGATTGTGAAATAGGAAACTTACACAAAAATGACTAAGACAGAGACAGAAGGCCTGGCCAATCAAAACATTTAGATCGAGCACGGATGAAAATCATTTAATTAATTAGAAATGTTTAACAAATCTTACTTATATTATTTATACTTTCCCTAGTCAATAGGTAGGTACCTACACACCTACTTGTTTTTATCTAATCAATTATTTTGTGTAATAAAGGCGCCTAATTGAAATTTCTTGTGCCTGGCTAAAGAGAGAAGTAATTAAATTAAAGTACCTAGGCATTTTAGATCGATATTCTATCACAGAGGAGCTTAGGTACACATTTTTGTACCCAAAGACTTCATTAAAATGTATTGATTATAATAGCATCTTTAAAAGCTTGTCCCACGTTGATAATGTACCAAATGTTTCTTTGTATTTAAAGGAAAAAATCATAAATGTTGCAGTAAGGTAGGTATTGGTATTAAAATTGTTCATAAAGTCAGTATCTTAAAACCTAAATAACGATTTGATGTGTACGATTCTTTAACTAAAATTATCAACTGTATTTTTTATACCTACCTACCTAGAAAAAGTTTAACATGGCAAGTTTATGATTATTTCTTTATAGGTAGTTAGTTATTTCATAATGGCGGCGAACTGGCTGAATATTAAAATCAAGGTTAAGGGTGACTTCACATCATGCACCCGTTAACGTCGCGTTGACGCAGTTTTACCGCAGCGTACAAGTAGCTGGTACCTCTGTACTTACGTTCGACCTATGTTAGAAGCGATATGTTAAGCTGAGTACCTATATAATAAAGTTGATAGCACGTACCTATTCCTGAAATACTTTAAGAATTCGCATAAAGATTGTAAGCTGAAATTCAGCAGTCTAGTCGCCATCCACCGATTTGTAATCATACCTATTTTTATCTGATAATACCTACTTATTCTCTGTCTATGTAAATATGTAGTAATTTATTATTCGCCTACTTTCATAGATATTATGGTAATATTCACTTTTAATGATAATAATGATTAATAATAAACGAATTGAAATTGAAGTTTACGTTGTTTTTTTATTATTTTTGACTTTTAAGCAAATATAGGTTTGCTTTCTGACAGTACACTCTCTGTCGCCTAACTCTTAGCTCAGTATGAGAATATACGAATTATCTGACACCTCAAACTCTCCACAGAAGAACTACTTAGTAAGTTAGTAACAGATACCAGTGTGTCAGAATGAGCATTAGGTTACTGCTTTCCATCTAGAGACCACAGACGAAGTTCCCCAAAAAGCACCGTAGTTCCCGCTATTTTCTAAAATTTAAAAAAAAACAATGGTCTCTAGGGTCTTGATCTCCAAAATGGGAAATATGATGTTGTAGCAGACAGCGCGGCCGTTGTTTAAAAAAAAAAATAACCTAAGAAAATGTTTCAACATACTCAGCTTGGAATCCAAACTGAGTATGAATAGGGATTCCTATTGGATACCTTAGTGGGCCACGTGGCTAAGTAAAGCCGTACATGATACCTACCTACCTTTGCTCTCGGCTGTCATCCGTAGATCTTTGAAAGGCGTTACAGTTAGAAGACCGAGAGTCGCTCTACTAGCCCTAGGTACCAAAGTATATTAGGGTAACTGGTAATTCGATACATTCCTACATAGAGGAGTAGTAGATCAAATTTTCTAAAATTTAGACCCCGAAAGCTTGAGGTCGATACTATTTCGATTTTAAATTATAGCACTACGATCAAAACTGCTAATTGTGAAAACTCTACTGAATTCAAGATATAAATCTTATACTTTATTAATGGCTCATGAACGAAAGAATCCTCCGAAAATACATTCATTAAAAATCACCTCCAACCTTGGAATAGAAGCACTGTAAAATTTGTGTTATAATCCTCTTGAAACCACACATGTTTTCCGAGGCGGATTACTCAACATAAATATAAAGTCTTGGTGTAGAAATAACAGGAAATATTTCCTTGTTTTATTAGCTTTCCGAAATGGTAGGTACCTATATATGAGTTAGTAAGTACATACCTATATAGTATTTCAAATAAGTAATGAAATCTATACCTACTTAGCTATTTTTATTTTAAATGAAAATACAAATTATACTATATAAGCCGTTATGAAGGGACTCCATAGCGGAGAAGAGATCCTATCTCCTACAGTGTTCAAAATTCCGTTGCAGGTGCCACGCATTCTGCAGATCAGGAATACCGTTTTCTTGCGTATGACGGCATGAAAAACATCAGTGCGATACAGTGCAATCATCCACGGTGCACAACAGAAGTGAGACACCTACAACATCACCCTGAAGATGTTATTATTTATACTGGATGCGCAGGACATGTAGTGATTTTTTCGTGCTACTGACCCACAGATTTCCCGTATAAAAGCTTTGACAATACACCTTAAATAATGTTACTTTAACTTGTTCATAGCAGCGGGAGAATCTGCGAGCCAGCATGTTACCTCTGACCGCTAAAACCCTGCGCTCCCTCTCAATATCCAGATCGTCTTCTATACCTACCTTCGGTAATTACATGTCCCAGGTATTTTTTCGTGACACGATACCTTTTCTGTTTTTTGGACATTTTATACAAGGCCATGTGCATCAACCAGCATAGGTCTCACATACTCTTAACAAATCTTCAAGACCTCTCATCGTCGGGCTAAGCAACACCATGTCGTCCGCGTAGCTAATGTTGTTGACGCAGACGCCATCTATCGAGCAACCGACACGTTTTCACGGTTGCTACTGAGCTCCACGATGACGTCATTAATGAACAGGTTGAAAAGTTTGGGCGACGTCGAACCTTCCTTCCTGTCTCACCCCGCTTCCCAACGTAATATCTGAGCACCTCAACCGGTACACCCGCGCTCCCCAACCATCTCCAAAGCACATCTTATGAGGCAAGATTAAAAGCTTTGGAGAGGAATGCATTTTTATCGAAATTAAAAAACTCAGTTTACAGAAACTTTGTGTTGGATAACAACTGCACAACGCCCACCTCCAAAAAGTCGAGACAAAAGCAGAATTTATTAAGAATAAAAGCTAGCTAGTTGTGTGAAGAATCCTTACTAAGAGTAAACAAGTTCAAATATTTGGGGCAGTAACGTAGGTCGTTGGCTATCCGTCGTAACTTATTATGCTGGCACGGTAAGCCTGTTACACGACGTATGAAGCCAGTAATGACAATGCTCTTCAAAGCTTAGTGTACGTGTGGATGGAGTGATCTTATTATAAAGTTCATCTAATCTGTTTACACACAATAAGGTTTGCTTTGCAACTTTTAATTAAGTAAAAATTTTTTGAGACGATAATTACAACTACGAAGGTCATATAAATATCTTATGTTATATATAAAAATCTTCTGTGCGTGTGTATGAAAGTTAACATTTTTGTGAAAGTGAGTTTTGTTTTAAAACTTTTAATACTTTTTCAGCCAACGAACGTTTCGTTTAGTCGATGTATAAGCTTTCACAGCTTTTAGTAGGTATGGTGGTGTTAATCAAAGAAAGAAAGAAAGTATAAAGAAATAAAATGTATGTACATCATATAATAATAAATTGTTATGATATAAGTACCTATGATCTGTGTATTTAACATCGGTAACAAAATTAGAAATAAACTAAATCAAATGTAAATCATTTATTTCGATACTTATTAAGAATTACATAAGCTGTGAAAGCTCAATCGACCAAACGAAACATTCGTTCGCTAAAAAAGTACCTACTAAAAGTCTTAAAACAAATTTTCAGCTAAAATACAAACTTTTTGAATTAAACGTAAGGTTATTTGAAAAGTACTAATGCTACAAATGCTTATAAAAAATATGAATGTCTGGACTGAAAGCCTCAAAATAAAATAGGGTCCCGCTGGCTTGATGGCCCGAAGTTTTGCAGGTTCATTCCTCATTAAATAATAATTATTTTAAAATTAAACTAAGGTATTTTTAAGGTACACCGCTAAACGGGACCATATAAGATTTGTCTACTTAGACCTTCAAACAGCGGAGGGTCCTGCTGGAACATAATTTAAGATTTCGCTGTAACAATTAAGGTACTATATTTTTACTTATACGATTCGGAAGGTACTACGCAGGTTAACATTTAACTTTCAATTGGATTAAACGTAGGGTCCTGCTTATACAGACATAAAGTGAACTCCTTCTAAACAGCTGGACCGATTTTGATGAAATATTTTATGTGTATTCCAGTGGATTCGAGAATGGTTTAGATTCACAATTGGACCCGGTAGGTGGCGCTGCAGTTGAGTTGTAGGACTTTTATATTTTAAGGGCAGGACAACGTTTGCCAGACCCGCTAGTACTTATTTATATATTCTGCTGAGATACGTGTTATATCATTTTCTTTTTCTTTTTCGCACGCACACGCTCACACCACTTGCAACCTGTGGGTCAATTTTAGACAGCAGGGATTCAGCGACCTATTTGTCCAGTATAATAATGCACTGAGAGTGTTCCTGATGACAACAGGAATTTTTGGTGACAACAATATTAACGGATTTTCCGCTATTATTAGAAAAAGATGCGCATCTCTGATGACACGTGTCCGCGGTAGCACCAACACTATTCTCAGTCTGTTCGCTGACCGGTGGGACTCCCCGATGGTATGCATGCAGCTCCAAGCTGAACTTTAATTGTAAGTATTCTGTGTATGTGTAAAGGGGAGAGAAGCTAGGGTATGTTTCGTGGGAATCGCTGTTGGTGAGAGCAGCATTACCTATAAAATGCCAAAAATACTTTCTGCTGTACTCGTGGCGGAGTACCGTATAAAGCAGAACGCTAGCCAGTCCGAGTCATCCACGTCCCCGTCGTTCTCCCTGGGACCTGCTGCAACCGCGCCGCCGCGCGCCCGCCACCTCGAGTTGCAGCTGAGCTAACGGATGCAGGGCGAAGGGCGAATATTTTGCGCCTTAAAACAAAATCGCCTCACTAGGGAGGATACCCGAAACAAAACTGAGCACATCCGAAGGCTCTAAAGCGGCAGCCCCGCTATCGGATTAAGGTACAGTGGGCTAATCACCTGCTTGCCCGACAATAATTGATTCCTGAAACTGAAACAGATAGAAACCGGACTGATCTTTTACCGACGACTTTTGGCATGAAAAAACGGACACGAATTGCTTATTGGAACGTACGCACGCTTAGCGACGACAGCCGACTAGCCCAAGCAGAAGCAGTAATGCTTAGTTACAACCTGCAGATACTCGGTCTAAGCGAAGTGAGGAGGAACGGTTTTGGAGAGCTGAGAACGTCCGGGGGCGTGACATTGTTATATTCTGGTAAAGAAAGTGAGGAAGATGTGCGCGAGTATGGCGTGGGGCTCCTCCTTTCTAAAGCAGCCAAGAATAGTCTCTTGGACTGGAAACCGATCTCAGACCGGATCATGTATGCCCGCTTCAATTCAAGAGCCCGGAAGATCTCCATTGTCCAGTGCTACGCCCCAACCAATGGTGCACCTGAGGATACTAAGGATGACTTCTACAATGCACTCAACGCCACCCTTAAGAGCTTAAAAAAGCAAGACATCATCATCGTCATGGGGGACCTGAATGCGAAGGTTGGGAGTGTTAACACTAACCGCGACCGACATATGGGTACACAGGGACTTGGGATGTGCAACGAGAATGGGGAGCGATTTATTGAGTTTTGTCAGAACCACGACCTTACCATCGGAGGAACATTATTCATTCATGGTGACCATCATAAGTACACGTGGAACTCACCCGATGGGGTCACCAAGAACCAAATTGACCACCTTGCCATTAGTTCCAAATGGCATTCTTCATTGCTTGATGTTCGCAACCGTAGGGGTGCCGATATTGATAGCGACCACCATCTAGTGGTTGCTGAAGTCCGGCTAAAAGTTGCAGTAGCCCGTGCGGCTGGAGGACCCGGCAAGATTGGAAGACGGTTCGACATTAACAAACTGCATAACCCAGACACGCGTAAAGCCTTTCAGCTCGAGTTACGCAATCGCTTTTCTGTACTCGATACTGCTCCGGACTCATTAGACGAGGAGTGGAATCGCATCAAAGTGGCCTATACAGAGACCAGCTCCGCCGTTCTAGGGCATAAATCGACTCACTCTCGGGAGGACTGGATGTCACAACGCACGTGGAGCCTGATCGAAGACAGAAGAAATCTTCATCTGAGACTGATAGAAGCCCATAACGACGCCATACGGGCCGACCTTAACATCCAATACCGTCAGAAACGCAAGGAAATCTACCGCAGTACCCGCAAAGATAGAAGGCAGTGGGCTGATGGTATTGCTGATCATGCTCAACAAGCTGCAAACAGCGGCAACTTGAAGGAGCTGTACAAAGCGACCAAAATTCTGGCAGGTAACAGCAGGTCAAAGAAGAAGCCGCTGAAGTCCAAAGATGGTCAGCTCATTGTGACATCAGAAGGGCAGCTGCTACGCTGGCGTCAACACTTTGAGGAGGTCTTCCGTTTGTCAGCTACATCAGCGCCTGACGCGCTGCAAGTCAGTTCCCCACCATCCCGGCATCTTAACATCAACACGGAACCACCGACGGCCTCTGAAGTTGCGGAGGCAGTCCGCTCTTTGAAGAAAGGCAAAGCACCAGGACTCGACCTGATAACGGCGGAAATGTTACAAGCCGACTTATCCTCCGCCGTCGACGTTCTGACGCCTCTTATTGAAAAGATCTGGACCGCCGAGGAGCTCCCTGACGATTGGAACAAAGGTCTTATCATAACTGTTCCTAAGAAAGGTGATCTTAGCCAGTGCGATAACTGGAGAGGTATTACACTGCTCTCTATTCCCTCTAAGGTTTTTTGCAAAATCATCCTGGATAGACTGTCGAAGGCCGTGGATCCGCTTCTACGCAGGGAACAGGCTGGATTCCGCTCAAACCGCTCATGTACGGACCAGATCAACACCCTCCGTATCATACTGGAGCAGGCATCAGAATGGCAGAGGGAGATTTATTTAACCTTTGTCGACTTCGAAAAGGCCTTTGATACGCTGAAGTGGTCTAGCATCTGGTCTCGCTTACTGGAAATTGGAGTGCCGCCGAAAATCGTCCGTTTGTTGGAGAGTATCTACAAGAGGTATTCTTGCAAGGTAACCCATGACGGCCTCATCTCGGACGACGTAGCAGTACACGCGGGTGTTCGCCAAGGCTGCCTCCTGTCGCCGCTTCTCTTCTTAGTCGTTCTTGACGGAATTATGCTTCGCATCTCTGAAAACAGGCGTCGCGGCATAGAGTGGGGATTATCCAACGTCCTGGAAGACTTGGACTATGCCGATGACCTATGCCTGCTGAGTCACACCCACGCCGATATGCAAGCAAAATTGAGCGACCTACGACAGGAGGCGGCAGAAACCGGGCTTAAAATAAACATCAGGAAGACCCAGGAGATGAGAACTGGTGTGAAGAATCACTCACCGTTGCTGATTGGCGCAGAGGCAGTGGCACGCGTCCACAAATTCACTAACCTCGGGAGCGTCGTGGCAGAGACTGGGGGCAGTGAAGATGACATCGCTTCACGGATCGCCAAAGCCCGAGCAACCTTTGCGCAGCTGAGACCGGTTTGGCAGTCGCGGAAACTGACCCGAAGGATTAAACTCAAGATATTCGGGTCCAATGTGAAATCCGTGCTGCTTTACGGGTGCGAAACGTGGAAGGTCACAAAGGACATCTCACGCCAAATCCAAGTTTTCGTGAACCGCTGTCTTCGTCGCATTCTCGGAATTTACTGGCCCGAGACCATCTCTAACGTAGAGCTGTTAGAGCAATGCCACGAGAGCCCGATCGACCGCCAGATCAAACGTCGCAAGTGGAGATGGATTGGCCACACGCTCCGAAGGGACCCCGACCACATACCCAAACAAGCTTTGGATTGGAATCCCCAAGGAAAAAGAAAGCGTGGCCGTCCCCGTCAAACCTGGCGTCGCACCGTGTTGGCAGAAGCGGCGAGCATCGGAATGACGTGGAGCGAGGTGAAGCGTGAAGCTCAAGATCGGTCGCGCTGGAGGACATCTGTGGACGCCCTCTGCCCCATCTAGGGGACATAGGACATTAAGTCAAGTACTATCACCAGGGACTTTGTCTGAAATAAAAGTGAATTGTTATTCGCATTTATGCTTACTATACACATATAAATTAAATTTTTAAGTATTTGTATAAAAATTAAACATTCAAAAATAGTAATCCACCGGAATCGAGAACAGAGTCCAATTATCTACCGGTGGTCAAAACTCCTGAGAGGAATATCCTATCAATACCGTGTTTAGAAGTACCGGTTTTAGAATCAAGCCCTTGATCTGATCTAGCTGCGCAACGGGAGCCTCCTCAGATATTGGTCGAAGCTTTTGGCAATTATTCACATCCAGTCACAACTATTGGCGCATTGGCTGCTGTAGGTACCTACTCTCATCCCTCATGTCAAAAACCTCGCGGGCTAAGTCAAGATACTTAATTGACTTATCTTATTCAGCTTTTACGAGGTTCTCGTCGAATCGCTATATCAACGATAATTGCGCGACGTTCTAATCGATCTATTATCACTGTTTTTCTTATACTATAGGGTAAGTCTAGGAAAGATGGACATAGTTTTTAGAAACACAGCTGTTTACAATTGAACATACTGAAATAAAAAAGACGTTTGGCCATCTCTCCTAGGCTGTATAGGACAGATGGCCACACATGTACAGGAGAGATGGCCAATAGAGAAAATGGAAGAAAAGGGTCCGATAAAGCATTACTTGAGCGTTTTCTTCCCTACTCCTTTCTTTCCGGCTTTCCTGAGGTCTTTCTTTTTATTATTGCCACAAATAGAGCACATATATCAAAATTATGTGCAACGTTCATGTACCCATAATTTGTATGATAAACATTGGAGCCAATCTTCCATTAATTGGGTTTTATAATAATTTTCTCCACAACCGCGACAAATATTTTCTTCTTTCTTATACCTAAATATCTGGGATTGATTCCTTTTTCGTCATTTTCCTCTTTTAGTTGTCTCTATAATGTTTTTCGGGGTTAACCATACAAATTGGCCGCAGCGTAGGTAAACTGATAACCATCATTTTGCACAGCACACATAGCCATTTGTAATGCTTCCTCAGTCTAATTTCCACGGAAACTCTGAGCCTTTCTTTGGTATACGTTTGGCATCTAAAACAAACAAAGAAAATAATTGACTAATCTTTAAATTGAAAGAAATTATTATGGTCAACTCTCCTTGAATAAACAAGGCCATCTCTCCTTATCGTCAAGGACAGACGGCCATACGAGCTCTGTAAAATACCTAAAACTTTACACCGGCAATTTAGACGTTAAAATTAAATTTTGTACATACCTACATTGTTCATTTATCATAAAATGATACACTTCCCTAACAAAATAACGACTTCTCCATATGTATACTGAAGAAGGTCACAAAATAATTACACAGCTCAAAGAAAATAGCATGATTTTACTTACTTTTGGTTTTATTTTTCATAAAATCACCCACCGACAAATGATCGTGTCCGAGTCTCGAAACAAACTAGCAATATAGTAGCTCCATCTCTGGATTCTATCTCGATTTTTTTTGTGTTGGCCATCTCTCCTAAATGGCCATCTTTCCTAGACTTACATAGGCTTGCAATTGGCCGCGACTCACCTGATCTGTGATGATGCGGCCTAAGGTGGACTATTGTTGCCTATCAGTGATAATAGATTGACCCCCAATACAACGTGATATTTATAGTTTTAAAAACTGGGTCGGGCACAATCATGAATCATCACATACCTACTTATGGCATACCTACGCCACTCTATACAAACGAAACGATTTAATTACCTACACTACTACCAAAATAACAGTTTGTACAAATACGTGCGTGTGTGTGCGTGTCTACGTGCCGCTCGAAGTAAAAGCAGTTCCCAGAGCAGTCGTTCGACGCGCGAAGGGTGAGGAACAGTTTCCGAGGGAGGCGGAGCGTGTCGCTACTGTACGGTAGTAGTTAATAGTACTAATATTTATACTGTGCTTATGGTATGGTACTTCCAATTAAACAAGACTGTATTTTAGAGCTAGTTGCTGGTGGACAATCTTGGTTATAAGGTTGTGGCTATGCAAGTAGTCCCGTTGGCCAGACGAGAAATAATGCATGGACCCTCCTATTCAATGCGTCAAGTTCCGACCAAGTCCATTTGAGTATGGCAAAAGAGTACATCAGATCAGAACCGAGACGACCCATCCGTTGAAGGCGCGCACCGTTCTGTCCACGTGATAAAATAAAAACTATTTAATATTTTATTCCACGGAATTCACAGCCACTCTTCTCGCTTCGCTTGCAGGACTGCACATTAGTCCACACCAAATACTATCCTGATAGCACTACTGAATGTTTTATTGCCATCAATCGGAAGTTGTTGGGGGCAGAGTGTCAGTTCATTCATGTAATGGAGGCGAGATTAAAAGCTGACTTCCTCTTCTCAACCAATATTCAGATCAGAACCCTAAAGTAATGTGCTTAGACGGTTCACGGCTAACCAAAACCAGTAGATACTATTTAGTATTCTGTGCCAAAACAAAACCAAACAAACCAAACAAAACCACAATGGACTCAGACTATCGCCCTGAAATATAAGACACTATCCTTATCAGTTCGCTATTCTCCCGAATCTGCGCCGTCCTGGATAGCGAAGGACCATCATCCATTGCCTCACACACGACATCAAAAAGGTGCGCATCTAATTTATACAACTCCAACACCCTCGTGAACCATGTATGTGGCACAGAATCATAGGTCTTTTTATACCCTTATCCAGCATGTCTACATGTCCCTTTGGTACCTAACGACCAACCTGCTGGTTAATAGCCATATCATTGAGGAGTAACTCTTTAGTACCATGCGACCCTTTCCTATATCAATTTTGGGAGGCAGGCAATATGGAAGATATACTTCTTATTCATGATATTATTATTATTTTAAGCCTTCCCCAAGCATCGCCATAATGGCCGGTCCTGCGCTTCCCGTAAACAGTAAATTCGCAATCTTCATTAAATCGTTGGTCCACTAAGGGCTGGTGGGGGGCACTATACCTTACCTACGCCGAGCTCACTTTTGCCACCGGCAGTTATCACTTTTGCGAGGAATTCGAGCCAATAGACACATTAGACCGTAATAAAACGAATTAATTCCGAGTTATTTTTTATTTTTCAAACAAATCATCATGTCAATAAATATAACCACCTACAATAATACAATTTCGCAATCAATTAATTATCTAACAAAATAAACATCGTACATACCGTTGATTTTTCAATCGTCACATAACTTTTATCTGAAGAATAAATACGGTGGTTCAATATATTTTCTGCACAAATTCTGTATATTTATTCTGCAATTAATAGTTATACCTATTTAATTAGTAATCAGAAATCAGCATTAGGGCTAATGTTTCAATCGTCGGAGAGTGTCGCCGAGTTCTAATCTGACGATTAAAAAACCAGCTTTAATTGAATGCAAAAATAATTGAATAGGTTATTAAAGAATTATTTAAGCATTCAATTAAATTTCATTGTTAAAATACCAAATTAACACAAAAAAAAATATTATTTCAACACACTTGCTCATTGTAGCTTTTATTGCACCGATTTAAGGTTCCTATTGCTCAAAAAATAAATAAACATGCAAGCCTTTTACTTTTCCAGCAAAGGGTTTTTTTTCTCATAAAATTGTCTTTAATCATTTTTTTTATGAAATAACTGAGTATTCGTATCTCATTTCGATACATTGAGAAAAATGATAAATAAATATTATTCAATTTCCTAAAACTTATTATTTTTGACAAGCTATTAACATTATTTGGTGTTATAATTACTTTAGCCTCGCAAGTGTGTGGAAAAAAGTCGAATGAAACGCGTCACAATCTGTCATCACACTCTCGGCTGCATACGAGTGTAACAGTTTGTATAACAAAGTAATATTCTCTAAAACCGAAATTAGATCACAAAAAATAGGAATATACGTCACGAGATTTAACCTTTCTTGGTGAATTAAACTTAATTAACTTTAATAACACTAACAATATAATATTATTGCGTTACAACTCGTACATATAAATTTTCAGCCAGCCACAGCCAGTAAATTATTGGAACAGTCAACAAAGATTTTATCATATTTTATTTTAAAAGTTATTTACATCCAAAATTTATTGATCGTTACCCCTTGTTTACACCAAAAAACAAGTTTGGTTTGGTTTGGTCCAATACTTGTCTTGACACAACTGGTCTTAAAATTGTAGAATACAATCATTATACATGTTTTGTTTTATCTTTTGTTCAAACCGGATTAAAAATAAGTATTTGCACAACAAGTATAATACAATTTTGTCTTAAACCAGTTTTATACTTGTATTTGAGTGTCAACGATATTACAGACATTGATATACAGACATTTTAAATCTAAACCCTCGTTTACACCTTATATGTATTCTAGAAGTTTTATGCAATGTCTGTAATATCGTACACACTCAAATACAAGTATAAAACTTGTTTTATTTAGACAAAACTTGTATTATACTTGTTGTGCAAATACTTATTTTTAATCCGGTCTAAACAAATGAAAAAACAAAACATGTATAATACATGTATTCTACAAGTTTAAGACAAGTTGTGTCGAGACAAGTATTGGACATGATTTATACAAGTTGTGTATAAAACATGTATTATACTTGTTTTTTGGTGTAAACGGGATGTTAGAGCAAAGAGGGCCCCGATAGCGATTTTTAAAAATATATGCATTTTACGTAAAGTTCATTTTTCAGTCGGAAAATATATATACGACTTGATTTTAATAAAAATCAAGAGTTTCCGGGATCGCATGACAAATAAAATTCTAGACAATGGATTTTTATTCAAATACTAACAATAAAATTCATTGTTTATTGTTTTTGAAGTTTAAGTAAATATACATAGATTCGATTTATTCGATCCCTATTCTTAAGTAAAAAAATCGCAAATTTAGCATGTTCATAATAATTTAAGCAAGAATAAGTATAAAACACTCTTGAATTTTATTTAAAATGTTTAATTCTAGATACTAACTAATACAATACTTTTTAAAGATTCCATTCATGCTAGTAATTAACAGAATTGCTTTTGTTCCTATCTGGCTATACGAGTAGGTACATTAGGTAAACATAGATTTATGTATATTAAAATGCAATTAATTCGTTATTATCTGGTGATCACATGTAAGTTTTTTTTTTATATTGGACTAATAACAGTGTACCTGACCGAAGTTATAATTCTATTGCTTAATCTACAAATACGTACAATTTTTGACAAGTTCGATACGACCCGTAATTCAATTCAATTGTAGGAAAATAGTTCCATAGTGTATTGCTTCTGCATTCCCATTCTTGATTTTTATTGTGCAAAAAATATATGAATATTTTTAATATTTTATCAAGTAAATAACATGATCTCTTAGAGCTTCAATAATATCAACAGTCGCGGCTATAAATATCAATAAGTAGTTACTAATCAATACTAATCGCCAACCATTACTAGTAATTGTTGGTTTTGGAGAAAGTTGTATGGTTAATCTTCATAAAATAGGGTTTCGTATGCACCAAGACCATTTCAATTACGAACTATTTTAAGCAAATCTTCAATAAATTACCTATTACAAAAGGCGCCAACAATAATAACGATAATATAAGGAAATAAATTTTGACACAAACAAATACGTTTAAACACTTGAATAACATTACAATAAGGTTAACGTGTCACCGAGAGGTCACAATAGCGTTAAATAAAGGCACTCGAGTCAGTGCTGACATAGCACGTGCAGTGACGCTACTGCTATTAGAACTATTAAATCTAAATGGACTTTACATTCTACGGTTGTTCAGGGGCGCAAATAATTAAATGTAACCAAAATGTGAAGGCACATAATTTGTATTTAAAATGTCTATGATGGACACTGTCTAAGAAACTCAGGATCGAAGTAGGCGATAGTGACCGTTATGTCATCTCTGAACGTGCGACTGACGTCCGGCGCCAACGTGAGCAGTTGCGACAGCCTCGAGTGGTCAACGCCGTACTCTGTGCCCCCGATCGCGTGTCGGATCAGATGAGTCGCAGCATTCTTATCTTTAGGCTTACTCTTTAAACTTTCTTTCCTATGAAACAAAAGCTCAGCAATGGCGCCTAGTTGTATATTCTTCTCCGGTAAATTTAGCGGATTAAAGAAAACTTTTCCCTTCATATGCTGACCAACTAATTTTACCGCTTGCAATGGAGTCATCATATCCCAGAGACCATCCGAAGCTATTATTAAAAAACTATCTTTAGGTGAGAGTCGATGGTAGTAAATGTCTGGCATTGCCGTCAGATAAGGAGGCGTGTAATAATGAGCGGGTACCGCCTTAGGTCCGTAAAACGGCCCGGTTAGTTGTTTTAAAAGCTCGGCAGGCCATTTGTATCTGTAATCTCCTAAACTGCGAAGGGGTGCTAATTCGCCAAGCAGTCTGTCCCTTCTTATCACAGTTTTCTTTTCACTTTCAGGATGCTCACTCCAAATTCTTTTCAGTTCATCTAAGTTTTCTGCATTGTGCTCTTTGGTTATTTTTTTAGCTACCCATTGATTATCATGTGTCAAAGTACCCAGCACAGCATTGCAATCGCCCACATTAGCCACATACAGATGTGGCCCGTCGATGTGCGTCACACATGCCACTGCCCCGGACAGAGCAACAGATAGACTTCTCTGACTTACTTGACCGCGCAATTTGTAACTCTCCAGAACTTCGTTCGATAAATCGCTATCCAATCTCAATATAGCTTTCTTCAACGACGTCTCGACATCTTGACGTGTTGATGTGATCTCTTTAGCTAGATGAGCTAAATATTGTTTGAAGCTACTGTAGTATCTAGCTATATCTTTTGATTCTTCTACCATATGTACCTGAAATGTATAATATTTTTTACATGCCATTGAACATAGATCAAACATAAATGGTGCTAATATAAAGCAGTGTGGTATACCGCCGCAGTATAATAGACAACACTTTGCGAAATTTTGTCTCAAGAATAAGGTGGTTTATAATATACTATAAGACTAACACATTTCTCAGTAAGTATTAGTGTCGCATACAATTTCAAAGCTCCTGATAAAATTAAAAAATAGCAAAGCAAAGCATTGTTTTTTTTTTTATTAAAATGGATTGCTACGTTACCGACCTCATATTTTAACCAATATTTTAAAATGCAGTAACTTAAAAGTGTGGGTTTAATTTTTAATGAGTACCAAAAAATACCTTTTCGTTAAATGTTTCCACCAATTTTTCTGGTGGTGATCCAGACACTTGGAATTTCTTGAGGGCTTCAATTGGAAGGAGATTAGCTGCTATATAGTGAAATAGTCGTTTTGAAACAACTTGTGCACACTGAGGCCCACCATGCCCATCAAATATACCCATCATAAGTCCTGAAACATTTTGTCACCAATTCATAAAGAAAAATGACATGAATAACTAAATTCCTTTTGTTTATTTATCACAAGCTATTTTACCTTTAGGGACTAACCACACTTATTCAGCTCTGTTCAGCTTTTGTCCATGGAAAACAACGATTTTGTTTGGTGATACGTAGGTACGCATCCATTCAGCTTTCCGCATCTATTCAGTTTTCGCGGCTATAAAATTTCTAACAGAAAATGTGGACAAACGGATCTTTTTTTATCGCGCGAATGCATATGCCATAGATAAAGTTCATCAGAACCATCTGCGTACAGGGTTCAGGGCTACCAAAAACACCGCCCCAGGGCCCGATGGCATTCCAGGCCGCGCTTGGGTCCTGACCTTACAGTCTCTTAGGCCTCGACTGAGAGGGCTGTTCAGCGCATGTTTGGATTGGAGCCAGTTTCCAAGGCGTTGGAAGACGAGCAAGCTAGTCCTGCTTAAGAAGGGGGGGGCGCCCCGTGGACTCACCATCCGCATATCGCCCCATTGTGTTGTTGGACGAGGTGGACAAGCTCTTTGAGAGAGTAGTTGCAGACCGCCTCGTCCAACATTTATTGGGGGTTGGTCCAGACCTGTCGGATAACCAGTTTGGTTTTCGACGTGAGCGCTCCACGGTGGATGCGATCATGCGCGTAAGGACCTTGGCGGAAGAAACAGTGTCCCAGGGTGAGGTCGTCGTGGCGGTGTCTCGCATATGCCTTCAACACCTTGCCCTGGAGTTTCATTAGGGAGGCACTCCGGCATCACGGGGTGCCGAACATCTTCACCGCACTGTCGGGGCCTACTTGGCGGACAGGTGTGTCATCTACCCGGGGTCGAGAAGGATGGGGTCGGCGAGAGGTGTCGTGTGAACATCGGATACGATTGGGTGTTGCTAGGTACGCTCCTCCATGGCGTTGACATCACCTGCTACGCTGACGACACGCTAGTGACACATGACGCAGCACAACTGGCGACAGCAGGAGTTGCGTGGGTTGTTGTTAGGATCCGACAATTGGGTCTCGAGGTGGCCCTGAACAAATCCGTGGCCCTCTGTTTCCATAGGACCCGACGCGCGCCACCTCCGGGATCCAACTTAGTCGTGGGAGGCGTTACCATCGCTGTCGGGTCCACGATGAAGAACCTGAGACTCGTCCTCGATAGTCGATGGAACTTTGCACCACACTTTCGGCAGCTGGGCCCCAAAATTAATCAATCGTCAATGGCGCTCTACGGGGCGACTATGTGGGCGAACAACCTGACGATGACGGTCCGCAACAACGCAATCTGGCGAAGGCCGCAGAGGGCGATGGCCGTTGTAACAAATCTACTTGACCCTATTAAATGAAAGGATAAGTAGACTTGCACATGTAAAATTTTAATAAGTAAAAGAAAAATGAATACGGTGAATGAATGATACAGATTGAAATAAAAAGACTAACCTAAAACGCACTATACGAAGGTGTGCAATGGTAGGAAGGTAGGTATGCGCGGGCGGTTTCAGCGAAGGACGACAACAGGTGTGGACTGGACCGACGGAAAGAGACCGGCGCGCAGTCAGCTCCAAGTTCGGGAGCGGAGGTCCCAGGCGGATCTTTCAGTGGGATCCGCCCTGGGAAGTGCAGGCACGCGTCAGCTCGTCGGCTTCCGTAGACTTCGGTAGACTTTGAAGTTTTATGTTGCTCGATTAGAATCCAGATCTCCACTGACCCGTCTCCTCTGTCAGCGCGCTTTATAAGTAAGTCTCTTTCGAATCCAGATTTTTCTAAATATTGTTTTTCATCTTGCCGTCATATAATCTTTCCATCTGACTGACAAGTATAATTAGCCAGGATTAAGTGTAGCCTGCCAGATATATTAGACCTTCATAAAACCCTGAGTGCGTAAAGAATTTTATAAACATAGGTAGTTTAGTTATTTAGTAACAATCGTAATTACATATAAAATACAATTATGTATTGATGAAAATAATTTAAGTTATATAAGCCAAAAGGCTAGAAACCGAGACAAAGAAAAATAACCAACAGTTGACATACAAGTCATAAAACTGGACGTTACTTAGCAACGGTAGTCATGGCTAGTCTGTTTATAAGAAAGGTGTCAAAATATTATGAAAACGAAATTTGCGAATGGAACTAGATGTTCGATTCGCTAAAAGCCAATAAAAATGTTAATGAATGACATGAATGACAAGTAGGTAAGTATAGTATAAGTAACTATACCGTCAGGATTGTTTGAGGGTACCGGCAGTTGGCCCCAAAATTAATCAATAGTCAATGGCGGTCTACAGGGCACCTGTGTGGGCGAACCAGCTGACGGTCCGCAACATCGCAATCTTTCGAAGGCCGCAGAGGCAAATGGCTGTCAGGATTGTTCGAGGGTACCGCACGATCTCATTCGGCCACCCTGATGGCTGGATCCCCGCCTTGGGACCAGGAGGCGAGAGCACTCGCGTCACTATATCAGTGGCGCGGGGAGACGCAGGAGCGCGGCGAAAGACCCCTGCCCCGGGTTATCGAGGCACGGCGGTCTGAGCTCCACCGGCCCTCTAGGGCGGAATAGGAGACGTGACTCGCGCAACCCACTACGGGGCACGCCGGCATAGCGGCGGTAAGACCCGTCATGGAGGCGTGGATCGAGAGGCGGCATGGCGCCCTCGGCTTCCGGCTAACACAGGTACTTTCTGGTCACGGCTGCTTCGGGAAGTACCTGTGTCCTATAGGTCGGGAGAGCAGACACCGGTGTGTCACCACTGTGCTACTTGCCCGGAGGATCCGGCGCAGCACACGTTGGACAAGTGTCCAGCTTGGGCAGGGCTGCGCCATGACCTCATCGCGGCAGTAGGCAGGAGCGATCTTTCCCGACAGTCGTTCAATCGATGGTCGAGAGCGGGAGCGCATGGGACGGGGTTGTCTTCTTTTAGCGAGGATGTCCTGTTGGCAAAGGAGGCAGCTGAGCGGGAGAGAAGCCGCATCCTCTCTTCCCTCCCGTAGGAGACACTCCGAGCGCCCGAGAAGGGCGCAAAACGATCTACGACCTCCATGAGAGAAGGCCTGCGAGCAGCGAACTAGGGGCGTCCGTCGTCCGGCCAGATAGGACTGAGTTGGCGGCGCTGTGTTCCACGCGCGCCACTCAAGAGTAGGTGAGACCAGCATGGGAAGGACTGCACGGGGAGGTGGGAAACAGCGGGTCAAGGCCTATCAGGGGAGCGGTGATTGCTTATACGAATCCCGCACCCCCGGCCATAGGCAGAGGTGGAACACCTCGTTGGTTTTAGCCGGTAAAAGTCCGGCATGCCCCTCCATCACCCCCACTATACAGGAAGTCCATGAGGATTTCCACCGCGCAACAAAAAAAAAGGTTCTGGGCTGTACGCGGTCACAACTTGCCGACAAGGAGTCGGGAACAGTCCACGTTCAGCGCCGATTTCTCCAAAGTGGGTCAACCCACTGTCGTTTGCGTTTTAATTTATTACGTTCAATTTGTTCTATTTCTTCTGCAAGAAGTGAAACTATAACAATATCGCACATAGAACTATCCACGTTAAGGGCATAATATTATCCAGCGCCGCCGCCAGTGGATAGAAGCGCTTCAGCGGAGATAACACGCTATGACGGCTTTTCACAATTTTACGACGCTGTACGCGGCTGATAGAAGCAGAACTGTATAAGTGTGACCAATATCGCTTCGCGAAACGCGAATGGAGCTGAAAAAATGTAGTTAGTCCCATAAGCGCCATGGTCGGATATAGCCGACAAATGAAAACGTGCCCAACATGCTACCGTCGGCTAAAGCAAGCAACAAGAAAACAACATAGTACAAAATAAATATACAAAATTAAATTTTCTGTGTTTATTTTTCCTATTATATAAAATGACATAAATGAAATATTGTCATAGAGAATTAAAGATATTACATATATCCATTACTTATTTGTTATTTCCCTATTTTTATGTGTTGCTATTTGCGGTGAACTTGTGGCTTAGCATGGAGAGCACACGCGTGCGTTTATGGTCTGGCGTTCAAAAGGTGTTTAACCTGTGACAATTCTTCATAAGAAAAACTTTCATTCATAAGCTTTTTCACTGTGTGTGAATATGCATCATTAAGATAATAAATTGTGTTTAATAAATAAATAAAATATAGATGCTAGCATCCATATTAACAATTTTGCCATATTGGATTATGTTCTTAATAGGAGTTTTAATACCTACCAGTCAATAAATATGATGCATAATTGCGAAATGTGTTGTTTTTCAAAGTATTCCTCACTTTTATTTCCATATTTGATATTTAATAAAAATATTTTTATAGATACCTGGAGACAATGTGAGCGTAGCTTCTGATCTGGTATCTTCCATAGGGTTATTTGAAGCAAGCTGATTGGAGTCATATGACTTAACAGATCCTGCCGTGAACTCTTTATTAAATTCATTTTTTCGTAGAATGTGAGTGACCTAGAATATAATAAATACGGTACTACTCATTTTATTTTCCACAATTTGCCTAAAATTAGCAGTCATCCGAATTGGATTAAATAGCTTTGAGTCCAAAAAACAATTTATTGCTAGATATTGTGAAAGAAGAGATGGTGTGTGGTTCCGAGATGGCTAATCTAGATCTATGGAAGAAGACATACTGCACTTAACTACAGCGTAACCTTAATATCACAAGCCTTAATAAAACCATTTATTTGATTTCACAAATTCTTTGAAATTCCCTTTAACTACCCATAAGAGTGAATGCGAAATATACATTCCATATGAATACATTTGTCAAAAACCTCTTTATAACGAATTTTTATCAATTTCAGAGTAAGTATAAATAGAATGTATTATTTACCTCTATTTAACGAATTTTGACTACTTATAGTACGTGCCACGAAAGATGAGGCTCGACACAGACTTGATTTGACTTGCGCAGTACACGATTTAGAGTTAAGAGACCTTTAAATCGAGTACTGCGCAAGTCAAATCAAGTCTGTGTCAAGTCTCATCTTTCGTGGCACGTACTATACAACCTTTAAATAACGTATCCTATAAATCAGTGGCGTGCCTTCCATTAAAGTCTACGTAGTAAAACAAGTCTACGTAGGTATCACAATAAACATTTTAAATTCCGCCCGTAACACAGCCAGCGCGCGTAAGTATTGATAATAATCTCGCCGTGAATATAATATCTCGGTCACACTCGTGGGCTTTCTTAGGGGACTTCTCGATCTCACAGTTTTGCCTACAAATTGTATAAGTACTGCTCACACACGAATCGCCGAATTGTATAAAGATAAGAGCCAGGCTTAAGAGGAAACACAAGGGCCGTTTTTCCATACAAACTTAGTCCCCTGTTTCCTCCCTGGATAATGCCAGTAGATCAATTATTATTTTTTTAAATATCCATGGCTACTATTGGCATGTCCCTATGTTTTCCTTTTTCTCATAAATTTATTATTAAAAGAGATATGAATATTCAAAAACCTAAAAAATTGGCGTGATTTTCCGCTGTGTTCAAACATTCAGAAAACAAATTTGACTTGATTATATAAGAAATAGAACACGGCAAAAGCCTTTCTTTATTTTTTAATGAAAAAAGCAGTTAAATCGGTTAAGTTTTGGAGAAGAAATCAGGGGACTACGAATCATTGATTTTGTGTACTTTTAATAGGTATTTTCGGTCAAAGCTGCAGTTGTCTCTATCGCACTCTGCGGTTCGTGTTCGGGCATCGCGCGACAGCAATAGATTTTACAAATACCTAATTTTCAATTCTCTAGCCCGTGGTATTTCCTCTTAAGAATGAGTGAGATGCAATAGATGAGATTGTTAGAAGTTGCATATTCCGATACAAGTGATTCATTTTCTAATTCGTTCAAATTTTGTTCTGAGCGGTTGTCTACTGGAGCATGTTTTTGTTGTTATTATATTGTTGACACTGTTGTTTTGTTATTTTTCCGTGTTTTACAGTTTTGTATCAAGATGTTTTTATGTATGTGATTACATTCCTTTGAGAATAATGTTTCTTATATTAGGAATTCGCGAATGCATGGATTTGTTCCTTGTGAAGGATTAAGGTGTGTGCAATCGTTACTTGGATAGGTAAATTGTTTGAGTTTTATATAGACAAATATCATTTCGTTACTTCACCTAAACCTCCTGATTTGAATATTATATTATAAAACGTTATCAGAATAGGCTTATCAAAATACAGCATACAAGCAGTATGCAAATCTTCTTGGATTGTAGGTAGGCTACTTTCATATACTTAAACAAATTATTCTGTTGGTGCTGGATATTTTCTTAAATGATAAAAACGCTTTTAAAACCGTCACAGTCATTACGCAGATTAAAATAACTTCTATATTGCCTATTGCCAAAGACATCATAAATATGATGTTTAGAACATGATGTGACATTCAACAAAGACAACAAATGGCTCTTATCAAAGCCACAAAAGGTATGTGATTATTACTGATACATATGAAACCTATGATGGTTACTTATTTGTAAATTCATCTAATGTGTGCCTTCAGTGGGCTTTGTTGTTTTTCATTAGTAGTCAAAAAGCGAAGAATGAAGAATTATTATGACTGTTCACATTGTGAGTGAGTATTATAAAGATTAACATTTTCTAGCATAATACAGTGAGTAGTTATTTAGTTAGAAAGCCCAATTGATTGGCCGGTTGTGTTATCTTGTAAGTCAAACTCGAAGTTAGTAGATGGCTCTTTATTCAAGTAAGTGACACCGATAGCATGACAATGAGCATTATAATCATAAACGAGTATGTGTGTGATTTTGCAGCATGATGAATTTTGAAGAAATTTATTGGGTTTTTATTCTTAAATCTGTCAGGCTTACCCTAACTTTGACCCCTAGGCACGCTACTGCTATCATTTATTCACACCCAATTTCACATTAATTTATGTCTCAACAGGTTCAGACACATACAATTTTTCATTAGACAATCTATGTTGTTTGATGCTAAGTAAGTAAACACTACTGTTTGTCACTGTTGTTAGTTTTAAAGTTGCAATAGCTAAGAAATGAAAAAGGTATTCCTTAACCAATAAACATTTTAGTTTTACCTTGATGAAACAAATCATAGAGTAATCTAACCGGGTTGGATCTAGTATATGGTAGCATGAGTTGGGGGGTAAAAAGTATTGCAGTTAGAAGGGGTTGGGTCCTAGATTATAACACTAGCATTCTCATTAATGCATGCAAGAGCGAGCGTAGCAAGCTCGGGACGGGGGCACCCCGACTTGGATAGGTTAGGTTCGATGGGGATGGGGTCTAGTGAGCGAGCGAAGCGATCGAACGGCGACCCCACCATCCCCTACGTGCTTATTTTTTTTTAACCCTTGAGCCCCCCCCCCCCCCCACCCCCCTACGCCTTTTAGTCAAGTTTAGTGTTTTGAGGTTAGGTTACAAAAAATGCATTTTCTTTTCATAGGAGTGGTACCAGGGGATCGGTGGACCTCCCCCCCCACCCCTCCCTTAATTCGTGCTACCGTATACTAAATTTTAACCTGTTATATCGAGATTGCACTGTATATTGACATGCTGATTGCGAAGTAACTAATGGATGGAAGATATTATCTTCTGAAGTTGATTTATAAACTCGTACCTATGTAAAATTATAGAGAGACATGTAAATAGATTCTAATGAGGAAACAAAACCAAATATGATCTAGTGTAATCACATTATGTACTTGCTTTGCATTTCCTTTGTTACATGTAAAGAATTTAATAAACTTACTTCTCGTGGCGATAGTATACGTGTAAGACTATCTTTGAGCAACTGAGCAGCGAGTGTGGTACGAAAATAACCATAGGAACTCGTTCTAAGGCCACATTTCTGATTGATAGGTTTATAGTGATCCTTATGGATATTACTCAGTAACAATGTACGCTTAGTGTTCACATTTAGTTTTGAACACGTATTCAGTAAAACATTTAAATATGAACTATTCATATTTAAAAAGTGGCTATGCGCTGTAGTAGCCGGGCATCACGAACTTGTTATGCAAGCATACCAAATGTTTAGATTTCATTTAAACATTTTGTTTCAAAGCAACTTATTAATTTCAGGTTTTTATTCGAATTAGTTATTCATAAAACTCCTTAATATATTATTATCACTGCACATAGAAAGTAAAAAAATATGAAAGGCAAATAATTTGAACTCAGTGACATTTCGTTCGACAATTTCCATGACAAGATTGGTTATGATCATAGACTTATTTTATTATAGTCCATGGTTATGATCAGTACAGACATTTACAGAGTCAAGTCAACACAGAGACCAGAGTACTTCATTGTTTTGAGGTAGGTCCACATAAATCCTGTCACGAGAATATTTTGAGAATATAAACCTGAGTTAAAAACGCAACAACGCAACTGTAGACAGATAAAAACTAGTCTATGTCTAGTACTCTAGTCTATGACCGGCAATCCGGCATGGAAAGAGAATCAGTGTTGCCTGATCCAAGCATATTCAAATTAAATGTATAGCTCATACAAAATACTTGGTGTGAATAAATTACTTTTTTGTTTTCAAGCTTTTTTTTTCATTTCTAACTGTAAAATGAAGGCACCTATTTAATTTTAAACAAACTGGTAACATAATTAACTATTTCGTCTTTTAAATCCACCTATTTTTAATATTCCGTTTTTATATTTTACTAGCTGACCCAATAGAAGTCCTGTCCTTGTCTACTTTACCGACCTAACTAACTACCCTACTTACCTACCTACCAACCTACCTACCCTACCAACCTACCATACCCTACCTACCTGTATCCCTAACCGAGTGACAACACTATGAAAATATGTAAGAATTTTGAACTCTGTTAACCTGTAGACCGCCACGTCCAAAAAGCAAAAACGTCGCCTCGGCGCCATGAAGATACAACCTATATCTTCATGCTCGGCGACAAGCTACGAATTAATCCTTCAATACCTACAAAATAGTAGTGAGTTCGAAATTAACTATATCAATAAAGCACATGCCCCAACTACTTATTTTTTAACATAGCATGTTTTTGATAAAAGTTACTAAATAATAATTAATAATAACAGTCGATAATTGTCCCACTGCAGGGCAAAGGCCTCTTCCCAAACAGAGAAGGCCCGAGCATTGATCACCACGGTTGCTTATGGTGGATTATATATTGGTGGATGCTGTTTCTGAAATAAATATCAATTATAAGTCCTGGTTTCCTCACGATGTTTTTCTTCGCCGATGTCAATGATGCCCAAGATAAATTTAGAAAGTACATTTGAATAGAAAAAGTCACATTGGTACTTGCCCGGTTTCGAACACACAACCTCATGCACGAGAGGCGGGCGGGCGTCTTAACCATTAGGCTATCACGACTTTTTATTAAAGTTACTATACAAGAAATATAAAATAATACAGGGGTTTTATTTCATCGCACATGATGTGTCACAGTTTCGGCGTTAGTGACAATTCGGGGTAAAATCACTTTGAAGGGGGTAACCCTAAAGTTATGGGTACCTTTATTTTCTGTCCCTTACAGCGACACGCTCACACGCTGACTGAACAGTTGTAGTCTAGTCTATAGAGTATAGTATAGTGTTCTTCTTTGCCTACAATCATGACGTACTTTTTGTGATAAGAGCGTGTATTTGATTCGTGATGAAAACTTCATGTTTTCGCGTCTTGCCCAGAGCAATATCGTAATGATGTAAGCAGATTATTAAAACACAATTACAGTTTTAGAAAGACTAAGTCTTGATTTAGGGAACTACGGAGTAAAAGTATAATTTTTAATTATAGTTTTTTTAATACCATTTCGGTACTTGGGTAATTAAAGCGAAGACAATCCTTTCATAGCGTTTTACGAAAATAGACGTCAGAGTTAACTTTCAGGACGAATACAACCACTACAGTATGCCAAAATATTATGTATTTAATAATTCGTTTTTCCAACAGGATATACAGTCTTTAAGTCTACTTCAGAGCCAAAATTACGAAAATATCACTATTATGTATTAAAAAACAATGTTGAAAAAGTACAAAATCGGTTCACTTTGTCAATTTTTTTTTCACCAGTAAGTACTTGAATAAAAGCAACTGATATATTTATTTTATGAAAATAAAGGTTATGCTTAACAGAATATGTTTCAGTCCGTTATACGAACTCATTTATTTTAGACAATTATTTTAAAAAGCACTGTAAAACATCGCGCGATGTCTGAAGTATGATTATTCGTCATAGAAGGGCTACATTATAGAAGTATATATCTTACATAGTCGTAGTACATATCAAGTACATATATATCGATGGGCTAAATGCTCTAAGTTATTCGTAAGTATTTACGTAGTATGTAATTATTTCAACTTACCACAAAATCTTAGTCTTTTAGAAATTCCGCACTGTCTTCCTTGACAAATGTGTCATTGTAGACTTTTGTAATATATTTATTAACTCTTCAGTACTTAGGTATATTATTGTCATCCATTTTTTACTAATATTTAATAGATAAGGAACTGCTCTATTTGAACATTTTCTGTGTGACGTCATGGGATTGTCATGATTAGATGACTATGTGTTCCAGGAACAGACTAATGAATATGACAATGGGATGGAGATGGAGCATTACAGTCATTATGATTTATCGATATTCAACTAAAACCGACATTTGATGAGCAGATACTTAGGGCGGGTTGCTTCAACTAACCATTACTGACCCGTAATAGTCAAAAATGGCGCTAACTATCGTTAAATCAAAAAAATGGGTTGTTTCGCAAAATCATACGTCAAAAAGTTACTATTACCATAACTGACCAGTCAACGTAATTTTGTGTTGTCAAACAGCTACTTCATCAAACGTCAAAATATTATGGAATCTCTTTTTGAATAACTTTAACTGACGGATTTTTATGTCATGAAACAACCCGTTACATTTAACGTACGTTAAACATCATCAGTCATAGTAACTTTTTAACCGTCCGTATGTAACGTTAACCGACTGTTTGAAACAACCCGCCCTTAGTTCAGTATAAAAAAAGAACATGATTTCTCCAACTTATTATTACATTTTTTTTTGAAGTTATACTTCTTTAGGCGCGTTATGAAAAAATGATGAGAGTGAAATTTTACGATGCGCGCGCACAGCGTCACACAAAATTCTCACGGGAGTAATTGTAAACAACGCCATCTCTGACGTACATGCTGAACTACTTACTGCCTTCGTTGCTATTTTGTGACTCGAAGAAGTATAACTTCTCACGCGCGTACATAAGTACACACTGAATTTTTTTTTTTTTTATCGTTGCCCCACATGGAATTACTCCTGTGTCGTGGGTGCGTTTACATACATATAAACTCACATACACAAACAGCCAGACCCGGAACAAATATCTGTAGTATATAATACTTCAATATCGAAAGTTTATTTACTTATAAGTAGAAAAATACAAAGAAAATAAATATATAGTAGGTTACCGTCGAGGTCGATATTCTTGTTATATTGATTGCTACCTACATCACTATGGGTCATAATTATAGTGACTAAGTAATTATAGTGGCGCGAGGTGCCCTCAACGCCACAGTCACCATAATTATGTTGTTCTGTTTTTCGAACCTTTTAATTGATATTAGTTTATGTTATCTTATGATAATAAAGATGAAATATAAACTAAGAATAACCTAGCAAAACGGGAGATAATAGATCCCACCGACACCCAGTGTAAGTGTGGGGATTTTGACCACACAATGGCCCACTTACTCAGTGCCCAAAGTGTCCCTACACCTGCACCTTAGAGGCCATTAAAAACGCCAGTAGTGCTGCGATAAATGGCTACCTACTGGGCCCAAGTAGTCTTAAAAAAAGAAAAGAAAAACTATCGATTCGAAAAGAAGAAGAACTAAGAATAAAAAAAAAGAAAGAAGTTCAAGTAATATAAATAAGGATGAGTCAAGGAACGTAATTAGCCATGGAAATAAAAAAGCAATGTTTTTTTATGAGCTTTATTTACGAAGGTATAAAAGTCGGTCATGTAGTCGTGACCGTGGCGTGCTAGGCACATTTTGGTCTTACATCTCATCATCATCAAACATGATTGTGGCGATCAAAAGGTTAGAAGCTTTGATTCCGCTCGTTTTTTATTCAAGTGCCAACACTGTCTCTTTTGTATACATACTATGTCTACACAGTATATACGCAAAATTTTCCATTTCTCTACATAAGTACTGTGCTGTGGCGTCGTAGAGAAGAGACATGTAAAAAATTCGAAAACAGCTCGATGCGATGCTTGCTATGTATTATCTACGTTGCCAACTTGACGGATTTTCGGTCAAATCTGGCGGATTCAGGCATGAGTGAAACGGAACAAAACATAATAATGTTAACGGCTGACGGATTTTTTAGCGGAATCTTATGAATATTATCTATTCAGCCTTCAATCGATTAATTTATTTATGATTAAAAACCGTGGCATGTATAAACTACATTTTATATGTAATTTTATCATCACGTTGGCAGCACTAACTAATGAAATGAACTTATCTGTTAGGAAACGGGGACTTCCTTCCCCTTGGCTTAAAGAATCAAACATAGTCAGAAGCTAAGAACAAAACGTACGTCAAGTAGGTATACTGTTTATGTGACGGTTCACGTACGAATAAGATTTACTAGTTAAGAGTCAGACCGATATTAGTTGGTAATAATTGTTTTAACGTTTGTGTCCTTGTGTATCGATAACTTTTCGGTAAAAAATATTTGGACGAAATATTCTAGCGGATTTTATTGGCGGAAAAAAGAGAAGGAACAACGGATTTCTAACGGATTTTTTTAATAGAGTCGGCGGAATTTCAATATTATTGTTGGCAACACTGTGTATTATAATAAAAATATACTACTATAATTTAGGTATGAGCCTAACGTTTAAAAAAAAATAGTGAATGCATTTTGTCTTTTTTAATACATTGTACATTTTTATTAATGTAGGTAAACGTTCAGATCAGTATCTAGTACAGCAGACTATGACCAACTTTTTTATTCATTAATAAATAACAACATAATAATTTTATTGTAATACGATTGAATATTTCCCTTTAGAATGAATAGAAAAAAAACTTGCGCGCGCATTAGCTGTGCGTACATCCCAAAATTCCCAAATAATCAAGTTGACGGATAGGTCATCACAGGCGTACCTACAAAATTATCCAACCATAAATTCAAAGAGGTTATTCTCGAGAGTCCCATTCCATTAATTAAAGATACTTTTGAGCTATTTAAAGATATTTCACAAAGTTTATATGTTTTATTTTTAAGAGGAAACAAAAAATATTTTTGATACAGTTAAAACATTTTTTATACTTTTTATTATTTATCACTAGAGAGTGGACATAAGAATAGACGCCAAGAAAAAAGAAAGAGAACGCATGCGCAATGCGCATGTCTCTAATTCGTCATTCATCGTTCGTTCGCTCGCTTTGGCCGACATCGCGGAACGGTCATTTTTTCGTGATCTGCAATTTTTGCCAACGAGATACTAAACCTATAATAAAACAAAATGCCTAACCAGGTGTTAACTATAGAGCCTCAAAACGAACTAAAATTTAAAGGTGAGTACCCTATCTCTTTATTTTGCGCAAGCTTAACACCGCCGCATTGAAAGTTGGGTAGCATACATAGGTCGCGAGCTAGCTGCTGACAAATGGAGTTTCTATTTCCAGATATCGGCGTTTTGTCAGGGTGCGGTTTTTTACATTTTCCTTATTATTTGCTAAGAACTGATTATTATATTCATAGTTTACAGCATTAAGTGGTTTTCTAGAAGTGATCTTCTGGAAAAAACGGTTTTCTTGAAAATGATCAATGGAATCCTTTGAATCGTAAAGAGACCGTAACAACTAGCTGTAAGGTTCCGTTCACGTAACTTAATAATAATTTTAAAATAAACTGCGTATAATAAAGTATGAATTTCATTGCTGATTCCAATTTGTGTATATCTCTACCCCCTGTAGCTATGTCTGCTGGTGTGAATTATGTGAGCAATGATGATGAATAAATATCGATAATCTGCAAATTTTTGTATTTAGTTGGATACATAGTTGTCAAATCTGAATTAGTACCAACAACAACAACATTTGAGCTTCTAATTAACCAATATTTTGATAACAAGAATCTGACAATAGTTACTTACTGGACATTGTAGGTAGACATCATTTTTGGATGCCAGTACCAATTCATATGATAGTAAACCTGTGTCTGAATATGGTGTAACAAGAATGAATCATTACTTGTTGTTCATACAAGTAACTGCTAAGAAACATTGGTTTCTGTAGTTTATGATATTTTAAGTAATAGAAGCTACCTACATTCACAAATATTATGAATGTACACAATTTCTACTGCATTATGTTCTATCAATGCCATTTTCCTATATTGGGCTTGTACATAAAAATATTAAAATAATGAAATGTTGATTCTGAAATTATGTCTAAAAGCTTTCAATCTTGTTCTCCAATCCCCAAGGTGTAGGTTCCACCTGTTTGGGAGCACCATTCTAATGTATTTGGTTTTCTAACAAGCTACATTATAATCTATGTAATAGCAAAACTAGGTACTTATTACTGTAATAGTAAAAATAAATTTATTCCTATTCTAGTCACTGATACTACAACTGTTAAAGCTTTGATTTGATTGATTGAAATAAAAAGAATCAACCATATTTGAACTTGAGATTACATAGATAATAATAAACACCCTTTCTAAAAATTAATGAACTTATCTGTTAGGAAACGGGGACTTCCTTCCCCTTGGCTTAAAGAATCAAACATAGTCAGAAGCTAAGAACAAAACGTACGTCAAGTACTCAAGTAGGTATACTGTTTATGTGCCGGTTCACGTATGAATAAGATTTACTAGTTAACAGTCAGACCAATATTAGTTGGTAATAATTGTTTTAACGTTTGTGTCCTTGTGTATCGATAACTTTTCGGTAAAAATTATTTGGACGAAATATTCTAGCGGATTTTATTGGCGGAAAAAAGAGAAGGAACAAGAAAGGGTGTTTATTATTACATAGATAATAATAAACACCCTTTCTAAAAATTAAATTGGATGTGATTCTACATTTATGTGAGATGAGTTCTTGGATCTGTCAGCCTGATCAAATAATCACCTGACTATTTATCAGTAGATTTTATGCTAGGTACTGTGATTGGTTAATCAAACCAACAATATCAATGCATATTTGCCAACATATTAAATGGGTTGTAGAAACCAAAACAAGACCATGCTGGCTACATTTATTTATTTACAAGAGACATATTATGTACAACATGACAGACTCGAGACAGTGTCTAAATAATTGCACAGTAACATAAGACAAAAAATAAAACATTTTTACAATAATATGAAAACAAAAAACAACAAATTATTAAAACCAATAAAATAAAATCCAAACAAAAGGGAAATAATTGAAATTTATTGCCGTTTCTAATAATTTATCAATTGAATACATTTCTGCCTAATATATTATGTTAAAATTTCGAAACATTTGATGTACCTACCTGAAACATTTTTACAATAAGTGACAAGCTTTGTTTTTGTTGTGACCATTCATGGAATTTGCTGAATCATTTGCACCCTTGCATAGGTATATAGGTACAGTCAACAGTAAAAGTAGATGATCAAAGTCAGAAATTCAATACTAATGAACGGAGTTCGCGTCAGAACTGTGTGGCGTCGAAGTGATTCAAAAGTATGTGTGTGACAATCGCATACTTTTAATAAATAAACTAGTAATAAAATAAATAAACTAGTAATAAATTATATAAATTTGTGTTGGTAAATTAGTATTTAATTTCTGATTTTGATCATCTACTTTTGCTGTTGACTGTACCTATATTCATGATGTTACCTGAAACTTACTATGTGTGAACCAATTTTTTGCAATAAACTCTATTGACACTATAGTAATTATAATATTATTTTATTGAGTAGAGTAAACAATATTTTTTAAGTATGATTAGTGTTTTCTTTGTTCTTTTTTTAACCCGAGGGTAGCCTTTGATGGTTTCATTTATGGTGTGCTCGCTACTCATTATTGATGCATTCACCATCATATTGTAGTTTGTGACATAATATCACATCATAATTAGCATGTCATATCTTTGCATTTTTTACAAGTTGTTATTAGGGATTCATATTGACATTATTCTGGGCAGAAACATATAAAATTGAGTTTTGGCATAGTTTCAATACATGTGTAGGTAATTTGTACGCATAAAATATGAAATAAAAAGGTTGTAGGTATATTTAATAAAAGTAGAACAAAACTTGGCTTTATAATTTTCAGAATTCCTCATGGTGTAAATAATAATAGGTACCTCTGCTGAATAATGAATATGTCTATTTACAATACATATTTAAACAATAACCTTTTTACATTACATATTATTATTGCGAACAAGAGCTTTATTCATTAGCTGGATTAACAAAAGACTTGAGTTTGATAACTATACATAGCCCTTATCTATTGAGAATACTGTTAACCCTTTTAAAAAGCTAACATAAAAGCTGTTGCCATTTTGATTGGCGGGCTTTTATAAATTCTTTGTTATTTCAAGCATTAACTTTATATACATACTAGCTTTTGCCCGCGACTTCGTTTGCGTGAATGTCGGTTATCGCGGATGCACACCAAATCGCAGATTAAGAAGTAGCCTATGTCCTTCCCCAGGGTTCAAGCTATATTCATGCCAAATTTCATCAAAATCAGTTCAACCATTTCATCGTGAAAGTGTAACAGACAGAGTTAGGTCTTTACCTACTTACCTAATTATTGTTCTTTTTACTAGTAATAGATACATAATATGCATTAAAATCAGTTTTAACATCTAATTAATATAAAGTTCTTAAACATAAGTATGAATCCAGCTAGAGAATGATGGCTACACCGTTTCAAGATGTGACGTAGCAAGTAGGCCTTACTGTGGCTTACTTCAAAGATTCGTCATATGCATGTCCGCTTAACAGAATGTAGATTAATTAACAGTTTAGAACATGCGTATTGTGTCGATGGCTCCTACGTATAGTGAACCATTTGCGAAATTCTAATTTTACAGGAGTGTCAATGATTTTTATTGTCAATTTTGCTCATCACTTTTTAGTTTTGTTTTCTAGAATTATATTTTCTTTTGAGAATGTTGAGAGCCATAATAAAGAATGAAGTATCTCATAGTAAACCTAATTTATTTACTTTTACGATTAAAATAGTTAATAGTTTTGTTGACTTGTATATACATGCCATGTTTCATAACGGTTATATTATTAAATAAAAATTATCAACTTTTATTACTGAGTATTTAGGACAACATCAAAATAGGAAATATTTTCATATTTTTCACTGTATCATAGCTACTTTTAACACTGTATCATACACTTTACCAAGAGTTTTGTTTTATTTAATTTTATAATATGTTTTTATTTATTCGGTCGCTATTATAAACGCTTAAAATTACGATAGTTAGAGATGACACGATTTATTGACCGACTGTCGTATCGCGCCCAGTCCATCGGGTGGCCTTTCCCCTTTTATAGGAATCCTTTAGTTGACTCTGTGTACGAGGTACCGAAATACACGTTATATATACCCGTTAAATTATCTATAAATCGATTAACGTTTTATTATGTTTAAATCTAGTCTATCTATAGGGTATTTATTAATAATCTAATTCATGATAATAAAAAGTGTTAGTTTTCTCACTATACGTTTGCCAAAGGTGTGTATGCGACGTCTCTTTGATCAAAACCCGTCTTCTACCGCCACGTGCGCCCTTTTACTAGTACACGTGCGCCCTTTTATTAGTACACGTGCGAATTGCGTTAGCTAGCTTTATATACCTATCATTAGCTAGGGGTTATTCATCGGGTTTCCGTGCGTACGGGGCGCGTATTTATTCAACTTTGTATCCCAATGAACTGCTTATACTTGAAATCGACTATCGTCAGCATTAGTGTAGTGCTTGCAAGGGCGATTGTTGAGCGCGTTCGATTTCCAAGATCGGGTAAAAAAACTAGTCTGGATTTGTAGTAATAGGGTCGCCGCCGATTGTTCGACAAATATGTGCATTAAATGGTATTTGTAAAGCACGACAACGCAGTTTAAATTTTAAGGTTTTAATTAAAGTTAAGATTTTGTGTTTTCTTTTAAACCCAAGTGACATATTATTGGCTAAATGTCTCTTGAAAACCCCAACATTACCTACTGCTACTGCTGTGTTAAAACGCACGTTTGATAAATAATATACCGTCGAAACATATATTTCATAGCCTGCCGAAATTTGTATCAGGAGCACAAAGGTGCATTGAAGGGGGGATACAAATATGACTGACTGATTATTGTTATTTTTATTGTTAATGTTGATTATTGTTGAATAGTATTCTTCTCAGCGTGTCGATGGCAAACACAGATGAGTATCATGTGTGTGTATGTGTGCGTGTAAATATGTAAGGGTATTATATGAGGGACATAGATACTGTACTTAGTAGGTATGTGTTTAATAATAAACATAATAATATGTGTGTATGACATCGTCTTGGAATAATCAGTAAGATGTTGTACTTATAGTCATAAATGAATAAAAAAAATGTTGGACGTGCTTTGTATAAACAAAGGTTTCAGTGCAACATTATGAACAGTCAACTGTGGCTTTCTAGACATAAATTCAAAAAGCATCATTCATTTTACTTTCAAATTAGGTAACTCTTTTTTTTCCACTTCTGCACCAATGTTACTATTTCATGAAAACAAACTCATTTAGCGTAACAGTGACACACATAACAACATGTAATCGTACATGTATCTACCTACAAACATGTTCAGAGTATAAGACTGGTGTTCTGGTATAATTATAGTTATTATTTTCTTAATGTTTACAGGTACGTTGTGAGCACTAGCAGTAACACTATAGCTACTTAAAGTAGCGTAACTGTTGCCATATGTGCCTGCCCGAAAACAAATAGTCATTATAATTGAATGTTTTAGTTGATTATTCAGGATTGTTCGAGCAAGGGTGTACCACTTACATGCGGTTGACAAATCCTTCAAATGATACAGTACTCTTCAAGATAAAAACTACTGCACCAAAGAAGTATTGTGTACGCCCTAATTCTGGAGTACTTGAGCCAAACTCTAAGGTGGAAATAGCTAGTAAGTGTAATTCCTCCATAAAGCGGTGTCAACTTTCAAAAATCACAATTAACTACATCTACATCAACATCATTATTGTATTTCGTACCGTATCTGTTTGAAGTCACACCATACATACATATAAAGTAACAAAATAATGACGTGCTGAATGTTTTCAGTTACTCCACAGCCTGTGTATGTCGACCCCAATGAGAAACATAAACATAAGTTTATGGTACAAAGTGTCGTCGCCCCAGAGGGAAAGACTAACATTGATCAAGTAGTATGTACCCTTGACTTTTAATAATACGACTGTAGTAAGTAAGTCTTACAATATCATTGAACCTTGAAGCAGTTTAATTTTCAAAGTGCTAATATTAAATTGTTCGTTGTTTGTTGAACTTCTTGGCACACAGAAGTGGTTCTAGTCTAACAAAGAATGTAAACAAAGACCCACTCTACTCTTCATGAAAATGTCATAATAGATTTATAGGCATCATTATTTCAGTGGAAGGAGATCAGTCCAGAACAACTGATGGATCAGAAGCTGAAGTGCGTCTTCGATTCTCCACGTGGCAGCAACTTGAATGTAAGTTGAAACATTTAAGACCATTTCTACATGAGTCCTGCACCTGATAACAGACCATAGGTATGTTGACAACACTTATTTTTGAACTGTTTGCAGGACGCTGGTGACAACGTGGCCCAAAACGAAGTGACCAAGAAGCGTGTCGCCGTCGCGGATGAAGCAAAATCGTCGACAAAGGTACTGTTCCAACTTGTACTTACAACTTTATGAATGTGTTGTTTTGTGGAGTCCAGTTCTGTTCTACAAATGATGTAACCAATTACATCATTTGTAGAACAGAACTGGACTCCACGCACAAAATAATTGTATGGTTTCTTTTATGTTTTCGTTTTGTTTGTGAGCTTTTTCAATTTTTATTTGCCCTTTCGCCAGTCAGCCATTTGTAATTACGACTAACGCTCAACATAGATAACTTATTTACCTGTAGTCATTAGGATGATCATTACCTTACCGTTAGTGATTTATGATCTGTAAAATTATATCGTATCAACATTGGATCTTATTAGTCAGAGTCCGAGATGTTATTTAAATTGTCTTACAGGATGCCGTAGAAGGTCTTATCCAGAATGAAGCAAAGCGGAAGGATGATGATCACACTACAGGCGTGAAAACGGTACCCGACCATTACATTTTTAATTCTAAAGTTTCCATTAATATTTTTATTCAGACAACAGTAATTTCGTCTAGTGTGCGAACAGAAAAAAATAAGATAATTTAGGTATGCGTCTTATTGATACAGATAAATAAAAATCAATTAGGTAATAAGATAAAGTACATGTTACAAAAAATAAATATAAAAGAATAAGTTTGAAGGAAAAATATAATATGTAAAAATTATTATTAGCACTGCAATTATTTATACTTTCGTTTCATTAGAGTATCTTGTGTACCTATTCTTCCAAAACATCATCAACATCGACATTCCATTACCCACACAACACACTGTATATTTACTATTATTGCCCTTAATTGCATGTTTATCATTTATTTTGCAAACATTCTATATTTCTTTTTTTTTCTGTTAATGTTTACGTACTGTTGCTATATGTATATAATTTGATTCGACATAACTATTTGTTTACATTTTTTATGATCATCATTTCAGACTTTGACTTTCCCTAAGTCTGAGAACGCGGACACTGATTTGCAGAAGGCGACTTTAGAAGTTATTCTTTTGAGGGAGGAAGAAAGCAAATTAAGACACGAAAATCTGCAATTAAAAGTGAGTTCTTTTTATATAATTTTTCTTCTGGGTATAGAGTTATATGTAACTCAATCAAGCAAGTATTTGGACTTTTTCCCTATTCTTTATCTATTTAAGCATATCCTTGTATTTCCGTAGTAGCAAAAACTACTGTGTATAAGTTTATCTTTAAATTTAAACTAACAAATTATTGGAAAAATTCTGACTAATATTGCACACACAGCGAATTTGAACGTTTGTACACAACCAAGTGTGCTGTGCGTTTTTATTGATGTGAATAAAGCGTCATTTACATGATGCAAGTTTCTTGCCTGTTGCATACAGTTAAATTAAAGCATATTATATAATATCGCATATAATGCAAGATACTATCACGTTTAAAATTTCTGACGTAAAACATGATAAAGTGAATATCATGCCAATACGTGATTGTTATGTGTAACTTGAACTCAAATTATTATACATCAATACAGGAAAAAGCGGGACGATAAGAAGTGTCCACCGAGACTTCCCGATGTTAACATACTGGGTTAATTCATAATGTTTCTGTTTTTATAATATACATAATAATACAAGGCACTTAAGATTAATAGAATATAATAAACGCTGTGTTAGCGTTTTGCGACTTCATATTTCACTACTATGTGCGTTTTGCGATGATTCTTCTACGCTAAATGTAGCTATATTTTTTTTTGAATACTATAGTGCAATGCATTCTGGTTTCGGTAGTCAAGCTATTGTCTCATTTAGGTGATGCTGTTTTGTATCATATGTTGACGTCAAGCATCGTAGAGACATCAAAAAGTCGTCAGTATGCTTTTTGACGTCTTTATTGTGCTTTTTAGGGTTCCGTAACTAAAGGGTGCCAAACGGGACCCTATTACTAAAGCTTCGCTGTCTGTCCATCCGTATGTCACAGAGCTGTATCTTTAGAACCGTAATAGGCATAAAACGTCGCCTTAGAGTGAAAACCTCGTATATGCGAAAGTGCTAACTTGAGGACGAAAATACTACGCCCTGTAAAATGTTAAACGACAGTTTCATTAAATTTGTTTTTAGTGTGCTGTTCTAATATCTTTTCAGATGCATCAGATATATTTTTTCAGGTTAATTTCTGTCAAAAAATGAATTAAAATGAAACTGATCAAAATTGCATTCCCGAGCTTTTCACTCTAAGGCGACGATAAATAGGTAGATATTGTGTGTATGTGTTACTATGGCTGCTATAATACTTTTTCTGGCGCTTTAGGGTTTATCTTAATATTGTGCGGTGGTACGGAACCCTTCGTGTGCCAGTCCGACTCACACTTGTCGAGTATTTTATGTGATCTCGTGCTCTTTAAAACTGCTTCATCGAAATGGGGGCTTAGCTTTCACATATGGGATTGACCAACATGAGTGACATAATTTTCTTTTATGTTGGGCATGATGAAATCCTCACGACAATAAAATAAAAAACTTTAAATTGTCGCCGAAAAAGTATATTGACGAGGTATTTTACATCAAGTTACTAATTGAACCATCCATTTAAGTTATCGGGCTTTGCTGACCTGACGCGTCACAGATGTATGCATTCCAAATCAGAATAAATAGAAATGGTGAAGTGTAACAGCTAAACATCATCTGTTACTGAATTAAACTATTCCCTTAAGAGTTGTTGCTTCACTTCAAGACCGATTTTAAATGTAGGCATGTATTGGTTTATTAATGTGTACAGAAGTGCCCTTCTGATTGACTTTGAAGGTCGGAGAAGTGTATATAAATTATTGATGCGCTCAGCGTACAATCGAATCAATGTTTTGACGTATGTCGTGTATATCTGTATGCTGTTCATTTTTAGGATTTTTAACTCCAAAAGGAAAAAAGATTTTAAGATAGCTTTTGTCCCTCTGGCACAAAAGGAATCTCAATGTCTTTACAACGTATGAATAGGTGGCACAATTTTATTATAAATTTTGAAAACACATATTTCTAGTCAAATATCATAAAAATATTAATTTTGGATTTATTCGGCTAGTCAGTTTGATTCTAAGAAAAGAAAAATTATTATATTATGTTAGGTATAAGAAAAATAAAAAATATAATATTATTATAATTATTAAGGTCAGGTGTCATCTGAAAGAACATCTGAAGATGTTTAAAATATTTTTTTATAATGTTTGTTCCAGTGGTCTTAAAGATATTGCTGAAAATTAACGAGAAAATACATCGTAATATATATAGTAATTACGGCAAACCAGCAGCTATTCCATGGACTGCTTACTGTAGTTTGGTTCGAAACGCTAATTGTGCAAGCCAAATTTACTCTTGCCTGACTTTTTATGTCTCAAGCAAATAATGATTTAACAAATTTAGAGTTGTATCAATCATGAACGATTCGATCATTTGACCTGGGTCGCGTAGAAGTATTGATGATTGCAATCGTTCGTTTTCAATGATCCGGTTCACCAATCGTTGATCCTTAAGATTGTAATAATTCATTTTCAATCATTCAATGATACGGTTCAACCAATCGCTCACAATCGATAGATCCTTTTCAACTTATTTAGCTTCAGATTTGTAGAAAACCGACCAATAACGAACGAGCGCGAATGAATGGGTCACAGACAAACACAGAGAAAAAGATTAAACGAGTAATTTGGTTCAATCAATCGTTTGCTCTATGTGATTCACTGATTCAGTATAGAACCAGTGATCGAACGATTGATATTACCCGGGTCGTGGCATGAACCAATACTTGAATGCTCGAATCACTGAAAATGATCGATTGACACTGCTCTAAAGGGAATACTTAAGGGCGCGTATTCGATTTAGTGCAACTCAAAATCTAAACGATTGCTAGAACTACGTAGCAGCATTGACACACACTAGTACAATACAATGGGCTGTTTATGTGCATCAGAAAAAAAAATATGCACGAAATAAGCACGAATCATTGAAATTGATCGGCAAACGACAGCGCGCGATGTTTTACAGTGCTTTGTAAAATAATTGTCTAAAATAAATGAGCTCGTATAACGGACTGAAAAATATTCTGTATATTAAGCATAACATTTACTTTCATAAAATAAATATATCAGTTATGTTTTTATTCAAATACTGGTGAAAAAAAATTGACAATGTGAACCGATTTTCTACTTTTTCAACATTGTTTTTTAATACATAATCGTAATATTTTTATAATTTTGGCTCTGTAGCTGTCTTTATGACTGTATATACTGTTGGAAAAATGCATAAAACAAAATATTTTGGCATATTGTAATGGTTGTATTCGTCCTGAAAGTTAACTCTGACGTCTATTTTCGTAAAACTATATGAAAGAATTGTCTTCGCTTTAAAAAACCATTATTAAAAATTATACTTTTACTCTGTAGCTGTCTTAATCAAGACTTAATCTTGGAAAAATGCATAAAACAAAATATTTTGGCATATTGTAATGGTTGTATTCGTCCTGAAAGTTAACTCTGACGTCTATTTTCGTAAAACTATATGAAAGAATTGTCTTCGCTTTAAAAAACCATTATTAAAAATTATACTTTTACTCTGTAGCTGTCTTAATCAAGACTTAATCTTTCTAAAACTGTAAATTGTCTTTAAATAATCTGCTCACATAATTACGATATTGCTCTGGGCAAAACGCAAAAACATGAAGTTTTCGTCACGAATCGAATACGCGCTCTTAACAAGAATATAACAGATACAAAAGGCTCTTAACAAGCTTTTATGGGATTTTACATAATGGAACATCAGCATCGTACAGTTATTAGTTATGTAGTCAATTATCTCTAAAAGAAACAAAGCTTAGCTAAAACTTCATTCAACATTTAAGAGCTAAGTTTAATAACTCTAAAATAAGCATTTGCGATTTCTATAGCGTCCACTTAACATTATTGATTTGAAACTCTAAATTATGTTCTGATGCAATCAATCAAAGATCAAGCCAAGCAAGCCAAAGCACTAACCTATAAAATATTTGCAAAAGAAAAAAAAACATGTAAATCAAGAAATATTCACGTTTAATGTCATAATTTAAACTTGTTTTCTAAATGAAAAGAATTCACTACGATTCATGAATCCGCACAGACCCGTACTATATAAATACATAATTATATGAATTCTGTTGCATTTTGCATTGCAATTGTTCGCTAATATCCTATATCCTTTACTCTTATGTGAAATTATACGTGACTGTATAATAATAATGTGTCAAACAGACTTCCAATATACTCTCATCAAAAGTGTCTAGGGATCAAGGCGTATTGACACGTATTTTGTTGCCCTTTTGAATTTAAATAAAAATGTATATTTAGATTGATTAAAAATATTTTATTCGTTTGTGTAGATCGACGAAGTATTGTCTGCTTTGGCAGAAAGTACTTCATCGACCTATACATAAATCATTCAGTTTGTAGACTTTTTAAGTATTATTTCATCCAAATCACGTTGCGGAACGGCCGCCCGTGTCGGTTGTAACAGACGAAAATCATTTTTTGGTGTGTGTACGGTATCTATATTTAGCAGAGCTCTTTTTTGAAGCATATTCTATGCGTGGGCTATGGGATTCAAGTCTGGCGATTGAGAAGGCCATGGTAGGACGTTGATATTAGCTGCGGCATGTGTGTTTTCATGGCCTCATACCAAAGCGAGATATGTCAGAAAACACACAAAACGCAGCTGCTTCTGCCTAATTTCTGTGTACACGAGACCATTGTAAACGGGCTCAGAGACTGGCTTCATACAAGCGATTTCTTATGGATTGATCGCTTTTTAACATCAACGAAGAGCTATGAGGTTTCGTAACCAGTTTCATCGCGGTCATTGTACGATTTCGTCGCATTGTTTTTCGTCATTTGTTTACTGTAACGATATTGTCTGTGTCCTGTGGTGATGCGGTCCAAAGTCGACTTGTAACAAACTGCGTAGTGCCCAAAGCGATTGCCACAGCGCATTGTCGAGAACCAGTTTCCATCATTCCCACGGCTCTGATCATTTCTTCTCGGCTCAAATGAAGTATACTCTTTATTCTTTAATAACGTTCTTTTTTTTGTATTGATTCCACTGAGAAGTATGGCAGAAAATGTACTGATATTATTATTTATCTATAATATGTATGTATTTATAAATTATATAAGTATGTATATCAGTTGTCTGGTTACCATAACACAAGCTCTGCTTAGCTTGGGACCAGATGACCGTGTGTGAGTTGTCCCAAGATATTTATTTATTTTATTATCTTTTGACCGAAATTCTTTGGAATGACGAAATTTACTAAAAAAGTATCGACAGGATTTACCAAACAATACGTATAATAAAAAAAAACCTTTTTAGGAAATAACAAAAACTTGCTTGATCCCTTGACACTTCTCATGTGTGTGTGATTGTAAGTGAGCGAGTGAAACTAGAGACAGTAAGGTACATAACTGGTGATTGTGTTACAGGAGGAGCTGATGCGCCTCCGTCAAACGGCGGGTGGCGACGGGCGCGCTGCGCGCACCCCACACTCGTACGGGCCCGAGAAGAACGCACAGATCACGCTCATGCCCTGGGTGCTGACCGCCGTCGGCATGGCATTCCTCGGCATCATCATCGGCAAGTTCCTCATGTGAATGGTCTACTCAACCACCCGCGGTGACCTTGACATCGCCTCTCAGATAACGCTGTTACACCGCTCCCGATGCATCCCTCTCGCACAAGGCAGCTTATTTTTTTTATAGCGACCTCTCCAAAGCTTCCTTCGGCCGTACTTGTGTTCTTTTAAAAATTCGCCTACTTGATCAGTGTAATCCTCATTATTTAGCTAACTTCCAATCTAAAACTCCTCATTTTTTATTTTTATACGATCAAACCTCTAGATTCGTCAAGACTATACTTGATTTTCAAATATCAACGTAAATCAAACCACTGTTTCCATTTTAATAGTTTGTTAGAATGTTTGTTATTTCTTAATAAAGTGCTTTATCCAATTCCATGGCAACCAATGTGTTCCTGTTAGTTGTTTATTAATTTAATGATATACTCCAAAATAAAATAACAAACAAACCTCTTGTAAAATAAAACATGATTGTAGAACTTTGTATTGTATTCACTATGACGAATGTTTAAATAAGGATTTTCTTAATATTACCTCTTTGGAATACTCTAGTATTTATGCCAAGCCATTCTTCCGAAGCTATACATGGAGATCCCGGACTTAAAGGTTTATTTACTTCTTCCAAAACCAATCATTGCCCTGCCTGTTAATACCGGGTACTCATGACAAAGAGCTATACAATCGCTCACAAAAGCGTGCGCTTCTGCGCATCAGACTTTTTTATCACGAGGACCGGGCCTAAAGGTTGCTTGCGGACTGACTCAAAAAATAATATTTTTTAGTTATTGCATATTTAAAACATTTTATTTCTATCAATTGTTTAAAGTTGATAGAGACAGAATTAAGTTTTATATAAGTTTAGCTCGTCCTTAGCGAGTCGTTGTACAATCCACAGTTAGAATCCGTACCTATAAGGAGTAATTGTTAAACCCGGCCCATATGGTTTAACTTAATGTTTCGATTGTGGTTAACTAACATACAATAAATATCATTAATGGGGAGTTGCACAAAACCAACATTAGTTTAACGGAGACTTGAAATTGATGCTGTCACTTTCTTTTTGATACAAAATGTAAAGGATGGCATGAATTTAAAGCCTCCATTAAACTAATGTTAGTTTCGTGCAACTCAACGTATATCTACTATTCTATCATTATTTATGCCACCTACGATAGAACTAGCAATTGACGTGTTAATTCATCATAAGTAGCACTACCGTTATCTTCAAGTTTGGGACGCTTCACTGCAGAATTAAGTATTCTTGTTTCTCTGATGTCACATTTCGCTGTAATCACGTTGATTTCGATTGGCCAAAGATCGTCACAATTCTGAAGGTGTTAATGAATATTTAATAAAGCATTTTTTATAAACAGTGATAAGATTTCCGGGCAGTAGATTGGTCAATAGAATATTATATATACTATTATAGATACTATTATAGATATTTTATTTTGCGTACTTTGTTTACTAATGATAAAGATGTAACTATTTTTCTTGATAAAACTTGGATGTCGTCTTATACATACTTAACGTGATATTCGTATAGTACGGCGCATACGGTCATCTAAATTATAATGTTCATGCTCATCGCAGAATAATTAACTTTGCAAATTACCAAAAATTATCAAGAAAACGGAGTTACTAAATGCGGCTACCAAGTGTGCTTGTCGACATTTTTTCTAAATTGATGATGTAATTATAAAATGAGTGTTCATTGTACACATTCTGTGACAAAGCAACAATTTACAGCTTTCGTGTAAAAATAATGAGGTAATGGTGGATACAGTTGACAAAGTTGTATTAAACGTCAGACACCTAGTCCCAGATGATGCAGTGTTGTTGAAGGGATATCTCTTAATTAATCTCACTGTTTTATGAAGCCATAAAGTGGACGCGTGTCTAATGTGAAGTATATAAAGTGCCATCATTTCTTCCATTCGGGTGTCAGCTACGTAGTTTTATGGAGTAGAGAAGATTTTTTACAGTATTCAGAAATGTTTGAAGAATGTTGGAACTGTAGTTTGGTGCCTCATGTAACATAGAGTATTAGACTAATTTGGAGACACTTATTAAGAGCGGTTGGTTAAACAATTATTATTCTCTAAACATTAAAGGTTAAGCACTACATTAGGCCACATGAGCCACGTATGCCGCGCATATATCTAGACGCGTCGGAGCCCATACATTTTATATGGCAACTAGTTGTGCAGAGCTACGTTAGATCCACACCATGCGACGCGACGCTTCATACGCGGCGCCGGTCCAGTAACCCCAGATTCTAGTCAGATGATGCGAGTGGGCAAATCCATGCGTCGAACCGAGCCACGGTTGTGAACATTTTATGACCAAAAGTAAATTTTGAAAATCACTCCGATTCGTACATTTATCGTATACTACTACTAGCTGACCCGACTGACGTTGTCCTGTCCCTATCTGTCTACCCTACCAGACTACCTATCTACTTATCGGACCTACTCTAAATACCCTACCATGCCAAAAAATAAAAATTTGGGGTTTACCACCCTTCATTTAGGGGTATGAAAAGTAGTTTACATCCTATTCTCATTTCTACTGAATATTCACACAAAATTTCATAAGAATCTGTCAAGCCAGTTCCGAGGAGTTTTGTTACAAACACTGTGACCGAAAATTTGATATAGGTATTAGATATATCGTACCTAATCGTATATATAATAACATCCGTCTTCTCTAATAGACAACCAGCGTGAAAATGCACATTACACTTTGCGTCGGTGAATATAGCACACTAACCTTAATCGATTGAGACGTCTCGGACGTGTGCATCGGCCTAATGTAGTTCTTACTTCAACTCTTTCAGGGAAAATCTAATTGTGGTTAAAATATCTGTAACCAGCAAAACATCTGATCATCATTTTGATCACAGTGGTACCATACCATCCACCCCACCAAGCTCCATACAAACAAAGTATTTTTATTATTACCTACTGTTACAGTAGCAGCACTGGCCCGTCCATACTGTGTGCGAGGTCATTATTTGTGCAGTACTGCCTGGACTACTACTGCGGACGATAAATTAGCATGTGCAGTGGTAATTTTTTCTTTCCTTTAATTCGGTAAAATACTGAAAATAACATTATGTTAAAACTAAATTGGTGTAAAAATAATATAGCGAACATCGAGTTAAAAAAGAGCACAAAGCGAAGAAAATTTTGATGTGGTTATAATAAAATTATAGAAAATCTGCAGGCGATAAGAATAAGTTAATGTTTTCGGTTACTTTGTTTTAGGGTAATCGTGCATAAGAAAATATCATAAATAAATTAAACAGTGTTGTCGTAAATATAATTATTGGCTTATGGCAAATCAATCAGTGTGGAACTTATCTTATTTCAATTAACCATTGCACTGTGCAAAATATAAATGTTAGTACTATGTCTTGTTAATATTATTATTTTAAATAATATAATGTTTAGCGTATGTTATTCATGACACACTAAACGTTTACTTAATATTCCGGAGCCCCGAGCTTACAGAAGATCGGTCAAATATCTGTATTAGCTCGTAATTATGGCGCTGTACACACTGAAACCACAACCATTAACGTACCAACATGCTCATGCCAAACTCTTCGTACCGCGCATTGAGTGCCCTCTTACCGTGCTCGCATTTACATGTACTGGTTTCAATGTGCTATACGCCTAAAATAATACAAATATTATACTTATAGTACGTTAAGTCATTGTGTTTGTAGTTGTTATCATATTTACAATATCCAGCCTTGAATACTTAGGAATTAATGTTATGACGTGTTAAGTGGAAAACATAGCGTAAAATATCAGGTTCTCATATACTTATTGTGTATTTTCGTGTAAAAATCAAATAAAAATATCTTGTAATTATTTTTCAACTAATATACAATTATGGCTTTTAAAATGTTCGTAGTGAGTGCATAAGTATTTAGTTAATACATGTGAATTCTTAAAATTCTATAGTAATTTATACGCTTACACAATTGAAAACTTTATAATCCTTGGTATAAGGGATTATGGTATAAACAGTGTCAAATATACCTGGGAATGCTAAATATACCTGTGTTTATTTCTCTGTGGGTTTGGGGAGCACTTTTTTAGCATGTTAGCATGCCGTCTTTTAATTTTGGATCTACATTCTGTTTAAATAATAAAATTAATTTTGTTACAACGAATATTAAGTTTATTTATTTTAAGTGCACAGCGGGAGTGATAAACAGTGAGGATAGGAACTCGCTTTTATAAAACCATTTCGTTATGCCGTGGTTTGGCCTTAGCTGAGCTTTTCATTTATTATCCAAATATATAAAGATATAAAATGCAACATTTGACTTGTTAAAAAACTTCTCTAATATTTATTTCGTAACGCTAAGAACTGATCATGTTTCATATTGTTGTAAGTATATTGTAGATTGAATGTATTAAAGCTCAGTTAGTGTCGATCTGCTATACAAGGTGCGAAGTGAGGATTGTTCGAGGTAATAAATTGGTAGTACAACCGTGGCTCAGTTGTGTTAACTCCACGGCTGCTATTCGATAATAAAATAGGCGTCAACATGTCATGTTTCATAGCACATTTAATCGTAGTTTTGTGTCAGTATACTTAGAAAAATTTCACTCTTGTTTATGGCATTTTTAATTATCATTGTGGTGGTTTTTTTTTTATAATTATTGCCGATGGACAGAATGTTTCATTTGTATTTAATGTATCTCTACCATCATCTAGATAAGATCGAACGTTTAACACCCACTGTACTGGAAACCGAAGAGTTAGTAAATGACAGGCACCTATTTTCCATTATGTAGATTACTAATTGGAAAGAATATTTAATAAAAACTTGCCCTAAAATCTATTGAAAAGCAAAATGAATTTCATGATGTTATTGTGTTAGCATATTTTAAAATAAAAATGAGCATTTTAAGACTAATGACAATGGGTATTAACCACTTCAATACAATTATAATTTCAGTAGACCTTTACTAGAGTAAGTCCTGACCGCCAGAATACTAGGTATGTCACATGAAAATAAAGGTTATTTAAAGGAATGTGACGTAATCCATAGGCGTAACTTTTTATTTACACACTCAGCATGCAGTAGGGTTAATTTTAAATTAACAATAGAGAACATTTTAAACTTAAATTTCCGTATGGTATTGTTGTTATATTGTACTATTATGCTATATTGTATCGTTTTCTGAAATAAAAGACTTAATTTATGACTACTTTCTTGTATTTTTGCTTTTACCTCTGATTTCCCCCTTCTTTTTCAATCATTTAATTGTCTCATTAGTTTGAAAATAATGCTGATGATTCTTACACATTATGTTGTATGTAACTACACTTTTATTTAACGCATGTAATTAAAGGGGGTAAGGCGTTCATTTAAAAACCCCAGATACAAAAAATATTTTTTTATGTGTAAAAACGCTGTTAGTTCAATTCAACATTTTGACGACACGGTTGGCGCAGTGGTTGAGCGATCGACTGCTGCGCTGCGTGTCGCGGGTTCGATTCCCGCACGGAACAAATATTTGTATGGCCTACAGATAGTTGTTCCGGGTCTGGCTGTTTGTGTATGTTTGTAAACTCACCCACGTCGAGTAATGTGTCCCATGTGGGGGCAACGTTTTTTAAAAATAAAAAAAAAGTAATTTCGAATTCGAAGCTGGTGATACAAATGAGGGCTATCGCCGCTAGAGGCGCTGGTAAAAATATAAATATCACAACGTTTTTTGCGAGCTTCTCATCGCAGATTTTTACTAATTATTTATAGATTATGTTTAATATTGTGCCATTTATGAGTAACTTTATGGCACTGCTCAATGAATGCTAGTGCTTTCAAAACTCAAACTCAAATCATTTATTTCAAATAAACCATTTACAGGCACTTTTGAATTGTCAAGGAGTCAGTCAGTCAAAAAGTTGCAGCTAGTTGCTCGTTCCAAACAGTAGGTTTCTATGAAGAAGAACGAACAAGAAACTCCATGAACACTCTTTTAAAATCTATAGAATATTACAAATTTAGGTTACGTCATTCATGTTGAATCTAGGGGTACAATGTGAGAACAATGTAACAAGTTGTGCACGTTAAAAGAGGTCTAGTGACAATGAAATTAGACAATTCAAAATAAATTTTAAATAACCGAGGTACCTAGCTAAGAGATGACCAGTCTCAACACACAGCGTCCGTTCACGAACATAACGCCCGGATCGGCACCATTTAGCTCAACCATTTTGAAGGGAACCAAATGATCCAACACATGCGCCACCATCAGCGAGACATTCAAGTGAGCATGACAAACTCTCAACCGCCAGGGCATATTCAAGTCAACGAAAGACATCTCGTATATGGTATAGCTTTAAAGTACATAGTGCTCACCTCACATATACATATGTGCTATGCAAAATTATTTAATACTAATAGTTTGAGTTTATACAATGCAAAGATAATGTAGTTTTAGATCTTCAGCAGCTCCAAAAATAGTCACCAAGGCTAATTAATAAATCTATGAACCCTTATGGCTGTGGAGCTAGACCAGCATCCAGCCAAGCATTTTTATCAGTGATGTAATCATCCAATTTATAATATGCTCGGCTGCATAGTGTGCGTTTAATATAGGACTTAAATTTTGTCTCATTAAGTTGAACAATGTGGGGAGGTATTTTATTGTAACACTTTAGACAGAACCCCATGAAAGACGAATCTACTTTAACCAGCCTGAATCCTGGTTGAACTAGTGGTCCTTATTTCTAGTACTATATAGTTATGTCTGTCACTTCTTTTACCTAAAAGATGCAGATTTTTTCTTGCGTACATACCTAATGTTTTCATATTTTATGTATTGACAAGGTACCGTCATTATGTTAATTTCCTTAAACAGTTCCCTTAGAGAATCGCGCATACGTAGATTGTAAATGGCTCTGATTGCTCTTTTCTGCAGAATAAAAATAGACTCTATGTTTACTGTTCGCCCCCAAAGTAAAATACCGTAAGACATAATACTATGAAAGTAACTAAAATAGACCAGTCTCGCGGTATCCACATCAGTAAAGATCTGTCAGAACTTTCTGACAGCATATGCTGCCGAACTTAGCCGTCCTGCGAGAGATGTTAAATGAGGACCCCATTGTAGCCTTGAGTCGAGCGTGATTCCCAGAAAAACAGTTTCATTAACGAACTCCAGTTTCTCTTTATTCAATACTAGGTATATCGCAATTACTACCTACTTTTGACATTTGGTAAAGCAAATCTGATGCATTTCGTTTTTTTCCATTATTAGCTGTGAACCAATTTTGGACCTGAAGTAAGGCGTTATTTACATTGTCGAGATTATTAGCCCGTCTATTTATCTTAAAAATTAAAGAAGTGTCATCGGCAAATAAATTTGTGGTTGGTTTTTAAATAAACGGGGAAGATCATTAATATAAACTAAAAAGAGGAAAGGACCTAATATTGACCCTTGTGGGACTCCCATTTCTACTTTTAAACCACATGAATTCACTCCATTTATTTGAACTTGCTGCTGTCTGTCATAATGATAAGATTTGATTAAACTAAGCGCAAGTTTACCCAGTCCGTAATGCTCAAGTTTTAAAAGTAATGTGTCGTGATTTACGCAATCAAACGCCTTGGAGAGGTCACAAAAGATTCCTATGGCATCTTGTGCCTCTTCCCACGCGGTAAATATATTATGTTTTAATAGAGTGACACCGGCGAAGGACGTTGTAACGTCCTTTGGTGAAATCATACTGTTGCTCGTATAAAATGTCATTTGTGTTAAAATGAACAAGCATCTGATTTAGCATTATCTTTTCAAATACCTTGCTGAAAACCGGCAACACGGACACGGGCCTATAATTATTGGTATCTTTACTGTTCCCAGATTCGAAAAGTGGTATGACCTTACTAAATATCATTAGATCAGGGAAAACTCCCTGGTCTACGCACATATTAAATATTAAAGCCAAATAAGGCGCTATTGTTTCAATTATAGATGTGCAAACTTTAATAGACATGCCCCACAAATCTTCAGTTAATTTTATTTTGATTTGCCGAAAAGCTTTTAAGACTGTCACGGGGTTAATATGTTTAAATTGAAATTCTACCGGGCAGCCTGGAACGTTCGCTTTTAATAACGCAATTGAGACTTCAGGTGAGGAATTTAAAGCTTCCGTGGTTTTAGCTGATAAGCTAGTAAAGAAATTTACAAATTCATGAGCTACTTCTAGGTTAGAGCCTATGGGACCATGTGATGTCTCCAATGTAGGTAGGTATATTCAGTGTTACGAACTTTTTTCTTGTTAGTCTCGTTATAATAATATATAACTTTCCAAACTGTTTGCATTTTATCGTCTGCCGATTTGATCTTATTGCTAATGTATAGGGCTTTAACCTTGCAAGTATTTCTAAAAGTTTTAGAATAAGTAGTAACATACTTGTTGAAAGTATCTGTGTTAATATAACTTTAAATCATTATTACTGATTTTTAACACTTGGTATAACTTTCTAGATTATTGCCATAGAAATATCAAAGAAACAAATGTGTAATTCAGTTAGTGCTACCTATATGAAATGTAAATCTCTATTTGTTTCATTTGTGTGACCATGGAAAGGTACATGAACTAATTTTAATTGATTTATTTATCTGTGATTTGTTGTAATAAGTAGTAATTTATTGTCAATTAAGCTGATTTTTATTATTTTATTCAAGTACATAATGGAATGAATTGTACTAATATCTATACTAATATTATAAAGCTGAAGAGTTTGTTTGTTTGGTTGAACGCGCTAATCTCGGAAACTACTGGTTCGAATTGAAAAATTCTTTTTGTGTTGGATTGTCCATTTATCGAGCAAAGCTATAGGCATACAACATCACGCTACGATTAATAGGAGCGGAGCATCAATTAAAAATGTTGCAAAAACGGGATAAAATATTCCTTTTGAGAGCTTACGTTGCGTGCGCTGCGTAAACGGTTCAAGTTACCTACGCAAAAATCATGTATGACAGAATTGTATCCCTTTAAAAGTTCTCCTTATCGCAATAAATACGTTATTCATCACAAGTATTCAATTTTAAACAAAATTGCCTTTGACATCATTTGATTTCAAAGAATATCTTAGGAGATATCATAGTTTTAAACTGCATAACATATTTTAATAATAAGTAGTAGATTATGCATCAACGGGGTAAATTAGTGTCTTCTGTAGCGGGCGCCTTATTGAATCCCGAGCAAAACGAAGGATTCTAGCGTTAACACCTGAGCGGAGCGAGGGAGTTAAGACAAGAAGCCTGAGTGCAGCGTGGGATTCAAGGTCGCCCAAGACGAAGGCACCTTTATCCCCTTGGAGCATACTCTACTTTTCACACCATCTACGAGACAATAAAAACAATGGTACTAGAATTAAGAGTAGATTGTTTGTCATACCAATGGCTTCGGATTTAATGTAGGTACTCCGGAGTCAAATCACTATCGTCACTCGACATTTTTGTGAGAATTTGCTGATAAGTAATTTGTTGTATAACAAAGTAAAGCAATTTTCAGTATTCGCGCCTCAGATTATGAAACAAAAGGCACAGCGCGGAACACTGAGAGTGAAGCCAAAAAAGCGATTACTTACCTACAACGCGCTTCGTGCGGTACTGACACGAGTCAGTATAGCACGAAACGCCGCATCGTGAAAAAAAACAAATACAAAATCAAAAGCTAATACAATCACGAGATTGTAGGCAAGTATTCGCTTTTGAATTTGTATTTGCTTTTTTGGCTTTACTCTCAGTGTTCCGACCGGTCTATCTGCCTTTTGTCTAATAATCTGAGATTCGCGCCCCTTATTGATATGTATCCTATTTTTTTTCTTTTATTTTGTTCTATTAGTGAGTTCGATTTTCGAACAATTTATTTTTTAGTGCAGATCTCTCAGATTATGATACAAAAGACACTCAGCGCTTGCAATCAGAAATACAGGCTCTGGATGACTCACTAAAATCTCTTTATAATAAATATGTGATATCTGAAAACCAAATAAAGGAACATATATTAGCTGCAAATGAGTTAGTGGATTTATGTAATTATAATGCAGACAGGGTAGACTCGCTGACTCTCAGCAACACTCAGTGTACCTGTCAGAAGGAGTCCAACCTTGTGGCCCTTCAGCCTGAGGCAACGAAGGACCCGTCCCAGGCTGTAGGTGCTCAAGGCTCTATCCTCAACCATAACATTGATATTGTTGAAGAAGTGCCACATACAATCTCTAGTACTTGTTCCTCTGGTAGCAGTCATGCAAGTCTCTCAGTAATGTTTTCAGATAGTATAGGAAGAGGTATAGGGAAACTAATTAATAATAACCTTAGATATAACACCCTAAACCATTGTACACCTGGGTTGTCCTACAAACATATAATGTCAACAATACCAAAGTTCGAATATAATCCTTCCACCAATATTTGTGTATTTATAGGTAATAGTTTAACGGTCAAAAAGGAGGATATTACTGACAGTGTTACCGAGATTCTAAATATTAATTGTAATAAAATAATTTTGTGTGCTTTCCCATATTTTAAACATTTAACATCTAGACAGAACAATTATATACACATGTTAAATAATCATGTGCATTTTTTAGTAAGTCACTATAGTGATAAGCTTTTGTTTTTTGACACCAACAGTTTTGTTGAGAAATTAAAATCGACTAGGGATACCGTGTATCTGCCCATTAGGTTTAGACGTCAAATAGCGCGGCTATTAGCTCATAGTTTTAACTCAGACATAAGTAGTATGTCGAAGTCAGGTGTTATTAACTCTTCAACAATTAGTAATAGTACTAATAATAAGGTGAATAATTGTAGCTCTGCTATAAATAATTTTACAAAGTGTACGAAGGAGGATCCATGTGTCACTATGGACCAGCCATCTATTGATGGGAGTTTCACAAGTGGTAGGAACACACTACCTGTTATTGAAGTCCGTGGTCAAACTCCGGATACTCATTTAAACTAGTCTGTAAGACAATAGAAGGTACCAGTAACAATATAGCTATTTCTACAAACAATAAGGTACCTTCTTGCTCTCAAAAAGTTAAGTTGCAAAAACAGCAGAATACCTTAAAATTATTTCATCAAAATATTCAAGGTATTTCTTCCAAATTATTAGAAATTGAACTGTTTTTAGAAAAAACCATGTTTGACATTGTTTGTTTTACTGAACATTGGTTAAAAGATTACCAGATGCTAATTAATTATGAAATCTATAGTGTAGGCAGTTGTTTTAATCGCAACGCTATGTCCCGTGGAGGGTCATTAATCTTAGTAAAAAATTGTTTGAAATATAAATAACGGAATGACATTGTTAGCCTATCGGTTGAACATTGCATTGAATTATCCTGTGTCGAGCTGGATAAGCATATTATAGTGTGCGTGTACAGACCCCCAATTTTCCTAAACTATTCTTTATTTGAGTCGGTAATGGAAGATGTCCTAGCGAAACTTGCAACTTGTAGCAAATCTGCAATTATTTGTGGTGATTTTAATATTAATATCTTAGAAGATAATTTGAATAGTTGTCGATTATTAAACCTATTTAAATCATTTAATTTGTCGAACGTTTTTATGGAACCTACTAGAGTAACTCCAACGACTGCTACCTGTATCGATAATATTTTTTGTGATTGTGATTATTTAGATAAAGCCATTGTTAATTATCTGCCATCGGATCATAGCGGTCAAACGGTAACTTATGTGTTTAAAATGCCTTTAACAAAAGTGCAAATAAAATTTAGACCAATAACAACTGGTAAATTAAATAGATTCAATGTTACCTTAAATGATAAGTTAAGTACTCTAGACCATAATAATAACGATGCAAATAAATTGTATGATGATTTCTTTTTTGTAGTGCAGTCTGAATTCGATAATAATTTTGAAAAAAAGACAAAACATATTAGCCCTAAGTTTGTATTTAGTGACTGGGCAACTAGAGGTATTAGAAAAAGTAGGGAAAGACTGTTTGAGCTTTATGGCCTTAAGCCTTATGTTAACACGGATACTTTCAACAAGTATGTTGCTACTTATTCTAAAACTTTTAGAAATATTTGCAGGGTAGCGAAGGCCCTATACATTAGCAACAAAATCAAATCGGCAGACGATAAAATAAAGACAGTTTGGAAAGTTATTAATAACGAGACTGGCAGGAAAAAAGTTCGTAACACTGAGTATACATTAGAGACACCACGTGGTCCCCTAAGCTCTAACATAGAAGTAGCGCATGAATTTGTGAATTTCTTTACCAACATACCAATTAAAACAACGGAAGCTTTAAATTTTTCACCTGGCATTTCAATTGCCTTTTTAAAAGCGAACGTACCAGGCTGCCCGGTAGAATTTCAATTTAAACATATTAACCCCGTGACAGTTTTAAAAGCTTTTCGGCAAATTAAGATAAAATTTACTGAGGATCTGTGGGGTATGTCTATTAAAGTTTGTACGTCTATAATTGAGACAATAGCGCCTTATTTGGCTTTAATATTTAATATGTGCGTAGACCAAGGAGTTTTCCCGGATCTAATGAAGTTTAGTAAGGTTATACCTCTTTTCAAATCCGGTGACAGTAAAGACACTAATAATTATAGACCAGTGTCCGTGCTGCCTGCTTTCAGCAAGGTTTTTGAAAGGATTATGCTTAATCAGATGCTTAATCATTTTAACACTAATGGCATTTTACACGATCAACAGTATGGTTTCACCAAAGGACGTTGTACGACTGACGCTGGTGTCACTTTATTAAAACACATATTTACTGCGTGGGAAGAGGCGCAGGATGCCATAGGATTTTTTTGTGACCTCTCCAAGGCATTTGATTGCGTAAATCATGACACACTACTTTTAAAACTTGAGCATTACGGACTAGGTAGACTTGCGCTTAGTTTAGTAAAATCTTATTTGATTAATAGGCAGCAGCAAGTCCAAATAAATGGGGTGAATTCACATGGTTTAAAGGTAGAAATGGGGGTTCCACAAGGTTCAATTTTGGGTCCTTTCCTCTTTTTAGTGTATATTAATGATCTTCTTCATCTGTTGAAAAATCAACCACAAATGGTGTTATTTGCTGATGACACTTCTTTAATATTTAAGATAGACAGACGAGCCCAGAACCTAGACCACGTAAATAGCGCCTTACTGCAAGTCCAAAATTGGTTCACGGCGAATAATTTAGTATTGAATGAAAAAAAAACGAAGTGCATCAGATTTTCTTTACCAAATGTCAAAAGTAATGACTGTGACATAGTATTGAATAATGAGAAGCTGGAATTCGTTGATAAAACTGTTTTCCTGGGGATCACGCTCGACTCAAGGCTACAATGGGGTCCTCATTTAACATCTCTCGCTGGACGGCTAAGCTCGGCAGCATATGCTGTCAGAAAAATCCGGCAATTTACTGATGTGGATACCGCGAGACTGGTCTACTTTAGTTATTTTCATAGTATAATGTCTTACGGTATTTTACTGTGGGGACGAGATGCAGACATCGAGTCTATTTTTATTCTGCAGAAAAGAGCCATCAGAGCCATTTACAATCTCCGTATGCGCGATTCTCTAAGGGAACTGTTTAAGGAAATTAACATAATGACGGTACCTTGTCAATACATCTATGAAAACATAATGTACGCTAGAAAAAATCTGCATCTTTTTAGTAAAATTGGTGAAAGACATAATTATAACACTAGAAATAGGGACCAACTAGTTCAATCGAGTTTCAGACTGGCTAAAGTAGATACTTCTTTCATGGGGTACTGTTTAAAATGTTACAATAAAATACCTCCCCACATTGTTCAACTAAATGAGACAAAATTTAAGTCTTATATAAAACGCACACTATGCAGCCGAGCATATTATTCATTGGGTGAATACATCACTGATAAAAATGCTTGGCTGGATGCTGGTCTAGCTCCACAGCCATAAGGGTTCATAGATTCATTGATTATTGGAGCTGCTGAAGATATAGATCTACATTATCTTTGCATTGTATAAACTCAATGTGTTAGTATTATATAAATTTTTCATAGCACATACATGTGAGCACTATGTTATTTAAAGCTACCATTTACGAGGTATGTCTTTCATTGACTTGAATGTGCCCTGGCGGTTGGGAGTATGTCATGCTCACTGGAATGTCTCGCTGACGGTGGCGCGCGTGTTGGATCATTCGGTTCCCTTCAAAATGGTTGAGTCGAATGATGCCGATCCGTGCGTCATGTTCGTGAACGGGCGCCGTTAGTTGGGACTGGTCATCTCTTAGCTGCCTCGGTTATTCTAATTTTATTTTGAATTGTTTATTATGATTATATTTTTATCTAAACCTCTTTTAACGTACACGACTTGTTACATTGTTCTCACATTGTACCCTAGATTCAATATGAATGATGTAACCGAAATTTGTAACATATTATTGATTTTAAAAGAGTGTTGTTCATGGAGTTTCTTGCTCGTTCTTCTCCATAGAAACCTACTGTTTGGAACGAGCAACTAGCTTCAACTTTCTGACTGACTGACTCTGACAATTCAAAAGTACCTGTAAATGGTTTATTTGATATAAATGATTTTGAGTTTGAGTTTGAAAATGCAGATAGACCGCGCGGAACACTGTGAGTGAAGCAAAAAAAGCAAATACAAATTCAAAAGCAAATACCTACAATCTCGTGATTGTCTTCGCTTTTGAATTTGTGTTTCATTGGTTTTTTCAACCGACTTCAAAAAGAAGGAGGTTCTCAATTCGTCTTTTAATTAATTAATTCAATTTTTTTTTATATTTGTTACGCGATTTCTCCGGCAAATGGAAAGCGATTTTGAAAATTCTTTTTTTAATGGATAGGGAATGCCTCAAGGGTGGTCCCATATAAATTTTGTCAAAATTGATTCAGCACTTTTTGAAAAAATCGACAGAAAGCAAAAAAAATTACATGGATGATGTTGTAATGTTCTCACCTTGTCTCTGTTTTGACTGCCATTTCTTAATGGATTTGGATGATAAGGAAGTACTAAAAAGCGAAAAATAAAAAAGCATTTTTACAAAAAGACAACCGCCTTCAAAAACCAAAAATTGAAAAATAACTTTAAAACAGAACACACATGACTTATAGCATTGCTATATTTACTTTTTATAAACATGCAATCATTCTTCATATTTGCTGTCTAAATATTATAATAATACTTGTTTTTATACTTTAAATGTACTTACAGTCTTTATGCTCGTCTTGTCTACGTCTCTTTCTTAATAATGTGTGTCTCAGATCATAGTTCCCTTTAGTTTTACTTACATTATATTAATTTATAAATCTGGAAAATAAATAATGTTTTTGTTATGACATGTTTGTCAATGACAGTTGTCAATCTTGACAATTGTCAGTAATACTTTTGATTAGTTTACGGCATAGATAACTTAAAACCTCCAAACTGATGTCGAATATATGTGTGTATATTTTATACTAAACAGCTGGACACCCGCTAATGTATTTGGTGTTCTTTAAAATTTTAAAAGCACTAATCAAATAAAAATAACTAGCAGCAGTCTACAATATTTGAGTCTGGCCGGTACTGTAATACCCCGCTATATAAGACCATACGGGCGTTCTAGAAATAGAATTCATACCTGGAAAGTATTATGAATTTCGGAAGAGCGAACAGGAAAGAAACCTGTCAAATGGGTCAGTCAAGATCTCGCTGTCGCTTAAGTAACACGCTGATTTACTTATACTTCACTTACTTAAAGTCTACCGGTCCACAACCAAAAGTCGGTAACGGTCCTGAGTCGTGCCGTCGTGCTGTCGCGTGCCTGCTGCTCCCAGGGCGGGTCTTACTGCTAAGATTCCCCGGGGGACTTCCGTCCCAAAGCTAGGAGCCGACCGCGGCAGTCTTATCTTCGGCCGATCCTGTTTGCCGGCCAGGCTGTGGAACCAGGAGCCTGGAAATCTCTGCCTAATCTTAGTGCGTCTAGGTTAGTGCTTTTTATATATCTGTTTCTGATACTCATCACATTAAAATCTTTCTTGTGAGAGCTATTAAATTCTATCGTACAATTCTACATAGCTTTTTATTTCATAAATTACTAGAATTGTTACAGACTTTAGTTTCGGAAGTCGGTGGCAATACAAAACAATAAATAGAACAGCCAAGCCACCGACTTCCGAAACTAAAGTCATGTGTGTTCTGTTTTAATAGTAGATTATGCATCAAGGGGATAAAGTAGTGTCTTATGTAGCGGGCGCCGTATCAACCGCATTAACTCCTGAGCGGAGCGGTGGAGTTTAGAGTTAACTCCCGAGCAAAGCGAGGGAGTTAAGATAAGAATCCTGAGTGCAGCGTGGGATTCAAGGTCGCCCAAGACGAAGGCACCTTTATCCCCGAGGAGCATACTCTACTTTTCACACCATCTACGAGACAATAAAAACAATAGTACTAGAATTAAGAGTAGATTGTTGGTAATACCAATGGCTTAAATTCGGATTTAATGTACTCCGGAGTCAAATCACTATTGTCACTCGACATTTTTGTGAGAATTTGCTGATAAGTAATTTGTTGATAACAAAGCAAAGCAATTTTCAGTATTCGCGCCTCAGATTATGAAACAAACGGCAGATATACAGCGCGGAACATTGACAGTGAAGCCAAAAAAGCAAATACAATCACAAGATTGTAGGTAAGTACCTATTCGCTTTTGAATTTGTATTTGCTTTTTTGGCTTCACTCTCAGTGTTTTATTGCCCTGCTAGACCTCGGGTTTTAAATGACTTACTTTAGGTTAGGTTTGCATGACACGAGCAGGTGGTGTGAAAAAAAAGTTATTTACCTATCATCTATACTAATCTATACTATACTAATATAATATATACTTTATTATTATTATTATCAATATTATATTATTATTATTTTTATATTATAAGGCTGAAGAGTTTGTTTGTTTGTTTGGTTGAACGCGCTAATCTCAGAAACTACTGGTTCCAATTGAAAAATTATTTTTGTGTTGAATTGTCCATTTATCGAGGACGGCTATAGGCTATATTAACATCACGCTACGATTAAGAAATTAAGAGATCTCAGACCAATAAAAAAGTATTATTGGTCTGAGTGCTAGGTATAGGTACAATACATATAACTAAATCATAATAAAGTAAGTACTAATAATAATCGTAAAGTAGCGTACTTACGTAACTACGTAAGTACGCTACTTGGTAATCACAGGGTCGAGATCGACCCCCAGACAAATTCAGATTGGAATAATATGCCATTCTCAACAGTAGTTTTCGATACTAAGACTTTTGTTATAATAATACAAATACCACAGTACTTACCCATACTAATCCATACTTACTTTATATTATAAATGTGAAAGTAACTCTGTCTGTTACTGTTTCACGATGAAACGGCTGAACCGATTTTGATGAAATTTAGTATGAAGATAGTTTGAACCCCAGGGTAGGACCTTTGATTATATATAATGTCTAGATGGAGCGTCAAGTGCACGCAAACGTGTCAAAAAGTGTCAGCCAACTATTGGCTGACAAGTGCTTATATAATCAAAGCCCAAATGCGTAATAATAATAATAAATGAATAATATATGTATAATAATATTAATTTATGTATAATTATATACATAATTGCTTATATAATCACCATCTAGACATTATATAATCAAAGGGTAGGACATAGGCTAGTTTTCAACCTGCGACTTCGCCTGCATTCGCGATAACCGACATTCACGCGGACGAAGTCGCGGGCAAAAGCTAGTTTATTATATTGCATGAATTTATTTTCCATTTCTTATACTTTTGTTGAACTGGGGGTAGTTCAAATCAAATCAAATCAAATCAATTTATTTGCGTAAATAAGGTACAGAATGTTCTTATAAAATAGTATGTTGATCTCTTATTCTGCCATTAATTTCAGCGTGAAAATTTTACATTATTATTATTATCAAATATAAATTATTTATATAATAAATAATTATAATATTATAATTATTATATATTTTTTATTATAATATTAATTATTATTATTATTACTGTAGAAAAAAAAATTGGCTTGAGTTGGGCATGCATTAAATAAATAAAGTATCAAATTGTATTAAATTCATTTTAAACAAAAGTATAAAAAATTAAAGATCAATTATATTTTAATAATGCTTTTGTACTAGCGTACCCACCATTCAAACAGTTTTTCGAATCAGCGTGTTCGGGACAACGTCATTCGAAATAGCAGTTTTCGAATCAATGAATTTTCGAACCGGCGTACCACTCGTAAATTATTTCGAAATAGCGTGCGTCGAAATAACGTCATTCGAATCTTCATATCACTCCCGTGTGCCCTCATTTGTTTAGTGCTGGCACTATGTCAAAATGACCTTGACAGCCATAAATGACCTTGACAGCCATACGCTTATGACGACACAGAACGACTTCGAACGACCACGAATAGAAGTTCGTGGTGCTCGGGGCACTGACAACTAACTATTTTGTAGAGATGTGAATATAATTATCGACATGGATTGGTAACTTAGAGCAGAGGTTATATGCTCCTCGAAGATTGGTAAACAATAGGTAATAACAACTATTTCATTCCGGATCAGCACCCATCTGAAGTTCAAAATTGGTCAATTTTCTTGTTATAAAGTCGTTAAGTAACTAACTGACCTCAAATAGTTATCGATAGTAGTATTCATACAAAATTCTACAGGCGAAATGAAACTTAGATAAATTTCAAGTCACTTCACTGGCCGACTTGATATCAAGTCCTTGGGGTGCAGGGCACACACTTTATTTTTGGAGTATTTGTTTTTGCGCATTTTTGACAAATGAGGGATTCTTTTGTATGTGTGTATAATTACAAAAAAACGGGGCTTTAGACAGTGTTTTATTAAATAACTAGCTGACCCGACAGACGTTGTCCTGTCCCCATTTATCTCTACCCTACCAACCTACCTACCTACCTTAACCCGACAGACGTTGTTCTGTCCCTAACTATCTACACTACCAAACTACCTACATACCTACACCTACCCTACACCTACCCTACACCTACCCTACACCTACCCTACACCTACCCTACACCTACCCTACACCTACCCTACACCTACCCTACACCTACCCTACACCTACCCTACACCTACCCTACACCTACCCTACACCTACCCTACACCTACCCTACACCTACCCTACACCTACCCTACACCTACCCTACACCTACCCTACACCTACCCTACACCTACCCTACACCTACCCTACACCTACCCTACACCTACCCTACACCTACCCTACACCTACCCTACACCTACCCTACACCTACCCTACACCTACCCTACACCTACCCTACACCTACCCTACACCTACCCTACACCTACCCTACACCTACCCTACACCTACCCTACACCTACCCTACACCTACCCTACACCTACCCTACACCTACCCTACACCTACCCTACACCTACCCTACACCTACCCTACACCTACCCTACACCTACCCTACACCTACCCTACACCTACCCTACACCTACCCTACACCTACCCTACACCTACCCTACACCTACCCTACACCTACCCTACACCTACCCTACACCTACCCTACACCTACCCTACACCTACCCTACACCTACCCTACACCTACCCTACACCTACCCTACACCTACCCTACACCTACCCTACACCTACCCTACACCTACCCTACACCTACCCTACACCTACCCTACACCTACCCTCGACCTACCCTACACCTTTTATTTTCTGGTCTCCTGGTACATTGGGCCACTTATGTACCAGGAGACCAGATTGCCCGCGACTTCTCCCGCTTTCTTTTTTTTTTTCAGGCAATTTTTTTTAATTTTTCTCTCCGAAGATGGTTCTTCAAGGTTCTCGTACTTCAAGCAATATTATAAAAAAAGAATTAGCGAAATCGGTCCAGCCGCTCTCGAGATTTGCGCTTAAGACTAAAAATGAAGAACTTCTAATGAAGTCGTGGCGCTGGTGGCACGGGAATCCGAAACTTCTATACATGTCCGTGGTGCTCAAAAGGTTAAACATTCCGATGGGGGACAATGGGACAACTTTACATCCATCTCCCACTGGCCAAAGTTTAGTCAACGTTGTCACCTGAATTTGTGCAAGAGCGAGCGCAGCGAGCTCGGAACTTGGGGCACTCAGACTTGGACAGGTTAGGATTGCAGGACTGGGTCTTTTAGACCACTCCATCCCCTTCGTAGTTTTTTTTTTAAGTACCCAGAAATAAGGTTCGTCGACAGGCCCCTCTTTCCCACTGGGCACCCTGGGCATGTGCCCAGGGCGCCGCGATCGATAGGGGCCCCCAACTCCTGCCAGATCACCAAAGGATAACCGATATTTAATTCAAACATGTCATCAAATTACAATTTAATGGTACACTAACTACTTACACTATTTTGAAGAAAAATGATCAGTACCTAAACTAATTTTTCATATAAGTAATATAAATAAAACTCCGTAGTTTGTTTGAATGTAAATCCCTTCTAATTTAAATATCTTTGAGTGGATTAAGCCCAGTAAAACTATGATGAGTTGTTTGGCAAGAAGTAAAGCGGTTGGTAGATTAGATATAGACTTCTTAACATAAAAAAAAAGTGGATTCCTGGAGAAATGTATACTTAAACGGAATGTAGCTGTCCTAAATTAGTAGAAATTAAATTTTTGCCATCGAGAGGGATTCTGTTTCGCGGTGGCAATGAAATCCTCGGAACTTCCAACAATGGAAATTATTTGGGATGTGTGGAGTTACTGAATAGAATAGAATAATTTATTTGTTTGTTAAACATAGGAACTGAGTGAATTTAATCCAATATTTGCAGATCACTTAAAAAAGATTTGGGAATCTTGGAAAAGGTAACATTCCTTATTGTCTCATTTAGCAGCAAATATCTTTAATGAGTATATTGACGAAATAAAAAACAAAATATTTAAATGAAGTTAAATTAGCAGCAGAAGTAAAATATTTTTCTATGAGTTTGGCAGTATCTACGCCCTATCTGCCTCATGTTGACCAGCTAGCTTTTATAATTCGATACGTAAAAGACCGTGTTCCTGTCCTGTTGAAACGTTTCTAAAATAACTTATTCGTATTATGGAGCATAAACCAAAGTACTTAGCGGACATCATGTTTTTTTTTAGAAAATCATGATTTTCTCATTTGCAGAGGACAAAGCTATGACAATGCTTCAAATATTTCGGGGAAGTATACTGGTGTACAACCAATAATCGAGGAAAAAAGGGGATTTGCCACCTTTGTGTCATGTGCGCGACATTCACCAAACTTGGTTGGTGTCCATGCTGCTGGGGGTGTATTAAGGCAACCAAGTTTTTTAAATTGGTTCAGTAAGTACACAACTTTTTTTCGGTTTCTCCCCACTAATGGAATAGGTGGACAGTTTTAGTTTTTTAGTAAAAGTTTTCAAAGTCCAACCAAACCAGAAAACCAGAAGTCAAACCAGATGACCAGCCCGAGCTGGTGCAGTAAGCGCCTTGCATTAAGGTAATAAACAAAGACGATAAAACTAGAGACGAAGCCCTTAATCTGTTCAGAAAAATGAGAAACCTTGAATTTATTATAATATTTATAGGAAATTTGGAGCTCTATCTATATTTGAAAGAATAGACAAACAAGTCCATCTTCAGTAAGAAACAATAACACTAGACGTTGCAACTAATTTGTTTACTTCACTTGATGATTTTATTGATAACCACAGGTTCCTCAGGGATACATTTGATTACTTCGAATCGTCCGCCAAGGAATAAAAACCCAGAATCTAGTACCTAGACTACAACGACCTAGGTCAAACTCAAAGGCTCAAAGAACAAGACGTAGAAACTCACGCCAATTTTTTTTTATGGCAATGCGCCGTATTTTCAACTGAATGGAATAGTGAAATTCAAAGTACAAACCTTTCTTCCCATAATTGATACGTTATAATACTTTACTTTACGTTATAATAATACACGTTCATCTAAAATCAGCGATTAAGTTCATATTTAATAAGAACATTAGACAACGTTCCGGTTTATTTTTTGGCTTGAAGACTCTACTTTTTGAAGAGTTGAGTGAGACAAAGTTGCAAACAGTGCCGGCTTTAGGGTGGGGCGACCGGGGTGGTCGCCCGGGGCGCCAGGTACTACAGGGCGCCGCGTGCACCAGCTCTACTTAATTTCAATACCTATTTTTATCGATACAAACAAAAACTAAACTCACTTATCTCGTAGGAGTGAGTATGATGTATTCTATTTCTATGTCTAACAAACACGACCTGTGATTTTGTCGCTTGACGACAAGCGACCATATGGTCGTGTTTGTCATCTCTCACTAAATAATGTAGAACGAATTATAGGCAACAGGCGAGAAATTGCAACTCGTATTAGGCCCCCTGCAATATACATACTTTTCTTTCTTTGCTTTTTACATACTCGTAACTTAACAAGCAAATCAAAAATCCTTTTTGGAAAACTTAGGTTAGGCTTAGGTTATCACGCATAAACAGGGAGCCGGACGCCCGCTGTCACCACTGCGTCGACTGCGGGGAGGACACGGCGCGGCATACCTACGCTGGCAGAGTGTGCCGCTTGGGAGGAGCCGCGCCGCGCCCTCGTCTCAGAAGTAGGCAGTGACCTGTCGCTGGCGACCGTGGTCCAGTCGATGGTCGGCAGCGCAGAGTCCTGGGACGCGGTGATTTCTTTCTGCGAAACTGTCATGTCGCAGAAGGAGGCTGCGGAAAGCGCGAGAGGGATATCACTACCTCATCCCACCCGGCCCGAAGGAGACGCACCGGGCATCGGCGGAGGGCGGACGAAGCCCTCTTCCAGCCCCCTAAATGGCTCCAGGGGAGGCAGACTCGTGGACGTCTGTCGCCTCCTACATACATCAAGACCCGAGGTGGCACACCGTAGTGTTCCACGCGCGGGGTGGTTTCTAGTCAGTAAGAGTCTGACAGACCCCTCCGCCCGCCCCTGGGCGGAGGACATCCATGAGCATTTTCCACCCGGAACAAATAAAAAGGCATAGATTATCATGAACTTACCTACTACCTACTAATTATTTGCGTGGTAGCTAAAATGAGATAGTTTTTAAGATTACTACGCCCATTTAGTCTCGTTTAAAAATCTCTTTACATTTTGTAGTGGGGAACTTGGGGAAGTCCCCATAGGTAGAGCGAATAAGCTTAAAATAACGGACAACACTTCTGAACACTTGCGGTCTACAATGTCTCAAACAAGATTGACTCGTTTGGCTGTGCTATCTATTGAAAATAAGTTGCAGAATATCTAGATTTTGCCAGTCATATCAGAGAATTTGCTGACAAAAAGCTAGAAAAATAAGATTTTAATATTTTTTAATGATTCGTGACGTGACTGACTGACAATATAGATAGGTTCATTGTTTAGACTAGTTTAGAGAATTAAGAGCGCCCATCATGTCATAGTTCGCATACAAACGCTCGTACGTGATTATGGCGTTATAGCAAATTTTACTCCAAAAATTTTAAACACACACGGGTATTTTAATCAGATTGTGGTTAGTTTAATATCTAGGTTCCTATGTAACGAAAACACAACTTTTTTTTAAAACGAATTCAGTAAACACGTCCGAAAATCATCTTTTTGCACAATTTTTATCTTTTGGCCGTTCATAATGCACACATACCTACATTGAAAAAGTTAAAAAGACACCAGTTTGTTTGAAACCTTGCACATGTAATGGGTATTCTAAATTACAAGGCATTTTCAAAAAACACGTATTTCCTGGAACAAGTTTTGTGAAAATCTCCGCGCGCCAATTTTCATGCGATGCTATCGCGTTCTCACTCACTCGTTTGTTTACGACCATTGCGTTGGCGAAACAAAAAAAATTCAATCTCCGATGGGGAAGGTACCTCTTAATAGTTAAAACATGGTAAAATACATGTGATGTTTGTAGTTTTCTATTAATTTTATTTAAGACAAGCAGCCCGCCCCGGCTTCGCACGGGTATTAAACCAACATTTCAAAAGTTATAATTTTTTACACACATGCACACACACTCTCCCATACATAATTTCTCGTTATCGCGTAGGGTCATTAAAAAAGAGTAAAATGAAGAAAATTCGAATATGAAATTATATATTTTTTTGTATTTTTTTTTGTATTATTATTATTATTTAGCTTTATTTTTTTGTTAAAAGGCCTTTACTGTACACTTTACTTTCTCTGCTCCTGAAAATCAATTTATTGAGTCAGAGCTTCCCTGTAAACGATATTTGATGTTAATTTATTTTGTGGCAACAAAATAAATTGATTTTCAGGACCTCCGACCCGCGATTGACCAACATACAGTTGGCCATGAGTAAAACATTATTTTCGTAGGTCAATCCCTACTACTTAATTCGAAAGTTTGGCCTTGGGATTGGGACTTGTTCGGTTAGGGCGAAAGATGTTTTCACCGGAAATTGAAGCCGTTTAACCTTTTCACCGCCACGGACTTCAATAGAAGTTCCGGATTTTCGTGCCACCAGCGCCACGACTTCATTAGAAGCTCTTCATTTTTTCAGTCTTAAAAAATCTATTTACTTTATTTAAAGACTTTGTTTATTGTTATTATTAAGCAGTGTCTAAAGCCCCGTTTTTGTATTTTTAAACACGAAAGAATCCCTGATTTGTCTTAAAATCAGCAAAAACAAAAACTCCAAAAATAAAGTATATGCTCTGCACGCCAAGGACTTCATATCAAGTCGGCCAGTGATGTGACTCCAAATTTATCACAGTTTCATTTCGCCTGTAGAAATTTTTATAAATACTAATATCGAAAACAATTTAAGGTCAGTAAAACATGGATTTAGTTAACGGCTTTATAACATAAAGAAAATTGACCAATTTCGACCTTCAGATTGGTGCTGATCCGAAATTAAATAGTTGTTATTTTTGTTAACCAATCCTTGTCGATAATTATTTTCCCATCTCTACAAATCAGTTAGTTGTCAGTGCCCCGAGCGCCACGAACTTCTATAGAAGTTGTCCTGTGTCGTCATATGCGTATGGGTGTCAAGGTCATTTAAATATAGTGCAGCACTAAACGGATGACGGCGCACGCATCTTTCTTTCCTCGTATTGCTTGTGACAACAATATTATTGACCAAATAAATAAACAAATGCAGAATGAATAAAGAATTAGACTCTGATGAGCTTTTAAAAGTTTGCAAGGTATGGAATCTGATTCGGAATAATTAAAAATAAGGTCATTTTTTTTTTGCGGGCATAGTTTTGCTGCGTTATATAAGTTATATATTAAAAACATCTTTCGGTTCGTTTACAAGTAAAATAACTAGGTACTGTATAAAACAACTCTTTTTGTTTATAAACAGCCGAGCTTTTAATGTTTAACTTTTTTATGGATCACTGTTGGACAACTCACCACTGTTTTTTTTTAAATAGTTAAATACCTACATAATTACCTACTTTCCATTTCCAGAAAACACGTAGAAAACACTAATACACAAAATTCCGTTTAGATACGGTAATAAACGTTGGCTGAAGTATTTAGGTAAAAAAAAACAAAAAAGATAGGTGAAAGAAATAAAGATCATAGGCGACATCCCTAATCAGAATTGAATTTACCGTGCTCTGAGCGCCAAGAGCTTGATATGAAGTCAACGGATGACGCCATGAAACAAATAGAGATGTACCATATTTCTTATAGCTTTAATTGAATCATTAATTTATTTCTTTGATACTTACAATTTATACTGTTATTTTTTACTAACAATACTGTGAAATAATGCAAGTATAGAAATATTGAATCTGTTTTTATTTATATTCGTAAATTTATGAATAAAATTATACCTAACGCGTAAAAATTTAATTTATCGATAGGACGATACCCACACCACTACTTTTTACTATATATTTCGTTATACATGTATAGCTTGGCGCTGGACGAGGCATCGCGTTTTGTGACCGTGGCGGTGAAAAGGTTAAATGGGATTGGCAGATCACTTGGGATCATCGGAATCCTCAGTATATGAGCTAGTTGACCAGCTGCTGGGCCGGTGATAATGATAATTAAATTGTCCTTCAATTCCTTAATAAGCAGCCTCGTCCCGTTGCACATGCTTGGAGGGCTTAAATTCCTCAAAAGCATAATTAGAATTCCAATTTTTAAAGTCAATTCATGTGGTAACAGTCCAGAAGGGTTTAATGAATTTAAAAACTCCTGGGGACAATGGACTGCGTCTTCGATTTTAGTCACGGTGTCTATCGATTTGTATTTTTTTATTTGCCCGGGAACGTTTTGAATAATTAGATTGTTTATTTCGTTGACACTATAATTCCTGGGTGACACTATTGCCCTAGAACACAACCAATGAAAGTGTGAAGCCTACATCGCTTATTATTATTATTATGGTGCCGTCTAACCGAGCGGCGTGAGCGGCGACCATGCGACATTTTTCAAATAACTTACATTTTTAAACTTGTGACCTGATATCTTTCGAATAGAATGTCCAAATTGAATAATTCAAACAGTTATATAATGGTATTGAAGCAGACTTAAATATGAAGTTTTTAGCATTTATTTTGATAAGGATTAATTCCAAAGTATAAATAAAAGAGCTTTTATAGCGGTGGCATTTATATAATTTTTTTTAAATGAAAAAACACTTATTGTGACATTACTATAACAGTTAGACATATGCCGTCACAATATTTTTTGTAGATATAATTTTATTATAATTATGTTCTGCAAAGACGTAGTACATTATTTTGTTCTATAATCAATAGTTTTTGCAGCGCACGCGATGTAAGAAAGTTTTTTGGTAATTTTTTCACACTTTGGGTTACATTATTGGAGTTTTAGTATGGATCCCAAAATTTTTTGAAAATGTAATATAGCCATGTTCACTGGAGATAGTGTAGCTTCCCAACAGTGAAAGAATGTTTCAAATCGGTCAAGTAGTTTCGGAGCCTATTCAATACAAACAAACAAAAAAACAATCAAATCTTTCCTCTTTATAATATTACTAGCTGACCCGACAGACGTTGTCCTTTCGCTATCTACCTACTTACCTGCCTATTAACCTACCCTACACCTACCCTACACCTACCCTACACCTACCCTACACCTACCCTACACCTACCCTACACCTACCCTACACCTACCCTACACCTACCCTACACCTAAAAAAAAAAAATACAAATCGGTTCAGCCGTTCTTGAGTTAAAAAAATAAAAAAAATAAATAGTATTAGAAACCAGAAGGGGAAACATTAAAAAAAAGTCAATTTTAAACACCCTAAGACTAATTTATTCCAAAATAGACTTAGTTCTGACAATATTTCAATAACTCGAGCGAACACAAATATCCGTTAGCATTTATATCAAGAAATACACAAGTACACAATATATGGAACGAACTCACTGTAAGGTAGTGTAGGTACCAAACCCTTTCTGTAGGACGACTCGGCAACAAGTGAACCTGAATCTTATCGAGCACGCGCTTTTATAGTAGTCAGGTACCCTCACTACCAAAAAATATTAAAATGCCTAACACGGCCTCTCCTGACCGTGCGCCGTCCTCGGCTGCACCAGGGACGCTGTCTTCGGAAGCGCTGGTGGGTACGGCGAGAGTTTGATCGCCGTCTTCGTCTGAATTGGTTCCGTCTGTACTTGAAGCGCCAGCAGAACCGGCAGAAGCACCAGCATTAACAGTAGAAGCAGCAACAGCACCAGCAGAAGCACCCGCAGCGCCTGCAAAGGCACCAGCGGCGCCTGCAGAGGCACCAGCGGCGCCTGCAGAGGCACCAGCGGCGCCTGCAGAGGCACCAGCGGCGCCTGCAGAGGCACCAGCGGCGCCTGCAGAGGCACCAGCGAAGCCTGCAGAGGCACCAGCGCCTGCAGAGGCACCAGCGCCTGCAGAGGCACCAGCGCCTGCAGACGCACCAGCGCCTGCAGAGGCACCAGCGCCTGCAGAGACACCAGCGCCTGCAGAGACACCAGCGCCTGCAGAGACACCAGCGCCTGCAGAGACACCAGCGCCTGCAGAGGCACCAGCGCCTGCAGAGGCACCAGCGCCTGCAGGGTCACCAGCGCCTTCAGAGGCACCAGTACCTGCAGAGGCACCAGCGCCTGCAGTGGCACCAGCAGCGCCTGCAGTGGCACCAGCAGCGCCTGCAGAGGCACCAGCAGCGCTTGCGGAGGCACTAGCAGCGCTTGCGGAGGCACCAGCAGCGCCAGCAGAGGTACCAGCAGCGCCAGCAGTGGTACCAGCAGCGCCTGCAGAGGCACCAGCAGCGCCAGCAGAGATACCGGCAGCGCCAGTAGTGGTACCAGCAGCGCCAGCAGCGCCAGCAGAGGTACCAGCAGCGCCAGCAGTGGTACCAGCAGCGCCAGCAGAGGTACCAGCAGCGCCAGCAGTGGTACCAGCAGCGCCAGCAGAGGTACCAGTAGAGGTACCTGAAGGCTCACCAGCGATGTCGTCATTGCTATCTGTATGAGAAAGAAGTGGTTATTATATGTGACGATATACACGTCTGCCTATTCTTTTGCTTGCACTCAATTCGTTTTACGTGACCTTTTTCTTTCATTCCTCAGACACAACTAACTAGCTAACTAGCTAAATAGTCTATGAGGTACCAAGACGTCATCTTAGTACTCCATAGAGTTCCATTCATCACACAGCACAGACATGATTCATTCGTTCATTCGCTGTCATGTAGGGCGTTAATCACCGAAAGGATCGTCTCGCAGTCCGTCCTCTACATGACACGCGTGCAGGGCGACTACCAAATCACCAAAAGGAACGTCTCGCAGTCCGTCCTTTACATGACCATCGTGTAGGGCGATTACCAAATCACCAAAAGGAACGTCTCGCAGTCCGTCCTCTACACGTCAAAACACACATAATACGGGCACGACATCCGTTATGCGTGGGGATCAAAGCCACTCTTTGTGAGACTGGTTAGGTACCTCGCAGTTTACCTAACGTAGACGTCTCGCAGTCCGTCTACAGTCTCACCCCAAGATCTACCTGTCACAAGGCAAGCGCGCGCGGCTATAAAACAACACGCTACACGTCCCATCGGACGGCACCTGATGTGCGCACACAGCACGCGTCTTTCGGGTCAGCACCCGAGGCGCACACACAAGCGCGCGTCCTCCGGGTCAGCACCAGGGGCACATACACATGCACGCGTCGGGGCGCATACAAGCACGCGTGTTCCGGGACAACACCCGAAGCGCACACGCGGCACGTGTCCTCTGGGATAGCACCCGAAGCGCGCACGCGGCACGTGTTCTCCAGGGTAGCACCCGAAGCGCACACGCAGTACGCGTACTCCAAAACCAGGTACTCCAGGGCGCCAGCCTATGGGGCGCACCGGATCCGGGCTGCATCAGCCAGCATAGCAAGTACATGCCTCACACTCACTCGCACGGGTACACAACACATGTGCAACCAGATCTTAGAAAAGAAATAAAAGGACATTAGAGGTTTGGTTGGAACTTCTCAAAAACACCACACAGTTCTCAACTTCACTAGCCTTTCCACCATGTATTGAACTTTGGCCTGTTTGTTAAATCGAATGATTTAACACTGAAAGAAACCCGTAAGGCCTATGAACTAGTTTTGTTTGACATTAGAAGGGGTAGGTCAGTTACCTAATATGTCGATTTAGTACCGACTCGGCCTAACCTGACCAGTTGTTTTGAAACTCAGATCAAGGGACCGGTCGGTCACTATTTATTTATTTAACACATGGAAAACTAACAGCTGTACATAGAGTGAACAAAAGAAGCCAAGTTAGTTACATAAAGCCAATTACAGCGTCAGTAACAATTATTATTGTGTCCTAATTTCTTACAGAAAGAACAGACGGGTTTAGCATTACTATTACAATCGTTTGACCGCAATTAACACATTTGATTTCAGATCTACTAGAATTGTTAATTATGTACTTTAGTCATAAATTGATGAGTCAGATTCATCAGACTAAGGGTTATCAAATTTACGAATAGACATTAAGTGGCTAAAAAGGAGACGTAGGTTGTCGCTAGGTCAGATTGATAATTACTGCGCACACCTGTACGTCACAGATACCGTGTATCACTTTTTGAACCATAAGTTATTCGCTTAACCATCTTACTACACGTAACTTTAATAAAAATGAACGATGCGCATAGTCAGCATAAGACAACAACTTAATTAGACGTGGTGTTTATAGCGTCGTGAGTTTGGGCATAAATAATCTTTTGCGGACACAACGACGCACAAATAAAAGATTTGATTTGAACAACTTACATTTCTGAACTAATTTCAATAATGAGCGATCATTTGTAGCCTACTCGGTAAACCACGTACGAGCATCAGCTAGAAACAATTACAAAAGGCGTTCATGATCGCTGCAATTATTTGAAGTTTTGTTCGATCAACTTCGTCACACCACCATTAATATTTTTCACGCTAAGATCGATGCTAGAAATAAAATATTGGTCAGATCTCACCCGGTTAGACAGATCGCGTTCACCATGTGGTTCACCGGCGCGATCCATCAAGTCTGACCGGCACAGAGCTCTTTCAAAGTAGGTGGCACACGTATCCGGAGTCCATTCTCTTCTCCATGGTACCTTGTATTCGCTTACGGCGAACCGAGAACCAGCTGTAGCTCATACGCCCATGAGCAAGCGCTATCACCACACGGTAGGAGTGGCGTACGTGACTGCGGTGCTTGCGCCGATCGCCTTAGCAACAGCGACACAACGCGCTCGGCACGGCGCTGCGATATCGAAGCCGTCTGGCGCCGGGAAGGCGGCGTCGGTGCGCCACGCTCGAACCGTAGTGTAATCATGTGAAAATACCCTCCTAGAATTATTGAAAGGTTTTCGTTAGGACTGGTTATTATCGTTACGAATGAAAACACTGAGCACTGGGTAACATATAAGGTTTTGGCACAATACATTTTACAAAACTCGACAAGTAGTCCACTATGTTTTCAGGAGTTAATTTACCATTCCTCGCCGGACGTACGAACGTGCATATTCAGCACAGGTAGAATATTTGTCAGACTCGGTACACACAACATTGCACGGAATGTTCGCAATATCGACACAGTGGGCACAACGATTTAAACTCAATTTGGAATTTAACTCAATTTTAAATTGAACCATGTACGCATGGTGCTAGCCCACTCGCTGAGCCGGGTACAGGCTTCTCTTAAGGCAATGACCTACGCGAGCAAGACATTCACCATCCTCCCAATGATTACGCGATACAACTTCATCGCACCACGTGTAGACATCATAAACACTCAAATCAATATCAGAGAAAAACATTGGTTTGATCTCACCGTGATCATAGCGTCTAGAAAGCGTTTTGCTATGCTTATGGCGTCGTTAAGCGTCGGCAGCGGTGTGGCGGCAAAGTCTTTTCAAAACCTCATCCAACTTTGGTGACGAGGTAGTTCGTAACGTATGAACCTTTTTTCTTGTAATTAACCTCCAAAACCACTGCAATAGAACATGGTAACCAAAACACTTCTAAACTTCAAATTAATAGAATCGGAGATAGCATTCTAGCGGCGGTATGCTATTACGAATTGACTTTTATTTTCATTAGTAGCAGTCAGTCGCGACATAATGATGCCCAATACATTTTTCACGGAAACATGAGGGTAGAATCCAAATCCACCATGACAACGATTAGAGTTGACCGTACGTGACCTGCTACGACGTTTACACGAGGTGCCAACTCGTATTGTTCGACCGCGAAGAACGTCCCGACATTATAAAATCAAAGATGAGGGTACTTACGGTTTAACGACGTGTACACTTAACATTAAAATAGTTGAACAAAATAGCGGTTACAACTTTGAGAAGATCAAACACGATTTTACCACAAAACAGGAAGCGACAGCGAGCAAGGCGTCGTGTTTTATTGTGAGGCAATCGTGAACCATACGCGTGTCGCAGGTCACTGTGACGGCAACACCTAGCCACACAGCGAGGCGATCGTGAACCATAGGAACGTGTGTCATGGTTCACTGCGATGGCTACACCCAGCTCCAGAGCGAGGTGGTGTCATAACCAGCTTTTCACGGAGTATTGTTATTTGAAGTTAACGGATGTTTGTGTTGGTATCAAGGCTAATAATTGTGAGCAAATGAGTTCAATCCCACTTCTGATATTAGAAACCAGAAGGGGAAGACATTAAAAAAAAGACAATTTTAAACACCCTAAGGGCGATTGTGCACTACAAGGAATTTTACTGTCCGGCAGTCCGATTTTTTACGGTCCGATATGGCACGCCATATAATGTATATACTAGTTTGTGCACTCTATGTAATTTTACCGTCCGACATTTTACTTTTCCCCATTCCGGAACGGCTTTTTCCGGTCCGAAATGACAGCAATGAAAAACGTGTTTATGCTTGTGCACTACGTCCGTTTTCATGAGCAGGCGGGGCGGGCGCAGGGTAGGAGGGTGCGCATGTCGCACACACAGGACGCTGTGCGTTTCGTTGGGCCTACCCTCACCTCCTTGACGACCTGCGCCCACGACGCACGGCTCCTTCGTTTCATTCGGATAAAAGCGACTACGAAGTTTGACAATTTAACTTGATCAATTTCACAATCATGTACGACATTTTTACGCTAATTGAACTTGTTGAATCCAAACCATGTTTATGGGATAAAACTATTGATGCATACAAAAACAAAATTATGAGAAGCAATGCATGGCGAGAAATTTGTTTATTCTTCGAACCGGAATTTGAGGGATTTAATGACAAAAAGAAAGACGAAATACGTAAGTTCTTATATAATTTATTTGTATTAAATTTTTGACATTTGCCATGGCACAGATCCTACGGGACTTGAAAAATAATTGGCGAAATTATTTCTTATATCGTTAGTTGTTCGTCCCGCCTGGACATTATTGGTAGCGACGGGAAGATCTTGCAAACCGTTGTGATTAACACGTACGAACATGTCGTTATGTGTGTACCCATCTCTTTCACGAACAATATTGTGTAAAACGACGCATGTTTTGACTATGTCTTTACTCAATTGTTTTGATACGTTTAGTGGACGATGAAGTATGCGCCACTTATTTGCCAATATACCAAAAGTACATTCCACATATCTGCGTGCCCGAGACAGTCGATAGTTAAATATCCGTTTTTTTATATCAAGATGTTTTCCACCATAGGGTCGTAACAAATTGTCATTAAGTTGAAAAGCTTCATCGCCCACTAAAACGTATGGCATTCTGTTGTTTAGAGAAGGATGCAGAGGAGTTGGATTAGGTACTTGTAATCTTCCTTCACTCAATAGCTTATAAAACCTTGTACGCTGCAAAATAGCCGAGTCACAGTCTTTTCCATAAGCTCCTATATCGACAAACACAAATTTATAGTTAGAATCGGTCACTGCTAGAAGCACTATGGAATAATAGCCTTTATAATTATAATTCATAGACCCGGCAGAGGGAAAATTCTCAACTCTTATGTGTTTTCCATCCACGGCACCTAAGCAGTTTGGGAAGTTTGCTCTAGCTTGAAATTCACTCGCCACTGATTTTCAGTTGTCTGTATTCGGTGGTGCAAGAAATTCACTGCTTAATTCATCCCATATTGTACGGCATACTAAAGTGATAATTTCACTTATCGTTTTAATACCCAAATGGTAGCTATAGAACATATCGGTGAAAGTATTTCCACTGCCTAAGTACCTGTAACAAATACATACTTCTATTACTTTTTTGTTTCAGTTAATACTCTCACCCATAAATGGAATAACACGAGAGACTATTTCATCAAATCTCTGAAAATGAAATCTGGGCAATCTCAGAATAAGCAATATATTTACCATAAACACTTGCTATTTTTATTAAAAATTATCAAAGAGGATTCGACAACCTCTAACATAGTAAAATTCTCTCAAGATAGTGACAACGAATCCAGACCAGGTACATCATCGTCACTAAATCCGTCCCAAGATAGTGACAACGAATCCAGGCCGGGTATATCAGCGACCCCCGAACCAATTTCTACGCCAGGGTCTTCTCAAGATGATTCATCTGCATCCATAATTCGTCCTACAGCGTCACTAACCCAGAACCGTAAAAAAAGATTAAATCCAGTTGATGTGGAGATATTGAAGGCAATTCAAAGTCATGGGCCACGACAGGATGAATTTAAAGATGATGATAAAGCATTTTTGATGTCTATTTTGCCAACTATTAAACGCATAAGCGAAGATGATAGACTAGAGTTCAGAATTGACGTGATGCAGCTGGAATCGCATCCGAACATCTTCGCTCAGCTCTGCATCATCATCGCCACTGCCTCCGCTATATGCATCTGTCAACTCTCCAACTAATGAAGTTACCCCGTCGCCGCCCCATCTACCACAAACAGAACATCAGATGATAGCACCATCGATCTACTATCCCTCTGCACCATCAACGTCACCACCTCCACCGCATGTTACGTTGCCGTCGCCTACTTCTCTGCCACAAATGGAAAATCAGATGACAACATCTCCAATCTCTCCTGCGGAATCAGTGCCGCTTCTGACAATAACTGAGTTGTTGCAACAAGACTTTGAAAACTTTTAATTTTTATTATTAAACGGTTTAGCATTGTAACCTGACTATTATTTGAAATATTTTTTGTAATATAAATGCCTACCTCGTATTCCTGGATTGAAGAGATATAAGTGTAAACAGAAAAAGTATGAATTTCAGTATGAATTTGGCTGTATCAATCAAAGTCACCTTATTATCTAGAATATATGTACCTATGCAAGTGTTTATTATTAGCTACGAAACTAAAAGAAGGGACAACCCTGCAGCAGTAGGTATTTAAGTCTCCAACGGGGCGAGAGTTGACCTACTGTTCTGGTTTTACTATGCTCAATAACTCAATAAACACACTGTATAAATACTGTACATGTACACACTTACCTTAATGTTACAGCAAGCATTTCATTTGGTGGTACACACAGCCTTAATTTTGTATCTTGTTTCTTGATCCACGCGCTTAAGCGGTATAGCAAAAAATCATAAGTACTTGTAGACATCCGATAGTAGTTAAAAAAAATTCTTTCATCCTGTCTCAATTTATTGTGGTTTACGTAAAATGACCCTGTCAGGTACCTTTCACTTATAAGGGGATGAACCCAGAATTCTTTTTGTCTTCTACGCCTTCGCACGTAGAGTAATAAAGCAAGCAACTGCCGACGTTCCAAGAAACTCATCGTTCAGAGTAATTTCGCGTGCGTGGCGTGTAGTTTCAAAGACAGAGCTACCCTATACTGAGGCGTATCATCCGAGTAAAGACGAACAAGTGCACAAGCCAATTGTACGACGATAGTCTATACACTTTGTTCAAGCATACGATGATTGATCTGTACACTTGTAATGATGGAAAACCCGGGGATGATGAATTAAACCGCCCGTGTTGAGTGTGGTAAAATCACTGATTTATTTTACTTAGCCAGTTCGCTAAATGATCGCGCGTATGCAAACGCTGATGTAGCTTAACCTACTTAATGTTATGAAATGTGCGGGTTCACCGTACATACTGCCAACTCTAAAGGAGAAGACGAGAGAATATGTTTAACTTAGATGAAACCTAGTGAGTCTAAATACAATAAAAATGATGACTTAGGATAAATGATACAATGTTTTCGTTGAAAGCTGTTACAAGGTGATTTCAACAATATCTACTCTAAGTACTGTATATCTAACACTAAATTGTCTGATTTTGTTCTAGTTAATATTTCATCATAGGAGAGGTCCCTTTATTTACACTTTCCGTTGTTTTACTTCTATCACTGAACTCACTGATCACTGGCACTGTTTCACGCGCGCACTCAGTAGATCCCGGTCCTGTGAGGTCAGCTTGCGCCTCCGCCCGCGGGGCTCGCTCGCCCGCCAGTACACGTACCTCCAACATCTCAGGCTGCTGCGGCGCAGATGCGGCTTGGCACTTACTTCTTATAATTAAATATAAGCATATGCCGCCTAAGACGAGAACCAAGGCCAAGGTAACGTACACGACGGAATAATGGTGGATGTCGTGGACGTTTAGTTGTGTAGAAGATTGTTCCTTTATATTGGTTATTTGGTCTCTAAGCTGATTCCACATAAGGGTGTGGTTTTCTGGTACGTAGAAATCGTTGGGCAAGGTTGTGTTTATTAAAGAGTTCAATATGGAAACCTCTGGGACTTCGATATTTGAGCGCATGTTTAAGTAACGTAAGTAGTTGTTGTGTGTGTGAATACTGTACGAATCCGATTTCAGTGTGCATCCATAACCTAGGTCAAAGATACCACTACCTCGTATTTCTGTTGTTGTTGTGTCAGCAATGCAGGAAATACGGAGTTCACATGACTCACAACAGGTGTAAAGCCAGGAGTTTAAATTGTGTAACTTGACCCAATAATTGTGGCACGTGGATACGTCTTGTTTACAAGCGCTCCTCATATTACTTACGGTCTGGATATCGCATAACGACTGTTTTATTCCCAGATTGTAAACAGGTTTGTCAATGGAGCAGAATAGTCGATTGTTACTGGTGATATGAAAGCATGCTTGCAGATCGCTATCTGATAAGAGAAGAGCGAGATCCTTTTGTACATTGTAGGCAATATATGGTGAGCTTGGGACAGTGCGAACGTGTTTCGACCCCCTTTTCTGAGGGATAGGTATGACTCTGTCTAACTCGAAGATATCGTTGCTCACTAGCGGAATCTTTATCTCTATAATAAGATAGCCTTCACACAGCGTTGCAGACGCCTTCATAATCTTGTACAACTCTGATAGGTTTGATGACTCGATTGGGGTCATTAGATTTCCCTGCAATTGACCGGAGATTATGTTGATCTGACGAGCCAGCTGCTCGGGAGTCAGTAGGAACGGGTCGATGCGACCGTGACTGATGTCTGTCACTGTGTTGATAAGTGTGTGTTGGATTCGCATTAGGTTTGACAATATGATACTCGCGGCTAGGGCGGATGATGTTACATAAATGCCGTTTCTGTTATCCAGACGCACCTTATTGATTTCGTTAGTGACGTTTAGAAGATGTTGTTTTATAAATTTGAACTGTTTGTTCATAGTCTCCTCGCTGCGTCGTAAAATGTTATATTCTGATTCTACGACCAAGGTTTGATTCTTCAGTAACTTTTGAAGATGATTTTCATTATTCGATATTTTTTCTATGTCCTGCTTATACTGTTGAGCGAAGTTTTCATCTAATACTCCGAACAACGTGTTTGCTAGGTACCCTACTCCGTTGATTAAACCACGTTTTTGCCTTCTAGCGTTAGGGTTTTCAAGGAGTTTTTGATAATGCTCAAGTTCCTTTACTTCGTGCTCTAATTGTAGGACGACGCTGTCGTATTGCGAACCCATGCAATCAGCGGTTTGTTTTAGGTGCTTGACATAGTTTTTAATGTTCGTTACTCCGTGATAGAACGTGGACATATTATAAAACACGATGAGTTTCCAATCGTCCTTGATAACTTGGAGGTTAGCCATCTTGTCGAAGTAAAGTCCTTGGTTTGTGGTAATTTGCGTAACGTTGTATGTCGTCACTTTCTGTTGTAGACTAGGAGATGTAAAGAAAAGCATTAGTAAAATACTGATAAAAAAGGCAAGCAAAGATTTTTGCTTTCGTGGTCGCGGCGGCTGCCTTTTGCCTTCAGCTTGATCTGATGACGAAGTGGAAGACTCATCCTGACACTGGTTCATGGGTTTGGATGGGGATACCTTCTCATTTACAGGCAAGTATACAAGCTTATTGATTGGACGCTGTATAGTGTTGTTCCTTGTCTTTACAGTAACTACTCTCACATACCCGTCCTTTCCAGGATGAAGTAGTTGTACTCGTCCCATTGCCCATTTACCTGGCGGTACGTTCTCTTCACGGATGAGGACGAAGTCGTCGACTTCAAGATTACGTCGTGCTTGTTGCCACTTGGTTCTAGTTTGTAGCTGTTGCAGATACTCCGATGACCATCGTTGCCAGATATTCTTTGTCATAGCTTGGACGAGTTGCCATCGCGCTTTCAGCGTTAACGATTCCGGTTCAGTTTGAGGCCGTGATATAATCGGTGCCCCAGTCAGGAAGTGTCCCGGAGTAAGGCAGTCGTCGTCTGAATTTTCCGTGAGTTGACATAAAGGTCTGGAATTCAGACACGCCTCTATTTGGCAAAGTAACGTTGAAAACTCTTCGTACGTAAGACGTTGATCGCCTATGACCCTTTTCAAGTGGTATTTCAGGCTTTTCACAGCCGCCTCCCAAAGTCCACCAGCATTAGGCCAGGCTGGTGCATTAAAGTGCCACTGAATGTTCTGCTCACTGATTTTGTTAAAGAAGTCCGGGTTGATAGTCTGAATAATCTCCTTATACTCCTTTTGCATGAGTCGATTAGCGCCTACAAAGTTTGTACCGTTGTCACTATACATGTGGGCTGGTGATCCTCGTCGGGAGCAGAATCGACGAAGCGCTGCTAGAAAGGCGGCCGTACTCAGGTCTGAAACCAGTTCTAGATGGACCGCTTTAGTTGACAGGCAGACAAAGACGGCTATGTACCCTTTCGTGGTTTTGATCCCGCGTCCTTTATTGACTTTCAGCTCTACGTGGCCCGTGAAATCGACACCGGTATGAGTGAATGGCCTTGACGGAGTGACTCTGGCTCGTGGTAAGTCTGCCATAATTTGTTGTTGGACTTCGTTGTTAAATCGGCGACACTTAACGCACAGTCTTAACTGCCGTTTTACTGTCCTGATTCCGCTGATGATCCAGTATCTTTCTCTTATGTAGGAAAGTGTTAGTCGGGGACCACCGTGCAAAGTTGTTATGTGTGCCTGGCTAATGACTAGATCAGTAAGTCGACTGTGGCTTGGTAGTATGATGGGATGCTTCGCCGATTTGCTTATACTGGCGTGTTTTAAACGTCCACCAACTCTTAATAAGCCATTTTCATCTAGCCAAGGGTTTAGACAGCAAATCTTGCTTTTTGAGCTCACACGTTGTTTACTTTTAATATGTTGCAATTCTTGAAGAAATTCCTGTGATTGCACGTCTTTAATAATTAAATTGTAAGCGTTGTTTATTTCTGATGACTCTAGAAAACCATGCGTTGCCATCTGTTTGTCGCGAACTCGCTTGATGAAACGTGACACCCAGCCAATAATCCGCACAATTCGTGTCAACGAACTATAATTTTGCAGTAGGTCAGTAATAAATGTAATGTTATTTTCCATTAAGGCTGTGTTCACACAAACAGTTTTTGTTTCTATTGTAGGGGACTGGTATACGATTTTCACTGCATCTTTCCTCTCGCAACCTTTTAGCCATTCAGGCCCTTCCCACCACAAAGATTGGTTTAACAACTGTTGAGACGTTATGCCTCGTGTTGCACAATCAGCTGCGTTTTCTTCCGAGCTGACATGACTCCAGAATTCTGCTGGAACTATGTTGGTTATCTGCTTAACTCTGTTAGCTACAAACGACTTCCATCTGGATATATCTCCGTGTAGCCAGCCCAAAACTATCATGGAATCGGTCCATGCATGAAGCGTCATTCCTATATTTGGTAGGGACTCCATAGCCTTCTTTACAAGCTGGGATAAAAGTAGCGCGCCACACAGTTCCAGCCTTGGGAGCGATGTTTTCTTTGCGACCGGTGCTAGCTTTGTTTTTGCCGCTACAATCGTCGATGTGTACTCGCCCTTATTATTCGTGGTGACGAGGTAAATAACGCAAGCGTAAGCTTTGTCCGACGCATCGCAAAATGCATGTAATTGACACATTTTTTCTGTGTTACCTAAGAATCTTGGTATGCGAAATTTGTCGGTGCAGTTGATGTCTTCCTTTAATTTAAGCCAATATTCTTGCATGTCCTTTGGAAGTTCTTGATCCCAGTTGGTTTCAATGGACCACGTTTGTTGAAACAGTAGCTTCGCTCTGATTGTGAGCGGTGATAACCAACCAAGAGGATCGAATAACTTTGATACTTCTGACAATAGTTGCCGCTTTGTAATTACTGCATTATTGTTAGGAATTACATGACTTTGAAATATAAATGTATCGGATGACGGGTTCCATTTTAAGCCAAGAGTTTTTCTGGATTCGAGACACTTAAATTCGTAGGGACTGTTCAATTGGTCGGCTGTTAAGTTCTGCAGGAGTTCTGGCTTGTTACTTGACCATTTTCGCAGGTTCATACCAGCGCCATGGAGCATTTTAATAAGTTGTTGTTGTAGCTCTTTTGCTTGATCGGCGGTATTCTGTCCACTCAGCAAATCATCCATGTAGAAGGAGTTCTGTACAGCTGCTGCTGCTAGTGGATATTTCTCGGCGTCATCTACCGCGAGTTGTTTTAGAGTCCGCATAGCTAAAAATGGTGCTGCCTTGGTTCCGTACGTTACAGTGGTTAATTGATATTGATTAAAATGATCATCCATTGAATCTCTCCAAATGATCGTTTGCAGAGGCTGATCTTGCTCTCTAACGAGTATCTGACGAAACATTTTTTCAATATCCGCAGTGATTACGTATTCGTATTGCCTCCAGTTTATGATAAGTGCTAATAGGTCTCGTTGTAAGTTGGGTCCACTGTACATTAAGTCGTTCAGACTGTTACCCGATGTAGTCTTGGATGAGGCATTAAAAACTACTCTTAACTTTGTTGTTGTGGAATCAAGTTTCCATACTCCATGATGTGGTAAGTAATATGCCTGATTTGTTATACTTTCGACTTGTCGCATGTGACCTAATTCTTGGTATTCGTTTATAAATTGTTTATATTGATTTGAAAATGATTTATTTTTGGACATTTTTGACTCTAATTGTTTGAATTGCGCTATGGCCTTAAACTTTGATGATCCGAGCTGCTGCTCAAAGCCTGGCATCATGGGTATCCCAACTTCATACATGCCGTTGTTTAAACGTCTCGTGGTGGTTTTGTAAAAATCTTCACAAAACTGATCACCAATAGTCGCGTTTGATGATGATGAGTCGTGAATGTCCTCCAACTCCCAAAACTTGGCTATTTCTTCAATGTCATTGATAGCGACATGACAGTTGAACCTTTTGACATTTCCTGATAGGATCCAACCCATTTTGGTTTGTTGAGCTATTGGGGCCTGCGCTGGGCCCTTGATTAGACCGTTTAATATAATTTCTGAATATACACTGGCATCCAGAAGAAGATCGATTGGTCTTGATACGTTGTACTCCGGGTCTGCTAGCTGTAGATGTTGCAGGTGAGACCAGGGCTGTTTGCGGAATGATGAGTTCGGCAGGCTGCTGATGACCTTTGATACAACCAACGCTTGAGTCTTCAGAGTGTAGTCTCCGTAGATGGACTTGCAGTCTAGTGTTACAATCCCTTTGCTTTGTTTAGAGACTGGACCTACTCCTGAAATGGAGGCATGATATTGTCGACGTTGCAAGCCTAGCATTTGAGTCGCATTTTCAGAAATCAATGAAATTTGGGACCCCTGATCTAGAAGCGCTCGTAATGTGATATATGTACCATTTTCAGATAGTACTGTCAACGACAACGTGGTTAACAGTATTTCTTCATTTTCAGCTGCGACGTGATTGACATTATGTTGCGCCGGTGGTGACTGTACAGTAGCGCTCGTCGTCGCTGCGGTTTGTTGGTGTGGTACACACGCCTCATGCAGTAAAGTGTTGTGTTCACTGTTACACTTCTTGCAACGTCTTGTGCTGTTGCACTCACTGTCAGGATGATAATTAAGGCAATTTTTGCAATATTGACTCTTTGTTACCAAAGTCATTCTATCACCCGGGGTCATTTTCGTAAATTTCCTGCAACGATATATAGTGTGACGTTTATTACAAATCGGACAGCCTGGCCCTTGAGTAGCGACGACTTGATACTGTTTCCGGTAATGGTTCGCAGGTTTGTCACGTTGTTGACCAGACTCCCGTTGAAAGGCAGGCTTGGTTGTTTCTCTCTCTCTTCGGTGTAAAGGCTCCAGGGCTGTGAACTTGTTTTCGAGGAACGTCATAAATTCAGTCAAGGATGGAAGCTCCCTGGGAGATGTACGCGCCTCTTTGTAATCACAGTAGGTCTCCTGGTCCAGTTTCTTACTGAGAAGGTGTACTAACAACGGATCCCATGTATTTGTGTTGACACCAAGGTTGTGTATAGCGTGGATGCACTCCGTGGTGGTATCATATAACCGCTTTAACTCATAAGATGTTTGCTTGGAGATAGATGGCTGACTTAAGAATATCTCTATTTGATTTGTAAATAAAACTTGGGCATTATTATACCGGTGATTTAGTATTTCCCAAGCTGTGTCGTAATTTTCAGACGAAATGTGAAGATGTTGAATAAGGCGTTCGGCCTCTCCCTTGATTTTTCCTTTCAAGTGTTGCATCTTCTGAGCCTTGGTTATAGTGTTGTTGTCGTGGATAGTTTCTGTAAACAGGTCACAAAATGTTGGCCACTGCGAGTATTTCCCCGTAAAAGTAGGAATCTCAAGCCTCGGCGTCGCCTGTTGTACATGGACCATGGACGAAATTTTCTTATTTAATGAGCGCTTCATATCTTTGTAGCTACGCTCGTACATGCTAAATTCATTTTCGTACGATACATCTCCACCTTGAAGTATGTGGTCGATTCGTAGATGCAACGTATCGATAGTGTTCCACTTGGCTTGTATAGCCCTAAGCTCGTCTTCAAGTTCCCATTTTTCGGATATTTCGTCTACGTTGATGCTCCTAACCAACCTGTTAAACGACCTAAGATTGGTTCTCTGTTGAGCCAACAGTTCAGTGGCTTCAGGGTTTGACTGCGTACCCTTTTCATCCGAACCAAAGGCAGTAAGTAAGTTTCGAGTAGACTGGTAGAGGCTCTTACCCTGTTGATAAAAGTTAGATGCGAAGTATTGAGGTTCCTTATCCGGAAACTCAGAGAGTTTCAGGTGATTTTGTTCGAACTCTCCCCAGAGGTTATCCAACGACTCTATTCTCTTTTGGATGTATTCCGGAGTTTTTCTCGACAACGTATCCTTACCAAAGTTGACCTTAATCCTATTGAGACCTTCTAATATTTCCGATTGACGAGCGCTTAAAACGGCCATTTTGATTTAATAAAAGGAACGATCTTACTTGGACACTGACGAGATGCGATACCAACTGTGGGCTGCCGACGCCGTGCGCAGTAGTGATGTAGATTCAGCTCCACCGATGTCTTCTTGGGACGATTCACTGAATGGACTGAGTTGAGCTATTTACGGAACTGTCGCGAAATACTCAACGATTATAATCAAGTGTGTGATTGCGATTTCGAAACACCTTGATCTATAAACCCGATAGATTACTACGCGTGATCCCAGTATCCGGCTCGAAGGACCAAAAAAAATGTACGACGATAGTCTATACACTTTGTTCAAGCATACGATGATTGATCTGTACACTTGTAATGATGGAAAACCCGGGGATGATGAATTAAACCGCCCGTGTTGAGTGTGGTAAAATCACTGATTTATTTTACTTAGCCAGTTCGCTAAATGATCGCGCGTATGCAAACGCTGATGTAGCTTAACCTACTTAATGTTATGAAATGTGCGGGTTCACCGTACACCAATCATCCGTTTTTTTCATGCCACTTGGGACCGTAAAAAATCGGATGTTCGGACAGTAAAATTCCTTGTAGTGCACAATCGCCCTTAGACTAATTTATTCCAAAATAGACTTAGTTCTGACAATATTTCAATAACTCGAGCGAACACAAATATCCGTTAGCATTTATATCAAGAAATACACAAGTACACAATATATGGAACGAACTCACTGTAAGGTAGTGTAGGTACCAAACCCTTTCTGTAGGACGACTCGGCAACAAGTGAACCTGAATCTTTTTTTTTTTTTTTTTTTTTTCGGATTGGCATCTCGCAGGTCAACCTAGGAGGTTGTCGGCTGCTTAACCGGACTTTCCTGTGGTGCCTTAAAAATTATTATTTTTAGGGCCTCCAGCCAGGGCATAAAAGCTTACAAACTAAGCGACTACACGCTAAGGGCACCCCCTGCGGGGTACGAGCCTCGGCTTAGGGCGTCGCTAGGAGAGGACAGCAAAGGGACAGGCTGGATCGGATAACCTGAATCTTATCGAGCACGCGCTTTTATAGTAGTCAGGTACCCTCACTACCAAAAAATATTAAAATGCCTAACAATAGTGTAACTAACACGACTTTCTTATATATATTATATAGAAATAATAATAAAGTATATAATATATTATTATATTATATATATATATATTATTATTATTATTAATTATTATAGTGTAGATATGGTAAAAATTCAAACTAAGTTTTTTTTAATTGTAATGATATAAGTATACGTAAAAGGGCGCTAAAGGCATGACTCGCCCGGGGCGCCTAGATGGCTAAGGCCGGCCCTGGTTGCAAAGAATTACCTGAAATCTGTTTTAGAGACGTTAATAAGAAAGGGTTTGAAATGAATGGGTGTGTGTAGGGTTTGAATGATGTTACGACTAAAACCCGAAGTGTGGCTACACCTACATTTAATCAGCTAGAACTAGGTGTAGCCGGTAGCAGTTGGTTAAACTTAGATGTAGGCGAGCTCGGAAATTGGGGCACACCGACTTGCTTAATTTTTTACCATACCATTGAGCAGAAGAAGACGGTCGACGTCAGGTCGACGGAGCCCCGCTGCGGCCTCTTGGGGGCTCCGGTTTCTGTCTGCAAAGTTCAAAGGAACCTAACCAAACCGAACCTTGGGGTGCCCCTGATGTCGACCGTTTTCTTCCGGTTCAAAAGCATAAAAACAGACAATTTAATTTAACCACCGGCGAGTGGCTGCACCTAGTTCTAGCCGCTATGAATTTCATATGGTGAAGGCTAAACTTGGTTCTAACCGAGGATAAGTAGAATACATCTAAGTATAACCACTTGTGGCCGGCTGCACCTAGTTGTAGCCGACTTTAGCTTCAAAAGAAATTAACCAGTTTGTACAATCGTACAAAGTACAATGGTACTTGTTCATTCTTGTTTAATCTTTTTAATATGGAGAAGGACCGCGCCCCACTGCTGTTACGTAGGTACCTACGTCTCAATACGATTTGTAGATTTGGAAATGTGTCTCCGATTTTGTTTTTTTTTTTATAATATGATATATTTGCAATAGACTATTCTTTCTTCCTTCATTTTCACTATGAACAATTTTCAAGTATCAACCGAAGTGCAGCTTCAAAAGAAATTAACCAGTTTGTCGCCATGTAAGTGAAGAAATGGTTTAAGATTTTGCCCATATCAAATCTAGTAACTCTTCAATCAATATAGATTTTTAAGCACTAACCTGTGTATGCTAAAAGATTACTTTTGTAGATTATATTATAATAGCTTTTGCCCGCGACTTCGTCCGCATGACGTGAATGGCGGTTATCGCGGATGTCTAGTAGACGAAGTTAAGAATTAAAAAGTAGCCTATGTCCTTCCACAGAGTTTAAGCTATCTTCATACCTCATCAAAATCGGTTCAGCCGTTGTATCGTGAAAGCGACACACAGACAGACAGACACAGTTACTTTTTCGCTTTTATAATATTAGTACTTATGGAGTATGGATTATCTATTCTTTTATTTATTTATTTATAAATAAATAAAACTAGAACATTGCTTATCTACTTTCTTTGTATATACTAACATAATAGTGCTAGTGCTCTGTTTAGGTCATAGGGACCCCATTATCCTATCATGCCCAGGGCCCCCAATAGGTTAAAGACGGTCCTGTTCGTCGACCCAGACAACAGTTCTTAAAACATGAGGCCTGGTCAACGGAGCTCCATTATACGTAAGTAAATTTTTGCTTTAGGATGTTACGCCATTGTCCCCCAGCGGTGGCCCTAAGGAATGTTAAAAAAATCTTGTGCTCTACCCCAGCAAAATGGGTTATTCCCGGTCGTCCCCAGTGGTGACGATTGGAACTTTTTATTTCCCACTCGTTCCGCTATAGAACGAGAGTCAAAATGCAATAACTGGGATTTCAATGAGAGATTTCAAGGATTGTTAAAATGTTTTAATAACGACTTTCTGTGCAAGACTGAACAATGCTTTTGATTAAAAATAATTTAAAAAACTGAGGCAATTAGTAGGTACACTATTTGTGAATCACAGGTAGGTAATCAACGAATTTACAATAATTCTCTCAGACAGACATTTTTTTTTTTAATGGGAAAATTGAAATAAATATTACCTATATATTGTTAGTTTACTAGATGAGGTAAAAGGTTTTATTTCAATCATAACTATTATTAAATTACAATTTTAGTTATATACAAATCTTAAAAATCTAATAATATTAGGTATGTACAATTCCAAGAAAAAGGCAGGCGAGCTCAAAGGGCATCAAAAAACTCGTCCACATCGCTCTCAACGGAACACGTGCCCAACAGGCTGGCAGCATTGCCACGTTGTATGGCAATGTTGATTCTTTGACCCAAGAATAGACCAGCCTTCGGGTCAGGCACGTGAAGAGTCGACCAGCCGCTTGGCGATGTCACGAAAAACAATATGGGCACTCGGACCCCATGGCCCTAGAGTTCAAAGGTTATTAAATTAAATATACTTACTTAATAAAAAAACACTTCAATAGGTCCTAACACTTTGAATAAGAACTCTAAAGACTACTTTAAACGTTATTTTGTAGCTGTTATGGACCAATCGGACTTTAAAAGCAATGGACTGCATAACTGACTAATATAACCATGTAAAATAGGTAAAACTGTTGGTTAAACGCGCGCCTTCAAATATAAGTGAAGTTTTATTACAGTCCTGTTAGTACCTTAACAAATTATGATGAAATTCAGTTCACGGACACAATGCGCGCGGAGTTCAAAGTTCAAACTCAAATGTTTATTTGTGAAACACAATATATATAAACATTTTTTTTTTTATATGTGTGGCCTTTTTGTACGCATGTATAAAAAGGTCACACATATAAAATAGTACACAATGTTTTAGTAGTAGTAGTAGTAGTATGACGGGCCGGTGTCCGCAACTCCACGACTCAGCGCGTATTTTGCGTACAGGTGGGAAGTAAATCATTCGATCCACCCGAGCTCCCCAAGAAAGGCCAGCAGCGCCTTGACGTCGCTGGCGATCTCCCGTAGGTTACCTGGGTTACCGAAGTACTTTGCCCTGTATGACGCAACCTCAGGGCAGTTCAGAAGCACATGGGCTGCTGTCTCGTCCGCCCCCATGCAGGCTCTGCACAGTGGGCTGTCTGTGACTCCTATGACAAAAAGATGTTTATTGAAAGACCCATGGCCAGTTATGGCGGCTGTGACCACACGTAGCTGTTGTTTGGACAGTCGGAGGGTTTGCCTTGTGAAGCGGCCCTCAATCGCAGGAAGAGCCTCCTTGGCCTGCCTGCACTCGCCATGCTCGATCCATAGTCTTTGGTGTAGATTCTTAGTACGTTTCCTTACCATGGTGCGTAGGTGACCGAAGGGGATTGGCACTATGGGTTCCGGACCCACCACGCTTGTACTCGACCTCCTTCTAGCGAGCTCGTCGGCAGCATCGTTGCCACGCGACCCGCTGTGTCCTTTGATCCATTGAATGGTTGTATCATTGAGAATACCCACCTCGTTCAGTCTTTGGTGACATTCGTATTCAGCCCGGAGTTGACCGTGTAGCTGTTTAGAGCTTGTAATACAGCCATGCTGTCCGACAATATGCGAATTGATTGTTCTACTACCTGCCTGTTTAGTATAGCTGAGGCCGCCAAGCAGATGCCCATGCACTCGGCCTGGAACACCGTGTTATAAGCACCCAGCGGCGTTGCTATATGTATGTTGAGGTCTTCCGAGAAAACGCTGGCCCCCGTGCCGGTACTTGTCTTAGATCCATCTGTGAAGATCCGCAGCTCTGTCGGGCGAAGGCCCTCACACCGCCGATCCTCATGCAGTTGGATTTTGTATTTTTTGTCAAATATGAATTGCTTTGGTATCCTGTCGTTAGTAGCCTTAGTTATAGGAAACTCCTTACCAAGTTCCTCTAGTAACGCAGTGTGTCTAGTGCTAGTCTTGCTCCAGAGATTTAGTGTCTTTAAGCGTAATGCTGCCGTTGTCGCTTCTTGTTGGATGAATAGGTGAAGCGGCGGGAGCCCTAACATGGCCTCCAGTGCTGCCGTCGGAGTGGTCCTCATGCAGCCCGTGGTCGCAATGCAGGCTAGTCTTTGCATACGCTGGAGTTTGTTGATGGCTGTGATAAGTTTAGTCCTCGGCCACCATACTACCGACCCATAAGCAATCATGGGGCGGATTACCGCGCTATACAGCCATAGTAGGTATTATCTTGGGGGATAGGCCCCACTTCTTACCTATCATTTTCCTACATTGCCAAAAGGTGATGCAGGCCCTGTTTATTTTATTGTCTAGGTGGTTACTCCAGTTTAACTTACTGTCCAAGATGACCCCGAGGTATTTTACTTCGTTTTTTACACTATGTTTTGTCTTAGGACATACAAATATTTAAACATGTAAAATAAATATAAAAGTAAGTACCTCAGCGCAGTCCTCGATTTAAAGAAATTTACCTTTTAATCGAGTACTGCGCAAGTCAAATCAAGTCTGTGCCAAGTCTCATCTTTCGTGGCACGCACTATACTTAAGGTGCGCTACCGATTTTTCGACGAAAGTCAACAGACCTTTTAGTTTTTTTCACTGTCTCCATTGCATAAAATCATCCAATTCAAATATTTAATACAAATGCACTTAATTAAGCCATTTTTAGGAAAAGAACCACTAAAAACACGTTTACACTATCATTTTTTTAGACAAACTAAAAAATATCTATGTAGTCACGTACACTACGGCTGGTGAACAGCTGGATGGCGCGATGCCGTCTACTTCTGATGGAGGTGCATTATTCGTAGACGTACGGTCTACGCCGCCGCTGGCTGGACCTCCGTCCGCCGGCGCCTCAGCCCCATCACCACCGCCACTGTATGGGCGTGAGCTGCCTGTATACTCGCAGATGCACCAGCACGGGCATGCTCCGCCCGTCGCCTCACCGCAGCCACCAATGTCCGCACCCATCGTTATGACGGACCAACAACTGGTATTCCTACTGCAATCCTTACGGTCGCAGCCGCCTATACAAGGCGCGCCGCCACCGCCGACGACGACTGTAAGTACAGCAAACTTATCTAACTGTACGGCGAGATTCAATGGTACTGGCGATGTCCTAGCATTTGTGGATGCCGTTCAAATTTTTAAAGACTGTGTTGGTGTTCACGACGACATGGCACTGAGAGGCCTGCCAATGCTGCTCACTGATTTTGCGGCTACATGGTGGCAGGGTGTTAAACACTCGGTCACGAGCTGGCAGGAGGCCATTCATTTAATTCGTCAGACATACGGTCCACGTCTCCCACCTCATAGAATATATAGAGAGATGTTTAGTCGAGAGCAGGGTGACGAACGCACAGATGTTTTCGTGTGTAGGGTAAGAGCCCTAATTGCCCAGCTACCGTTGCACACATTGCCGGAGAATCCAGTGCAGCTGGATATGGTCTACGGTCTACTCCATAGGAGAATACGGGAGAGAGTAACAAGGAGTTCCTTTACTTCGTTCGCCGAGCTGCTACAACAGGCTCGAGTAGTAGAGGATATTTTCGAAGAAGTGTGCGCTGCGGCGCCAATCAAAAAACATATTTCTGTATCTCTCGTCCCGCCGCCGCCGCAGATATCTGCACATGCTTCGGCGTCTTCATCAGCTTTTTCTTCAGGGAATAAAGAAGAAACAGCACCGCCAAACAAAGCTCGGCCTAGGTGCGCATATTGTAAGATGTTCGGACATGTCAAAGATGACTGCCGTAAACTTGTAAATAGGAGTAAGGTGACTGCTGAACCAGTTAAGAGCGAACCAACTGCGGCGCAGCCGGAGCTGCGCCAGTCCGTAACTTGCTTCGGATGTGGTGCGCCCGGTGTGATCCGGTCGAACTGCGCAGTGTGTAAAGAGAAACGTACGTCACCGCCGACCACGACGTCCGCGTTCCAATCGGTATCCGTAGGTGAAAAAGTGTCAAACCCGCGAGTGCGTCCTATTTTCAATGTACAAGTGTTTGGTGCTGTAGGTACCGCGTTACTAGACACAGGTGCGAAGCAATAATAATAAATAATAATAATGTATTTATTAAATATCGTTTACAAAAAAGAGTACATTAGTCTATATTAGAAATATTTTTCCATACAAATATGTTTATTGCTTAAAAATAAACTAAAACTAAAATATTTGTAGGTATGCCTAACTAGTGCAAGTTATGATGAATCGGAGTTATAATGTTAAGTAGCGACCCGCCTGAACTAGGTTACTACAAACCTGTGTTTCAGGCCATCACTTTACGTTTAAAATTATATTGGTTCATTTTTAAGATTAAAGTTAAACTGATATAAAATAATCTCTTAACAATTTTGAGAAAAGCATTTTTGAACATTATTATCTAAAAACTAAACCTATGTAACTATACAACAGTAAATACTTACAGGGAATAAATTATCTATGAGTTGTTGAGCTTATTATTATAAATCGCTGGCAAATAAGTCGTCGCGAAATTTAGATTGCAGTCAAAAGTGACCTAGATATTTTTCATCCCACCATCTCGGAAAGAGTATTTTTAATCTTCAATATCTGAGTGGAAAAGCCGTTTTTATTCTCTAGAGGATAAAGTAAATTGAATTTAGAACATCGTGTGCACTAAGTTTGTGAATTAAAAAAAAACATTAAACCTATTTACTGCTACCTCTATGGTGCCGAATATATCATACAACTTTTTTTTAATTTGTTAAAAACTCAGACTTTGTAAACGTTTTTTTTTTGCATTTAGTCATTTCCTCGCTGAGGTGGAATGAAAAGTTACGTGTTGCACTCGAGTGCAAAGATTTTTCACCTCGTGCTCTTTTGATTCCCTCGCTAACGCTCAGGATTCTAGAAAGCAACTTTGCACTCTTGTATAACAAATAACTATTGTTATACAAGAGTGCAAAGTTGCTTTTTAACCGCGTGTTCAATTTTGATGACCGAGCAAGCGAAGGATCCTAAAATTGAATCACGAGCGCAGCGAGTGATTCAAAATTAGAATCCTGAGCGTTAGCGAGGGAATCAAAAGAGCACGAGGTGTGTCGTCACTTGTTTGGGTTTTATCGCTGGGATAGTTAGCGACTGAGCTCAAATTTGCTAGCAATGCTAAAACTAGCAATGCGTTGCTAGTGATAGTTTAACCATACACTTGAGGGCTAATGGCCAAGTGTTTAATAGTGTAGAGACAGAGTTAAAATTTGCAGACCGAACCCATCGGGTTCAAATTGTAGAAACAGCCTTAGTCGATGTAAAGGTGCAGGGAGTTGCAGTAAGCACTCTTTTTATGGTCTTGCCTGGCGCAACTGATTCTTTATTAGGAATGAATTTTATAAAGGACGCTGGCATGATACTCGACTTTGAGAGGAGTCGGTTCTCTTTACGCGATACAGGGTATTACGAGCTACAATACGAAAGCGAAGACTGCGTTGCGGTTAGTTCCACGGTCAGCCTCTGTGAGTTCGAAGGCATTCTCCTACCACCGGCCGATAAGATTAGGTCGGCTGCGCTGCTGGATGGTACAGATATCTTCAGTGCAGGGGGAGGGCCAATGCCCTTGGCTTTGCACAGAATTACAGGGAATGCCGCGCCTATCTCATCGCTCCCTCATCGGGTGACACCCGCAAAGAAGGAGATTATTAGATCGGTAATCGACAAACCTAATGTGGTGGCGAATACGCTCAATCATCCCGTATGCCAACCACCAATGGACGAAGTACTTGACCCTACCTGTGTTCTGTGTCCAGTCTCAGTAGATTTTCCCCACCGTAGCTCCGAAGAGTTGCGAGCCGTTCAGCTCGAAGATCCTGAAATTAGGAAAGTACTCACGGATTTCGAAGACGATGATGCTGCTACTCGATGGACAGATCGCGGTTATTATCTTTCAAATGGAGTCCTTTTTCGCTTTGATCCGGATGGAGAATCCGAGGAGCCCCAGCTGGTCGTACCAGAATCGATGCGCGCCGAAATCATGAAAGAGCTTCATGATGCGTCTACGGCTGGTCACTTGGGTTTAGAGCGCACTCTAAAGAGAATCAAGGAAAGATTCTATTTTCCAAATATGCGTCAATACGTATCAAAATATCTCAAGGCTTGCGATCTTTGTCAGAAGTTTAAGCCTACCAATCTCAAACCAGCTGGTTTACTCCAAACCGCTGTCTCGCAGCAACGTTTTGAAGTCCTCGCCATGGATCTGTTTGGTCCTCTGCCTGAGGGTAGTAAAGGTGAGAAGTGGATCTTCCTAATTGAAGACACTGCGAGCAGATGGGTGGAGTTGTTTCCGTTGGTCGAAGCCAACGCAGAAAGCTGCGCCAAAGTGTTGATTGAAGAAGTTTTTATGCGATATGGTTTTCCCCGTCGAGTTATCTCAGATAACGGGACCCAATTCGTGTCAGCAGTCATGCAAAAAGCAATGCTCGTTCTCGGTGTTCATCAAAATTTGACTCCAGTATACCATCCCGAGGCCAATCCTGCAGAACGAAAGAATCACGAGATGAAACAGATGTTGGCGATCCTGATAGATCCAGAGCATCGTCGTTGGCCTGAAGTATTGCCTGCTGTGCGATTCGCCTTAAATACGGCACCTAACTGGGCACTGGGCACTCCGCCGCCTATCTAACCTTTGCGCGCGATTTCCGGTCCCCAGTGGACGTAGCTCACGACCTGAGGACGGTCGTAGAGCAGGAAAACTACGTACCGCAAATCACGCCATACTTACGTGATTTCGTTCACCGCCTCCAAGAAGTGAAGTGGCGAGTCGAGCGCCAGCAGGATATTCGCAAAGAGGCTGCGGATAAGAACCGTCGTCCTGGGCCGAAGTATCAGGAGGGTGATCTCGTCCTCGTGGATAGCCATCGCCTTAGCCAAGCCGCGAAAGGCTTCACTAGTAAGTTTGCCCCGAGACGAGAGGGTCCCTATCGTGTTAGTAAAGTGGTCTCTGCAACCACTTACGAGGTTGTAGATAAGGAGAACGAACCTCGAGGCAAGTATCATGCCAGTTTACTTACACCTTACGTAGGTGAGTCCGATGTTGTCATTCATGGTAGGAAAAAAGGGAGACCCCGTAAGTTACCGGTTGCCAAGCCAGCTCCAGAGCCTTCAGCTGACTTGGAGGGGGAGGATATAGTGCCAATCCCACACACAACTCCCCGCACCTCTAGAACACATCGTGTGCCTGCCCGGTTGCGCGACTAACCCTAGATGGCACCCCACTATGGGCGACATCCCGCCAAACCATATATGGCAGTTGGCCACGATCGCTCCTAGTCCGCGCACGCGCTTTGCTTCCCGCGCACTCCTGCGCCTCGCGTGCCGCTACCTACCCACTAAAAGTTCTTTATTTAATGTTCTTACCTAATAACGTGTTATCTACATTTGATATACAGTTTTACACCAGATAGTTCGGAGTTTTCTTGTGTAAGAAGTACCCCGGCTACAAATTTTCGTTTCTTATTATCTATTACATTAGGTACATTTAATATGTTTTTTATTAATTACATATATATCTATTCAATAACACATATAACCGATTCTTAAAATTGCAAAATAAGTACCAAAGGGTTGTCCCGGTTGTCCCTTTAATTACATTTTAATTATGTTCTCATTTCCAGTAATTACTTATTTAATAATAATTAAATTAAATAATAATTAGGAATGGGCTTGGACAATGCGTAACGAATTCCTGGAACCAATCACGATAATTTTAGCACCTGCTACAGAGGAATTGCTTAACACAATATTCTACAACTGCAAGAGTGGTTGTGTGTTCGCGATTTGGATGCAGGAAATCGTGATTGCAGTGCTCTTTAGCTTGTGGCCAGTGTAATGGGCAAGCTTGTCTCAATGCTTTACCTTATCAAAGCGATGTCAATGAACCTTTGACTCCGAAATCAAGGAAGACTAATAAAAAAGAGGACTTTGAAATACTACAGCGGTCGGAACGTCGGAACACAACGATGATGAAGAAGATACCTTATTAAAATTATCGACTCGCTACTTGCCTGCGTCTGGGCGCTCCGTGCCACACTGACAACGATGTGGAGCCCCCACATCGTTTTGTCAGTGTGGCACGGCATTCCAGCGTCAATGACATCCTCCGTCGTGCTCTTGCCACCTGCCTGCTATTTTAGAACCCAATGGCTTGGCACGCGACGATGGGAAGAGACCAAATGGTATGACCATAACATGATTGACCTTAGATTTTTACAGCCGCGTACACCCTATAGGTTTTGAGAAGACTTTTAGGATGTCAAACTACAAGTTTATACGAGTTCATAGCTGGGTATCTCAAATTCCAAGGTGAAACAACTACTAAGATGACTGGACTTACAGGTTTCTGTTACCTACCTTAGCGAAATGTGACAATGTGTTATCGTGGTGAAGGAGGACATTGCTTCGGGGACGCTTATTGTGAACTTTTTCTAAGACTCTGGACAAGCAAGTGTTGACGTACCAATCAGCAGTCACTGTCCTATGATCTTCAAGCGATACTGTAGTGTAATGTCCTGATTTGCCGAAAAAAGAAGCAACCATTCACACATTGTATAATAGTCTTACAGTTTTCTAGACGATATAAATATTATCTACATTATTGCAAGCGATGTCTCAATTTGCAACATTTATTCTGAAGTTATCGGTTACGCAGATTTATGCAACAAAAGATGATAAAAATCCGCTTAACCGATAACTTCGCAGTTGCTAATTAGGTATATAGCTAAAATTTGTTTCAATATTCCCATTAAAAAAGCAAATGTCTGGCTGCGATAACGTTACCCCAACAGAAAATGTTTTTGTGCAATAACTAAAAAACTACCTATAGGCAAGTGCAGCAAATTTAAAAATATGCGCAACTACTACAGGAGCTAGGCAACCTCAACCTCATGTTTGTGTCTCATTATTTTATTTAGTGTTGAAAAAGATACTTTATGTCAATATGTTTTCTGTTTGGAAAAATAAAATGATTAAGCAATAATGTTCTTGGCATTTAGCTTTTAATTTCAGATAAATCGGACACAATATAACTTGGTCTTTAGGTTTGTAGGTCTATTGAGAAAAGCCAGTATGAAAAGGTATTTTAAAATAAAATAACAAAATGGCATTGCACATGTTTATTAACGTCATAATTTTTTACCTAAAATAACATTTTTCATCAACAATTACATTAATAAATATATTCCTGATTACAATCTAGAATTCTACAAGTTTACAGAATTTACACAAACGGTGCACTTTGTGATATAAGTGTGTAATGAAATGTAAAACCTATGTTATGACCATAAAATAACATCTTTACAATAAATTATACTTACAACTACCCGGACTCTGAAACAGGCCCCAGTATATAGAAATAATAAATTTATTTAAAATAATCTAGGTACAAATATTACATACAGCGGCTGATGGCCTGGTGCTGATGACAACCAACATAATTATTAAATACTGTGCTATTGAGATCATTTTAGAGTAAACCCAAATAAAATAATTTATATCTTAAAAATTAAAAGCTAGCATAATATTTCATTAACAAATTAAACTTGTGCAGTACAACCAAATTAGGTTCTACTGATATTAAATACCTTCATAATAAATAAGTCGCGTAGTAAAAGATTGCCATTTTCTGTGGTCCCATCATCATCTAACTAATAATACAAAAAAACATTATATTTTCGTGACCTATCAAAAAGGGGGAATTACGAAATAAGAGTTTGAAAAAAGTTATTTTACCGTAAACCGCTAAGAGATATACCTAAGTTACTAGTACTTTAGGAAAAAACCACAAAAAAAAATTAAAGAGTATTTCTAGGGGTAAATTTAAAGGCATCTAATAACACTGCAACATGTTTACTTTTATTGCAAAATCTTTTTAGGCCGAGTCACACTAGGCGTTAAAACTAAAAGGAGAATGGGCACTTTTCAATATAAAAAAGGTGTAGTAAATATGAGTTATTAAAATGTATTTAATAATGGATGCACTACGTATGAGTTATGATGTGTGATATAAATATTATACCGTTAGCAATACAAGTGCCCAACCATACTTGTTTCTAAAAATTACTAATAACGAGACCACTGAAAGCGTACTTTTTAAAGGAAAATTACCACAACAACATTTTTTTATCACAATAATTATTAAATTAAAGAAAACTTAGTAGGTACCTATAAACATATATATAATGTTAAAGTTAGATTATATATACCTAAGTATAAAATTTAACATGATGTTGCTGTATATTTAAAAATGCCTACATACATACATACTATAATATCCTACCAGTTGGATTTCTACACTTATAGTTTATTAAGCACTTTTTTGTCTCTTAAACAGTGTGAAATAAACGAACGCAACGTGGCAGAAAATACCTTAAACGCCTCTGTTCTCAATATATTTTTTCATTTAAGCCGCAGCTGGTTTTTCTATCTGTCCGACTGACATTACATAGAGTCAAAATATCTTGGACTTTGTCAGATTAAGATCCAAATTATTAGTTTAGTTTTCGCATTTGGTCTGTTATCTTGTGAGAACACAACTTTATCTTACAAGTCAAATAAAATCAATCAATTTGGAGTACTATTTGCTCTATTCAATAATGATTATTCAAGGTATTTACCGATAGGTTGAGTTCGTTTTTCACCTAGGCATGCATTTTTTATTAAAAAAAGATCTTTACATTTAGGAAAGTATAAAGTATTAAGCACTTGCTTGGCATACATAAAATTGTGTGTAAAATTGTTAAAATTATAAAAGATATTTTACTCTTCATGTTTTTCGGAGGGAAGACTTCTATACTTAATACTGAGTTGGGATGTGTTACGGTAAATAATTATGTTAGGAATTCATTAAATTACAAAATGTTAAGTAAATAATTGTAATTAAATATGATAATTTAAATTTGACATTCAATTCACAATCATTTAAATGTATATTTAATTATTAAATTAAAAAATAACATTATATTTCATCTTATCTATTTTTTATGAAAAAGACGATCATTCAATTATTACTACTAAAGTCTATATAATATTTAGTAGGTACATATATAATTTAAATGGCAACGAAATTTCAATCATAATAATCGCTACTTCTATTTTATTATTATGTACTAGATCCTGCTAGACATTTAAGATTTTTTACGAGTAGATAGTTAAGCAGTAGGTACATATGCAGGGTAAGTTTTACGAAATTGCATTTACACAATATACCGGCCATAGATATACTAAATGAAATTATTGTATTCCACCCCTAACATTCATATGGCGTACATTAAATTGCACATAAATATTTAGACATTTAATTTAAATTTAATGTCATGTGTGTGTTTCGTCAACTTTAGTCATGTGTAATAATAGTAGCTTTCTTATAGTGCCAGCGTTTGTGAAATGTGAGGGCAGCACAGTGCGCAAACGCCAGCACTGATAACTCTTATCCAGTTTCCTCAAGTCTCCATTCGGTGGATATAATACAAACACAACATTTAGTCGTGCACAGCATTTTAGTCTACTTATGTTTTATAAAAGTCAATAGTTTGTTATAATGCCGTTGCAATGTAGTATATTGTACAAAATAAATGGGCGTAGGTAAATAAATAACTATGTCTTAAATACATAGGTGTTTATAATAATATTCAAATACATTCTATTTGCACATATTATCCCTAAGGATAATAAAATATGTACATACATAACCGTAAAGTATACACTTAACAGGTGTGTAAGGTAACTCGAACAGGTGGTACCTGTACTCTATTGATTTAATTGGTTAAATAAAGGTAAACAATCTTGAGATGTCTTTATTGCCTATGTGCTTGTTAAAATTCTGATATTTCTTGCAAACTTAGGTTCTAAATTTGTTTTGTTTGTATTATACAAACAATACATAGGTACTACATGTTAAAGAATTTTAACATGCAGATATCAATAAAAAGGCATATCAAGATTGTTTACCTTTATAAACCTTTCTAGTATAAGTTTTATGTTTTAGATGGTGACTACATATTCATTTTATTTTTGTATACAATAAAATGTCTCTGACAAAAGTGACAAGACACTAGTCAAAAACATAGGTTCGGGAGACACTAGTCAAAAACATAGTTTCGGGTAGGCCTGAATTAGTTTTTATTAGACTGTGGCGAAAGCATAAGCATAGCGTAATGTTTAACATTATGAATCTTAGCTTGGCACTAGTGATTCATTTATAATGCATGAAATATATTAGTAAAAAATAATATTTTAAGATCAAGACTTTTGTAGAAGTAAATTCTAGAAAAAAATATGATAACGGCTCCCGTTTGATTTGATAAACAAGAAGCTATTAAAAAATAACCATGCTTGCACAGCACATATCGTTAAATATTTACACTTTTTTTAACTCTTCCTTTTAATTATTTTATCAAATCAGAATATGATCCAATAGCTTAAAAGATAATGTTTATCATTTGATAATAACTGAAAATAAAATCTGTTCTATTTTTTTAACATTCACGATAGTTAAATCAGTAAAGATTACAAAAAAAAAATTGTGAGTATATGAATTTGGTATGTATAAGTCAACTAAAGACCATACACCATAAAAAGTCCCCTCGCTCAGGACAGGACTGGCTATCTCAGCATGCTTGTTGTATAAACATGTATTATGAAAATAAATTATTTGATTTAAAAAAGTACGAATCTCTAGCACAAATTATATTCCGTAGTGGAAGACAATTTGTGCTGCTACATGATTAAACAAGTAATGAGAGTAAAATTGACACTGAAACTACGACAAAACTGCAAAACTTATCTTTTGGTACTAAAATAAAGAAAAGGGACAACATTTATGAAGAACGGTCTGTAATGTAGATTCGACACATTTATAAAACTGTCTTTACAAATAAATAAAACACTGGCGGTTGATGTTGCCTCAGCTCGAAAACTTCGAAGCATGGATACCTGTTAAAAAAACGTGGTACAGTAAATGCAGGATGAGCATTGAAATCGCCAGAATAAAGATACGTAGACCATGGTCAAAAAATATTATGCGATGATATTTTTTTCGTGATACGAAACTGCTATGACTACGCGTAGGTAAACATAGACGTATGGGACTAAATTATTATAGTTACTTACTCGAAACTGGAAATAATTTTATATCACCGAGTCCATAGCAACACGGGCAACACGTTTTGTCATCTATATTATGCCTGTGACAAGTTCTTAGGAATTTATGTGTGCGTTACCCCAGCAAAATAATGTCGAAAATAGTAATTTAAATGTTACAGGCAATTAGTTGTCCAGCTTCTGTAATTGTTGCGCACATTTTTAAATTTGTTGCACATGTAGATTTTGAGTTATTCCACAAAAAAAATTCCTGCTGGGGTAACGTTACCGCAGCCAGACATTTCCTTTTATAATGGGAATATTGAAATAAATATTAGCCATATAATTAGTAGTCTAGACGAGGTAAATGTTGCAACTTATTTTGTATTTGTTCTTCCGTCGACTGCGATGTTATCCAAGATTTTGCTGGAGTAACGTTTGTGGTTTTGCTGGATCTCTGAAACGGATAAGCAGATTCTTACCATCTTTTTTACATGGCTTCTTAAGAATTAGTTTGAATTAGTTGAGTAATAAAAAAACAAAATTAATGCACCATTCAAAGGTTATTTAATTAAATATAAAAACACTTCAATAGGTCCTAACACTTTGAATAAGAGCTCGAAAGACTTACTTTAACTCAGAAGGTAGCATAATGTACTGCGCGGTCGCTTTTTTGTAACCACCTTAATATGGTCGGGTTATCACGGTGTTGCGCTTCCTAATGGCTTTTAATTTATTATCTCGTTAATTATTGTATGTACTGCGCTGAACTTTTACAGGAATATAACTGAACTAAGTAACTAATTATTGACATATCATTTAGTTTATATATTCACATACAGGGTTATCGGAAGCCAAATAACCAAGCGCGCATTATGACCGTCAAAGTGGAGAACTGAATTTCATCATAATTTGTTTATTACTAACAGGATACTAGTGAAACTTCACATACATTTGAAGACAGATACAAGCTACAAAACAACGTTTAAAGTAAGTCTTTCGAGCTCTTATTCAAAGTGTTAGGACCTATTGAAGTGTTTTTATATTTAATTAAATAACCTTTGAATGGTGCATTAATTTTGTTTTTTTATTACCCAACTAATTCAAACTAATTCTTAAGAAGTCATGTAAAAAAGATGATAAGAATCTGCTTATCCGTTTCAGAGATCCAGCAAAACCACAAACGTTACTCCAGCAAAATCTTGGATAACATCGCAGTCGAAGGAAGAACAAATACAAAATAAGTTGCAACATTTACCTCGTCTAGACTACTAATTATATGGCTAATATTTATTTCAATATTCCCATTATAAAAGAAAATGTCTGGCTGCGGTAACGTTACCCCAGCAGGAAATGTTGTTGTGGAATAACTCAAAATCAATATGAGCAACAAATTAAAAAATGTGCGTAACAATTACAGAAGCTGGACAACTAATTGCCTGTAACATTTAAATTACTATTTTCGACATTATTTTGCTGGGGTAACGCACACGGAATTTATTAAACTGAAGAAAATCTTAGTTGAATACGTTAGATTGGACTTAGGTCCAAATGAATGTGCGTAAAACAAAATCGGTGAAATTGTGGTTTTACGCTTTGTTTCAAGTAGTGGTCGCTCCAGTCGTAGCATTGCCCTTGAGGGTGTAACATTTACACAGTACGGGTTTTTAAGAGGTGAGGCATACCGGACATGATTTCTGATCATGAGAGGATCACATTACGGACCAGCATCAGGCCGTGACTTCGTCCGTGAGGTAGTCAAGTATATAAAACACCTGTGGCACTAATTTTCTAACCAGACCAGTATTTCCAGTCATTACCCACTTCTTACAAACAAAAGAATCATGGCAGGATTGGTGCAAAAAAACTAAGATGTTTAGAGAAGTTGATACCTAAAGAGTATCTTCAGGCATTTAGAATATTTTTAAAACCTCGCAAAAAAAGTTAATCGTTTAACGAAAAGCTCATTATTTCAGAACGAAACGTCGACTGACAGTAACAGTGACACTGACAGGCGCCGTTTCGCAGTTCTTACACTGAAATTTCATCGTGTTATGGGAAATAATATCACAAATAATGATTATTTTTTTCCACACACTTGTCACATCACTTGTCTGCCAATTTTATAGATCCGTAAACGTCGTTGTCAGTTTCTTTAAAAAAAAAAAAACGAAAATGGGCATCAAGATTAAACGAAAAAGTGTTATTTTCATTTCGTAATATTTTAATTATGCGTGGGTTTAAAAATATGCTAAGTATAACAATCTACTCCTGGTAATGTATTCTTCACATTGGAAAACATTTAAAACCCTCAAAAATTTTTTTTTCATACATATCATTGTATGGATCACGCTCACGCCATGATTCTTTACGTCTTTATAATATTAGTATGGATTATTATTTATTTTACTTACGTATACAATTAGTGAGGATGGAATCAGTTATTGTGAAAGTATATGATAGAACTACCCATGCATTCGACTCTTTTCGTTGTTATGTAACTCTCTCAGACAACAACACTAGGTACTCTATGCATCGCTGTAAAAATAAAAAAGAAACGCATTAATTTAAATAGCATTCATTAAAAAAAAGTAAGTAGGTGTGTGTTCATTTTACATTGAATTTAGACGTGTAATTTTGTGACATTGCATTGATTTCTGCCCACTTCAAATCGGGCTACACAATTATGCTATCAACAAGTTATTGATTTTGAAAGATTGTCAAAAAGAAAAAAAAATCTTGAATGAGCTACATAAAAAGATAAAATAACACAACACAAGTCTTAAATAAACTTGCACAAATTTAGGTGTGTACACACTAAATTATCCATAATAAATTTTAACAAAATTGTTACGTCATTTTTGCACACTGCAGAAATGACCAAAATAGTAATGAGTTACACTCAACATCACACAAGTTTACTATGATATCATCCGAACGAAAATAACTTAGTCTTAGCAAATGCAGTGATGATGAATTGAATACATTAAAATACGAAAACGAAGATTAACGAGATACTCATCGACCTACCTTTACTGTTATTATTGTAAAACTTGTTACACAGGAAAATCCTTTGTTCTTTTTATTCAGCCAGTCTTTCTACGTGTATGTATTACACATTATCATCGGAAAAAACCTAAAAATAGAAGTTTTATTTGATACACATTACGAATTTGTCAAGATTCACGTAATGGACCTAACGACAAAACAAACAAACAAACTGAACAGGATACATCGCTTAAAGTCGTTTATAAATGCCATTGGTCGCCTATTAACGCGGAATACATATTGATGCTTGCGAAAGGTATGTAGGTATTTTAAATGTTCATTGCAAGTCCCACTGCCGCCAGAGGTACTAATAGCGTTTAACAGGAGACTCTAGGCTTACACATTACATTTAACGTGTACATAAAAGACAATTAATGTGGGTACTTGTACTTACCGAGCCCAAAAAGGTTTATACGGTGTACGCACTGCCAATGTGTTTTGAGCCCAGACCACAGACGTAGTATACCAACAGCGCTTCCTAAACTCATATTATTATTTATTATACATGTCAGTTACGACAGAAATTACCTAACAACTGTAAAATTCTTCTATATTCAATCGAAGCACAATGAAGACCTACACAAATACTTTTAGGTTGAAAAGGAAAAATATTGCGATTTAGAGTTACTAAGGCAAAATAGATGTTAAATGCTGTAATTATAAAATAGAATACTACTCAATATATTCTTCTATTTGCTAAATTTTCTTAGATTTTACTGGAGTTGTTCATTGTGATATATCTAAATTAGTTATTTTGTCGCCGAAAGTGGGTTCATCTTTTAGAAACGTTCCGGAGCGTTCCATGACGGGTATGTCTTTGAGGGATGGCTCTTTCTCAACATGATCAGGCTGCTGTCTCTTGGAGTGGGTGTTTCGCTGACTCTTTGATATATTGTTCCTGGGCGTTCCTGTCTCTACGAAGGACGAAACCTCTTTATCTTGAGGCTGTTGCCGGCTAGTGTGTGGACTTCGTTGACTTTTCGACATATTGTTCTTGGACGTCTCAGTGTCTACAAGAGATGATGATTCCCTCTCATCATGGTGAGGCTGATGCCTACTGGGTTGAGACCTCTGACTCCTCGACATATTGTTTTTGTAGGACATTTCTGCCTCTTTTACTACCTGGGGCAGGTAATAATCATTAATAATATTAAATTATCTAATTTAGCCTAATTAAAAACATCAGAGCATTTCTATGAATAAAAATAAAATAGAATTTTCTCGAAATATATATGGGACTTAATTTGAAGTATACACTATCACTTAAAATAAGGATTATCGAAATCGGAATACACTGAAAAAAGTTATGCGTGGTCAAACATAAAAAAAATATACAGGATGTTTGGTAGATCGATGCAAAGCCGTAAAGCAGAGCTAGTATAGACCATTTACAACCATATGAACCGATCTTGTCTTAGCCGAAGCGTGACTAATTTTTTTTAGCAAAATTTTTATGATTTTTCATGATAAAACCCAAAATATTGCAGTTAGTTGCAAATAATGGCCAATTTGAAAGATAAGTCTTTTATTTTTTAATTTATTTAGTTAACATAATGCGTAAACAATCTAATAAAACATAATTAGGGGATCTGTGTGATAAGACAATTTTTTTACAGACATTTAAAGTCATTTTTAAAGATTTCAGAAATCTATTTTTAGACGGCATGAAAAAAAATCACGGATGGTGCTTTTTTTGTTCAAACATTTTTAAAAAACATGTCTGGTTATTGTTCTTTCTTTCGAGGTATCAACTACGCGGATAGCTCACCAATTATTGGAATTAGGACCTACAAACCAAATTGAGGGAGAAAATTATTTTTTTTTGGCGAATTATTTAAAAGGAAATTATAATTAAAATTATTTATTATTCGTGATCAAAATGTTCGGCGAGGTCTCTAACACCAACACGGGCCCGTCTTCACACTTCTGTTGTTGTTATTTTTAACTTCATCTCCAGTTTCAACGTTTCAAACGCTGAATTGATTCTATCAATCAATTCTTCTTTCCTGTTTATTTTCACATTCCTATAAACTTCCATGGCCCGACCCCACACGTAAAATTCAAGCGGAGTCAGGTCGGGTGACCGGGCGGGCCAAGGGATTGGCCCATCTCTGCCGATCCAGCTGTTAAGGAAGCAATTATTTAAGTGCTCCCGTACCTTTAATGTCCACTGCGCTGAACAACCATCTTGTTGAAATATGACTTCTCGGTCTCTCTAGCGAATATCGGGGCCTCGAATTTAGACGACTTGTCGGTCTCTAGTGAATATCGGGGCCCGGAACCCTCTACAAGCTCTGGGAAATCATTTTGTAGGAATTCCAAATAATTGTTGCCATCAAAATTATCCGGGAAGAAATGGGGCCCGATCAGTGAAATAAGTAACTAGTATACTTATTTAACGTTTTTTAAATTTATTTGAATGAATTTCTCGAACGAGTAATATGCAGACATCGCCCCATGGAAGTTTATACAAATGTGGAAATAAACAGGAAAGAAGAATTGATTGAGATAATGGTCCTAATTTCAATAATTGGTGAGCTATCCTCGTAGTACAGGGATAGCTCACCAATTGTTCTTCCTTTCGAGGTATCACCTCGAAAGGAAGAACAATAACCAGACATGTTTTAAAAAATGTTTGAACAATAAAAGCACCATCCGTGATTTTTTTTCATGCCATCTAAAAACAGTTTTCTGAAATCTTTAAAAATGTCTTTGATTTTATATGCCTGTAAAAAAAATGTCTTATCACACAGATCCCCTAATTATGTTTTATTACTTTGTTTACGCATTATGTGAACCAAATAAAATAAAAAATAAATGACTTCTCTTTCAAATTGGCCATTATTTGCAACTAACTGCAATATTTTGGGTTTTGTCATGAAAAATCATTAAAATTCTGCTAAAAAAAATTGTCACACTTCGGCTAAGACAAGTTCAGTTCAAATGGTTGTAAATGGTCTATACTAGCTCTGCTTTACGGCTTTGCATCGATCTACCAATCATCCTGTATATACGTGACGAATTGAAAACCTCCTTCTTTTTTAATGTTGGTTGAAAATTGGAAAAGCGCATCGCCCTTTCGAAAAGGCCAGTAATTTTGAGACAGAAATATTAGCTTTTACAATTTAATCATAGAGTTAAAGTTACCTTCGGAACTATCTTCGCCGAGCTTGACTTAGTAGCGTTCATCAGCGAGCCCGGTACTTTGCGGTCGTTGGACCTGTTGTTACTTGTTGTATAATTCTTTGGGGCCAACCTGCCCCACTTATGCTGGTCTCGTGAGTTTCGATTGTCTAGGCCACTGTATTTTGGACCTGCTTGGTTCAAATATACCGGAATTTTTGTCTTCATTTTATTTTGTGGTAATGGAGTTGGTTCTACATTTTTTATAGCTGTAAAAAGTTTTCATACTGTATAAGTTTTAAAGTATCGAAAACAAAAACGCAAAAAAACGAATCTAGCACCTACAATGGGTGTATATGTTTTGTACCCAGAAACATCTGAAATACAGATAATTTTACAAATGTGATTGTACTTTGAAACAAATGGTCTTACATTCAGCGGAGCCCTTGGTACGCTTCGCCTTCGTGTAAGTGGCGTATCTGTTGCTCGTCTGTGACTCGCTGAGAGAGTCGGTGCTGGGCTCGGCGGTGCGCGGTCGCGAGCTCGTGGCCAGGCTGTCCTGCGACATCGTCTGCCCCCCCATCTCCCCTCGCCGACCTTTCTGCGGGCTCGACCTTAAATTTCGCAAATGTACAGGACTTGAGTTACGCGACGATTCACTCGAAGATTCGATCTTCGGCAAGTGTTTATTCACAACTGACGTTTTCTTATCCTTGTTTAGCGGCTCTAAATATCTCGGCTTGGTCTTCTCGAACAAAGGAGCTCGAGCCGCACTCGATTTATTAATTACCAATTCTTGAGATTTAGTAGTCTTTGTTTTATTAAATTTAGCACGCTCTTCTTGCGCTTTCGTTGTTCTCACTTTTGGTGGATGAGCAGAGATACACGGTTTCTTACACTCACGGAGATCGCTGTTGCTGCTTTTAGGAATATCAATAGAACCAATCGGAAGCATAGGTTTCGGTGAATATGGTACAAATAATGCGCGCACATGCGCTATATCAACGCTGCAAACAGTTGAACTTGCAGGTTTACTCTTTGACACCGTTCTAGTTTTAATATTTTTCTCTGGATGATGTGTAGGAGACGATAAGGGTAAAGCATGCGCGCCATACTTAATACAACCGAGTTCACGTAATCTTTTTCGTAAGTCAGACGGTAACTCCTTAAAAGCTTGAGTAGCAACAACTCGAGGCGAGGCTCTCACCAAGGCGCCCTCACACTGCATACGCCAACTGCCTGCGTGCGTGTACAGTAGGTTACCGGCGCCGAAACATTTACGGCTATCTGTACCATTACTGATCAAATCGGGTTTCGAATAGTGACTATTACGTATTTCCTTGACAAGCGCTGAGAGGAATCCATAAGCACGACAGACTTCGTCGGGAGGTGCCCATTCTATGGCAGCTGCGAGAAAATCATCCAGAGCTTGCTTAGCAGCTTGAGGAGCTTCGCTAGGTAATGGTGGTATGGCTTGGTAGATCGCAACCAGCCTTGGACCAGCGAAATGCGCCGCTACATTTATAAGCCTTCGACACATGCGCGCTACGCCTTCGGACCATCTACTGTTTTGTAAAGACGCCGCTAGAAAAAATCAAAACAAAATCAAAAACATGCTTTGTGTATCTGATAAAACTGACAGCACGAATCAACCACTTTCAAGGTTTTCTCTTCGTTATGTGACTGTATAACAACTTACCAGCGATGCCACACCCGTATACTGTATCTACTACATTTTCAATAGTGAGATTGACGGTGTGATGCTGATAGCACTTGTCTAAGAGATCCGTGGGCAACGTGGCAAACGCTTTAGTTGGCCAAACTTTAGAGAAATGCTTCGTTATCCATTTGATACATTTCTGATATAAATCATCCAAACCATACACGGCAGAAAGAGGGAAACATTCTAAAACTCCAACGATACACACTTCACATGGCTGCAAAATAAAAAAACTCCGTTACCCAAACATCTTAATAATAACTTGCTTGCACATTAGTCTATTGCCGTCCACTGCTGAACGTGGACGTTTACAATGCAATTTAAATAATAATAATAATTTATTTTGTCCAAAAGACATAATAGTTAGGCAAAGTACAGCTAAATATGAGCTAGAAGTCCGAGACGGCTGTCTCCCAAACTAATATGTAGTTATTTAGTAAAAGCGAGCACAAATATAACATTTCACTAGAAATTAATTATGATTAGTATTACCTTATGAAAATGATGGCAATATTTAGCTTTAAGCGTAAACATGATGGCTTCCTTTAAACCTTCTAAGCGCAACATATCCGCGATTGTGGCCAATTCCACGATGCTTACAGAATCTGGGATAGTGGCGAGACCCGAGTAAATGTGACATAATGCGAAATAAACCACATTGTATGAAAACCTTGAAAGAGATTAAATGGGTTAACATTTTTGTAACTTAGAAATATACTGTTCACTAAACTTAAGAGGTCCCTTCCCGATCGGTCTAACTTCAACGCGAGCATGAATCACAATTTTTTGTTTCATCGCACACAATATTTGAAAACAAACTAGTGCCTGAGAATACGATAAGTTCGCATGAAAATAGGCGCGCGCAAGATTTCACAAAATTTATTCCAGGTAAAGGCGTGTTTTTGAAAAAGCCTTACAAGTTTCTGATAAAAATGTTTGTAATTTAGAATCTCCATTTCATGTGTAAGGTTTCTATGAAGCTGTTTTTTTACTTTTAAATGTATGATTGCATTATGAACGCTCAAAGTTCAGATAAAAAATCAGCAAAAAAGCTGTTTTTCAGACGTGTAATAACTGAATTTGTTTCACAAAAACTTTTCGTTACATAGTAACCTAGATATTAAACACAAGATACTTGTGTGTTAAAAATATTTGGAGGATTTGTTATAGCGCCGTCATCACGTTCGACCGTTTGTACGGGGGCTACGAAGGGTTGGGTGCCCTTAAGTTATTTAAAAAAAAGTTCATAATATGTGCCCTTTGACAGTGACCAAAAACCTCTGAATATTAACGATATTTAGGTCGTTAGATTATAGTTTTAGACCCACCTCCGGGAGTCAGTAATAATTAATTAGGTACTCAATAGTAATTAATAGCCGAGGCAGCATGGTGACTTCAAGCTATTCTAATTTTAAGAGGGGTTCAAATCCTTTAGGACCATCTTCACTCAATTGGTACTTACGGTGGAAGTACTATGACGTTGCCTAAGCTTTCCACCCAGCCTCCGCTCAAAATACCAGCAAAGTACTGACACCTAAAATAGGAAAAAAATATCAGGTATTTTAGATTTTTCTAATTACTGTGACTACATTATAAAGCTGTATGAGAAAACCAAACGCTTCACCTGGATGATAAAATACACTTATGGGCTTTAAACCGCTTCCCCGACACTTCCACAATGACATCAGGAGCTATTTCTTCCAGAAACATTCGCAGTAAATCTTGACCAAGACGTGACGTACAATTTTCTATTAAACTCGACGTCTGACTTTCTGTAGTACTGTTTCCTACAATAATATTATTTGGAGTTAGTCTACAGATTATTTGAAATTGATACAAGCAAGAAACTTTTAAGTTTTAAGAATCTGCGATTGAGATAAACTGAATGTGAACAGAGTACTATATAGGTCGCAACTTGAAAAGGCTGTCAGACTCAAACAGTTATGAATAACAGGTAGCCTGGTAGGTGAGGCCAGAAAAGTGAAACTTATGTACTCTGTAAAGCTAAAAACAGCTAGTGGGTAAAACTTACCAAATCCCGAGCGACAGTTACTGCTCTGCATACTACTTATTTCAGACATATCTGATACTTGCTCATCGGCATCACCAAGGGTAATAGATGCTCCTAATCTCAAAGGTGAGCGAGTTCTGCTAGACAACGAACCGGGCATGCTTCTACTGAATTCGTTTTTTAAATGGGGAAATAATCGATTTAAACTTAGCGCATTCTCCGAGTGAAAGGAAGTAATAACTTCAATTGACCTCGAGTTTGTAGAAAATGCTTGTTCACCCCAGTCCGGAATGGACCTTGTCATACGCACATCAACTCTTTTTTCTTCGATTGAGATCAATGCATCCGTTTTTTGAACTGGTTTATCTAAGTCTGACAGTTTTACAAAAAGATCTTTGGCTTCAAGATCAGTTGAAGCTTCTTTTTCTGGTAATTCTTTATGTGAGGACATTTTATCCCCATTTTTTAGCACCCGCAACTGGTTTACTTTAGGTGTAAGCTCTGCAAAAGAATCTTCTAAAATCTCTGTAGTAGTAAGCTTTTCCGGGATTGCAATTATTTCTGAAATACTAATATTAGGATCGTTGCACAATGATTCATATTTCTCAAAAATAGAAACACTAGTATCATCTTTCATGGTAGGTACGGTTGTATTTGCTGCAGTTTTAGAATTCCGCAGTGTTGACTTATTTTCAACACTTACAGAATTCTTTTTGGTATTCATTGAAGACGACAATCTGGTAGGCATGTCTTTTAAAGTTGATTTTTCACCTAGATCTATATACATGGAAAATATATTCTTTTTTTCGTTTACCACTTCATCGGAAACTTTAGAATTCGCTAAATTACTTTCTTCTGTTTTTGGATCACTAGACATATCAACCACCCAAGCCGAAGCAGAACTTGTTCTGGGTTTTCCTTGACTGCTATCCGCTGACTTTGGTAGATACGCACCAGTTACAATAGGTATGTTTTCCAGCCTAAATTTTGGCAGTGGGCTACTTTCGTGACTACTGCCTACTTGAGGTAAGTGATCCTCTACCGACACGCCTCCTGAAAGAATAGGAGGCGAATGGCTACCTTTACTTTGTTTCATTGTAAAGCTGTCGGAATCTACAATAGTAGTATTGCTTTCGCTATCTTCTGACTCGTACTGTTTATAGGTCTTTAATGATAAAATTGAATTATTTGGTGTGTTAGACATGAAAACGGCGCCAACTCGAATTGGCCTTTCTTTGTCAGACGTGTAGTTAACACTCTCGTCGACTTCTGCAGCTAGTTCTGTTTGGGTCGCATTTTCAAATGCATTTGTGCACAATGAATCTTCTGTAATCGGAGTCATTTCAAAAATAGTAGGTGATAAATCTTTTTGTATCGAATCAGGATCCTTTTTTTCTGCTTGTTCCAAAGAATCCTCATTATCGTTACTCTCCGACCAATCGATAGGGCTAATGTCCGGTTTAATAGTGGAACAAGGTAAAGGTTTGCTTGGTGCTGGTAAGATATTATCTAACTCGACGTTAGATGGAGCCGCGTTGTCAGTGGTTTGAAATTTTATCGTCTCTTCTTCATCAACTAAGCTAGAGGCATCTATGAAACAGGCCGTTGATTTGAAAGGCGATTTTTGAACTAAACTTGGTGAGTCGAAACACAGCCGGCGCTCATGGACTAAAAATTTTGCACATATTTCTTTTTCGAGTAATTTCGGTGGGTATACTGACTCCCAAGAACCCGTTTCTGAAGACAGGGAAGACGACTCTAATATTACTATTTCTTCATTTTGTCTCTGTTTTTCTTCTTTAAGCGATTTTCTATACACTTCTGTAATGGTATTTTGACCATTGCAGTCTTTTTCAGAAGATGTACCACTCTGTTTTGATCTTTGTAAATGTTTTTTTTCTGCTAACGAACTATTTATGGATATTGTAGAAATGCTTGCATCGTCAGCAATTAAATCGTGAAGCGTGCTTTCAGACAAAGACATATTTGTTAAAGTAACGTCCTTGTGACTATTAACGCTTCCCAACATTGCTGTATCTTCTAAACCTGAATCTGACAAGGTATAAATATTTTCCATTCTGGCCGTGATGTTTTCAACATTTACTTGATGTTGGAAACCAGACGAATTAACGCCCGGAGAACAAGCGTATGCGGCAGACAAATAATCTGACGAAGAACTGGGTTCATCCGTTATTAAACTATCAGGTGAATACGGAGGATCCAACGGTTTATCAGGGCCAAGAATGAGTTTGTGTATGTTTTTACTAGTATTACATCCAGTTGTATCACTTAACGGTAATGTCTGATCAGTTTTAAAGTCCTTATCAGCGACTGTGTTTTGATTATTTTCGTGTTTTGGAGAGATTTTATCTTTTAGACAAATGCTATTCAAAATATCACAACTACTGGAATGTTTGACTGTTTTGGAAATATGACTAGAATTAAGGGATAGCGAAGTTGGCTTATTGAGTTGTAAATTTTTAACTTGACCGGTATCTTCTGCTTGACCTTTTATAATGGAATGAAATGCATTGGAGAGTTCATCCTGTTCAATAAGTTCCTTATCAAGTAAATTTCCTTCAATAGGAACTAGTGCATAGTATTCTTTTGTTAACTCAGTGCTTGGACTAGAATGAATTTCTTTCTGGACGTTATTATCTACGTATGGAGTAATGCACTTCGGCGTTGAGAATATCTCAGGTTCTTCCCCTTCTTCCTTGGGTTTGTTAGGATTGGCTGGGATAGGTTTTACAACATTTAAATTGCTTTGTAGATATTTAATTATTTCTTTTTCTTCATGTTGAATGTTGCATTCTGTATACACATCACTGCAATAAAAAACGGAAATCAACAAGCTAACCTCTACTAACAGTATGGTCTAAGATATATTCTGTACAAAAATAAATGTTCAGATTCTCAATATATATCGGGTAACAACTGACGTAGCCTTTTGTAAGTTATTGTTTAAATTGGGTGCGTTTTCTAAAAACTGGGTGCGTTTTCAAAAAACTTTTTTACATGTAGGTAGCCTGTTATTACCACGATATTATACTGTAGCTAGATGGAAAGTAAGACAAGTGAAACGAGAAACTGTATGTGTGTTTTAGTTAGTAGTGTAGTAGTTACAGGGTAATCCTATTTTAGTAAAAAATAAGCGTATTATAGCCAAATATAAAGCGCATAGTGAAAAATGTAAGGAAACGACAGCAATAGATTTTGTCTATGACCGGTAGGTTTGCACGAGCGCTTTTATAACGCCCGTTAAAAAATCACACTGCTGGATATTTGACAACGTTCAGCTCCGAGAGCTGAAAATGTAAGCAATGTGTTTTCTTAACGCACTAGATACATTTTTTTCGCGCACAGTTCAATTGCCTTATTGTTCTGTTTCGTCTGGATTTCCAACTGGCACTGGAATTCAATTTTTTTTTTATCAAAGCGAGATAAAGGTTTTTGAGGAAACAGAACTTTTAACATTATTGGTTCCAACCTTCTGGAACGACGAACATTATACAAACAATTCGACATTATACAAATAATTTTTACACATACACATAAAAAAAAAGTTTGCGATCACTTTGAAAAATCGAAATCTTTTTTGTTATGGTAGATTATATTATGATTTCTTCTTCTTTTTAGATTCTTTATTTTAAAATATAGATTTAGAATATAAAACAATAAAAGAGTTCAACTGTTTTTCCATATAAAAAGGCTTTCCAGTCATAGCTTACGCTCATTCAGAAATCTGATTTAGTAAATTTGAACGGATTTAAAATACTTTTTCGCGGAAAGTTGTGATTGAAAAAATGCCAAGAGGATTATCAGAAGTTTTACGAGCAAGAATAGTAACTTTGAGAGAAGAAGGATACACCACGAGAGAAATGGCACGCAGAGTTGCTATATCCTAGTCCTGTGTCCTTTGTTTTCTTTGTATCAAATTTCTGTTATTACATTATGATTAATTACTCAATTTTGCTTTTATAAAAATAAAAAATAGTTTTATTTTTTAATTACAAACAAGGTATTTCTATTTAAAGAAAACACACAACAAAGAAATTTTCTTGATAAAGTTCAATTTAAAAAATTATATCAACTTATGCTAGTGATCACAAACTTTTTTAGATGTGTGTATGACAAAAAAAATATTTTTTTGAGAATTAAGCGTGCTAGGAATCTCCCAAAAACAAAACGCTTTATGGCTGTCGTATTCTCTTATGATTTATATTAACACTGATTAATTAAAACATGCACAGCATACTTTTTGTGGTCACTTTAAAATCAGTCAATGCTATAAACAGTATTTTTTTTTAGATGGGAATTAAGGAGGATAAATATATTGGTTTCTAAAACTGTAAAGTGGTCTGGGAGAAAAGAAAACACTGTTTTAGTTTACACTGATATTACTGAAAACATAAAACTGTGTTTTCCTTGCTTTCGTTTATCCAAGAATCGAAATCGGTATTTTAGGGGAAAACCCTGTATTTTTGTATTTTTAACGATTACTGTTGTGTAAGTCCCGCCTTTGAAATACGACACAAAATAAATATAACAACTGATCATCATACCTTATGAAAGAATAAATTTCATCAAAAGTATTGCGCTCAATATTCACATGCAAAAATGTATGTAGTTGGTGATAAAATTTATCTGTGCGTGCTTTTAAAATGCAAGAATGAGTCAGGATCTTTAATTTCCCACACACCACTTCAAGATCAGAATAAATCGATTCGTCAAAAATTCTGTAACAAGTAAATGTAATGAAGTATGGTTAATTTATAACCAGCCCTACAAAGAACATTGCATAAATACACACCATAACCACAGGTTATTAATGACAGAACACAAAATATTTAAAAACCAAAACCTTTGAACCACAATTAAATACAGATTCAGTATTTTCACATTTTTTATGAGGACGTTAAACAGGTTATTCATTGGTAATGAGTATGGTATGAAAAAGCGTGTTACAATCCCATTGTAAAAAAAATAGGAAACCGATCTTAATAGCCAATCCACAATCGAAGTTATGAAAGAAAAAACAAACTGCCAATGTATAAATATATCGTAAAGTTCAAAATACTCTATTCCTAAGATTCAACTAAATGGTCGTCATCCTGTCTTTTTTGTTGTAACTATAAGTCAAGCCTAACAAGACTAATCATTTAAATTAAAAGATTCAGCCCGATACCATTAAGTCGTTTAGGCTCCAGGCCCGCCAAAGATATAATAGGCACACTCGAAAAACACAACCCTTCCTTCTTCTGCGAGCTGCTAAAAAGCGAGAAATAGAACACGTATGAGTATTTTTTATAATCAATAGATTAACCTAAAACTAATTTTGTTTTTTATTTTACCAACTTTAAACATCTATATCTCCTGAAACATTGATCCTACAATAAAAATGAATAGACATTTGTAAAAATAATTGAGATATGAGCGTAAAACTATTAAAGGGACCTTTCATCCCCTCCCCCAACCCGCCCTCGGATTGATTTGTTAGATTGTGTAATGTGGGCAGGTAAATATTTTGTAAATGTGGTCTAGTAATTTAATAGTTACATCGTCGTCGTCAGATACAGTCACGACTTGCTTCGTGGCTACAGTTGATGCATTGTTGTTCAACATCTACACACAAAGGGACCTTTCATCCCCTCCCCCAACCCGCCCTCGGATTGATTTGTTAGATTGTGTAATGTGGGCAGATAAATATTTTGTAAATGTGGTCTGGTAATTTAATAGTTACATCGTCGTCGTCAGATACAGTCACGACTTGCTTCGTGGCTACAGTTGATGCATTGTTGTTCAACATCTACACACACACACACACTAATTCCTATTTACGTGGTCAAATATGTAGTAGAAAACTATCTTACAATTTCTTAGTCATATCACATCCTTAAATTCGTCAATACTGTAACGAACTAACAATATTATAATAGCTCAATAGAAATTTGGGATTGGTTACTAAGATAAGGCTAAATTATAATTATCAGAATTTTGCATTCCAGGACGAAAAACAGGCAGGTTTATTTTATGCCTATAAAAAAAGAAAAAAAAAAAAAAAAAAAAGAAAAAATGTAATACCAAGTCAATGATCACTATCGATGTGCCTGGGCAATAGGATCACCTTTTTAAATGATTTTCCGTCTTCGTCCGTACTCTGTGAGATACAAATAAGAATAAAATGTAAGCAGGACTCTCTAGGATCTATGACTTCACCAAAAGATTATATATTTGCTCTCCTCGAAGTAATAGCAAACATACAAATGTCTTATTTTGAAATTGTAGGATTACGGTAATAATTGTTCTTGTATTTCATTGTAACGAAACTACGTAGCGTTGACAGGGTTCGCATACGTTTACATTCGACGAACAGTGCCTTTTCCTTTCTGCTCATAACATCGAACTGTGATAGGTAACTGAGAGCGTTCTATCGCTAAACCAGGTGATTTGTTAACTTCTCCCTTGATCGTATGTAACCACTAGCGATAGTCGAGAGGGCCAGGTTCGAGCAGAGCACGTCTACAGGCTGAAAAGTATGATTTTGTTTTTTTTTATCAGTAAACCAAATAAGAATTATTGTTTATAATATATTCATATGAACGACATATTTTTGTGCATACAAGGAATGTAATAAGACTCATCAGCAAGTCAAGGGCCACATTTCTTCACAACCTTCCGTTTTTATTAAGTAGTATGGAGTTATGAGGGTATTGAAGGTCAGTCTATTTTTTTTTCAAAGATGGCACGTTTTGGTCTGTTTAATAAGTTAAGACAAGTTAAAGGCTCCCCCACACAGGCACGTATCGCAAAAATGCATGCTAGCCCGGTCAAAATAGACATTGACCCTTGCATATATTCACAACAAGCTGAAAATTTACAGGCACGTAAGGGATACCACTCTAATGAAATCCTGAAAAGTCCCCATTAATCCCGTGGGTGCAAACATTTTTATTCAAAATCAAAGGTCACAAAAATGGGTTTTTTGGACTTTTTGGTCAAACGGTTAGTTTTATCATTAAAATAGGTAAGACAAAATTGTTTATTATGCAATTACCTACAAAAATTGATCTTACACTTTTTTCCTTGAATCATCATTTCGGAGATATAGCGATGCAAAAAGTTGAAAAAGTTGTGTTCTTCATAATATGCACACGTTTCAGCCCACCCGTGAGGTTAGTGTACCTGGCGCAATTATTTTAAACGTGGGGTCCGAGGTATGCCCATTTCTATTGTGGTCCTGGTAAGTTTAAAATATTGTATCAAATAAAAAAGTAGCACTATTAGAAATGATGAAGGCGGTCTAAGTTATGAGTTAATTTGGGAAATTCATCTGATTGATAATCATCTAATGGAACATCAAGCATACTATCTTCTTCTTCTTCCTGCTGGGTACAAATAAATAGTTCCAAGTGCGATGCACAGATGTCTCCTCGCTGATATCATAAAAATCCTCTTCTAATGGCGATTCAACATTGGAGCACGATTAGCCTCGACAACTGATACATACAGACAAGACGCAGAAGACTGGGGCTTCTGGGTCTAGTTTATGACCAAGCCACACTAGAACCTGATATTATGCCCGTAATAGATGTTGATGAGCTACAGAGGTTGGAGGAAGACCAACAAATTGTAGTCGTTTTTTGTTATGAGTATTTTTACAAAAGATAAATGTCGAAACTTAGCACGTAATTTTTTTTTACTCCGTATACAGAATGAAGGAAGAGAAGCAATTAGCTTGTCTTTCTCCAATCTCTGCTTCTGCTCATCAACATCTATTTCGGGTATATTATCAAATTCAAGTGTGGCTTGGTCATAAACTAGACCTGGAAGACTGGGGTTGGAGTTAATTGACCATACATTGGAACCAGTTGAGCCTTTACTCCCACCTGCAAAGGAAAGACTCCTCAATACAATTTTTTGCAATTGCATAATGGGTGTAACTAATGATAAATGCGGCTGCAAAAAAGTTGGATTGTTTTGTTCATTAGCATGTATCAGTTGTCGAGGCCAATCGTGCTCAAATGTTGAATCTCCATTGGAAGAGGATTCTTACGATATCAGCGATGAGACATCTGTGCATCGCTCTTTGAACAATTTACTTGTACCCAGCAGGAAGAAGACGAAGAAGAAGACAGTATACTTGACATAGATGAATGATGCATGATGATGCACTAGATGATTATCAATCAGACGAGTAATTTTCCCACATTACTCATAATTTACACCGCTTTCATCATTTCCAATAGTAGGTACTACTTTTTTATTTAATACAATATTTTTAACTCAACAGGAATTGTTAAATAGGCCTAACGGGGAAGTCACGTTTTAAAAAAAGCGGCCATGTGTGAGTCGAACTCGCCCATGAAGGGTTCCGTAGCAGCAAGTAACATAATAATATAAAAGATTTTTATATTTGAGTTGATTGAATGAAAGGTAAATTGCGGTTGTACGATTTATGATGTATTATAAAAAAAACTCCTTACTAGATATCGTTCAAACTAATTTTCGGTGGAAGTTTACATGATAGTGTATGTCATATTTATATTTTTTTTAGTTTTATCATTCTCTTATTTTAGAAGTTACAACCCCCCCCCCCCCCCTGTAACTTTTACCACTTTGGAAGTGTCTCTCGCGCAAACTATTCAGTTTAGAAAAAAATTATATTAGAAACCTCAATATCATTTTTGAAGACCTACCCATAGATGGACACGTATGGGTTTGATGAAAAAAAAAATTTGAGTTTCAGTTCTAAGTATGGGAAATCCCCAAAATGTATTGTTTTTTTTTTTCTATTTTTGTGTGAAAATCTTAATGCGGTTCACAGAATACATCTACTTACCAAGTTTCAACTGTATAATTCTTATAGTTTCGGAAAAAAGTGGCTGAGGGGTTTTAGTCGCTATATGACACGACATAACTGTCCGTTGACCCCAGATGGAGGGTACCTATCCATGAGGAAGGCACCTACACATTATAATAATAATAATATCGGTCAGTTATTTGTCCTACTGCAAAGGTCTCTTTTCATAAAGAGAAGACACTACCGTTGATCCCCACGCGACATACGGACGGACAGACAGACAGACATGACGAATCTATAAGGGTTCCGTTTTTTGCCATTTTGCTACGGAACCCTAAAAATGCACGAAGTACACTACCTCTCAGCTGGGCGGAAACGTGTGCGCATAGGGTGATTTAGCCGGTTTGCCGGCCACCTCTGATTTTCGGCCAGTACGTCGTTATATCAATATAATAAGAAAACTTTACCCTACTCATCTAAAAAAACAACGCCTACTGAATTCATTGGTATAAGCCCTACGACTTCTGAATTTTGTAGCGTTTTAATGATCCTACTGTGTCGTCAGTGAGTCTCCGAAAGTCATACAGGGGCAGGGCACGCGTGTGCCGAAATCAGTGAAAAAAATAGTGCGCACATAATTTTTGCAAGGTAAGTTACAAAGTTGTTTAGCGATTTATAGGTATAAACTGATGTTCTGTGTAAAGGAGATAAGTTGAATTAGTGTTATTTTAATTAAAATGTAGGAAAGATTAGGTTAATAACATTTAATTTTGATGGCCGGGAAACTAGATAATGATTTGGGGGCTTATCTACTTCTCGGCCAGCCGGCCGAGAAGTAGTAGAAAACCCATTATATTTAATTGATTATTTTGCATATAAAATAAAGAATTCTTTTAAAAGTAACAATTTGTACACGAAGTATAACCTTTTCTCATTTGTGTGGTCAGATTTCGGCCGCATGTTTTAAAGCTAATTATGTGGTTACAACTGTTTTTAGTTAATGAGTATTTGACGGCCGAAAATAAAACATTTAATATTTACTTTTCGACCTAACCTAATTGATGTGTCCGAAAATTAACAATTTGATAACTAATTCTCGGCCAGTAAAAACTAACGATAATAAATGACAATAAATAAAGTAATGGAATCGAAATCTTTACTCAGTCGAACAATACAGGCTTAAAGCGACTTCCTTAATATTATTATTATCAGCTAGTGAAAAAATTTAACAAGTTTACCTACGACCGAAAACTAATAAATTGAAGTGAGTTGTCGTCCATTTCCAACGATACGGCCGATTAGTAATCAATTTAAATTTGGTTCTCGGCCGTGATGAAAGGGATGGTCGAAAATCAGTTCATAAAATTTTATCTTTCGGCCAGTTAAAAAGCAGATGGTCGAAAATTAGTTAACATAAAGTTATTTTCCGGCCGTATTTAAAAGGGCGGTCGAAATTTAGATGTTATAAATTTAATTTTCGGTCTCATTTATAAAAATTAGTTTGCTACTTACGTAGTTTTATATAGTAATATTGTTAATGAAAAAAAGATGTTCTTATATTAATATATGCATAGGTATTATAGGATATAGTCGTACATTGTGTCCACAATAATAGTTGTTAATTTACGTGATTTCGGAAAAAGAACTTTAATACCTTTTAATAAAGTATAGTTTCCGATACAGTTTTATTATTTTTATGATCTTTTCAATAGTACTAGTCATTCTAAAATCCACTTAGTTTGTACAAAGCTAAAGTTGAGATTTATTTAAGTGAAAATAACGTATATATTGAAACAACAAGATTTAGAATATAGATAATAAATTATGTTCACTACTTGCTTTAATTTTTTTTTAACATTTAGACGTGTGTATAAAAATAAATAATAAGATTAATCATCTTACTTAATTTAATTTTTTAGATGCCTCCAGAGAAAAAGAAACTTAAAAAGATAGTTAGACAAAAGAGATCTCATTTTCAATATACCGAAGAAGCGTTAGCTAAAGCTGTTCAGGCCATAAGAATCAACAATAAAGGCATTAGAGAAACCTGCCGACTTTTTGGTGTTCCACGGTCAACGATTCAAGATCGAATTTCGGGTCGAGTTAAAGAACAGCCTCGAAAAGTTGGCCCAGAGCCTATATTAGGCTTTGATGGAGAGAGAAAGGTTGTAGACTGGATTATAGAATTAGCAAAATGTGGTATTCCTGTAAGAAAAGAGGTCTTGCTGGAAACTGTTACAAAGTTAATAAAAGATATCGGAAAAGAAGATAAGTTTCCAGAAGGACGACCGGGACAAACATGGTACCAAAGTTTTCTTAGAAGACATCCGGAGATAAGCATACGTGAACCTGAAGGTATTAATAAAGCCAGGGAAGCAGTAAAAGAAAGCTCGATCAGAAAATGGTTTACAGATCTTGAATATTTTCTGACTGAAAGAGGAATAGCAGACATTATGACGGATCCTGACAGAATATTAAACGGTGATGAAACTGGAGTTTCACTATGTCCAAAATCTGGTAAAGTCTTAGCACCTAAAGGTTACAAAAATGTTTACGTTGTTAAAAGAGGCAACGACGGTTTTAATGATGATGACTGCATCGGGGAAAGTATGTCCTCCACTTGTGGTATTTCCGTACATTAGACCGCCAAAAGCAGTTGTAGATAATATGCCAGAAGGTTGGATAATTGGAAAAACTGAATCAGGTTGGATGCGCTCAGATGTGTTTTACGAATACATTGCTAACGACTTTAATGACTGGTTAGTGAAGAACAATATAAAAAAACCCGTAATCCTTTTCGTAGATGGGCATAAATCACATATGTCGATGGCCTTAAGTCTTTTCTGTGATGAAAATGGCATCATTTTGTACGCTTTACCTCCGAATACTACTCACATTATGCAACCAGCCGATGTTAGTGTATTTAGACCTTTAAAGCAAGAATGGAGAAAGACTTTAAGAAACTGGCAGGCCAAACCAGAAAATATCAACAAAACCGTGACAAAGACAAATTTTTGCAAAGTATTTAAAGAAACCTTGGATGTAGATATGACGCAAACCATTAGAAATGGATTCAGAAAGTGTGGGCTTTTCCCCTTCGATGTAGATGCAGTAGATTTCACGAAATGCGTAAAGGATTTTCAAGAACGAAGGAAGAAGAGATCACTATCCTCCGGTGGGTTAATGGAACGAGATTTCGCAAGTGCAATAAAAGTGGTTAGTTCTATAAAAGAAAATTTGTTAAAGAGAGGGATTGATGCAGATACGGTTTGCAATGAAATAGAGTTGGCGAAGTCATCCTTCAGCAAAAATCGACGGTCAACTTCCAAAACACCACGTAAGTCTACTGAAGTTGTTAATTCTTCTACGTTTAAAACACCTGAACCAATCAATGTACACTATAATGTGACAAGAAAGGCAAATGTCGATACTACAGGAGGTGATTGTGTTAATGAAGACTATTCTTTGCTTGATGATATCTCTATTCCTGATGTTGGAGCATACGTATCGCTAAGTGACATTTCTGTGTTAAAAATAGCCGATATAAACTTAGAGGACTCAACTGCGACACAAATTACTTTAGAAGAGATTCCTCTAGAAGATAAAGAATATGATTTAGCACATTCATCGCTACCTCTACCAAGTGAATGTATAGCATCCACGTCAAAGATAATTACAGTGGCTGAAGTGCACACTCTCCCGTCGCCGTTTTCTCCAAAAAATGCCATCCATCATAACAGTAGTAATGTGAATCCCGTTAATAATTTATTAGTAAATACTTCGTGTACGCTGCAAAATGATGTGCAAAATGATCCATTTAAAAATCATCTAAGATTTCCCATGAGTCCAACTGAAATTCTAACTACAAAGAGAAATATTAATAAATTTCCTAGTGCCATATCTTCAGAAGCTTGGAGAAATTTTCACGATTTAAAAGAAAAAGAAAAACAAAATAAGATAGATGAAAAAACTAAGAGAAAAGCTGAAAGAGAACCAAAAAAAAGTGATCCGAAACCAAAAAAAAACAGAAAATCACAAAAGAAAAGAACAAAAAAACACTTAATAACCGTAAGGGTATACAGACTGAAGACGAAAACGAAATTGTCACGGAACAAGAAACTGACAATAATATTAAGAAAATAGATCAAGGTGCAGAAGCCGATACTAAGAAGACTAATCAAGTCATCAATGAGACTGATAAATATAATATAAAGACTGAAAATTCTGAAAATATTAAAGAAATGAATAAAGAAAACGAGATTAGAGTAATTATTGAAGATGAAGATCACGAGTTAAATATTTTTCCGTAATCTTATTTTTTTTTTAATTATAATTATTCATAGAAAAGATAATTTTATTACTGAAGAAGATGCAGATGTTGATCACAAATAGATAGATAGTTTGTTCGTATTTTTAATTATTATGGTTTTCCCATATTGTTATTTTTTTATAATGACCAATGTTCCTATTATTATGTACACAAATGTTCCTAAATCATTAGTATTTCGAAGAATTTAATTAAACTTGTTGATTTATATATATTTTTTTCTTTATAATCCAATATAGAACCTACTGGACAGCAAATAGAGATCTTTTTCCAAATTGTAGCTTAGTGGCCGAAAACTGGCAAAAGTTACGGCCGGAAACCGGCACAGGCGGCCGAAAACCGGCGAAATCGCTATTTTCGGAGAATTTCATTTTTAGTAATTTTAATATGACATTTACCAATAAAAGGGCTACAAATATCAAAACTACACTATCTTCAGAGTTAAAAAAAAAATAAGAAACTAATCTGCGACTTTATTATAAAGGAAAAATATCGTCTCAAAGTCGTAAAGTCGCTTAACTGGGCGAAAACCGGCGAAGTCGGTTTTGCATCGCTGTATCTCCGAATTGGTGATTCAAGGAAAAAATGTAAGATCAATTTTTTTAGGTAATTGCTTAGTAAACAATTTTGTCTTACCTATTTTCATTATAAAACTTACCGTTTAGCTAAAAATGCAAAAAACCGAGTTTTGACTCATTTAACCTTGAATTTTTTTCTATGCACACCTCGGGTCGATGGGGACTTTTGACAATTTATTTGTAATGGTGTTCAGAACATTCGTACCAAATTTCAGCTTGTTGTAAATTTAGGCAAGGGTACCCCTATTTGACCGGGCTAATGCGATATTATGGGCTGGTAATAACGCGCCTGTGTAGAGGAAAAGCCTTAAAGCTTCAAAAAAATTATGGTTATGTAGACGTTAATAATTAGCATTAGCGCAATCTTTTAGTTGTTTTCGTAGTCACAGCAAATTATTTTCGTTCAATAAACGTAGGTAACTTGTACAAAATGCGTAGATATCGGCAAATTAATAGGTCTTATTACAGTCTTTAAAATGAACAGTTGTCAGAAGAATTGTTTACCTTGCAACATCATCCTCCAGCTGCCTCTGGAGGTGGAGTTCTAGCTGGGATTCCTCGGTGCAAGCCGAAAACTGATCTGCCGGCCCCGGCTTATTGTTCGATTGAGTGACCGGCATCAAGCATCTCTTCAGGCTATAAAACAAATAAAAAACATCAATCATGGTTCCTTTTCGAGAAACTTTTGTAAATTCCACGCACTCCATTGGTTATCAATGCATCTGCATGGGTTGAACGGAGTTTAAAGTAAAGCTTAAAATTTTAGAATAGGACTCAATTTCTGTCACTAATGTTTGATAATAATTCATACATCTCTCAACATCTCCAGTGTTGGAGCGCTAGCTAGCAACACAAACAGTAAACATTAAAGCAATGATTTAGGTAGATAGATCTCAATATGATTGCAACAGTGCTGTGTCGCTTGGTATGTATGTCGTAGAGAATTGATACAAATTGAGAGCGGAAGATGTTAAAATAACAACTTAAAATCAAAATTCCTAAAGAAAGTTAGTGATTTGGTCAAATCACAAAACTGTTTTAGGGCAATGATCAAATTTTCATTTATATCATTTTCCTGCGACATTAGTTAGGGGCAGGGATTGTTCATTAATCACGTGAGGTTCAAATAGGAATGTTATCCGAAGCCTAGCTGGTTTCGGATAGCATCACTGTTGAAAACAGTCAAGTTAAACCATGGTCTGTCGACGAATCAAAGCTACAAAAGGAACTCTTAATTTTATGAAATTAAAATTCTGGTCATGTATCCATTGTGTCAGTAAATAAATGGCGCATTCACTGTAGCATCAATAGGCATCTATTGCTGTTTTAAATTCAAGTGTAGTGGTATTAACACATTCAATGTGTATTTATTCCTGAATGTTGTATCTATCATTCACTACATTTGGTCATAACGTAAAGTGTTAAGTTTAGTAAACGTTTAGTTGATAAGGTTTTTTTATATGTATTATGTTTATGGTTGTTTAAGATTATTTGTGTATTTTTTCTATGGGCCTCAGTTGCCTGACAATAAAATGTATTATTATTATTTCCATTTATTATTCCTATATATACATATAATTTACATTTTTAAATATTAACAATAAAAAAAAAACATTTAAAAATATTAATGAATTATAGACACTTTAGATTTCATTGATATCTAAAAAACCCCAATTTCGTCACTGACTCACTCACTGATGATCATCAAAATTCTTAGGTACTTCCTGAAGTCCTAGAAAGCTGAAATTTGGTATTTAAGTTATTATTAGTACACAAACAACAAATAAATTCTAACACTAGAAAAAATGAACAAAATAAAAAAAAAATGTCATAAGCAACTTACAAAAAGAAGTGAAATCCCCCCACCAAAAACATTTTCATGTAAAATGTTGCCAAGTTGAGACCATAGTGCTCGTCTCTTTAAAAAAGTTATCAGATCTCATGTAGACCCAAACTTCTAACTCTTACAATTCTTAACTTTACAAACTCTACACCTTGTCAAAATATGTGGCTTGGCCTTTTCGCTATCGGCACATGGACATACGGTGTTCATTACTTTACTGTTATACAATACGTTCTTGTAGTAACGAAACGGCCTAACCACATATTTTGACTAAGGTGTAGAGTTTGTGAAGTTAGGACTTGTAGAGTTAAAAGCATGGGTTCCTTTTAAAACTTGTGTAACTTTTTAAAGGTACGAGCACTAAGGTCTCGACTTGGCAACATTTTACATGAAAATGTTTTTGGTGGGATAAAATACTTTCTTAACCAAACGTATTTCCTTATTTCCTTTTTTTCCCAACCCGGTCTAAGTACTCTAACACAAAAAAAATATAATAGGGTTCACCATCAATCCGAAAAAAGAAGAAGATACTATCTTTTTTAATCTGTCTGTGTGTGTGTGTGTTTCCCTCCCTCCCTAGGTAATTTGTAGTCTGTCTGTCCGTCTGTCTATCAAGACTCTTTATAAATCTCGGGAGCCCGTGGAGGTATTGAGTTGAAATTAAAACCATATACTTAGGTCCACGGTCCCTTGAAGCTGTAAAAAAATCAAACTTCTAAGTTAGCGTGAAAAAAAGAAACGGCCGATTATGTCGCAAAAAACGTACATTTCGACACTCGAGGGAATCAAATTTTATAGGGTACTTTCCGTTGACCTAGAACTATGAAATTTGGCAATTAATATCATCTCAGTTATTATAATATGTATAATTTTTTGACTTTTCCCTGTATAACATAAAAATATATTCTTTATTTATAACGAGCTTTTGTCCGCGATTTGGTCCGTGTGAATGTCAGTTATCGCGGATGCTGACGAAGTCCCGGATTAAAAAGTACCCTATGTGCTTTCCCTCTGAGACCGTCTCTCTGATCATGAATTGTTAATAGGAGCCCTGAAGCTTTAACTGCGCAACTGTAATGCCAAGAAGATATCAAGGCGTATTGAAATCGTAGACAAAGAGGTCTTCTGTAAAACCCTGCAAGATGTGAAACATACCTTGGCCAATGCATCTGTCAACTGCGATGGTAAACCGGAGTTGCTTTGGCAATCAGCCAAAACAACTATTAAGGCATCAGTCAGAATCTCCCAACCCAGGTTGAAGGTTGCAAAACGTCAGCATTGGATGTCGAGTAATACGTGGAATCTCGTAGAAAAGCGGCGAAAAGAAAAAGCATCTGGAGCTAACATCGAAAGACTAAATCTGCTTAATGCTGAAATACAAGCCGCTTGTCGGAGAGATCGCAATACGGAGCTCAAAACTATTTGCACTGAACTAGAACAGCACGCTCAGAAACTCGAGATCTTCACATGAAAATAAGAACAATTACGAGACAATTCAAATCAAAATCCTGGGCAATAGAGAACTCTGCTGGTAGTACTATTAGAGATTGGGCTGATTGTTAAAGTGTGCGAAGATTACTGCAAGTCCTTGTTCCTGGATAACTATGGATTACTGGCCTCTGAATCTGAGTACACTATGCCCTTGGAACAAGAACGTTCTATCTTGAGAACAGACGCAGAGGCCGCTGTAAAACACCTGAAGTGTGGCAAAGCTATGGGCGCTGACGAAATTCCCATTGAAATATTTAAGGCTATGGGCTATGAATGTTGGTGTGGATATCTTACACTCCATTTGCAAAAATGGAATACAGAAGAGTGGCCTAAAGATTGGTCGCATTCCTTGTTCATCCCGCTTCATAAAAAAGGCTCAACTAAAACGTGTAACAATTACCGCTTAATATCTCTGATATCCCATGCTAGCAAGGTCCTTCCGAGTTGCAAACCATGCCCCACCTCATGTCATGTCCTTTGTGCCCCAAAGCATGCGATCTGGGTGAATTATGCGCTGCCACCGACGAAACCGTGGAAGTGGCTAAATTTTGGGCCAAACTAATTTAAAAGACTGTCGTGCCAGCGATACGAAGAAGAAGGTCCTTCGCATACTTAACACGAGATTACAGGCATATATGGGACGGGAAATTGTTTAAGAACAAGCCGGCTTTGTCAAAGGAAAGGGAACACGTGAACCGATTCTCAACCTAAGACAAATTATAGAGAAAGCGCGTGAGTTCAATAACCCGCTGTTTGTTTTTTGGATTTTCGAAAAGCTTTTAGACACCGTTGAGTGGTGGAAGCTTTGGGAATTACTATTAATAATGGGTGTACCACGACATCCAGTTTATATTATTAAGAGGCTTTACGAAGACGGTACAGCTGCTGTTCGCGTGGACGGAATTGATTCCCGAATTTTCAAAACTCAGGCTGGTGTTTGACAGGGATGTATTCTCTCCCCTCTCTTGTTTAATATCTATACAGAATATATAAAGCGGATCGTTTTGGAAAACTGGGACAAAGGTGTATCAATTGGAGGTCGATTAATATCGGACCTGAGATAAGCCGATGATACTACTCTTCTTACGACGTCACAAGCAGACATAGAACGGTTTCTTTCGCTTCTGGAAACCACCAGCTCCGATTTCGGCCTTGCCATAAACCGTGACAAAAACAAAATAATGATAGTGGATCGTAGGACTGACAATCGACCTGACTTACGCGAAATAGCTAATTGCGAAGTTGTCCAGAGTTACATCCACTTGGGATCCACAATCACAAATACTGGTAGTTGCGAAGAGGAGATCAAACGACGGTGTGCCGTGACACGATCAGCCGTAGAAAAACTCACAAAAATATGGAAAGACAGAAGCATAACTAAAAACACCAAGGTTCGCTTCATTAAGCGAACCTTGGTGTTTTTAGTTATGCGGCGGAATATTAAGCATCTCATTAGATGCTTAATATTCCCTATTTTCTTGTATGAATCCGAAACATGGACAATCAATCAAAAATGTCGTAAAAAGATTGACGCCCTTGAGATGTGGTGCTGGAGACGTTTGCTGCGGATTAAATGGACTGCTCACCGCACTAACGTTTCCATCCTGAAGGAGCTATGCATCAAACAAAGATTTTCCTCGACAGTGCAAGTGCGTATCCTGAAGATGTTTGGACAAGTCATACGCAACGAAAGCTCTTTGGAGCGATTAGTAGTACAGGGAAAAGTAGAAGGTCAACGATCTCGCGGCCGGTCACCCACAAGATGGACAGACCTTATTAAATCGACGACAAAGTACTCCCTGATCGAGTGTACACGCAGTGCCGCGAACAGAGAGAGATGGAAAAAGTCTCGCAAAAGCCGCAACCAACCTCTCAGACGATCCATGACCACGACCACTCCGTCAGGAGTGTACGACTGAGAAGAAGTGCTTTCCCAAGGTTCAAGCTATTTTCATACCAAATTTCATCAAAATCGGTTCAACCGTTTCATCGTGGAAGCGTAACAGACTGAGTTACTTTCTCATTAATAATATTAGTATGGATATGTACCTACAAATTTGTACGGAACCCTCGGTGAGCAAGTCCGACTTGCACTTGTCCGGTTTTTTTATTTAACATTGCCAACATTGCAAATTATTTGTTCGTATAATGTTGGGAAGAGTTTGACTGCAAAAGTTCAAGGCCAATTACAACATCTAAAGAGCACACTGTTTACGTATAGCACTATTTAACATCCTTTGCGTTGCTAGAGACTCGACTGAGAGTAGAAACGTTAGGTACCTAATCAAGAATTTGAAAAACGACTGTGCAGTTGGCTGGGATAACATATCAAGTAAAATTTACCGGTGCATTCTGGCGCCGCAACTTATATTTTTCAAAAATGTTTATCCATAGGCCTTTTTCCGAACATCTCGAAAAAGCGTTGTTGTCCCTGTTTATAAATCAGGAAATAAATATCAAGTGACAAATTACCTATAGACTTATTTTCTTACTGCCTTCTACGTCTAAAATATGTATTAGAAAAAAATATAAATTACAGGCTTTACAAATCCTTGAATGATAAATTAAATTTATCCAGGCGGCATGCAGTTTGGGTTCAGGCCTAAAATGTCAACAGACGATGCCGTGCACCATCTGATCTGACTGACTATCTAGCATAAGAACTTGATAAGCGGGTAAAAACAGGTTACTAACCAGACAGCTCAGAAGGCGATTCTAAAAGTTTCTACTTTCCATTATTTTCCTTTTTCTACTAATCTTCTATACGAATATTGTGAAGTAGGTATTAACAGTCCAACAGCTATTTATTTACCTCCTCCTTTTTATGAAGTCGGTTAAAAGTGTCTGATTGTAATGTTAAAATAACAGCATTTTACTAAAGGCGCCCACTAGCACACCACAACATATTAAGACACCTGGGTGGTGGGTACAAAGCAGCCTTCACAACTATTTTGCACCCCAGGTCCAGCATTCATCCTAATCCTGTTCAAATCTGTTAATAATAGGGTATTTTACTCTATACGAGAAAAAATCTATAAATATGTTATTGAGACAGTTTAGGCATAAAGCAGTCGGAAAATATAAGTGTTAGTTCATAAAATAACAAAACAAATTTTTAAATTCAATTTAAAGTTTTCAGTATTTTTAATCTGTTATAAAACACCGTGAAATAGTAGCGGCCATGTCATTACGCCATACGGCTGTGTAAACAAAAAATTGTCAACTGTCAGTCAACCGATTGGCGTAATATAGGCTTTGTACTTTTATAATTTTTTTAACCAACGTAATTTTTTCATTATTATTACAGCTATTACAAAATATGATTTAATTATTTTAAAATGATATACAATTATCATATTTAATATGAGCTCATTTGATACAAAACGAACTGACGTCATTTACGCTTAGCAATATGGCGTCCAGTAAGAGGCGTTTTCGTCGAATTAAGCGCGAAATTTGAAAATTTAAAATTTAGATGCATTTTTAAGGCATTTATAGATTGAATAAAAATTTTGTGTTTTTTTTGGTGGCATATTAGCACTACAAAATGTCATTGAGACACTTTTTAAAAATGGGTGTAATACCCTATTGCGGATGTTGTCACAACGGGATAGAAGGTACCCCACCTTTAATAATGATTTGAATATAATGTTGTCGATGGGAAAACATGCTAGTCAAAGGAGAATCATTGTCTATCAGTGGATCATTGACTTTTTATTAAATGTTATTTTATTGTTTCAATTTTTCACACCTTCTAGAGACAAAATGTTTGAGATCAACTGCATGACACGCAATTTCGGCTTCAAGATGTTATTGTATATATGATAAACCTATTAAATAAAAAAATCCACACTAAAGTGAACTATCATCCCACCCTTTGTTAGAGTTTGACAAAGCATTAAAGTCAAGATCAATATTTATTATTTTTATCAACACTAATTGTGTTTCAATAATTTGGAGAGATACTTGCAGAATAGTTTTCCAGTGAAATTATATACTACTCAAAACAAAATAAGGGCCACAAGGTATTTTGTCAGAACCATGAAAATAATAAAACCAATATACCTATATTTTTTGTCTCCATAACGAAAACTAATGTTGTTTTTACCATGTAGACCAATAAATTTATTCAAATAATAATGATTAAAAAGTTTATTTGCTTTTCAAAGAAAAAACACATTTTAGGTTAAAAATAAAAACAACGTAAAGTTACTGAAAACAAAAGAAAATACTCCATGCTCATGTTTTAGTAACGGGTATGCCCCCCTCGTTTAGCTACGCACTCCTGAAGCCTGGAGTGCATGCTCTCAATCAAATGCCTGACATTTCCCATTGGAATCTCTTCCCAGGTCCTTTTCACAGCGTTGATGAGTTGCTGTTGGTTGTGGATTTCCTGATCACCGTCTCTAACTCTTCGTTTCAACTGATCCCACATGTGCTCTATTGGATTTAAGTCCGGACTGTTCGCCGGCCACGGCAAGACTTGAATTTGAGAGTCTTCCAGTACAAACAGAGTCGCTTGAGCCGTGTGTGCACGAGCATTGTCAAATGGGATCACATGTGGTCTGACAACTTCCTCAATATACCGCTGAGCAGTAACAGTACGCTCATTAAAAATAGCGAGCTCAGTTTTGCCGTGTAAGCTTATCCCACCCCAAATCATTACATTTGGACCACCAAAACGATCGACTTTATGGATGCGGGCTTCTGAAAATCTCTCGCCGCGTCTTCTCCATAATCTAATACGCCGATCGTCGTTAAAAAATTTAACTTTGCATTCGTCTGTGAAGAGCACCATGCCCCATTGGTTTACGTCCCAGTCCAAATGTTGACGGGAAAACGATTTGCACGATGATTTCTGGTTAATGGAACACGGACAACTCGCCTTCTTGATACCTGCTGGTCTTCATGCAATCGATTACGAATAGTTTGGTCACTGACACGAGTACCCGTTGTCAGCCGTAAACGATTTTGCAGCTTGCGGGCCGTCGTTGTGCGATCTCGGCGCGCACTTAATCGAATGTAACGATCCTCTTGAGCTGTTGTAATGAGAACTCTGCCCGAACCAGGTCTTCTTCTAACACTGCCGGTCTCTTGGAAACGATTCCATAGATTTTGAATAGCTCTTCGAGAAAATCCCAATTGCAAACCCACAGATCGCTGCGAATGACCTTTTTCAATCATCGTAACGGCTCTGGTTGCTGTCAGCGAGTCCATATGACGCCTGCGTGCTTGTGGCATATTGCAAAAGATGTTTCTGACTCGAGATATCAATGAACTCTGATAATTTCTAATATACCAAGAAGCTAAGGAAAGCAAAACGTCAAAGAAAATGGAATCAAAATTTTCAAAAAGGATTTTAAATCAAATTTTATTTAAAATTGTTGCCAGCATTAGATGAATACTACAATATTAAAAAGTTTAGGTATCAAAGAGTTAGTATACTCAATATTTTACTACTTTCAATATGTAAATGTTTAATAAATTACACCAAAATAAAAAAAATACCTTGTGGCCCTTATTTTGTTTTGAGTAGTATATTAACATGTCAGTTGTAGCCGTGACGGACTGTTTGTCTGACATTATTATCAACGGTAAACTTATAGGAGATTGTTAAATCCAGATTACACCCTATAGCTTCCAGGTTTTATTTACGGTTTGAGCAGTATATTGCCTTCTATTAGCCATCATGTAGAATTTAGTCTTCTACACCTTAAGCACTTTCTAGCCATTATTTTCTTAATCTAATATTTTCTTCCACTACACACCACCACCACCACTATACATATGGCGTTCTTAAATATACAACTTAAACGTTATAGTAAAAAGGAAATCTATACATAAACATTATCTAAAAAACTAAAAACAATACAATAAGGCATCAAAAAATTCAACCACATCGCTATCATCTGGGAATTCTTAACCTCTGACCAAGGTGAAAATATATCCTTCCATATTTATTTTATTTATTTGTTTTGTCTGTCTTAAAGAACAGCAAAAAAGATACATGATAATAATTTCCCGAACTATTCTGGTTTTAAAAATCCCAAAAATGTTGGGTACTTTGTTATTCTCCTAACTAATAAATCACTAACTAATAAACACTAAGGTTTTCATTTAAATTGTACAAAAATTATGGGCAGCATTGAAAATATTGCAATATAAGAGATATCGTTATTCTTACCAGTGTACTGAGACAGCAACTTTCAATATTTAACAATCAATGGGTATGTTTAACGTAAATAAAAAACTTTTTTTCCTACTTAAATATGTAAATGTAAAATATGAATAGAACGATGACGTTATTTCGGTTTCCAATGTAGTAAAACCATCCTCCATTCAATTTACATCAACGCTTTCATGATTTAGGTGCTCAATTATTCACATACCATAAATCTTTGTATATTGAAGCAAATACTTCGCAGACACGTGGACAAGTTTTCCTCTATTTAAACGTAATTTCCATAGAAAAAGTGCTATAATAAGTAAACAATCGGCGTTTCATTAAAGGTCAATCGATTTCTTAACACACAGTAGGTACCTACTGTAGGCTTATGCACCTATTACATCAACCTGTGTATCGAAGCTCAAGAAAGTACTTGGAGGATATCACACACACTAGTAGCGCCATTATTTCCGACGTCAAATATTTTTTGTCAAAAATAAGCGACGGCAATACTAACCTTTTCTTAATATCCAACTTGGTTATTCTAATAAATCATTAACACAAACGAATTTGCTTATTTATTTCTGTTTCACTGACTTCTGACTTACGCCGCTACTCGCTACGAATCGTCGAAAACAATCTATAAACTTTTTTATTTCACCATCCATCGGTCAAAAACGAGGCCAAGGTATATATTATACAGCCAGTGACAATTTATCAGTAAAGTAATTTTATTACTAAATGAAAAATAAAAAAAGTAATTCATAACGACCATTGTAAAAAAAAAACACGAGAATATAAGAAAGTCAGTACAGTAGGTATCTTATTTTGAGTTGGCCCACGAGGAGGTGGACTTATGAGACTTACATCCGACTGAGCGATGATGTGCTGATGATAGTCGTTACAGTTGGTCTGCATCTTTTAACTACTGTTTACAAAGACCCAGCGACGACGTAGCAGGAACGCGTAAGCCAAGGCCCGATTCCCACTGTGGATGCCCTTAACGTGTTCAAAAAGGACAAAGGGCCCGGTCTCGACTTGGCCTCAACCAACGCTGGCGGGGCCCTGCTGCACTGCCGCTAAAACTTGAAAGCCCGGGGCTGCTCCTATCAGAATTCAAGTGAAACAAACTAGATGTAAAAGACAATACTTTTAAAATTTATATAAATGGTCAAAAGATAAGAGAAATATGTGATCAAGTAGGCTTGTTTCCAAAGAATTAATTTAGCGAGTAGGTAGAAAGATAGGTATTTTATCTATCTACAGGTTTAAACAACCCAAGCAGGTTTTTAGGGAAAATTATTATGAACGCGTGTTTTTTTTTGTACGTACCTTTATTGTGCTATTGATTTTCTTTAATTTGACATTTCATAGAAGAAGAGCCAGAATAAAGTAAACGCCATTGTGTGTTGTGTGTAGCGTAGTTTTACAAGGTTACTTTGGCCTGCTCATCCTGTTTAGATTTTAAATATTTTTTCTAACGTCTGTTAAAAAATAAGTTCTTCATGTGTTCATTAAATAAAATATTTAAAACTGTTAGACTTTAATTTATATACATAAAAATATCTAATAAACCGTTGAATTTTCAGAATCTCATGCACACAAGCTAAAAAAACATTTTTGTGACAGAATGGCAAACGTAACATTAATTAAATAGGTATTGAAAATGTTTAGACAAATTAGCATTAAAGCAATCGACGTTTAAAAAAAAATTGACAGCAATTTATCCATTTCTTTTTATAGTCAACATAAGTTCGGGCGCGGTTATAAATAATAAATCCTAATTTAGCACTCAATGGTAGCTATGTGAATTAAAGTGAAACAGGGTTTAAGTGAAAATCTATAGCTGAATGTATTTTCCGAGGTTCACTAATTAGTTGAAGTGATACTTCGTGAATATGGACTCTTCCTCTGAGCACTGGGATCCAGGTATGTAAAGATCTAAAAAGATAGCATTGTGATATTGTACCTACTAGTATTGTATTATTCTGGTAAACATTTTATAAGGTTCCTGTGCCCACCTCTTTGGTGTTCATCATGGGAGCCTTATGAACTGGTCCATCATAGCACATAAATAGCTAAAGTAGTCTTGGGGCCGATTTTTCAATCATCGAATAACTGAACAAATAACTACCAAGTAGTAGTAGTAGTAGTATGATGGGCTGGTGTCCGCAACTCCACGTCTCAGCGCGTATTTTGCGTACAGGTGGGAAGTAGATCATTCGATCCACCCGAGCTCCTCGAGGAAGGCCAGCAGCGCCTTGACGTCGCTGGCGATCTCCCGCAGGTTCCCTGACTGATCGAAGTACTTTGCCCTGTATGGAGCGACCTCAGGGCAGTTCAGAAGCACATGGGCTGCTGTCTCGTCCACCCCCATGCAGGCTCTGCACAGAGGGCTGTCTGTTACTCCTATGACTGAAAGATGTTTATTGAAAGACCCATGGGCAGTTATGGCGGCTGTGACCACACGTAGATGTTGGTTGGACTGTCGTAGGACTTGCCTCGTGAAGCGGCCCTCAATAGCAGGAATTGCCTCCTTAGCCTGCCTGCACTCGCCAAGTTCGGTCCACAGTCTTTGGTGTAGATCCTTGGTACATTTTCTTACCATGGTGCGTAGGTGACCGAAGGGGAAAGGCACTATGGGTTCCGGACCCACCATGCTCGTACTCGACCTCCTTCTAGCGAGCTCGTCTGCAGCATTGTTACCACGCGAGCCGCTATGTCCTTTGATCCATTGAATGGTTATATCATTGAGAATACCCACCTTGTTCAGTTTTTGGTGACATTCATATATTAGCCCGCAATTGATTGTATAGCTGTTTAGAGCTTGTAGTACAGCCATGCTGTCCGACAGTATGTGAATTGTTTGTCCTACTACCTGCCTGTTTATTATAGCTGAGGCTGCCAGGGAGATGCCCATGCACTCGGCCTGGAACACAGTGTTGTAAGCACCTAGTGGTGTTGCTATATGTATGTGAATAGGTGGGGACCTGGTGACCTGTATTACAGGTGTTACTACCTACCACAGGCACCAGCGATCCACAACCAGAAATTGTTTCGAATAGCTACTTGTTGTTTTTGAAAAATTTTGTCTGTAATTTTTGGCTTGTGGTGAGAAATAAACACTTTTTATTATTATTATTATTTTTATTATGTTGAGGTCTTCCGAGAAAACACCGGCCCCCATGCCGGTGCCTGTTTTAGAACCATCCGTGAAGATCCGCAGTTCTGTAGGGCGAAGGCCCTCCCACCGCCGATACTCATACAGTTGGTTTTTGTATTTTTTATCAAAGATAAATGGTTTAGGTATTCTGTCGTTAATAGCCTTAATTATCGGAAACTCCTTACCAAGTTCCTCTAGTAACGCGGTGTGTTGAGTGCTACTCTTGCTCCAGAGATTGAGTGTTTTTAAGCGTAATGCTGCCGTTGGCGCTTCCTGTTTTATGAATAAGTGAAGCGGCGGCAGCCCTAACATGGCCTCCAGTGCTGCCGTCGGAGTGGTCCTCATGCAGCCCGTGATCGCCATGCAAACCAGTCTTTGCATACGCTGAAGTTTGTTGGCGGCTGTAATTAGCTTGGTCTTCGGCCATCATGCCACCGACCCATAAGCAATCATGGGGCGGATTACCGCGCTATACAGCCATAGTATTATCTTAGGGGATAGGCCCCACTTCTTACCTATCATTTTTCTGCATAGCCAAAAGGTGATGCAGGCCCTGTTTATTTTGTTGTCTAGGTGGTTGCTCCAGTTTAACTTACTGTCTAAGATGACCCCGAGGTATTTGCTTTGCAGCTGGAGCTCGGTGTTGAACAGTTTAGGTAGGCGGTAGGGTCCTACTGCATGTTTGTGGGTGAACATGACTAGTTCGGTTTTAGTGGGATTAACTGATAAATCAAATTCCCCGCACCATCTCTCCACGATGCGTAGCGCCCGCTGTGTGAGGTTTCAGATAGTCCTGGTCACCTTCCCTGACACAAGGATGGCGAGGTCGTCTGCGTTGCCTATAGTGTAGTAGCGTTCGGCATTGAGTTTGTTGATTAGGATGTTGATCACCAGGTTCCACAGGAGGGGGGATAACACCCCACCCTGGGGGCAGCCTCTGGCAATCATAGCCGCTTGCTGTTCGTCTTCAAGCCGCACTACACGTTTACTTAGCATATTGGTAATCCAGTCAATTAGTACCTGTTCTACTCCATGTCTGGATAGGGCGGCGCTGATGCTGGAGAAGCTAGTTTTGTCGAAGGCCCCTTCGATGTCTATAAAGGTCCCCAGGCAGGAACCTTTTTGGTGTATGTCCTCCTCAATCCTACTAACCACCATGTGGAGAGCAGATTCTGTCGACTTACCTGAGCTGTAGGCGTGTTGATTACAGTGTAGGGGTATGTTTCTTAATGGCCCATCCCGTAACTCCCTCTCGCATAGTCCTAGAGAATAATAAATAATAATATGTGGGGACATTTTCACACACGGCCATCTGACCCCAAACTAGGGAGACCCTGTACTATGGGTGTCAGACAGCTGATATACATAAACAAATACATTTTTTTTTTGTAAATACATACATATATAGATTAACAACACCCAGACACAAGGCAAACACAAGTGCTCATCACACAAATGTTTACCCTGGGCGGGAATCGAACCCGTAACACGCTGCGCAGCAGTCGATCGCTCAGCCACTGCGCCAACCGTGTCGTCAATAAAAGTCAAGAATAAAATAACTACCTAGAGAATAAACTTAACTGACTGTTAAAACGACAAATAAAATTGTTGCATTTTTCAATGGCCAGATAGCAATCGAATAGTTATCTGTGGATTTTAGTTGCCAACTTCACTGTAATGTTGTGCGAGCGTGAAACACGCATACGGTGTAATGTGTATTAGAAGAGGATAGCAAATGCGTTGGCATTCCTTTATTCGACCTTTTTTTTTTCATAGTGCATCCCTAACATCTGTTATTTTATCGTGTTTGGTGATATTGTAGTTTGGTTTATTGTCAGTGACTGAGTAGTTATTATTTTGATAATAAATGAAATCTAAATTAAAGAAAAGAGAGTGCGCTGCTAATTTCAATACTGCTGAACTCATTAAAAAGAAGAATAATCATTATTAATTCATTAATTTAATTCTATTAATTCAATTAATGAATAAGGTAATAATAATTATGAACTAATTTATTGAAAATCTTTTGAATCCCACATAGCAAACTGGTCAGGTCTTGGTCTGATTACTATTTCTTTCTTTTCAGTATTTAAATATTCATACATAGCCTCTTCTTCAATTGCCACATCATCAACAGCATCGAAAATTTCCATAATTTTGATATTACTTTGGAAAAAGGAGAAATAACTTCAAACTAAACGTCAATGGATCTAGTTGTATCTATTGAATAGACGTTTATCTGGTCGTCCAAGGGGCAGACAAATTTATTCCTCAGTTAGGGCCGTTATTGCGCTGACAGAGCCAATCTGACGATTGAAAAATGCAATATTTTGTTATCTGGCTAATAAGTACTATCGAACTGTTTATCTGAGGATTGAACAATCGGCCCTTAACTAAAATATTTTATTATGAGACAGAAAGGCTAGCCCCTCTATGTCTCAGGTCTCTAATGTGGAAATCTATCGTGTTTTTAGCCTTTTAAAACAGCAGCTATTAATATTCTTTGACCATCCCCAATAGTGATAGAGATTCATGAAATGTCATAACAATATTTCAGGCTTACTTTAGATTAGCTGCCGTCGAGTTGGAAGTCCATATTTTTTTTATAGAGAGATTATATTTTTAGAAGCCTCCATGTGAAGTTTTAAGTTGCGGAGATCAATGGTTTACGAAAAAAAAATATTGAAAATCATAAAAACTTTGAAATTTTTCGTAATATTTTGTCACTTTTGCCATTCGATCTCGTCATACAACGTTTCGTTTTACCTATGGACAACGTACTAATGTTTTTCTTCTTATTGTTAATGAAATAAATACGTATATTAAGTGATAAATATAGTTTTCACGCGTATTTCAATATACTACATTATATTTAACTGATTTAAGTTAGTTTAACACATAATAATTTTCCGACTGTTGCTGATATGTGAAATCAATGGTGAAATAAAACGTATAACGACCCCATTTTGTGTTGTCACTGTCACTTTACTTAGCCTGTCAGTCAGCCAAATATACTATCTTAGTTTGGAAGTATTGGAAGTAGGTACGAAGTAATCCTTCTAGTGCGGATCCGATATGGTTAGGTTAGAAGGCTTATATTAACCGCCCTAGGTGGGACTTAAGGGTAAAAAAAAAATTAAACACGACGGTTAAGGCGCCCCGGCCTTAGCAATCGTGGTTAATTTTTTTTTTACCCTTAGGTCCCATCTGTGGCGGTTCCGATTCCGACATGGATAGGGGGCATCCTTCTAGGGCGGGATCGACATGGTTAGGTTAGGTTAGAACTGTGATCCCCTACGCACGAGGCGAGCGAGCGGAGCGAACGTGCCGTGGCAGCGGCCGCCGAGTGCCAGAACCAAATCGCTTTTAACAGCCAAACTTATAATATAGGTACACCGAAAGTTAGGTTATAATATAAAAAAAAAATCATACCTAACTCAAAAAGGGTGGGGTTCCGCAACTTTTCGTTCACAGGGGGGGTTCTTCACCTCCTCCCCCCTCCCCTCCCCCCACTCCCCCCTTAAATCGACGGCAGCCAATCTAAAGTCCTACCACTTCATGTTCAGCCCTTCAGCCAGGGCAATAAAAGTCATTACAAACAATAATAATACACACAAATAATAATATTTTATTACTTACACTTGTAACTCTGTGCAGAACGTTAATTCCCTGGTTCGCAAAAAAAATATCTGTTACATTTTTTAATTTAATATTGAAATTCTATTTGTTTCATAGCTCTCACTCGCCTTCTTGCGTCGTTGAAAGAAGTACAGTCGGGTGGAGAAGACGTTGCATTTTTAAGTGAGCTGCTCCAGTCCAAACAGCTTCATGCCCTTGTTCAAGTACACAATAAAATTGTAGCTAAAGGCAAAGATGACAAGTTCTATCCCCTTCTTTCCAATGCCATGCAAGTGACATTAGAAGTTTTTGAACTACTCCATAATGTAGTATCAGTTTCAAAAGAATATGCAGAGCTTCTTAGTTTATTGCAGAAACCACATTTTCAAGTAAGTAGTTTATTTGTTAAGTATTCTTTCAGATGAATAATAGGATAGCGTAAACAACACTACATTTGTTGATGCGAGAAACCATCACCACCTGATGAATGGTGCAAGAGTTCACTGGTGCCCATCTTTAAAAACAAAGGTGATGTGCTGGAGTGCAACAACTATAGAGGGATGAAGTTAATGTCACATAGTATGAAAGTTTGGGAGAAAGTTATTGAAAGGCGGTTGAGAGAAGAGTGTGAAATTTCACAGAACCAATTCGGTGTTATGCCTGGTCGAGGCACAACGGACGCCATTTTTGCTATTCGCCAGTTGTGTGAAAAATACAGAAGTGTGCATAAGAACGTGCACATGGTGTTCGTTGACCTCGAAACGGCGTATGACCGGGTGCCTCGTGACGTTTTGTGGTGGGCCTTGCAGGAGAAAAGTGTGCCTGGGAAGTATGTGCGGTTGATTCGAGCAATGTACAGTCGATGCAGTACCCAAGTCCGGTCTTCTGTGGGTACTACTGGCAGCTCCAATGTGGCCATCGGCTTGCACCAAGGGTCGGCTCTTAGCCCTCTTTCTGGTTTTAATGGACGCTTTGACGTCGGACATCCAGGAAGAAGCACCCTGGTGTATTGTGCTGGTAGCCGAAAGTGGCCTAGAGGTCAAGAGCAGGTTAGTGGCAAAGACTAGAGAATGTTGATCTGAAATTGAGCAGAACCAGAATGGAGCACTTGATTTGCGATTTCGGTGGTCTCGAGACGGAGACGTAACGCACCGGTTCAACGCAGGATGGATGAAATGTCGACAGGTCACTGGAACAACTTGTTACCCACGGATGCCCCTTACGTTAAAAGCGAAAATCTACAAGTCCGTGATAAGACTTGTCGTACTGTATGGATCGGAATGTTCGGCCGTGAAGAAGATGGATGAAAAAAGATTGTAAGTATGTAGCGGAGATGAGAATGTTGAGATGGCTGTGTGGAGTTACCAGAATGGATAAAGTGAGAAATGAATATATTAGAGGAAGTTTAAAAGTGGCGCCAGTGACAGAAAAGTTGAAAGGGAATCGTTTGTCTGTCTGTCTGTCTGGTATGGACATGTGAAGAGAAGAGATGAAACGCATGTGACCAAAAGAGCTATGAATATTAATTTGGTTGGATGGAGAGGGAGAGGAAGGCCAAAGAAAAGATGGATGGATTGTGTGAAGAATGATATGAGTGAAAAGGAAGTCAGCGAAAGCATGACGTTGGACAGGACGGAATGGGAGCAGAAAACATGTTGCGCCGACCGCAAGTAACATGGGATAAGGGCAGGAAGAAGAAAAGTAAACAACACCAGATTTAATAAAAGTATTATCTAATGCAAATTTTTGGTTCTTACTGGCTGAAAATAAATATAAAATACCTATGCCAAACACTCTTCATCTCCTTGGGTCTCCAATCTACGAGAATTCGTTTTCCTATGCCTGACCCTATCACAACTTAAGATGTCAAAAATATTCACTTTCTCTTAATAATAATGGCACACTTTTAACTAGGGTACAATAACTTCATATTGATGTGCCAATCAAATCAGACCTGGCAATAGTGTCTGCAAAGGTAATTCCTAGTCTTACTGTGATTGTTCAGGCTTAAAGAGTGATAGATATCCCATTAATCACATGTGCACAAATTACAATTATGCAAATTAAGTAAATTATGTATTCTTTAGGCAATACTCTGCACTCATGATGCTGTCGCTCAAAAAGATTACTATCCGCATCTCCCCGACATTCCACCTGAACTTGATGATGAAGAAGAAACTGTGAAAATCGTTCAATTAGTTAAAAGTGACGAACCTTTGGTAAGAATAGGCATATTATATTCTATAATTTATAGCAGGTTTATTAATGACAAACAACAGTTAATTCATTTAGAAATAGCAGCTAAATATGTAAAATGAACATGATACCCAGCAATATTAAAACTAGTTTTAACTCAACTCTTACATAGGTGAAAGTGTTTGCTAATTTCATAAAGATAAAGAATTTATATTTTAATATAAGTACTGTATGAAGCAGATGCATGGATCATATTTATACAATGCAGTGTGTCTCTAGCATTATGTAATATTAGTGAATATAATACCATGTCATCATTTAGGGTATATTGAAATTATTTTTTTATTAAAAGGGTGGAGCACAGAGTGCAGAGCCAATAGTGGTAAGTATTGATATATGTATGTTAAGTACTTATGCTACTCATTTGAATGCTTCCAATATTATTTTCCATCCTATCCACATAGTGTATGTATGCGCATTCACCTATTTTTTAATTTGTCTTTTTGATGTTCTTCTGTATTTGTTATTCTTCATCGTCACCATGTCTTCAAGTTCAAGAATGGTTAGCTGCTATCTCTAGATGCCGATGCAATTTGTATTGTGTATGACACCATTTTCAAATGTTTTGTTTGTTACACTATACCCCACACAATACATCTTGTTTATTATTTTGATAATCAACCTGTCCTATGTGTTTAATTTTTTGCATAGTGTCTTGTTATTATTTTCTTTTTTCTATAACCTTATTAAAAATGAATATGAATCAAATTTTCTAGTTTCTAATAGGTTAAATTTAATAAAACAAAGTAGGTATTATTTCAAATTAAAAGTGTACAAATATTGGTTTACCAGAATTATCATAGCCACCACAAATCAATAGTGATGTTATTCATATTTAGACTCATTCTGTGCAATAGGGTGCAACTATTAAAACGGACGAAGAAACCGGAAAAATTGTAATAGCTCGTGTGATGCACGGCGGTGCCGCGGACAGATCTGGATTGATCCACGCAGGGGACGAAGTTATCGAGGTCAACGGTATCAGCGTGGAAAACAAGACACCCGCCGACGTCCTATCCATATTGGTATGTGACTGCCAAAATAATCACATTCTTGTTACCCACAAAAAGAAGGACAGCTTCAAATAGTTTCTATTAATTTCACAGCAAAGTTCTGAGGGCACTATCACATTCAAATTGGTACCTTCGTTTGGCAAAGGAGGTTCACGGGAGAGTAAAGTTAGAGTTCGCGCTCTCTTTAATTACAATTCTTCCGAGGATCCGTACATACCGTGCAAGGAAGCGGGATTAGACTTCAAGAAAGGGGATGTGCTTCACATAGTGTCCCAAGATGACGCATATTGGCAAGTTTTTATCCACTATCACTTTATAACCCACCAAAACGGCGGGTTTTAACAGTTGTCTCTCTGTGTTTAGGTGGCAAGCTCGAAGAGAAGGCGACAGAGTAATGAGAGCGGGTTTGATACCGTCAAGAGCATTGCAAGAAGGTCGGATCATCCATGAAAGACAAACGGATCCACAAACATTGGAAGGTGCTTTTCTAGTTGGTTAATAATTTATCAAAATGTTAGCAAATTCCTGTTAATACCTGTTGATTCATTATACAGATGCATGTTGTTTCGATTCACGCCGTCAGCTCACGATCATTATCATTTACCCATTTTGCATGGTCCACGCAGGCAAGCCAGCTCTTTGCAGTGTCTCCGTTACAAACTCGGACTGTACTCCGAAAACGCCATGCTCACCTACTCCGACGGCCACCATTCTACTACCCTGCAAGTCAACACCCAAAGTGAAAAAGGTTATATATGACATTACAGAGAATGATGATTTTGATCGTGAAATGATACCGACGTACGAAGAAGTAGCCAGGCTATACCCTCGGCCCGGGATGGTCAGACCAATTGTATTGGTAGGTGCTCCTGGAGTCGGTAGGAATGAGTTGCGCAGAAGACTTATCGCCACTGATCCTGAGAAATACGTCACACCCATACCATGTAAGTCTAAAGAAGCTTGTTGAAAGCATTGCAGCTTTAATAACTTTGGCTAACCGCAGAGTTAATTAAAAACACTAACGAATTTTGTCTATAAATGAGCACTATGTATTTATGTACCTACCTACCGGTACCTAACGATATTCCATAATTCTTTTCAGTTACGTCCCGACCTCAAAAATCGAGTGAGCAAAACGGTAAAGATTACATGTTCGTTGGTCGTGAAAAAATGGAACAAGATATAGCTGATGGGAAATTTATTGAGCACGGCGAATATAAAGGGAACTTATATGGTACTTCGGCAGAGAGCGTCGAGACCATAGTAAATTCTGGTAAGTAGTTCTTGATCACGAAATTTCAAGGTACTTATCAAATCAATAAGTACCTGTGCACGCACCAAAGCGCAATCTATAGGCAACAATCCAATCGATAACATTAAAAGTAAGTCTATAAGCTGTCACAGGAGGACAGAATGCGTTGTATACGCTTTATAGAAAAAAACTTTAATGAAAAAAGAGAACCACCTTAAAAAAAAAACACTAAAAAGTGATAAATACGTTTAGCACAGAACACACATGACTTCAGTTTTAAGGTGGTTCTCTTTTTTCAAAAAAGTTCTTATTTTGCACTTTTTGGTGTCTCCTTATCACCTAAATCCATTAAGAAACGGCAACACTGTTAAAACAGAAATTGAAAGTCCTCCAAAGATGGAAAGATGGAAGAAACGAAGACGTCTTCTCGGTTATTGTTGTTTTTTTTTTCAAAAAGCGCTTTTAAAATTTCTAGTTGTTGTATACTAAAACCTTCTCCAGAATGTAACAAACATTTTTCTGAAAACCGCATCATAATCGGTTCAGCCAAACGGGAGATAATCGCGGATAAACATACATACATACATACGGGTCGAACTGATAACCTCCTTTTTTTTAAGTCGGTTAAAAAGGAATGGCTCGTGTAAACCGTACGTACTACCTACGGGCGTACGATACTCGTATCTCGAAAGGCAAGATACGCTACACCTTTTCTTATTATAATAGAAAAATCTATCTAAAGCATCTGTTCAGTTATTGCCTATTAAATTGTTGACAATTTTACATCATGTGAGAGGTCATTTTATTTTATTTTTTACAAATACGGCATTTGGATATGTAGTTTAGGTAATGTAATTTATTGCACATTTCATTAATATTTCCTAAAAATTATCGTATTTTAGATACAATCAATATGAGGCGCTTTCTAGGCGGTCTCCTACAATGCAACCATCTGCCCTACTGTGTCACCCCCAAGAAGCTTATAGATAAAAGTGGAGGCAACACTCTAAATACCTAAGTGAAGCCAACTGTGGGCAGATGCTCTCTTTCTGAATGCATACATAAGATAAAGAAAACATATCACTGTCTCGTTCTTATGTATGCATTCAGAAAGAGAGCATCAGCCCACAGTTGGTTTCAAGCTTTTGTTCTAAGTGTTGGCTCCATTTATACCTATATCTTCATGGTCACCCCTGCGTACGCCACGTCAAAATTATTTTCATGGCAATGTACTGATATCTGATGATGATGTCATGAAACGCTTTTTACAGTTTAAAAATATTCCGTGTAATTTACATAGACGCCAGATGTCATCCATACCGTTTAATAGGACTAGACTCCAGCAACAGTTTGAATTAAATTCATGTTTTTTTTACACGATGAACGTATTCAGGTCGCGTGTGTGTGCTAAGTCCTCACTGGCAGGCGCTGAAGATGCTCCGTACACCTCGACTACGGCCTTACATCGTGTTCATAAGACCACCCTCCCAGGAGCGGCTGGTCGAGACGCGGACGGCAGCCAACGCACGCTCCACCTTCGACAAAGAATGTTCTCGAGCCTTCACGGTTAGTTGGTTTAAGTTTTATTTATCGGGCTGGTTTTAAATTTAGTGGCTTTCGCTTCCAATGTGGTCAAGCGTCTTTCTATTGCCTTTTGCATTACATGTCTTGACTTAAAGAAAAAGGCACTAAATTATATAACAAAAAAAAAGGCGTTTACCTATCTTTTATTAGCCAGTCTGTCAAAGTGTAGTGTGTGTATATGGTAATGTGTGAATATGTGGGGACATTTTCACACACGGCCATCTGACCCCAAACTAAAGAGACCCTGTACTATGGGTGTCAGACAGCTGATATACATACACAAATACATTTTTTTTTAAATACATACATATATAGATAATATTTTTTCTACAACAATAATGAAAGTGATATGCAAGCTAACTCACGAAAAGATTTTTCGGACAATGATTTGGCCGGTGTATACCTATTATTTTGTCCCACACGTTTTGTCCAGCTTCTATAAGCACCAGTATCGTAAATGTATTCTCAGGAAGAGGAGTTCTCAGACATCGTGCGGTCGTCCAACCGCATCAACTTCCTGTACGGGTACATGTTCGACGAAGAGATCGTCAACGATGACTTGCCGAGCGCGCTGTCGCAGCTACTGAAGGCAGCGTGGCGAGTCCAGTCCGAGCCCCTTTGGGTTCCGGCTTCTTGGGTCCAGTAAGATAAACATAACCCACTTTTTAGTCCAAATCATTTGTTTGAAGTTGAACTATCGTTAGAAACCTACGCTGCAAATGTTTATAGAATCATACACCCACAATAATTTTAGCACCAATGTACAATTAACGATTTTTTTTGAAATCCTTTAAATATACAAATCCAAAACAAATCATTTATAGATATACTTATATTGTGAATGTGGTAAAGTAGGATAATTTATTCGAATGATGTACAATATTGTGTATATTTTGTTATAAAAATGTAAATGTTTAGTTTAATTTATTTGAAAGCATTAACTGCCACACTCATAGATATCACTTAATAATAATGAATCATTAACTTTACATGCGCCAAGTTAACATGCGCATGTCAACAACATTAAAATTTTCTCAATAAATCATATTTTTGACAGACAGCGTTCCAATTTATCTTGGTCAATAAAAGTTAATGATTGATTATTATTAAGTAACGTCCCTGAGTACCGCAGTGAGAGTGGTTCCTTATTAAAGATGAAAAGCCTTAAATATATTTTTGCTTAATAGAATATAATATTATCACGAACAGGGCTTCGCAAAATAGATTAAGGTATTTTATTATTGTGATTTTATTAGTAAAAGATGTTAAATGCATATCGTAGAGTTGTTTTGAGCATCAATATTTTAATCGTGCGACTGTTCGTGTTTGCGTGTTTGTGTTGCAAAATTATTATTAACCGATGCCAAGTAAGAAAAGAGTGTAAAGAATGCTGGCGATAAACATAATAATTATTATTAAAAACATGCTGCTGCCCGCGACTTTGTTCCAGATGTTTTTGTTTTTCGAGCCTTGTACTTTCGCGGGCATATGCAGAACAACCCACCAAAGTTCAATCACAATCGGATCAATGGTTTAGGAAAGCATTGAGGTCAAACATAGAAAAATTAATTTGGCTAGTCTAGGAAATCAATCCATTGTCTTAGAAGAGTAAAATAAATAAGCCAATATACCTTGATACTGCCTTACGAGTAATAAAATATTAGAAATGATTCTATGATCATTAAATACGAATTAAAATTAATCAAATTTGTATTGATATCCAAATTAGTTTAGGTGTCTCAAATAATATGTAGTAAATTTAAACGCTCGATTTCGCTTGGTAGAAACCTCCGCAACTTCGTTACGTAATTGGTTTCTATTAGGACATGCAACATTCCTAGACGTCACTGGAAAATAAACATTAATTAGCTTTAATTGACCGATACGACAAGTCATGTCCACACAATTGAAATGTCTTTAAGAGGAGTGTGAACTACCGACACGCGGCGCGATTAGGTATTTCCAAAACTGCTATCTTATTCATACCGCTCGCTCTGCCTCCCTCCAGGTGAACAATACAACTACAATAATGCCCCTGCAACCCGAGCGTTATCGTGCGATAGAGAGAGTTGCAAGTCTAAGAGGCAATTACCTACATTTCCTTTGGGTATCATTTAAGCTATCGCCAATTTAATTAGTTTTGTGTTTCTTAAATAATAGGGTTTGCCTGCAAAATAGTAGATTTGTGACCAAAATGTAGTCACCAAACAATATAAAATCAATTCCACAGTAAATCACCTAAAATCATGGAGATATAGGGTCTAGTACAAAATAAATGTAAATGACCTCCAAAAATAGTAATGATCACCAACATTTAACCAAAGTATTGTAGAAATATATGAGTTTGACTGTAAAAAGCGGCACTCGGCGGCCGCTGCGGCGGCACGCTCGCTCCGCTTGCTCGCCTCGTGCGTAGGGGGTCACAGTTCTAACCTAACCTAATTATGTCGAATCCGTCCCAGGGGGGACTTAAGGGTCCTAAGATTTATTTGGTGACAGATCTACCGTTCTGAGCACAAACGCTATTATTTAAGTAATAAAACTATTATTATTAGAACGAAGTTTATATTCATCTAATGCATGACAATTTTGTTGGTAATCCATCTCTTATTTTACACATATATTAACATTAATTTGATAATTCATACCTGGGAACACTTTTTGTTTATCTGAGAACGAAAATATTCCGTGGCGATAGATCTATTTATTAGGTGATACAACTTGATGACAAATATATATTTTGGTGACAAGAAATATAGTCCCCATTTCCTTTTTGAAATATGTTTTGGGCGATAACGTTTTTCTCCCCTATACATTAACGAAATTAAACAATTTTGGTGTCATAAGATTTAGTACACCTTAATCTAGGCGTAGGTACGTTTTGCTTTTTAAGTAATTCAGTATAGTTTAATTTAGAAAAATAATAATGCTCGAGGAAGTTTTTAGTCAAAAATGTAGATATTTAGATGATAATTACTTATATCGTAGGCAATATTTCTTTAAAATAAAAACGTACATACCTAGTTTTTCATTATATCTATAACATTTCCAAAAATTATAAAAATTAGACTAAGTTTACGGGGGGTAAAACGTTACCGTTTTTTGTATGAAAATTTACGGGTTCACAATCCTCTTAAACTGTCCGACAACATTCCAAATTATACGTGTCAATTAAAGTTAATGATTGATTATTTTTAAGAGATGTCCAGAGATACTTTGTTAAGACCTAAGGAAAGGAAAAAAGAGAGAGTCGCGACTAAAAATAAAATGTGCGGTGGCTAGTCATTTCAGGGAACGATCTCATTAGCGCGAGGTACTACACTCAGGCGGTAGTAGCCAGTGTGCGGTTAGCTATCATGTTACTTAGTATTATTAAGTATAATATGAACTGACCTACCTAACAATTTATTTAGAACAACAGTGGATTCAATAAAATAAAATATGACAAAGACATGATTATACTAGAGTAGAACCTCAATTATCCGAACTAATTGGGACCAAGACTAGTTTGGATAATCGAAGTGTGGGGTTTTTGGGGCTACATCAAACAAAAACAACACTTTTTTACATAAAATATTCAGTGGTCTATCTGCTCGATGTAAGAAATAGATACATACACATATTAAAATTGCGCGCGGAATCTCCGTAGGCGGACTAACAACGTTCTATGAAAGAAAACGTATTTTAACACGCTCGGTACCTACCTATACGAAGTAGCAGTGAGCAATAAATTCGCGCATAGGAATATTGTGATGTAAAATCCGGTCAAAATTATTGAATGGCTTATTTAGTAATAAAACATGGTACTGTGTTAAAATATACTTGTTATTTAATGATAATAAAAAGACATTGCAAAAGTGCGATCCAAAATACTTTTTTATCATGGGTATTGGGTTAATTCAACTAATTTAGTTACCAAAAACTCTAAGTTTTCTTCAATTTCTGTCCTTTATCACCCATTATGTCTCTGGTAAAATTAACAGTTTACTGAACTACATTATCTGAAATATAGAAAAATAAAACAACATAAAGTTAAATTTAACCACATTTTACATTAACATCTATAAATAACCTAAAATAAAAATGGCGCGCGTTGGCGCTGCAAATTTTTATTGTAATTAATAATACATGTCCTAGACATCATAAAGTTTTGACAAGCCTTGACAAATAAACAAAAAGACGATTAAATAAATATTTTATGCATTTTTTTTTTTCAAATTTAGTGTTTATCTTTCGGATTTTTTTTAAATACTTAAATAAAACATCAGTTAACTAATTGTTATATCAACATACCTTGTACTTCTACATTCACAATGTTTTTTATCCACAATTTGTCACACCAAAGTACAGTTCAGACCCCAAAGCAGTGAAAAAAAAAAAAAAAAAAACGAGTACAAAGAATTGCGGTTAAACGACTGGGTTCCGACTGCTCGTACGGGGAGAGGTGAGTACTTGAGTTACAAATGTATTCCTTATTCTGTGGGCCGGTTATTAAGCTGCAAAGATGTATAGCTATAATAGGTTTTTATTTAACTTCGATATTTCGATTTTTGACCGGATTTTAGATGAAAACTAGCTGACCCGACAGACGTTGTCCTGTCCCGATCTACCTACTTCCATGGGGGATGAAAAAGGGGTGAAAAAAGGGGATGAAAAATAGATGTTGGCTTATTCTCAGACCTACCCAATATGCACAAAAAATTTCATCAGAATCGGTCAAGCCGTTTCGGAGGAGTACGGGAACGAAAACTGTGACACGAGAATTTTATATATTAGATACTCCTATGTGCAACGTTCGGATAATTGAGCGTTCGGATAAACTAAGTCAGCGTTCGGATAATCGGGGTTAGGATAATCGAGGTTCTACTGTAAATTATAATTTATTGTCGATACTAAAATTTAGCAGGTTTTTAATACAACCTCTTTATGCAAAACTAAAATAAGTAATATTTAAATTTAATCCTATAGTTGTACGCCGATTGAAATTATGAAATACTAGCTTGATGCCCGCGACTTCGTCCGCGTGAATATCGGTTATCGCGGATGCAGATTATGTCGCGGACTAAAACGTAGCCTATGTCTTTCCCCAGGGTTCAAGCCATCTTCATGCCAAATTTCATTAAAATCGCTTTTGCCGTTTCATTGTGAAAGCGTAACAGAGTTACTTTCGCATTTATAATATTTAAGTATGGAAGTATGTATTTAATGAAGTGGTTTTTTAAAGTAGTTCGTAAACCATGATTCTATGCACGCGATGTCGTGATCCCAGTGCACTAACAGATAGCGGCGTCGTTTGTAGCGACTTAAGCGACTACACTGCCAATTGACATCATGCCTTACTGCAAATAATAATTACAATGCACTAATGACACACTCCATTCGTATCGTGCTACTCATTGCAATTCTAAATTGTTTACTCAACGACAGTGGCGTGCGGTTCATACAGGCAAATACTCATTGCCTACCTTACAAAATACTTACTACTATCGAAATAAAATACTACTACTATTTTATTTTGATAACAAATATTTTATGCACGAGTAATTACCATCATTATACCAAAAACGAAAAATAGAAAATCTTAAATCAGCTCCACCTATCGAGTAACGGTGGAATCATGAAGTCTCATTGATACCTTCGCGCATTTCGACCATAATCGCTTCGCGCTGCACCAGCGCCGCACCCGCCAACGGAAAGGCACAAAGTCAAAGTCTCTGGATGATTATATGTGTGCGTCGTGATAGACACGTTTTTACGTGACTACAATGGTGTGATTTTTCTATAAATACTTGGCACACATTGAGACAAATAACCCACACAAACGTCAAAAGTAGACATTGCCTTTTTTAACTTTTACTAACAACACTTTCGACAATTGGGTTGTTGACACCATTAACCAATAATTCCAAAATACAACATATCTTTTATTACACTTTATTTTAGCCCGGAAAACCCGATTAATTTTCAATTCACTGTAAAATTCGATTTTAAGTTGCTTTGAAATCATTGAATAGTTAGTCAATTGAATTGGTAAAAAAGTGACGTCACAGGCCGCGTCATAAAAAAATCTATGGAGGAATTTCGTTTTGATTGGTGGTCAATTGATTGGTGGTTTCAAATAGCCAATTGCGGGGTCTTAAAACCGAAGTTGGCTACACAAGGATCTGCGACTATTTTAAAAAGTAGCATCTTTTGGTGATATTAGCGCTAAATGAAGCACTATTAGTTTTTATTGTATTATTTTTTTCATTTTTATGTGAGTTATGAGTGGCCATTGTTGATATGATTTGTGTGGTTTTGTGATATAATTTTATTCTGGTATCTATATTTACGATTTTAACGTTGATAATAGGTGAAAGATGGGTGATAATAGGTGTGTGTGTACAGAAAATTTTAAATGATGCGTATTCAAAACTCTTTTAGTGATAAAAATATCGACGAAACAAAACAAACAAACAGTAGTAGGTGTTTTTGTTTGGTAAGTAAGCTTTTAAAAATTTCTGCCTACCCTGTCTCAAAACCCTGTGCACGCCCCTGCTCAACGACAATGTTACTTCCTGTCTTTTAGATTCGATTCTTATTTCTATAAAGTTGACTCCAATAAGTACATTTACCCTAATAATTGCGATAATAATTAATTATGAATTGTTGGCTATTGTTTAAATTATTGTCGAATTATTATTTACTTACGCAACTAAGACAATGGGATAACGTTTCGTACGAATAAGAATACGTGTTCTATGTAAATACTTGTGTAAAATAAATATTGACTTTGCTACGTGGAAATCTTAAGGCAAGGAGAAAATACAGGCAGTCTATGTTTGGCGGTAGTTCGATTACCGTATTTCTTATTTTACTGGAGTTGAAAATTCGTCTTTTCACCTCGTACGGTGAGCGTGTAGGTACTGCTATAACCTTCTTTAAAGTTATAAGTGAGCACAACAAATAAGCGATCGTAAATAGCTGTAAAAATTGAGTACCTAAGTAAGTACATGGTTCATGACTTCATTAAAGCAGCATCTTCAAAATATTTATTTTAAATTGTAATCTAAAACATACTGCCTGTGTTTCAATAGGATAGTTCAAAATACAAATTCATTCTAAAAATACACAAAAAAAAACATTAACATAGCAATAAACTAATTGGCTTAGCAAAAAGTTATTTTTTAGATGTTATTTAGAGACAGAATAAATAAAATTATCACTTAGGATTTATTTATCTTTATATCTTTCGATGGTCATGAAAAGTAAACGAAAGTCCGAGACATTTGGAAAAAATATCGTGCCCTGTATGTTAAGTGTTGTTCAGTGCTCTGCACCCTTACAGCTATGATTCATAAACCATTCTAAAAATACACATTCTAAAAAACATTTAAATAGCAATAAAGTAATTTGCTCAACAAGAAGTTATATATTAGATGTTATTTAGAGACAGAATAACTACAATCATCACTTGGGTTTATTTTTATCTTAAATTTATTCAATGGCTATGAAAAGAAAAGAAAGTCCGAGTTCGAGTTGGAAAAACAATCGCGCCCTGTGTGTTAAGCGTTGTTCAGTGCCCTGCACCCCTGCCATGATGATATATAAAACATTCTAAAATACTTACACATTCTAAATACATAGTCAATAATATAGCAATAAACGAAGTTATTTAGAGACAGAATAAATACCACTTCCGATGGCCATGAAAAGTAAACAAAACTCCGAGTTGGAAAAATATCTGCCCTGTATGTTAGGTAAGTGTTGTTCAGTGCTCTGCACGCCTGCAATGATGATACATAAGACATTCTAAATTACACATTCTAAATACATAGTTCAGTAATGTAGCAATAAAATAAGTTATTTATTAGATGTTATTTATAGACAGAATAAATACAATTATCACTTCCGATGGCCTAGAAAACTAAGTACAGTCCGAAACATTGGGAAATATGTCGTGCCCTGTACTTATGTTAAGTGTTGTTCAGTGCTCTGCACCTCTGCAATGATGATACATAAGACATTCTAAAATACAAATTCTAAATACATAGTCAATAATATAGCAGTAAACTAAGTTATTTATTTATCATCATCATTTCAACCTTTAGACGCCCACTACTGGGCATAGGTCTCTCTTAAAGACACGCGAGTGAGCGGGTGAGTTATTTATTAGATGTTATTTAGAGACGAAATAAATACCTACAATTATCACATAGGATTTACGTATCTTTATTACTGCCGATGGCCATGAAATGTAAATGACAGTCCGAAGCATTTGGAAAAAAATATCGTGCTCTTTATGTTAAGTGTTCAGTGCTGTGCACCCCTGTAGAGAAGATCAATAAAATGTTTATTTACAACGTGCTTTGAAAAAGTTCTGGGCGTTGCGCCGATCATTAAAATCAAACAGTGCACATTTTTAGAAGAAAAGCGCCCGTGCGTACTAAGACTAATACAATATTTTCTACTACTTAGTTACAGTCAAGTGTATTAAGAAGATGTAAATAGATGAATTGGTAGATAAAAAATGCTTTTAAATTACGCTTAGTGTACATAGATCTTATCGTGACTACAAAAGCTCCATGAGTAATGTAATATGAAAGACACAATAAAACTGCTGTCTTTATTCACCGATAAACCTAGCTATATTTTTCCAATACGAAAATGTAAATTTTTCGCAGCGGTTTATTACAATTAGTGTGTAATTGTTATAATGCCTTCTAAATCAATTTATTTTCTAAGTACTTACAAAATTTTCTTTTCAGTCTAAGCTAAACTGTACACATCTTTCTAGTAAACTAATCTTCTTAATTATATTTGATTCGGAATCATCTCGCCTTTAGTGCAGATACATTTCATAACAACCATGCAACAATGTCATGAATGATATTATTCCATAGGAGGCCTTCAATCAATCAACATCATATGGGTAAAAACACAGCTTTCTTAATTTCGCTCTTCATTATAAATTATCCTCGAAGAATGTACATTGTATAATGAGTACCTAATTGTTATTGTCTTTGCTAATATTGTAAGCGTACATATTTTATTATGTCTTAGAGATATCTGAAATATAGTGTTCGTTATCATATAAGTAATAAAATGCATCAAATATAATAAATGTACTGAAGTTATTTATAAATGCTATTATTGTCTTTCTTCGTATTTGGCTTTATTTTTGTATTTGATTTGAATATGTAATTAATGCTTATCTCTTTTATTTATCATTGTGACCTGAGTAGTTCATAACTTGTTAATAATACTGTACCTTCGTAAAGCAATTCATTGATCTTGTGATTCTAGTCAAACCTTGTCACAAACAAGGATGCCATTTGGCGATCAATTTAATTTAATAATTATTAGTGCTAGTGGATATAGACTGAAAGATTCTTATGTTATATAGCTAAATACTAGCACTACTAATACTCGTACATAATAATAACTTTCGAAAGGATCTCTTGTCATTATCTAATATGCTCGCCATAATTAACACGTTTACTACAGTACATACTACTAAAATGTATCAATCCTGTAGCTATCTTGTTTCCACCGGTATCTGAAAAGCTACTTAACAAAAAGAAATACTAATAGGTATGCTAATAGGTTTGCTATGACTAGCAAATGTGTGTCTTTTATTAATTTTATTGTTAAATAACCTTTCAGAAACTAGCCATTATTGATGTATTATTAAGCAATTTTCATTGTAAGTATAGGTAACATTAAATGTCATACTTATGCTTATTATCTTTCCCGATTATAATATCTAAAACAAAATTTCGGATTATGAAAAGTGTTATTTAATATCCAAATAAAAGACATTACTCAAAAGTCTGAATATACAAAGTGGGGTCTTGCCCAATGTAAATAATTATAATACGGTTAAAAGTAGTTTTATTTCATATTATATATGTACCTACTTTTAATCGTTTATCCATCGTGCTTTTAAAGCATACAAATGTTTTGACAATTAGTAACAAATTGGCGCGTTATTGTATATGTGACACGTATCAACATTTTTGCATGGTCAGCCAGTTTAAATAGGATTTATCACTAATACCAAATTAATGTCGTTTTGAAAGATAGATATTCCAGTCTGTAATAATATTGTGTGTTAACGCTAGAACACTGGAGCTTTTGCAAAAAGGCTGATCAACCCTAACCATAGTGCTGGTTAATAGATTTTTTTAGTAATAACTTATAATTTTAGTTCGATAAAGCGCTGGAATCCCGGTTGTAATTAATTATGAAAATTTGAATTTGAACTACATGTTTGCCTTTCATGAAAATTGTATCTCAGGCCTTTATGAAACCGCAGACCAGCGCCTTTGCCTGCTTTATCTAGACGCTTAGACACCTTAGCTTCAATGATATTCTTTGCATACATACATAGGGTAGTAATGTACCTCACTAATTCATTTATTTGTCTACATAATATTAAAACTCAAATCTGGGCCTAATGCATGTAATTACAGACATAAGTGTTCCCTCCATGTACTCAATATAAATCAGTCTGCTATACTATCTGCAGGGATTATTTTAGTACCTATTTGTTCGATTTATTGTCATTTGACTTGCAGTGTCCTCGTCTCCCCCCTGTTATTAAGCTCACGCGGCATAGTGCTCGAAACTGTGTGTAATCTATGCAATTGGTAGGTATTGAAATTATTTAATTACATAATAAAACACTGTCAATAAATCGAATGCTTACTCAGTGTTGATAACTTAAAGCATTGACAATAAATGTAACAACATCAAGAGGCTCTTGTGCCGAATACTTTACAAATTAGTGATTATCGTCAGACACATAATTGTAATAAGAATTATGAAGATTTTTATAGTTATATTTAAGTTGGTTACATAAAACAAGCAAATACTTAGAAAAAACGTCGTAAATATGTATTATCAGAACAAAAAAAAGCTAGCAATAGTACCTAATCTAGAAGTTTTTAAGAAAATCCGTGAGCGATAGAAATTGCACTAGTCGCGTGAAGTTTATTGTTATATTTGTCCATGTATTACTTAGTTATAAATATACATTTTATTTAAATGCCGGTAGCCCTTCATCGGTACAAAAGCCTCAAGGAGGCCGCCGTCAATTGTTTTACTATTGTGTCTGCTAATTAGTCCGTTCGTTGAGCTGCTACGGACGTATTTGGGTACCTGGGTATCACTTATAAACGTGATATCTGAAAGTTATCGAAAATGATTTTTACGAATCCTTCAATAACAATAATGTTCGTTTTAATTTTTACTTTTCAAGTAATTTGTAATACAAAAATATCAGGCCATGTTAAGACAAGATCTAGTTTTTTTTTAGTTTTTGCTATCCAGCGTCACCCAGCATAAGGAGATGAATTTACCGTAATTAAAAAATCTGTTTGTCTAACTATCAGATAAGGATTCCAGTTTTCAGTTTGTCTAGATATGTCTGCAGTATTGGTGAAACCGTTGGAGTAAATATAAAGGAATCTGAACTGCGTGATATTTATCGCATACCTGGGAAATCACCCACCACTCCCGCTACACCGCGCCCGATAATTGCGGAATTTTCTTCAGTCCAAAAAAAACAGACACTTATATCCGCTGTCCGAACCTACAATAAAGACAAAGGAAAAGAGGATAAAGTTCACACTTCACTCATCGGTATTCCCGGACCACGTCAACCGGTGTACATCGCGGAACAACTTCCAATAAATACCAAAAAGTTATTCTACTTGGCACGAGAGTTCGCCAAAAAAAACGTTTACAAATTTTGCTGGATTTCCAATGGTAACGTTTTCTTGCGAAAAATAGAAGGCGACAAGCAAGTATTAATAAACACCGAAAAATGTCTCCACGATATCAAAACTGTACAAATGTGACTACTAGATCTATTCAATAGCTTTATAACACCTGTTTCTAAATGTCAGCATTACTTCCGGCTTCAACCACACACACTTCCATACATATCTATACATACATACCATACCTATATACCTCCCACAATACTGGATCCTAAGAATACCCCTTACCATAATACACACAACTCACATTTTCTCAATTATGATTTATTAATATTGCTTTTATCCGAAATACATACAAAAACGGGATGTAGATCTCACTTTATTATCACTCGTAAATTCACTTCTTTTATTTTGCTTTTAATTTTAATTCATATAATTGTGTCACAATTTAAGATCTCTCTTATGTTCAAATGGCTACCATAAATAATATAAACACTGAACTTGACTCGACACTAACAATTGGTAACTGTTTCTCGTGTAGTCCAGAGGACTGTTTAAAGTTTATACGTAATTCCGATAGCAATATAAAAGTGTTACATCTAAACATCCGCAGCATAAATAAAAACCATGATCAACTTCAGGTTTTGCTTCACTTAACTAAAATTTATTTTGATATCGTAATCCTGACGGAAGCTTGGCTTAGTAAGGTTAGTAACCTGCCTGTGCTGCAGGGTTTCCAGTCGTACTTTACTGAAATGAACTCCAATCAAAACGATGGTATCGTGATTTATACCAAACAAGGTCTCCAAATCTCTGTGTATGAACCTAATTTAATTGGTGGAAACTGTCTCGTCTGTCAGATAGAAAATAAAAATACTGCTATCATAGCCGTATATCGTTCTCCATCGTACAACTCCAAGGAAAATTTTGATAGGTTTCTTGATAGTTTATCTACTGTCTACTCAAATCTCTCAGCCTGGCAGAACGTCACCCTAATTGGGGACTTAAATATTGATATAAAACCAATCACTCGAACTGACCGGTGTCTAGAATATCTTATACTTAATTCATCGCATGGGCTTTTGCCGACACATCTCCTCCCCACCCGGATTGGGAACTGTCTTGACCACGTTTTCATGAAAACTAACCTTCCAATGACCACACTCATTTTAGAATCACATATCACCGACCACAAACCAATTATTCTTACTATCGAAACTGCCAATCCCATACGTAAAACTCATAATCTTTCCACTTCCGTTAATTACGATGCAATTAATCTACAGTTACAAAATATGGACTTTACAGACATCTACTTATCTGACGACCCTAATACATCTATGAACACCCTTATAACCATGATTACAACCTTAATACACACACACACTGTGTATACCGTGATACCAAGGAAAAAAAGATGCATTAAGCCCTGGATCACTCCTGGCCTATTAAAATGTATTACAAATCGCGACCAATTACACATAAAATCAAAAAAAGAACCGGATAATTTAATACTCAAGACTACCTACACGCGCTATCGAAATTATTGTAATGACCTGCTACGAAAATTAAAAATTGCCTACGAAAAAAACGAACTGGAAAAAGCGAAAAACAACCCTAAAGGTCTATGGAAAGCAATAAAAGAAATAACCAACACAAATAAAACTAAAACTAGCCCAATCGAACTTTTGAGAATACGTGACAGCCCTGAGTCCTCTATTAACGAAGTATGCAAATATTTTAGTAATATAGGGAAAACCTTAGCGGACAATATTTCGTCTCAACAGTATTCTGCTTCTAATGTCCATCGCAGCCAGACTTTAAATACAAGTGACAATACCCCAATTTCTCCTGCTAACTCCCTGGTGCTTTTAGATGTAGATGAACTTGAAGTTGAATCCCTTATTCTGCAACTTCGGAACGACTGTGCAATAGGTTGGGATGGTATATCACCTCTTTTACTAAAAAAGTGTCGTTTCGTACTTACTAAACCACTAACATTTATCTTTAACTGCTGTCTCCAGAAGGGTGTATTTCCGATTGCACTTAAAAGAGCTATCATTCATCCAATTCACAAGGGAGGGAATAGAAGCTGTGTTAATAACTACAGACCCATCTCTGTTTTGACTGCACTTTCTAAAATCCTTGAACGGATTCTTAGTACCCGTCTTAAGAAATTTCTGGATAGGTTCCAGATTATAGCTGACAACCAATACGGGTTTCGGACTGGAGTCTCAACTGAAGATGCAGTACTTGATTTGACGCAATTAGTTGCTAAGAATCTTGACAGTAAAACTAGGTGTCTGGGTATCTTTTTAGACCTTTCCAAGGCATTTGACACAGTTTCTATTCCCATCCTTATTTCTAAACTGGAACTCATAGGTATAAGAGGCATAGCTCTCCAAATCTTCCAAGAATATCTCAGAAATCGTACCCAAAGCGTTAAAATTGATAACCAATTTAGTAACGAAGAATTTGTGTCCTACGGCGTTCCACAAGGAAGCATCTTGGGCCCCATATTATTCCTAATCTATGTAAACGACCTATGTAAAATGACACTCCACAATGCCAAAATCTTTGCATATGCGGATGACACAGTTATTGTGGTTGACGGTCCAACATGGGACAGTGTCAAAACTAGCGCGGAGTTGGCACTGAGCAAAGTGATAAAATGGCTCAATCTAAATCTGCTTACTTTAAATGTTAATAAAACATCCTATGTCCCTTTTGCTATCCGCAATAACTCCGCACCAGATTACACCTTTTCAATAACAGCGCACACCTGTACTCAGGATTTATCTCCATGCCTATGTTCAACGGTTACTAGAACCGGTAGTGTTAGGTATCTTGGAGTACAGATAGACACAGGGTTACGATGGGATGCCCAAATTAACGCTGTGACCTCTAGAACTATGAGACTGATACATGTCTTCAAGTCTCTTAGACAGTCCGCCAACCCTGAAACCCTGAAAATGGTATTTTATGCCCTATGCCAATCTGTTATCGGGTACTGTATTACTGTTTGGGGTGGCGCCAATAAAACCAGTATACTCAGGCTAGAAAGAGCACAAAGAGCCATTCTAAAAGTGATGTTTCAAAAGCCCTTTCGCTATCCTACATCGCAACTATACTCGGACTCACAGGTACTAACAGTGCGACAGCTCTTTGTGCTCCAATCTGTTCTTAGAAGACACACTAGCGTACCCCCCTCAAATCCTAAAAAACGTACCAATATTCCCCCTGGCACTCAGCACAAAACCTCTTTTGCTAGACGCCAATTTTACACCTTAAGCACACATATTTACAAATTAACCCACAAGCAACTCAATATACTCGACCTAAACAAATATGTATTAAAATCTAAAGTGACAGATTGGCTACTTCAGCAGGACTATTTAACCACGGAGTCTCTCCTTATATACATCTCCTAATAAAACAAATATTTAATATCTTATCATCTTCTTGCAGAACAACCCTCATCCACATACAGTTAACACACACTCACACACTCCCTCACACATCCCACCCTCTCCTACATCCAGACACATACACACACACACACACGCACACACACAACACACACACACACACACAGTTTTACTTTTTTCTGTACTTCTTCTTAGTTTAATTGTTCAGGTCTTGCTGCAATCAACTGGTAGATCGACACAGTCCATAACTTATCATGAATATTGTTTTATGAATATAGCTTGATAGCTGAACACTGTCTCTCAAGATACAGGGAATCCTAGTTTGAGAGGCAGGGCTCAACAATATTGTGTACAGATTTTGTCAGCATATAAATAAGCACCTGTTTTAAACCAATTGATTAATAACAGTAAATTTCAATCGCATAGCTCACTTAAATCTATGTAAATTAGTTAATTAGTTAAAAGTCTGTAAACTGTTCATGAATAAATACATTTATTATTATTATTATTATTACCTACCTACCTAAATATTTTTGTTAATATTCAGTAACTTTAGTAAAGATCATGTATAAGGTGTAACCAAAGAAATATCTTAAATAAATAAATGATAATAAAAATATGCAATGTTTTATTTTTCCTTACGCTAAAATTCGAATACCTACCATGAAAACCTATCTTTTGACATGATAATGTCTGTACTTCGAATACCTACTTGAAGCCATACCTATCTATCACTATCTCGCTCTCTGTGGGCCAACCCTCTCTTTCTAAGTCGGGTAACCTTTATTTTATTTTTCCCAGGACATCGCTATAAGTAGTCATTTATAAATATCTACATTCTGTTTACCAATAAGACCTAAGATAAACAAATATGTCGTCTAAGTTTGTTTACATCATGGTACGTAATGTATGCGTATACATTGCATTAAGAAATAAAGTAATATGAATTTAAAACTCGATGAAATAAGAACAAAAATAACTTGATCAAATATAAAATCCTTTGCCGTGCCGCGACGTCAGACAGCGCCGGCCCTATTAAGAACGCTTATAATTATGTAAGAACCTCAAAAAGGAAATAAAAACCAAATTAAAATCATTTATTGTAACTTTTATAGCTTAAATGACTAAATATCATTACTCTATGTAGTTTCTGTCTCTTACCACGTAAATCACCGAGATATTTTCTGTATGTCTCTTAAACAGAGCGCATGACTCACTAGTTTAAATATGTAGTATGCAATTGAAACTTTATTATGTAATACATAATAAATAGACATAAAAGGTATGTATTTAATATTTATTACCGGAAAGGGACACCAGGTAACTTGTTAAGATTGCTTAAATTTTCAAGAATATTTCTACACTGCACTGTTAACTACATTGCAGCCAGCATGTTTCACTCCCATTTCCGTAAGTGGAGAATTACTATAAACGCCAGAACTAGTACTTGGCAGAGCAGCTATTTGCACCATAGATTCTTCATGTAGTGAACTTGTTGTCTGAAAATTATAATAAATTTTATAAAATATTGGTTTTTGTTATATATTTGAAACATTATATTTCTAAATACATGATAATAATGTAACACAGTTTTAAATACAGTACACAATAAATACATATCATTTTACCTTTCCTGCTGTTTTGTTATAGTAGGAACTGCTGTTTGTTTTAAGCACCTTGTTCTTGAATCATTATCTGATTCTTGAAATGCAAATTGCAAATCCTTGCACTTTTATAGAACTTCATTTTCTACGGCTCAATGGATAACCACAATTTTCTTTGAGTACTATTTTTAGGAAACCTAAAAAAATAATGTTATGAAATTACCCGAATAATGAGCAACTAAAATTTTCTTAGTATTAGTATAATTAGTTAAGTCTTCACGCAAAGTCCTAAATATATCCTCAATATGGTCACACTACTTCAATACGACTTCTTTTAAATAAAATCAAATAGATTGCACAAAATCAATGAAATTCAATGTAAAAGTATTTGATCTTGATACAGTTATCATTTACTAATATGTTAAAAACACTGGTAAAACGTTTTAAGCAGAAATTAAGCGAAAAAACAACGAAATATATTTACAATGATTCAATGTCAGAAATCACGATTTTAACACTTACGATTGAAATTTTATATCACTTCTTGGACACCACGTATTACCACAACCACGCACTACTCATTTTTGCAACATTTCTTTAATTAGAACGATAATTACCTCGAAAAATACCAGACGAACCTGTGAACTGCAAAGTAAACAACCACCGTAATTACCATTTTTATGTTGACACATAGTGTCAATGTTGCCACATTACCGATTCCTTAGGAAATGGCATTGTAATTCACTGATTGTCAACCCAGTTTAGCTTGCGTGACGCGTGAGTGTGACCTAAAATTTTATGTTTTATAACTTAACTTAACTAATCATAGTATGTACAACTACTGATCCATAATAACATTATTTGACAGAGTTTAACTTCTGATTTGGTTAGTGTGACGACTATTTCGAAGAATTTTGTAGGAGATTTAAATAAGAAGGTAGCAATACTACAGGCTACACTAAAAAGAGAGGGGTGGCCCACAGAGAGTGAGATGGAGATACGTAGGTAGGTATTTGACTCAACTTTTTGTTCGAACTGTTGGCTCCATCTTTACCTATAAGCTTCTTGGTTGTTAGTAAGCTTCTTGGTAGGTGCTGAAGAAATCAAAGGCGAGACAACAAAGATCGGGGATAATCGGGTTGAGGGTGGGTTTTGAGGATCGATAACCTACCTACCTACATGGTTTATAGTGTAACCTTTACATATTCACGTACGTTTATGAAGGAGCTTAATCCTAAATAGGTACGTAGGTACGTCTACTGGAAAGGGGGCATCACCAGTAAACTTATTACTGCCGCGAATCAGCGTTGCTGTGTTCCGGTTTGACCTTTCCACCGTCACCACGGACGTGTACAGTCACGAGCAAAAACATGTAAACAGTTGGTCTCATTCTAAACTAATTTTCTCCTAAATTATTGATTGAAATATTGAGAGTGATGTTGGTGGGGAATGTTGGGTTGTGTTGGGAGGTTACGAATTTTTTTTTTATAAAAAACCTTCTAAATGTATAAAATAACTTTAAATTCGCAAGGCGGCGGCTTTGGTTTTATTTGTCATTTTTTTTATTTGCCAGCGACTAGCGAATTTATAATTATTTTTTACTTTTTGAAATTTTGAAGGCGATGGTCTTTTTAGTACCTACTTAATTTTATTTTACACGTTTTAGTGCATACTTCAAATTATTTTATTGTACAAATTAATTACGAAACGGTTGCGTTAACTCACGTTAAACGGTTACTTAATTTTCCTCCCTTAGGGGTGGTTAAAATTTTGCACTTAGGTATTATTTATTGAGTAAATATTATTGTTGTCACAAGGAATATCTGAAAGAAAGATTTTTGCGCCCTCATCCGTTAAAATCCGTTTAGTGCTGCACTATGTCAAAATTACCTTACCGTATGTTAAGGTCTTCATGAGCGTATGCTCATGATTTACTTTTTTTTTTCGGATTAGCATCTCGCACGTCCACCTAAGAGGTTGTCGGCTGCTTAACCGGACTTTCCTGTGGTGCCTTAAAAAATATTATTTTTAGGGCCTCCAGCCAGGGCAACTTACAAACTAAGCGACTACACGCTAAGGGCACCCCCTGTGGGGTACGAGCCTCGGCTTAGGGCGTCGCTGGGAGAGGACAGCAAAGGGACAGGCTGGATCGGATTTCCATTATTTACTGACGAATTTAAAACTACAGGCTCAGCTGCGCGGGCTGGCACGAGCAAGGGTGGGGAGGGGACGTACGGGGTCGTCGCGACGGGCCTCGGCGGCGGCGAGGACGGAATGACGGCGGTCTGTGTCTGTGTTTGTTAACTGTACTGGTGGCCTTATTTCTCTCCTGGGCTCCTGTGATTCTTCGCAAGAAACGGTTTTGGAGGGTCTGCATCCTATGGAGACGGTATGGTTTTGCGTGTGCGAATACAGCACAGGCGTAAGTCATGATGGAACGAATGCACGCCGTGTAAATGCGCAATTTGCACTTGAGTGACAATTTGCTGCGGGCATTCATCATGAAGTAGAGCCTACCGAGAGCGAAAGCGGCGCGCGAACGCACCGTCTTTATGTGCTCTCCGAAAGTAAGATGGTGGTCCAGAATCACACCTAGGTATTTGGCTTGCTTCTCCCAAGGGATAGGCTTACCGAACATGGTTATCGGACTGGGAAGAGAGGGGGACGAACGCGGTTTGGAAAAGAGTACTGCCTGACTCTTGATGGGGTTTACCTCGATTCTCCATTTCCGGAAATAAGCGCCTAAGGCTTTTGCCGCGGATTGGAGGGTACGAGCTATGCAGTCTGGGTTGCGACCCGAGTAATAGATGGCCGTGTCGTCAGCGAATAGAGCCAACTGGGCCTTTTTCGGATTGGCATCTCGCAAGTCAACCTAGGAGGTTGTCGGCTGCTTAACCGGACTTTCCTGTGGTGCCTTAAAAAATATTATTTTTAGGACCTCCAGCCAGGGCAAAATAGCTTACAAACTAAGCGACTACACGCTAAGGGTACCCCCTGTGGGGTACGAGCCTCGGCTTAGGGCGTCGCTGGGAGAGGACAGCAAAGGGACAGACTGGATCGGCTTTCCATTATTTAGGGACGAATTTAAAGCTACTGGCTCAGCGGCGCGGGCTGGCACGAGCAAAGGACGGGGACGGGACGTGCGGGGTCGTCGCGGCAGGCCTCGGCGGCGAGGACGGAATGACGGCGGTCTGTGTCTGTGTTTGTTTACTGTACTGGTGGCCTTATTTATCTCCTGGAGGAGAGTAATAGCATCGTCAGGGTCGGTCAGAGTATATCTCGGTCGTCGAGTCTTACTAATACGGAAGGGAGTGTATCGGGCGGCCGATACGATCAAAGGGTTAGAGTGCTTCTCAGCAGTGTCGAAGAAGCGCTTGGCGGAGCGTTTCATGAACTGCTTGATGGTGGGTATTTTTAAATCGAGATGGAGGTTCTCTTTGCGAAGGTAAAAAGGGGCTCCTGTGATTCTTCGCAAGAAACGGTTTTGGAGGGTCTGCATCCTATGGAGACGGTATGGTTTTGCGTGTGCGAATACAGCACAAGCGTAAGTCATGATGGGACGAATGCACGCCGTGTAAATGCGCAATTTGCACTTGAGTGACAATTTGCTGCGTGCATTCAACATGAAGTAGAGCCTACCGAGAGCGAAAGCGGCGCGCGAACGCACCGTCTTTATGTGCTCTCCGAAAGTAAGATGGTAGTCCAGAATCACACCTAGGTATTTGGCTTGCTTCTCCCAAGGGATAGGCTTACCGAACATGGTTATCGGTCTGGGTGTATGCTCATGACGACACAGAAGAACTTATATAGGTAGTAGGTAGTCCATGGCGCTGAGAGAACTGACAACTAACTGTTTTGTAGAGATCCGAATATAATTATCGACAAGAATTGGTAAACAATAATAACAACAATTTCATTCCGGATCGGCACCCATCTGAAAGTTAAATTTGGTCATTCATTTTTCGTTTTATAGTAAGTAGTTAAATAACTCAGATTATATAAAACAATAGGCAGGTAAACAGAACGGAACAAACATTGGAAGCACGGTTTTTTGACAGGTGTGCGTGACAGCACTGTAAAAACACGTTGCCTCTGTGTGCGTTTACGGTTGCCAGGATAATGACAAAATTACCCATAATATTTCATTAAGAATATCAAATAATTTAGTGTTGCAGAAAAATGCAGACAAGATTTTATACATGCCTATATTGTCGAGTCAGATTGTATTAATTGACTGCAGGTACCTACTTTAGGAATTTATTAATCTCAGAAAACAAAACAGAAGATGTTGATTTAAAAATGGTGGAACAATATCGGAACATGATAAATTTATGCTTAGGTGAAAGGGATGACTTAATTTGTTTGGTTTTGGCTGGCGACTTCCGATTTTAGAGTATTTTTTTTAATTTTTTTAAGAAAGCGCTTGTCTTTTTTATATGTTTTGTTGTTACCTCAGATTATCAAACAAAAGGCAGATACACCGTGCGGAACACTGCGAGTGAAGCCACAAAAGCAAATACAAATTCAATAACGAATACTTACAATCTCGTGATTGTATTAGCTTTTGAATTTTTATTTGTGTATTAGTGTTTGTTTTTTTTAACAATGCTTCGCTTCGTGCTGTTCTGACTCGTGTTAGTACGCACGGCTACACATCAAGCTATACATTTCCAGTTTACGCTGAACTCGCATTGTATAGAATTCCAATAAAATTAGAGATCTGCTTATACTGGAAATGCATACTTAGGTTGATGTGTAGCCATGTGTACAGCGCGAAGCGAATTGTAGGTATTCGTTTTTGAATTTGTATTTGCTTTTGTGGCTTCACTCGCAGTGTTTCGCACGACCGTGCGGATCTGCCTTTTGTTTGATAATTGTGGCTATAACGATACTAACAAACGGACCAAAATCTAGAACTATTTATTAATAACTATATTATTTCGTTATACTAAACAACGAAATAAACGCTATTTATTTCGATTCCGATAACGGTTCCATAACGTTATTTTTAGTTTCCGGTTTGAGTGCGTTACAAATATTGGAACGTTACGTGAAAACATTAAGTGTAACGGAACGAAATTCATTTCGTTTTCAAATCCCTGATACCAAGCAAAATGCGCGATAAATAGAACACTAATTGTAATAAATGTTTTTGTAAATCGCTATTCCTGTATCATATGCTTATTTCCTAACTTAGGGGGTAAATATTTCAATATAAACCAGCAACACCGAAAGATTTATGAACTTTGATAAGGTTTCGTGTTCTAAGGTTCTAAGATGACACTGACAATAATTACGTAAAATAATTTCTAAATTAACAAATTATCAATATTTACCTATGGAAAGATACTCCACCTTCTTTCTTTTGTTTTTGGGAACAGTTCTTACCACCGTGGTTCTTACAATGTTTAAACACACAAGCCGGCATTATTCTTAAAATATTGGAATGACGTGTGATGTACTAACGATGCGGCGCTTCGTGCTGTACTAACTCAAGACTGTATTCATTTTTTGAAACTGTATTATTATGCTTTGGTGACTTCGCTCGCAGTGTTCCGCGCTGTCTATCTGCCTATTGTTATAAAATCTGAGCTAAATAAGTTCATATTTTACTGACCTCAAATTTTTTTCGACTTGGTCCGCGTGAATGTCTGTTACCGCGGATGCCGACGAACTCGCGGATTAATAAAAAGTAGCTTAAGTCACAAAGTACGTAAGGCTGCGTCGCGCCCGAGCAGAGAGAGAGACCGCTCAGAACAAACTGCCATTTTTACCACGCACACATTGACATTACGTTTATAGGCATTCTCAAGCAGTTTCAAGCAGACTTCAGACTCGTCTGTCACGTGTTGTCTAAATGAATAAATGAGAGACATTGACATTTCACGACGAACAAGAAAATCTTGTTATAAAAAATTGCAAAGAGTTCCAACCAGTGTCAATAATTCATTTTGTCATAATTAAAACCTACAGAGTCAATACAGTAGCAGCCCTAGTGAGTCTGCCAAGTTTAGGTAATTAGTTTTGAAGGTGGCGGGACTGGTCCTTCTGTACCCTCTATATTTTGTGCCTATGTCCTTTCCAGACGTTTAAGCTAGGTATATTCATCCCAAATTTCATCAATATCGGTTTAGCCGTTTCATCGTGAAACCGTAACAGACAGAGTTACTTTCGCATTTATATTATTAGTATGATTAAGAATAGTAAGTATGTACGGTTAGCAACAAAAGTTGATTAACACTTCGGATTATTACAATTATAATAGTTATTGAGCAAAATATAAAAGGAAATACGGAATCGATTTAAAATCAAGATAAACTAAATAAAAATCGTTTATTTGGAACCGAAACAAATACAATGTTAAACATATAAAAACGATGGCAGCTGCAAAAGTTAAAAACAGTGGCGCAGCGGCCAACGCCCGACTCCTCAAGAGGATACGTGTTCCAGATTAAGTGAACAGTATAAAAAATGATTAAACTCATGCCTATGACCTTAAATTCTGAAAATAAGTATTGCATCATATTGTTTTGTAATACTAAAAAGGAACAGTGTAATCGAGTTTTATTGCTGACCGTACCTACAGAGCATTTTAAATATTTATTTTCGCGAAATGATGATAGATAAATATTAAGTCAAATCACTGGCAGGCTTTAAATCAAGTCCTTAGCAATAACTTTTTTTTTAGTTTTTTGATTTTGCCAATTTTCATAGATACGAATTATGGGATGCTTTTGTGTATATAACAGAGCATTAGACAGATTTTTTTTTTGATAATAACGAGAATCAAAGGAAATTGAATTTATAAGACAGTTGAAATGAAGAGCTTCTAATGAAGTAGAAGTATTTTATATTCTAATAGGCTTGCGTTTGGCCGCAACTCACCAGATCTTAAGTGATGATGCGGTCTTAGGTGGAGCACGTTTGCCTAGGATAAACTGGTTTACTCGTGCCTTGAAAATACCCAGATTATATTTATCGGGAAAGAAAGGGTTCCAGAGAGGCGGGCAGTAAATTCCACCGCCACGGTGAAAAGTTAAACGGTGCCGCGGGCCCTTCCAAAGTCAAAGTCCCAGCATTTATAATTTACAGGCACTTTTAAATTGTCACGTATCAGTCAAAAAGTTAAAACTAGTAGCTCATTGCATAACACACATGACTTTAATTTCGGAAGTCGGTGGCTTTGTTCTATTTGATGTTTTGTTTTGCCACCGACTTCCGAAACTAAAGTCATGTGTGTTATGTGCTAAAGTTATTTATCACTTTTTAGACTTTGAAGGCAGTTGTGTTTTTTGTAAAATAGCTTTTTATTTTTCGCTTTTTAGTACTTCCTTAGCATACAAATCCATTAAGAAACGGCAACACAGTCAAAACAGAGATTGAAAGTACAAGTTTGGAGAACATTACAACATCATCCATGTATATTTTTTTGCATTCTGTGTATTTTTTTAAAAAGTGCTAGACCAATTTCAATAAAATGTATATGGGACAACCCTTGAGGCATACCCACGGAACAGATAAATAGAGCGGCATACCCTATCCATCAAAAAAAGAATTTTCAAAATCGCTTTACATTTGCCGGAGAAATCGCGTAACAAAAGAAAAAAAAACAACATACAGACGAATTGAGAACCTCCTTCTTTTTGAAGTCGGTTGAAAATGAACAAGAAACTCCGTTAAGTTTCTTTTTAATAATAATAATAATAATAATCATTTTATTTCGGACAACTACGAGATCCATAAATTGTTAGTAACAGGTTTGCACTTAAAAACTATTGTTAGTACCTTAACTAAAGACTAATTAATGAGAAGACCACCCACCACTAGACCAACAAAATACTAGGGTATAAGTCTTCTCACACATTGCCTCACTATTGTGGAGGACATGTCGGCCGCCACAGTCTTGAGGATGCTATTGTGGCTGCCTCTTATTCTACTCAGAAGCGAGGCCTTTTTTTGCTGATTATAGCATGAAACCCATCGGTATCCAATGGTCGCGAACATTTGAGAGGCACTGCAAAACGAGGCAATCGCAACAGCATCCTAAAAACATTATTATATTGGACGCGTAGAGCATCCAGCGATCTTTTCGAGTAGTTGACCCAAACATTACCGGTGTAAAAACTCTGACAATAAGCTTTGAACAGCGTTATCTTTACTTGGTCAGTACACCGCGCAAATCTTCGTGCCAACATATTACCCCTGACCGCCAGAGCCCTACGTTCCCGTTCAATGTCAGCATGGTCATTGAGGTCGTCGGTAAGAAAATGCCCAAGGTATTTAAACTTTTTCACTCTACGTATTGTAACACCGTTTATGGCAAGTTCGAGTGTACTTTCCCGGCACTTACCAGCGACCCCAAAGACCATGTATTCACATTTTTTGGCATTATATATTAGTCCATGTGCAGCAGCGAAGGTCTCACATACCTTAAGCAACTCCACGATCGCTCCTGGCGACGGGCCCAGCAGCACCATGTCATCCGCATAGCTGATGTTGTTGCAGCTAACACCACCCACCCTGCATCCGACACGCATGCTGCTGAGCTCGGCAATGAGGTCATTAACATATAGATTGAAGAGCCGGGGAGACGAAAGACCACCCTGCCTCACCCCGCACTCCAATCCATATGACTCCGATAGCGCATTAGACCATTTAACACGGTTTGTATGATTACGATACCAATACTGAAACACACTGAGCATTTCCTCCGGTATACCCCTACTCCTCAGTTTGCTCCAAAGCATGTCGTAAGAGACCAGCACGCGTAGCATGACCACGCTATGTCTACGGAAGAATGTACATATTGAAAGGAAGAATAGACAAACTGATGTGACAGGAAGAATAGACAAACTGTACTGACTTGTCTATTCTTGCTGTCAGTATGTCTATTCTTCCGTAGACATAGCGTGGTCATGCTACGCGTGCAGATCGAAAGCCTTGGGAGGTCAAGGAAGCAGGCGTACACCGGCGTCCTACGATCAGTGTAGTACTTGGCAGTATGCTTGACAGTTAGGATAGCACTTTCGGTTGACAGTCCCGGACAAAAACCAAACTGTGCGTCATGCAACTTAACATATTTTGCCAAACAAGAAAGCAGAGGCTGTAATTATCAAAGCGCACGTATGTCATACGACGTTTAATAGTCCGGGTCCTATTGGGATTGTTTGAATGGGGATGTTACAATTTGGAGTACAGCAATGCCACTTGGTACGGATGTTATACATGTCCATCTGAGCCCAAACAGCCCGGTAGGCAGACTGAACTCCGCGACCGGGAGGGGGGAGCGGGGGTCAAAGGTCGGACCTCCCGGCGATCAGAAAAAGAATTATAGCGGATTTATTTCGACTTTTGAATCAAGTTTGGTATCGTTATCAGGTAAATCGATAGTGCCCCGTTCATTCGTCATACCAGTTTTGTAGGGTTCCGTAGCAAAATATGACGCAATACCTAAAATAATAATTTTTGGTAGTCAAATAATGCAAACAGACCCTTATATTTTCAGATTTTAGTATGAAACTTGGCTTATAAAAAATACTCTCTGAAAGTCCATTTAATGTAATAATTATAATAATAATTTATTTATTTCACAAAAAGTGGAACAGTCTGTTACAAGGTAGGATGACACTTAGGAATAAATTAGAGCTAAGATGAGTAACAAAACATAATACGACCTGACGTCCTAGCTAGGTTACGTAGTAACCTGTGTTAAGGACAATCAGCCCTCATTTCCCGAAGTTGGTTAAGTTTTGACTGTTAGACAAAGTGTAAATCAAACAATGAACAATAAAATTAATCTAAGTACTGTCTTGCATGTATGTATGTGTGTGTGAGTGTATGTGTGTGTGTGTGTGTGTGTGTGTTATGTTATGTGTGTTATGAGTTACTTCAGTGTTATAAGTAGGGATTCAGTCTCAACATAATTTTTTCCAGAGAGAAACTGTTTAATCTGTTTTTTGCATGTTTGTAGACAATAAGTGTGTAGTGGAATCATTGCATTTACTCTATTATATAGAAATGGTCCCAGGTATACAAAGAATCTTTTCGTAAAAGTGAAGTAAGGATGAGGTACAGTATATATCCTGTCTCTTCTTCTGGATGTTAAGTGGAGACGAGCAGTTGGAGTCTTAGTGTGTTGTAGCATTATCGTGCTTAGTATAAAGGTTTGCCTGACAGTAAGGACCTTGCATTTTTGGTAGAGGTTAAAAGTGGGATAGAGTATTGGTCGAAAAGAGGCCACCTTCAGGACAGCGCGCTGCGCCACCTCGAGAGGTTTAAGTATGGATTTTGCTGCACCACCCCAACTCAATACAGTAAGGAATTACAGAGTGGCACATGGCAAAATATACTGTCCTTATAATATGGACGTTAGCAATGTGCCTCAGGGTTTTAAAAAAATAAATGAGTTTGCGCACCCGGCCAGTCACCTGAGTAATGTGTGCTCTGAAGTTAAGGTGCTTGTCCAGAGTGATGCCTAAGTATTTAATTGTATCAGTAGATGTGATTAGTGGACAATTGCAATTGGGTGTGTTGGAGTGACAGGTGTGAGCTTGCAAAGTTATGGGTGTCGAGGGTTGTGATGTGATATTGAGAGAAAAGGTAATAAGTTTGGTTTTAGAGGTGTTTAAAGTAAGTGAGTGACACATAAGCCAACTACGTATGATATCAACTCCCTTCTGAGCAGTAGATTGAAGGCTAGACCACGAGTTGTCAAAGAAGGTAATAGCAGTATCATCGGCAAATGAAATAATGCTTCCAGAATCTAACTTTATATTGCAGAGGTCATTGATGAAAACTAAAAACAAGGTGGGACCTAAGACACTGCCTTGTGGTACTCCAAGAGCAATAGGCAGCTCGTCACTTAAATATTTGTCAATTTTGACCCTCTGTGTACGGCCTGAGAGATAAGAGTTGAAGAGCTGAAGTTGTTGACCTCTGATACCAAGACGTTCAAGCTTAGATAATAGGCAAGGGAGAGGAACGGTATCAAAAGCCTTTGCGAGATCAATAAATACAGTAAGACATTTTTTGCGGAGGTTAAGTTTGTCAACAATATCGGATATCAATTTCAGGGCAGCATCAGATGTCGATTTGTTTTTTCTGAAACCGAACTGGTTAGTTGACAGTAGATTATTATTTTCAAGATAACTGATGAGTCTCTTATTTATTAATCTCTCCATGAGCTTTGATAGGGCAGTAAGTACCGCGATAGGTCGATAGTTGGTTATGGCAGCACGATCTCCCCCCTTGAATTTGGGATGAATGATTGCCAATTTAAAGGATAAAGGAAAAGTAGCAGTGTCGAAACAAAGGTTAAAAATGTGAGATAAAATGGGAGCCAGGAGAATGCAGTACCTTTTAAAAAAGTGGTGGAGATGCCATCGTGTCCTATCGCGGCATTGGGTTTAAGTGACTTTATAATAGAGATTATCTCATCAGGGCTTGTTCATGTTGTTAATGTAAATTATAAAAACAATAACAATAAATACACATTTAACTATTTTTAATGTAAAAAAATTTTTGAACGTAGCGTCAGTGCAGTGCAGCGGTACGCAAAAAGACCCGTAAAACGTAGTACGATTAACAAAAAATAAGATATCAGAAGCTTTTATATCTATATATAGAAATGTAAGTACTAATATAATAATATTATATTTGTTATATTCTTTTATTTTTTAAATTTTACCAATTAATTGTTTTTTTCTTATTTTATCTTTCCTTTTGTCTTTCTTCTTGTAATATTATATTTTTTATATTTTCATATAAAATTATCATTTCAACATAAACGAAGTCGTAGGCAACATTATTAAAAATGAAGAGAAATATTAAAAAGTAGTTTTCTGAATGTCAGTTTTATTTACAACCGCCTCCACAATTACACAGATTGAGTTGGCGTTCTAAAACAGTTGCATCTTGTACTACAAGATTTGAAGCACCGACATCTAATCAATTCTACGCATGCTTGAGCAGCCATAGGATTTTGGGTCCACAGTGGCACCCAAGTTTCATTCTCTCTTTGCTAACCCCGTTCAGACGGGAAAGGAATATTTTGAATCCCCCCAAACAAACATGAACATCCTGAAAAACTATTATGTTGTTTGAGAGCAGCTTCTGTATTAGGTAAGTTCTCCATCTGCCTGTCCTTTTTCGTATATAAATGTTTGCGGCACTCATTTATTGTCACTGATGGGCATGATCTGCAAAACGAGTACCTAGGCTACTTATAAAAAAAAAGTATTAGTTCTGGAAAAAAGTATGTTTGAAATATCGTTTCCTTAAGTGATGGCAATAGGTCTAGAAGAACTATGGGCTATGAACTATGTTGTGTCACATTCGGTAAACCATAACGAATGAAATAAGGTCATAACGTGTGTTCTTTCCGGGAAACAGGAAAGAACCATTCTTCAGTATTCTTGTCAAGGAATTAATTTGGGTACTTATAAGTCCCTTTTTATCTAAACATGAAGATAATTGTGACACAACCGATATTGGTTATTTGTTCCTGTTTTGATGGTGATAGGTACTCGTTTAGCAGATCATGCTCATCAGTGGCAATAAATGAGTGCCGCAAACATTTATTTACGAAAAAGGACAGGCAGATGGAGAACTTACCTCGAAGCCCTAAAACTTGTCAAGAAATTAATTTGGGTACATAAAGGCCCTTTTTAACTAAACATGAAGATAGTTGTGACACGACAGATATTGGTGATTTGTTCCTGTTCCGATGTGCACCCATAATTCTTTTAGTATTGGAACACAAGATATGGCTAGTACAACGACATCCGTGTCTACTGTTCTTAGCTTTATTATGGAGTGTCCTTTGGAAACAGCATCAGCAAGATGAAGCAACATCCGTGTGTCTGCTTCTTCGTGATTGCACGGTGCCATTATCGGTCGGAGTAGTTTTACTCAGAACTTCGGAGCCATCACGTAAGAAAACGATATTTCAAACATACAAGTAGGTAGGTACTCGTTTTTCAGATCATGCCCATCAGTGACAATAAATAAAACCTCCGCAAGAGTACAGTGAAAATAGTACTCTTATCAACACCGTTACTTTCAGTTATGATAACATTCTTAAAGCATTAAAATCACTTGATACTACAAAGGGTCCGGGCCCGGATGGTATACCACCGCATTATCTTAAAAAAACTGCAGATTTTATATGTACGCCCCTACATATCATATACAATAAATGCATATCAGAGGGTTCATTTCCTGAAATATGGAAAAATCCTTACATAACGCCCGTTCATAAATCTGGTTCAAAACAAAATATTGAAAACTACCGCCCCATCTCCATTTTGTCCACATTGTCAAAACTTTTTGAAAGGTTGGTTCACGATGAGCTTTATCCTATGTTACACAACTCGATTATTAAGCAACAGCATGGATTTGTTCAAAAAAGGTCCACAGTCACAAATCTATTGATTTTCACAGATTTTTTGTTCAATAACATGGACCATCAATTGCAAGTAGATGCTGTTTACACAGATTTCCAAAAAGCTTTTGACAAGGTGGATCACGAACTGCTTCTGACAAAAATAGCCTTCAATGGTATACGTGGTGATTTATTACGCTGGTTTGCATCATACGTCACTAATAGAACTCAGAAAGTAGTCATCAAAGGCTTTGAATCATCATCCATACATGTCACATCCGGGGTACCCCAAGGTTCAATTTTAGGCCCTCTCCTATTTATTCTTTTTATTAATGACCTGAATCAATGTTTCAGATATTCAAAATTTCTACTATATGCCGATGACCTCAAAATTTTTAGAAATATTCAAAACCAAACTGATTGTACTCTATTCCAAGACGATTTAGATAGATTCTCGGCATATTGTATTGAAAATAAGTTAAAGTTAAACATAGTAAAGTGCTCATCTATAACATTCACCAAAAATAAAAATATTATAACTCACACATACAACCTAAATAATACCTCATTGCATAGAGTCACTGTAATCAGGGACCTTGGGGTACTTCTGGATAGTAAACTTCACCTGGATCAACACATAGATAAAATTATTAGTAACGCGTTTCGCATGTATGGTTTTGTGATGAGATGCATGACCGATATTAAACGCACTCGCACGTATATTCATTTATATAAATCTTTGGTTAGATCCCAGTTAGAATATGCTGTAATGGTATGGAACCCCTTGTACAAAAAATACATAGATAATCTTGAAATCGTTCAACATAAATTCCTCAAAGCCACACATTATCGTTGCTTCCGAAATAAAACATCCTACGTTAATTTATTGAAATATTATAAACTAACTACTTTAAGTAATAGACGCATTTTCTTGGAAACAAAGTTTCTCTATGATCTGTGTAATAACAAATATGATTGTTCAGAGTTAACAAACAAACTGTGCTATATAGTACCTAGAACTGTAGTGCGGCGTGGAGTGCGTGGACGCCCGCTATTTGCAGTGTCCTCAAGACGCACCAAGGCGGGTGTCCGCGCGCCTCTAAGACGTTTAGTAAAAAATTATAATACACTTTTTTCTGAATTAGATTTATTTAATTTATCAGCTAACAAAATTCGCATTGATCTACTTAAAATTATCGAGAAAACCGTTGATTAACCATATCCTCATATTTATTATGTATACATTTTAGTATTACAGTAAGAATTATTATTTTGTATGATTAATTAGTAATATTGTACTCGTAAATACGCCAATTCGCCTGCCAAGCGTGGCGATTATGGCAAAACCCCCCCTTGAGGAGGCCTATGTCCAGCAGTGGACGTCTTTGGGCTAGAATGATGATGATGATTGTACTCGTGCTCTTCCAAATTTTTATTCGAATATGTAACATGTGGATAACGTAGTTAGTTACGCACTGATAAACCTAGATTGTAAGCTATTGTTAACCATGTACAGTGTGTAATTGTTTGTTTTCCTTAATAAATAAAATAAAAAATAAAATGAGTGCCACAAACACTTATTTACGAAAAAGGACAGGCAGATGGAGATTGAAGTTACCTCCTACAGAAGCTGCTCTCAAACAACATACCTTAAGAGCAGTTTTTCTTGGGGGCATTGCCTAATTAAGATTCAAAATATTCCTTGCCCGTCTGAACGGGGTTAGCAGAAAGAGAATGAAACTTGGTGCCACTGTGGACCCAAAATCCTATGGCTGCTCAAGCATGCGTAGAATTGATTAGATGTCGGTGCTTCAAATCTTGTAGTACAAGATGCAACTGTTTTAGAACGCCTGCTCTGAGCTGTGTAATTGTGGAGGCGGTTGTAAATAAAACTGACATTCAGAAAACTCCTTTTTAATATTTCTCTTCATTTTTAATAATGTTGCCTACGACTTCGTTTAGGTTGAAATGATAATTTTATATGAAAATATAAAAAATATAATATTACAAGAAGAAAGACAAAAGGAAAGAAAAAATAAGCAAAAAATCAATTAATTGGTAAAATTAAATATTATTATATTAGTAGGTACTTACATTTCTATTTATAGATATAAAAGCTACTGATATCTTATTTTTTGTTAATCGTAGTACGGTTTTCGGGTCTTTTTGCGCCTTTACTCGCTGATTACCTAAAACGCAGTCTGCCAATTTCGCGTTATGCCAAAATGTCATTTAAAATAAGCGTTGGGACTAAGTATGTTTTTGTCTATGTCGCAATAGGTCAACTCTACATATTGCCCATTTCGCGATACGACTATGTCGCAGAAAACCTATTTCTCACTATGGTCATTTAGCGATATGACTATGTCGCAATAAAACTATTTCTCATCATGAGAGTTTAGCGATAAGACATTCAAGAGAGTCAAATGTTCAATACAAACTTCAATAAAATAGAGGGGATCTGGCGCTCGGCGGCCGCTGCCGCGGCACCGCTCGCTGCGCTCGCTCGCCTTCGCGCTTTGATGGTCACAGTTCTAACCTAACCTAACCTAAACGACCCTCCATACCACCAGGAGTATGGCCTGTGGTATGATGGGCCCGCACACCGCACTGAAACTAAGTCTTAATTTGCCTGCCTTCCTCATAACCTAACGCTCAATATACCTATCTCGCCCTTGACCTAATACGCACTAAACCAAAATCTCAATTCGCCTACTTCGCTCATTAACTAATACGCATTGGGTCTAAATATCAATACACCGATCTCTCGTTATCTAGGCATAACGCGAAATTGGCAGACTGCGTTTTAGGTAATCAACGACTAAAGGTTTTTGCGTACCGCTGCGCTGCGCTGACGCTACATTCAATTTTTTTTTTACATTGAAAATAGTTAAATGTATATTTATTGTTATTGTTTTAATAATCCACATTAAATGGGCTTTCAGAGAGTATTCTTTATAAACCAAGTTTCATACAAAAATCTGAAAATAAAAGGGTCTGTTTGCATTATTTAACTACTAAAAGTTTATTATTTTAGGTATTGCGTCATATTTTGCTACGGAACCCTACAAAACTGGTATGACGAATGAACGGGGTACTATCAATTTACCTGATAACGACACCAAACTTGATTCAAAAGTCCAAATAAATCCTCTATACTTATTCTTTTTTCTGAGCGCCGGGAGGTCCGACCTTTGACCCCCCCTCCCCCCTCCCGGTCGCGAAATTCAGTCTGCCTACCGGGCTGTTTGGGCTCAGGTGGACATGTTTATCATCCGTACCAAGTGGTATTGCTGTACTCAAAATTGTCACACGTTTCCCAATAGGACCCGGACTATAATAACATATTTGCGAGGAAATAATTCAAATAAAAACAATACAGCGAAAAGGAAAAGCGCGCGTAATGATTTTTACTTGTTCACAAATTAGCGATGCGAAGGCACAAAAACAGCCATTATTACTAATAAAGTAAATTAATATTTTTTTGTTTTTGTTACAGATAAATGGTTGTAATTTATTGTCAAAATTAATTAAATTAAAGAATTAGATGTTTATTTTTTTTAATTTTATCTCCCAAAGTTTAGTTTATTAAAACGGTACCGGTTTAAACGGAGCGGAGCGGAGCGGTTTTAGACGGAGCTTCTTGATAAACTGTACGTTTTACGAAACTCGTGCGTTTTACATTACTATAACGCACCAGTACGTAATGACATACATTATTATATTGAAATTGGTGTAATAAGAGACACTTTACGAGCAAATGTGTTATAAAATCAAGATAAAAGCCGTAGCAGTTAAAGCGACATGGCCAATCTCAACTGACGGCGCGCGGCGCCCGTTTACAAACATGACTCGTAGATCAGCATATTCATGTCTACTGAGATTATAGATGACAGCCTTACAGCCCTCTTTTATAGAAAAAAGCTCTGCACCCCGTTATGTAAAATATACGAGCCTAGCGGTATACACGTCTGTTAATTGGCGGGTTTTTCTGACAGTATACCTACTGTATAAGAGATGTTAAGTGAGGACCAAAATGCAATGATTCCTAAGAAAACAGTAGTTTCGACAAATTCTAATAAGTAGGTATATCCATATATACCTAAATACCACGTTACATTCACTACTTTCGGCACAGCGAATCTTATGCATTTAGTTTCCTTCTCATTTAGGTAATACTAAATTATTTACACTAAACCAATTATTTATGAACTTTCCGGTGAAATTACAGGTAAGTACATAATTAAATTAGACATTTCAGCTTGACCTTGCTGGATGGCCACGATTCTAGGAAACCTCAGATACTTACGTAATTTGTAAAATGCGCCCATCATTTTGGAAATTGTGGAAAAATGACTATCTTCACTGTCTTCAAATGAGATATAAGTGGTATAAACATAACCCTAACTTGTTATTAGATATGATTGTATTAATTAAGGATGATAATGTACCTCCGCAGTCATGGCCTTTGGGTAGAATAATTAAGTTGTTTTATGGTAAAGATAATGGTGTTAGATCTGTCATGTTAAAAACTAAAAATGGCAATTATACAAGGCCTATAACAAAAATTGTTCCTTTGCCACATGAAAATTGATTCTTATTATTGTTGTATACTTTGTTGAGTAAAAATATAAGTGTATAATCATTTTAATAAATAACTTTTGTGAATGTTATAATAGTTTGTCAAGTAAACTCTTTAAGTTCCCAAGTAACCTTAAGTCTAGATTAAGCAACATGTTATAAAAGTTTTGTCATAACTAACATTAATAATATCATTGCTGTAAACTATTACTGTACTACCTTGTTTTTATAACATTTTATTGTGTAGACTCATTTTATATTATGTATTAAGGTGCACTTGCATGGGGAGCTTATTTTCTTAATCAAGATTGGTCCCCTACTTTCTGTTGCTGGCAATGATTGCTAAAATTTACCTGTGTAAGCGCAACTTAATATTTTAAAGTTCTTCAACAAATAAACTTTGTAAAGAAATACTTTGAATGTGTTCAACATTTATTATGCCTTAAGCATCTTTAATTATGTGTATGGACAATACTGCCATCTGTTGTCTTTTATAATCTGTGTTTTTTCTTTCTAATTGTGCTTCTCTGTGGCCTACACCCGTCACTGCTCTCTGCTACTCTGTGTCACCGTAATGGCTTTCCGTTGTGCAAATAAATTAAATATCATAGTTGGACAAGTTTAACTTTTTATTCTCTAATCAAGCTCCCTGGATCCCATCTATCCGTCTAACTTGTTCATCCAAACGTGACTCAAACCGATCATCTGACAGGTCGCCGGACAGGCTCTGACGTCACGTCATTGCCGGGTCACACAATTATAATATTTACCTACCTGTAGTAATCAGTCAACTAATCATGAATTAATTTCAGCCGAAAGACGTCCACTGCTGGACATAGGCCTCCCTCGAAGGGGGGGTTTTGCCATTTTTCGCCATGCTTGGCAGGCGGGTTGGCGATCGCAGTATGGTTGTTACAAAGGCACAGAGAACGCTGCTGCCCATTCTCTGGTAAGTCCCTTAGTCGCCTCTTAAGACACCCACGGGAAGATATGGGATGGTGCTATTCTTTACGTCCGACACCATACGGCCAATTATGAATTGTCACTTGGAAATTTTAGGTAGGTAGACCTTCAGAACGTCTCCACACATATCAGGGCCATGCCCGGGACGTGGACGGACCGTGTCCGTGACCATGCTGATAAAAATATCATGGTGAACATTTTATATGAACTCGTTCACACACGTTGACGCCGTGACGTACCCGTACACGTTACGGCGTCATCCCTGGCACTAACGATATTTTGCAAGCACGTTGTGCATATTTTGAAAAAATATGAACGACGAGTTTTTAATAGAAGCGGTACGCATATATGTTATATATATATAGGTACCATATATATATATATATATATATATATATAACAAAATGGTGACTGAGGGGTACAGATGGAAGGTCGCGGCCTGGCCACGGTGCGGTCACATCCCTGAAAAGTCCCTGACGGGACTCGGATGCACGGTCTTAGTACGGCCACGGCCCAGATATGTGTGGAACTGTGGATAGACCTTAAGATGGTCTGAAGGTAAACTGTAAGTCAGTGGACCTTTCGAGGAAGTTGATAATTGAATCTTGCATCACTTTATTTTCCTTTTTGGCGACATAGCCAATGTCGACTTGAATACGTATTTGAAAAGGTCCATAATACCTTATTAGATTATTATCTAATTCCATGACATAAACTCTTTCAATACTGTTGCTGTCATTTAGCAGTCTGTGTTGCGACTTGCGATGTCACAGAATGCCACACTGGTTGCAATGTCACATAATAAGTAGCACACGTTATAATGAATAAAATAACTGTGATTCTTGTTATTCTTTCTTGCCTGGCACATGCAATACACAGACACAGAAAGGAAGACAAACTATTGTTGAGTCCCGTTGAATTAATTGATCTCGTAAGGGAAGAGCAGCATAAAAATAAAGTGCCCCAGCTGGTGTCAGCCACGGTGGCGCATACAGAGAAGACTCTTAAACCGTTGGAGCCAGATGAATCGGAATATGAGTCAGGTGAAACCACACTTATATTCTCCGAAGACCTTTTTGTCATGCAAATGAGCGTCTACGGATGAGCTTATCAAAAGACTTTCATAGCAAAATAATTCACTACTTTGTCATGTTTTTACGTAAATTAACAAAAATGTACATCAGCATGATCACTGTCCTTAACTTAGGTAGGTAGGTAGGTACCTACTAATTAACATTGCTAGTAGAGATGTGCCGATTATGACTTTGGCCGACAAGCCGATTAGTCGGTTAATAAAGATGCCGACTAATCGGCCAAACCTACGGTTTGCCTGGTTTCAGGGATTTCCGTCATCCGTGACGCTTCGTGTACAGCTGATTCGCGCTCAAGTCGCAACCGCCGCCGCCGCCTGCCAGCGTGTCGGAACCAGTGTTTTGTTTATTTCAGCATTGGTTCTTGATTTTTGCTTTTGTACGGGTCAGAGCGGTGTATTTACTGTTTTTGTGCAAAGATAATTGGACAATGATTCCCGTAAAGTCAACTGGAAACAATGCCAAATAATTTCTCGTGGTGGGCAGGGAAAAACAGCAAATACTACAAATATGAACAACCATATTAAATACCGACATCTAACCCTGATACCTCAGTTAGGTTCTGGGTTCTGCGATCAAATGTTCGACCATCAAGGTGAAATTTCCCCTACATACATTTTATTGAGAAATACATACAAAGTAAGAAGCCGGACGGTCGGCGCTGCCGAATAGTCGCTGACTAGTCGGCACATCTCTAATTGCTAGGCGTTACATTAATCGGCGACCATGTTATTTGTTAATGCTCCATGCCCAACAATCTTCTAGATAGGTACACACGGCTACACATCAAGCTATACATTTCCAGTTTACGCTGAACTCGCATTGTATAGAATTTCCATAAAATTAGAGATCAGCTTATACTGGAAATGCATAGGTTGATGTGTAGCCGTGTGTACTTATTTGCTTAACTAGTTCCAGGTTCCAACCAACTTACCGATGCGTAAGTACCTGGTCTACTAGAGATGTAAGTACCGACTACTACTATCAAGATAAGTTTTCACTAAATAACTCCTGATATGAGATGGCGCTAAGCGTTGTGGTTATCTTAGTTTAATAATGATTTTCTTCTATTCGGCACGCCATCGAGGCGCTAGGGGGCCAACGGACATGCGGGTCACCTGATGTTAAGCAATCGCCGCCGCCCATAGATATCCACAACCAGGGCCTCAAGTCTGCTATTACAATAGTGTCAGAATGATCTATAATTTGATTTCTTGTTCAGAATGATCTATTGTTGATACCGTGCCACCCTTTTCCCACCCCAAACCCTGGACTTTCGGTTCTCTCACTCATCATTCGAAGCATAAGGATTTATAATCATTTGTGAAGGAATGAGGGAAGAGATGAGGAATCTCTACCCTCAGGAGGAGGGAGGGAAAAAATTGAAAAAAAAAACGTATGTAGGATTCCTGCGGCCTTCACTAGGTTATCCGTCCATCTTGTGGGACGCCTTCCAGAAACACTCCGCGTTCGCCACTCTAGAACCTTTCAGCCACATCAGCTCAGCACCTCATCATAATATCCATTTAACCGAATCGCAGAGCAAAACTGATGAATCCTTTATGAATAGCAATATTGCAATCGGGTTTTAAAGATGTCTGTCCGTAAAGAATAGCAAATGGTCGTTAGAAATAGAACACAATAATCGCACAATACACAACGAACGCGCAAACACAACGTGTGTTGGGAACATGAAGCTGTAGATTAAAGTGGAATCCACACTTCGAATAGGTACAGTCGACTACAAAAAGATGTATACATTGGAAAGTTATAAAAATATGTATCCATTGATGATGTCGCCATTTTTTGTTACAAATACTAGTAGACATGATGTATGCCAAAGGACAATGCCAGAAACTCTATAGAACTTTGCCCCACTCAATTAAAGTCATGTGCAATATGTAGCATCTTAGGTACTGTTTATTTATTGCTGATACACGAGTCTTAGTGACTGTAGATCTTGCGGTTTCCGTTTAAATCTCAAAACAATAATGACATTGATTATAGGTTAAATTATATTTTAGGTAAAATGAGTTTGTATTTTTGGGTAGGTATTTCGTAATCCGCAAGATCTAAGGAAAAACAATTTACTATAGAAAGGTTCTATATTCATTACAATTATTTTCATTCATTTACTTTTCTGTACATGGGTGGGGCAGGCATTGTCATTTATGTTCCTATCAAATGTGCCAAATTTATGTACACTGCTAAACTTACACTGTAATGTGCACGCTCTGAAACGAATTACTGTGTTCATATTTGGTTACAATAATATAATATATACAGGTCTAATATTCTATTTTTAAATTTTAGAATAGTGCGGGGATACTTGTTTTCTCTTTCATTTCGTGCATGACGCCATTGGCGTGTCATTTGTTTATCGAAGTTGACTTACAAAGTTACAAATTATTTTCGCCATTTATTTACATTCTTTCTCTCTCACTCGACTCGTAAAATGGTGTTTTCTATTCAACCTTTTTTTTCTTTCCGTACAGAAACTAAACTTAACATTATTTGGAAATAGATAAAATTTAAACTATTGAATGATAACACAAATTCAATTCAATTCAATTAAATTCAAATTTATTCAGGAACAATTCATATTGAAACTTAAATCGATGTCTTGCTTTTATTAATATAACTTTTCTATAATATTCTTTTACATATAACAATAGTAGATCTACTTCACATTTTGGCAAGAAATTATAAAACTTGCGCGGCGCTCCTATTTCTGTCTGCAGGGTTTGACGTTGACCTTTTTTCTGTCCAAAGAGGAATTAGTGCCAGAGATTACCCCCTACATACAAACAAATTTTACCTCGTTATAATAATGAATATTGATTATTATACCATCACCATGAGTTTTCAATGGTTTTGACAGAATTTCTAAAATTTAAAATTAGAACGACAGCTTGTATACATATTTTTGTAACGAAGTGCGAATACATTAATTTGTTTCAGAGCGTACACATTACAGTGTCCATCTTGCTGTATACATTAATTAGGCACATTGAGTGAATACATATATGCGTCATGTTTCATGTGTACAATAATTTGTAACAAAGTATGTACACTTATTTAAATGTATATTTGTAACTTTAGGGGGTATACATATATTTATGAGTACAAAGATATGTATATGTATATGTGATAGTCGAGTGACTGTACCTACTTGAAGTCATACCTATGTATCACTATCTCGCTCTCTGTGGGCCAACCCTCTCTTTCTAAGTACCTTTATTTCCCAGGACATCGCCATAAGTAGTAGCTTTCCCTTTAGTGGTTTATTTATAAATATCTAGATATTCTGTTCACTATTAAGGCCTAGGCTAAACAAATATCTCGTCTAAAGTTTGTTTACATCATGATACGTAACGTATGTGTAAGTATAATGATATTGTAAAGAATCATGGCAGGATTTGTACAAAAAAAAATAAGATGTTTAGAGAAGTTGAAATTCTAATTCTTATATTCTTGGGTATCTAAAGAGTATCTTCAGGCATTTACAATATTTTTAAAACCCCGCAAAAAAAATATTAATAATTTAACGAAAAGATCATTATTTTTATACGAAACGGCGACTGACAGTAACAGTAACACTGACAGTTCGCAATTCTTACATTGAAATTGCATCGTTTTATGGGAAATAATATCACAAATAATGATTATTTTTTGCCACACTCTTGTCACACCACTTGTCAGTAAATTTTATAGATCCTTTAACATCGCTTTTCACTTTCTTTTTTTTATAAACACAAAATGGGCATCGAATTGAAACGAAAAAGTGTTATTTTCATTTCGTAATATTTTAATTATGCGGAGGTTTAAAAATATGCTAAGTATATCAATCTGCTCCTGGTAATCTGTTCTTCACATTGAAAAATATTTTAATCCCTCTAAACCACTTTTTTTTTCATACAAATGAATGTATGAATCTCGCCATGATTCTTTGGCGTTTCGTCATTAATCACGCAAAAAGTCCTTGGTCGACATGTACGGAATTTAGCACAAAAATATACCGTGGCAGGCATAGGTTTACTTCCCGCGGCAATACGAAATGAATGACTGAGATCTGTGCGGGTGCGGGCGGAGCCGCGGGAACTACATAGCTGATACAATACTTTTGCATAGCGTAAAAACGAATAGGGTCATTGTACTCATAATTTACAATAGCTCTTACTACAGGACCTTAAAATCACGAAAGACGTTTCATTAATTAAGTACCTAGGTCATAGAGGTTCTAATTCATTTACAAACGATTTTAAATCTTAATTTACTACGAAATAAGGTTTGAATTTGCCTAGGACTGCCGCTGCCGCTAGGGCGACGTTGTTTCACTGATTTTTTTGAGATTTTCATGTTAGTCGGTGACCGGTGTTAAGGATTTTGTAACCAGTACACAATTTACTGGTGTAGGTACTGGTTACAAAATTTGAATTTGTATTTGCTTTTTTGGCTTCACTCTCAGTGTTCTGCGCGGTCTATCTGCCTTTTGTTTCATAATCTGAGAGTTACCTATTTCCTTTTCTATAACTAGTACCGACACAGCTTACGCCTGCGATGATTCGATGATTCGATGATTTCCATGAACCAATCACGCAAGTGCAAATGGAGCAGACGCGTAGGTACTGACGATTGCGGCAGGGAATAGGGTAGGCAGGAATGACCCCCCCCCCCCTCCCCCCTTACGCAGTTGTATCGAAAACAACCCCCGAGAGCACCCCAATGTAACGCCCATCTGTATAAAATTTGTTATAGGTAGATACCCGTGCCTATAAATTGCAATACGCAACTCCATTGATTGATTATAATATTTTCTGTCCAAACAGTATCATGTGACGACGACCAAACATTAAACAATCGTAAAATCTGGAGTCGGTGGAGCAAATGGGGTAATTGTTCGGTGACATGCGGTGGCGGTACTATCACCCGGTATCGATTGTGCGTCGCGGGGCGATGCGCGCCCGGTGAACGTGAAGAACAGCACCGACCATGCGCCCGCGCTCCCTGCCACACACCCTTCTTCAACATGACCGAAGATCTTCGCGAGGCCGACAGTTGAATACTTAAATCCGACTTTAGTTTTCGTATAATTATGTATAGCCTTACAAAACATTAAATCCTTTGGCACTTTGGCAGAAATAAAACGATTTAAAAGCAAGTGCTTGTCTTTCAGTTTCATTCACACACTACCTACTTAATATAAGGTAGGTAAATACAATTCAAAAGATTCATGATTAGGATTGGTAGTTCAGTCCGTGTAAATCCTAAGAAGGACGATAGACGATTGTGCACACGGCTACACATCAAGCTATACATTTCCAGTATAAGCTGATCTCGCCTTGTATAGAATTTCCTTACAATGAGAGGTCAGCTTAAACTGGAAATGTATAGCTTCCGTGCGTACATTTTCAAAGGCCAAATTTTTGAAATCTATATGAGTTTCGTCTATGTATTTGGTACCTACTAATCCTAGCTATTATATTATACACACATCAAAAAAAGTTTGTGATCAGTAGCATAAGCTGATATAATTTTTTAAATTGAACTTTATGAAGATAAATTTTTTGTTGTGTGTTTTCTTTAAATAGAAATACTTACCCTGTTTGAAATTAAAAAATAAAACAATTTTAAATTTTTTCTTTCAAAAAAGTTGAGTAATTAATCATAATGTAACAGAAATTTGATAGAAAGAACAAGACTGTTTAACCAAACTTAACTATTAAGTATTCTGTGCTTAAAAAACAATTTATTAATAAAAGGTTTATATTCAATATAATATAACTCCTCCCCTGGCTCGAACACATGCGAAGATCCTCCTGGGCATGCTGAGAATCAAGTTATCCAGCATTTCTTGGGGTAACTTGTCCCATTCTTGAATAGCGGCATCCTTGAGCTCTGGCACTGTCTGGGGATGTGGCTGACGGTTCCAAACAGCTCGCTTAAGAGCATCCCACGCGTGTCAGTCTAACTCTGTGATGTCGTATTCTGGGAGAGCAGCATTGACTCGTTGAGCTCGATGGGCGGGCGCATTATCATCGACCAGTACAAATTGGTGCCCATGGTTTACTCGGAATGGTCTGACAATTCCATCAATAGCAACTGCTCTATACATGTCTGCTGTCATGAATCCTCGATACGGGTTCAAAGGCGTTCTAGTTCCTATCATAATACAACCCCAAAAGGACACCGATTTCCCGCCTTGCTGAACTGTTTCAGTGGCAGTTCTTTGCCTTTCACGGTCTCCTGGTCTTCTCCAGACACGGACACGTCGGTTATCTAGATGAGTACTGATTCGCGATTCGTCAACGAAGAGACAGTTTTGCCAAATGTTTTCTTCTTCATTTTGCCCATTGCAATCTCCGTCGTTGACGTTGCCGGGAATTCAGAGGAGCTCGCCAAGACCTCCGTGCTCATAATCCAGCCTGGTGCAAGCAATTCTAAATGGTTTGAGTGCTAACTTCAAGCCCAGAGGCGGCCCGAACTTCTGTTTTTATTTTAGTAGCATTGATTGTTGGGTCATGGGCTGCCAGCTATCTAATATAGCGCTTTTGGGCAGCAGTCAACACAGTTGGGCAACCACTGCGGGGTCGGTCAGCTAAATTACCCATCCCGTGGTACCTCTGCAACGTGGTCACGATACAGGATTGGGATATCCGATATAGCAACTCTGCGTGCTGTTTCTCTCGTGGTGTATCCTTCTTTCCTCAAAGTTACTATTCTTGCTCGTAAAACTTCTAATAATCCTCTTGGCATTTATTCAATCACAAGTTTCCGCGAAAAAGTATTTTAAATCCGTTAAAATTGACTAAATCAGATTTCTGAAAGAGCGTAAGCTAGGACTGAAAGCCTTTTTATACGGAAAATCAATTGAACTATTTTGTTGTTTTATATTATAAATCTATATTTTTAAATAAAGAATCTATAGAAGAAGAAATCATATTATAAGCTAACGTAACATAAAAGGTTTCGATTTTTCAAAGTGATTCAACTTCATAATGTCAGTAGCAATAAACATCTATTATACTTTTATTTGTTTTCCTATATTTTCTCAACATACCCATCTTTTACACTATTATTCAAAGTCATATCTTTTTTGTTTAGATTTCTTTTTATTCATAATAATCAGTATTATATACCTACATTAATTTTGCGTAACTTTATTTTCACATAAATGTATAACGGTGTCCACTTGTTAGCAGACAGATTTAGTATAAAGCTGTTATTTGGACATTACAAACAGACACTTCAATTTTATTTATTTGTATAGAAGATGTATAGGTATCTTACTTGCAACAGTGTTCTTCAATGTAAAATACTGATTTGTTCATACTCCTATTATTTCAGTGGCGGGATCTTCATACAAGCCGAAAAGCCAGGCTTACACTAAAATATCATAACATGAGCTATTTCATAGAATTTCGTTTCCCAGAAAATGTTTCATATAATATTTGGTTCTTGTAATTGTATTTCGGCTATTATTGTTTCAAAGACTATTTACTTCAATGAAACATATTTCACAGAAACACAATTCAATGAATTTTTATTCACATTTTTTTATTTAACAAACTTATCAAACAGTAGAATTATTTTTTAACGAATATTGTTTGTTCAGTGTATTTTTCCATGGAATTTATTTCAACGAAAATATATATAAATAGACAATAACTAAATAAAATATTGTCTTAAAAAGTGAATATGTTGTGCTACAAAAGTTAATGACAGAAACGAATCGCTGCGAAACCGACTCCACGTAGTCTTGTCTGCCCTACAACTAGAGTGTAATCTAAATCCGCGTAGGCGCGGAAGGGCGAGGCGGCCCGCGAGCTGAGGAGCAGGTGGTTTTAACGCCCGCCGCGGAGGCTGGCCGGCGAAGCCGGCCAGTAAGCCGAAGCTGCGATGGTGAGCGTGAATACCATCTGCGACGATAAGCTCGCGTGGGACCGCCGGAGCCCCGCAACGCCGGAGCCGTGACAGAAATCATGCCTGCTGCATGTTGCATGCTCGCTTGCACGCTGCGTGCTTGCTTGCAAATCTTTCCTCCATATTAATAAAGCATTAACACAAACATGCACGTAATGATAATACACCGACATGAACTTAGCTATAGACACAACTGAGTACGTTATGTAAAGCATACCCCCAAATAATAATCATACCCTCAAATTAAAACTATTAGTATCATCTTCTACCCACATATATTTTTTATTACACTTGGTAAATGTTTCTTTCTGAGTATGCGTGAAAATATTATGGTAATTATGTTTAGGGATAGAAGCGTTATGATAAACAGTAGGAGTTTAAATATATTTACATTAATGATATTATTAATTACAATTTTCGGAAACATGAGTGTTATGAACATCGCCGGTAGCACTACAAATAGTATGAATAAAAACTTTAGGAAGAATAATTTTACGAAGAGTGATCATTCGGATTGATTGATTTGATTTAAAAGGTCTTTATTATCATAATAATAATACAGAGTGTATACAATGAGATCTTATTCTAATTGTGTACAACCATAAATATAACTAGTTCTTAGGCTAATTACTTACCTATACAAACATTTTGGACTGAGATGACTGCTTAAATTTAATTGCATGGTAAGTTCAAGTTCACAAAGGAATACAATATTGTTTAAAGCACAAAAGTCTTAGCACTGACTTTAAACGCATAACACCACTGTTTACCTAGTAAGGTAATGCACCAAATTAATACAGTGACTAATTAGAGCGCAGGCTAAAAGAAATACAATAAGAATTTTATTAATATTCACTTTTACGTTTAACTTTATGAGAAATACTATTATTTTATAATTCTAAGTTGTGGGTAATTTGCTTACTTGCGCCGAGTAATAGCTACGGCGGCCGGGAGAGGGCAGCCCGGTCGGTCCGGTGGTAGGTACATATTGTTATTCACTCAGAAAGTAGTGATGTGGTAAACGGTATCGATTATATGTTGTTGCATACGATACATTACTTGGTCGTATTTTACCTATGGAAGAAACTAATGCATTCAAGTGTTTTGGATTCTTAACTAGATAGAATTTCCGCGCTGATTTTAAAATGAAATTTTTGATGAATGGAAATTTAATTTGCTCGTGTAATCGTTTTAAATTTGTTCGGAAGGCAGTGTTATATGCAGTTTTGATTGCCTTATTCTGAACAATTTGCAACTTGTTGTAGTTGTTATCGGTCTGGCTACACCAGACTGGCGCGGCATATGTCAAACATGGTCTAACGAGGGTGGTATAAATGCGTAGTTTAGTGACAGTGCTTAGCCTAGATTTCCTATTTAGAATAGGTTTTAAAGCATTTAGAGCCTTCAGACCCTTTTCGCGAAGTGCATCAGCGTTTACACTCCAGTTCATTTTGTTGTCTAAAACTACACCGAGATATTTTACCGAACGGCTCCAGGGTATAGGAAAATTTCTAAAATGAATAAGCCTGGAAGGTAAACGTCGTTTACGTGTGAAGAGAATAACTTCCGTTTTGTTTGAGTTTAATTTTAGTTTCCATCTGGTGAAAAACGTGTCAAGAAGATTTAGTGCCAGTTGAAGCCGTTCAATTATCAGGTCAATATCCTCTGAAGAAGTATATGACGCAGTGTCATCAGCATATATTGCAAGATGAGTTCTGGGTTGCTTTGGTATGTCGTTAAGGTACAGGATGAAGAGAAACGGACCCAAATTTGAACCTTGTGGTACACCAGCTACTATAGATTTTGCAACAGAACAGTGTTCACCTATGAAAACTTTAAAATGGCGGTTGAGTAGATAGTTTTGAACTATTTTAACAAGTGAGAGAGGAACGTTATTAACTAAAAGCTTGTGGAGGAGACCCTCGTGCCAGACCGTGTCAAATGCTTTTTCAACATCTATCATCACCAGTCCTGTAGATTTGCCTTCATTCAGGTTGTGTGCTATGTGTTCTGATACCCTGGCCAACTGCTGAGTGGTGGAGTGTGCCTTACGAAATCCGAATTGCTCCGGTAACAGTAAATGTTCGGTAACTTTTAGAAGACGGTTTAGTATCAGAGACTCAAAAATTTTACCCAGGCTTGGGAGAAGGCTTATAGGACGATAGTTTGTCGGGATGCTGCCGTCCTTGCCGGGCTTTTTGAGTGCAATTATTTTGGCCATTTTCCAGCATGTGGGGAAATAGCCTATTCGCAAACAACCATTATATATTTTTGTAAGGAAGACCAAAGCCTTTTGAGATAGGTTTTTAAGTAGCTGGTTACTAAGACCATCCAGACCAGGAGCTTTGCGGGGTTTTAATTTGCGTATGATATTCATAATTTCTTTAGGCCTTGTGAGAGGAGGGTAAGTGGGGCATATGTCTATGGAATTTAATGTCATCATGGATGCGTTGACAGAAGCCTCAGTTTCGGGGTCACTGGTCAATTGATGGGTGAGACTCATATTACCAGCAAATGCTTTAGCAAGAGCTTCACACTGTTCTGACACTGAAGAGGTCATTTGGTCATCGCGGATTTTTAGGGGGGGAATGATACCAGGATTTTTATTGATTGATCGAGCTAAACGCCACACATCATTACTGGGGTTATCGACTTTTGAGAGCTTATCATTCCAAATACTGTCATTCAAGGTCTGAATGTTGGTTTTAATAAAATGTTGTAGTTGGTTTACTGCAGAGAATAGCCGCCGTCTAAGGTAAGGGTTGTGCTCATTTAATGCTTTTCTGCGAATGTAATTTTTGTGCTTAATTTGGCTCTTGATACGTCTAGGGAGTTTTAGACGACTCTTATTTATTTCGACTATAGGAACACTAGCCTTTCGTGCGTTAACTAAACTCTCAGTAAAATGTTTCACAGCAGCGTCAATACTAGGTATTGTGTCAAAAATTTCACTAGAAAGCGTGATATTAAGGTCTAGATGAGATCTGTAACGTGTCCAATCAGCTTTGGCAAAGTTAAATGCTGACTGTGATTTCGTGCTGTACTTTCCACCTATAGTAAAGTGCACAGGCAGGTGATTTGACGAGAGCACAGTGAGAGCTTGAGGTTCACTCACTTCGTGTATATTGATAGCTAATACAACATCTGGAGTGGACGGTTCATGAGAACTTTGGTAATGAACTAGTGTAGGAGAAGATGGGGCTAGTATCTCATAATCGTTAACGAGCATGTGGTCAAAGAGGATTTTGCCATGTGAGTTAGGCAAAGTACAGTTCCAGTAAGGATGTTTCGCATTAAGGTCACCCATTATCAGGGACTTGTGATTTGCGCTTTTAACTAGAGAATCGAGGTCATTTTTTAACAAAGGCAAATTTGGTGATTGGTAAGTAGAGTAGACAGTAAAAATTTTATCTGGAGTGGTTATCTGGACGCCTATACATTCTAAATTATACAACTTAGGAGTGGTAACAAGGGTATGCGGTATATCACTACGGACCAGCAGAGCCACCCCTTGTCCACGGCCGTCAGACTTTTTATCGTGACGATAACAATTGTAGCCAGGTGTTTCAAGCTTATGACGAGAGGAAATCCTAGTTTCGCACAACGCCACAATATCTATAGACAAATCGCATAACAGATCTAGCAATTCTGTTAGCTTGGTCCGAATGCCATCGGCATTCCAGTACAAAATACTCAAATTGTTACCATTAGACATACTGACCGAGGTGAGTCAGGATTAATATTACCTTATCCATCATGCTGTTGCAGGTTACAAATTGTTTTTTGATCGATTTGATAGTCATGAGAATTGCTAACATGTCAGCTGTGGCCTGGTCTTGAGTACCAATTTGTGGCTGAGCTCCGGTGGTGCTAGATTTCGTCTTGTTCGCAGCGACAGTATTCCAGTTTCGACCGTCAAAATGACTGCTTTTTGGGGTCATTTTAGCGTCTCGAGTTGCTTTTATGTGTTCTTGACGAGTCTGTACAAGACTAAGGTATTTTTGTCTCTCGGTGCATTGTCGAAAGTTGGCAGGATGGTTACCTTTGCAGTTGCAACACTGTGCCGGGCTGGTTCTATCTTTCTTGGGGCAGTCAGACGTAGGGTGGGATTCTGTGCACTTCACGCAACGCGGAGTCAGGTTACAATTCCTCGAAGAATGACCAAAACCCTGGCACCTGAAACATTGTGTACCAAACGGGTTCCTTGCTTGATACTTTTGTATTTGAACAACACAGTTGCTAATGTATCGTATTTTCAGGAATTTTGGAAAATCACTGCCAGCTGGAAGCTGCACTAGGGTAGGGGGACAAAAACCATTGCCTTTATTGCTATCTGGCAGTTTCATCCTACGAATTATCGCATCATTAAAGCCTAGGGTCTCGAGTTCTCCCGTTAAATTGTCATCAGCGTAGGCGGGTAGGCCAAAGATTACCGCTTTGTATCTTTTCTCGTCTTTCCGCGGGAATGTATGAAATGCAAGATTATCAGCTTGGAATCCTTCTTTCACCGCTTGGTGGCTTTCCGAATTATAGCAAGAAATTACAATTTTGTTGTTTCCTCTATATTGTAGATCGAAGTTTTGGGTATGCTTCATAACAAGATTTTTGATGTTATCATGAGTCCACTCTGGTTTCATTTGTAAGATAATAGGCGGAATGTGGCCTGTTTTTCTCCTTGGGGTAGAAGCTTCCTTGAGACGCGCAGCGAAGATTTCAGTTTCCTGAGGTTTACTGGTTCGGAGAGCAGTGTACCGATTAGAGGTTTTGACAGGTTCAGGTTTATTCTGTTTAGCAGCAGGCAGGCCATACTTTGGGATTTTCCACTCACTGGTATCTACAGGCCCTTCCAGTGGGCGTTTACCCACTGAATTAGAACGTGTTATGAATCGCTCCATAGTGAACCCGGAGAATAAGTCGATAATTTGTGGTATCGATAAGTGTTTCTCCCATCACTAAAAAAAATCACGATAGGTCGGTGACGTAGGGACACTCACACAACTATGACAACGTGCAGCGACACAGGGTACCACAGCACGCGTGCGGCTAACGCGAGCGCGTACGACGAACGAAAACGAAATTCGGATTACAAATCCTTAGGAAGTACAATTTCGGGTAAAGAACTATAGGTGAGCCAATATGGCCCCTTTTTTTTGATGTGTGTATGTGTTACCGGTCCAATCCAAACCAATCTGTATAATTCAAGTATTCTATACAATACCTAGGCATTGTATAGAATAGCTGGGGCATCCAGGCAATGTATGAAATATTATGAATATTACATACTTTATAACTCCTAGATAATGTATACAATTCCTGGGGATTGTATTGCTACAAGGATAATGTAACCAATATTTTGCAAAAACTTAATTTATAAGAGTGTCCGTGGAGTTTCTTCCTCGTTCTTCTCCATAGAGACCTACCTACGTTTTAGAACGAGCAACTAGCTTCAACTTTCTGACTAACTGACCGACTCCTTGACAATTCAAAAGTGCCTCAAGCAAGAATACCGGATTATACAGATTGCCGGTAACCAAATTATGTACTTTAGTAACAACAACAACAGCGGAGCTGAAGCAATCGCCTTAGGCGAAATCGGTCGGATCGCGTCATCATCATTATATTATGTATTTCTTCGGACGGAATGTCGATCATGGCAGCCAATCTCAATCGAAACTATACTCCATTTACAATACTTAGCATTAGACAGAAGTTAAAAAGGTTATTTATAATGCACACTTTTCTAACAAAACTACAATACTTAAACATGTTACCATGCCATTTTTATAATTTACCTTATGAAATTATGTGGCTTTCATTTAGTTGTATTATTTTATTATAATCTAAAATTACAGTGTCTATGCTAAAAACCTAAAAGAAGCAGGGTTAAACTATATCTGGAACGTTATATGTTTCACTATAATTCTACCGAATTTAAAGTAACTCATCTTTAAAAGACTTTTATTTTGTTTATATTATTAGGTCCTTACATATGAAATTGCCGATACTTAATACTGGCAACTTTGAAATCAAATATTTTGTGTTTGATTAGGAATTCCAAATTCAAAATTATTTCAAAATAAAGACTAAAGAATATTGTTTTAAAATTCGTGTTTCATTTGTTTTATCGTCATTTGTTTGGGCTTGAAAATTGCTATTGCAACAACAATGGAGAAATTTAAAATTCACGATATTTACGAATATGAGTTCTACCGTGGCACCAGTGCAGCAGAAACGGCTCGAAGGATTAACGACGTGTACGGGCCAAGCACCGCTAACGAACGAACGGTGCGTTTTTGGTTTCAACGTTTCCGTTCTGGAAATTTTGATTTACAAAATGAGCCTCGTGGACGACCGGATACTCAAGTGAATAATGAAGAATTAAAGGCGATAGTTAAAGCGGATCCATCTCAAACCACTTCTGAATTAGCAGCAGCCTTTGGAGTAAGTGACAAAACAATCACTATCCATTTGCGTCAAATTGGAAAAGTAAAAAAGCTCGAAAAGTGGGTACCGTACGAATTGACTGAAACACACCAACAAACACGCGTCGGTTGCTGCGCTTCCTTGCTCAATCGTCACAATAATCAGGGAATTTTAAATCGTATTGTCACTTGTGATGAGAAGTGGATCGTGTACGATAATCGCAAGCGATCATCACAATGGCTTAACCCTGGAAAACCGGCAAAACCTTGCCCCAAGCGAAAACTGACCAAAAAGAAGATTCTAGTTAGTGTTTGGTGGTCCTGTGCTGGTGTCATCCACTACAGCTTCATGAGATCAGGCCAAACGATTACTGCAGACATGTATTGTCAACAGTTGCAAACAATGATGGAAAAGCTCACCATTAAACAACCGAGATTGGTCAATTGCTCTAGCCCATTGCTCCTTCAGGATAACGCTCGACCACATACTGCACATCAGACGGTCGCCAAGTTAGAGGAGCTGCACCTGGAAACTCTGCGTCACCCACCATACTCTCCAGATCTTGCCCCAAACGATTACCATTTATTCCGAAATTTGGACAACTTTTTACAAGGAAAAAAAATCAATTCTGATGAGGCAGTTTAAACAGCCTTCAAGCAGTTCATCGATTCTCGCTCCCAGGATTTTTTTACCAAATTGATCCTTTTGGTAAAAAAATCCTGGGAGCGAGAATCGATGAACTGCTTGAAGGCTGTTTCTGAGTCACGTGGGTGTCACGTTACCAACATCCAAGCCCCGGGTATTTCCGAATGGGAAAACTCAAAAATGTTTATTGCAATATTGCCCTGGGAATCGTGGGAAACCTGGGAATCGAAACCAGGACTTAATACTCAGCTCAGCAGTCACGCACGCGAGGACGAGACCAACGGGACCATAGAAATCTAAAAAACCGCTCGTGAACTCGTGATTGTGACCACTGACCACTCGCTCTGCCTCCCTCCGGGTGAACAATACAAATACATTTGCCCCGACCCGTATCGTGCTGAGAGTGATAGTCTAGAACGCAATTGCCTACATTTCCTTTTTGAAGTATAGTTTTGGACGATTGGTTTTTATTTTTAAGTATTTTAGTATAATTTAATTTTAAAAAATTCAAACGCTCGAGGAAGTTTTTAGGTACAAAGTATAGATATTTAGATGCTAATTACTTATAACGTAGGTAGTATTTCTTTAAAATATCAACGTACAGTTTTTCATTAACATCTACAACATTTCCAAAAACGAATCCAAATTCACAATCCTCTTAATCGTAGCTTGTTATCATAGCACAAATCCCAGTTTGTTTAGGACGATTGGAAAGAACGCTTATTAGCTATAGTCATATCCAATCTCCCGGCTTCTACTGAGAAATTCCTGTAACTTCAAATATCCCTGTACCTACAGCAGACGCGCTTACGACCACTAGACCATCGAAGCTGTTTTAAAGTGTCTGCGAGGCAGTAGCAATATTTTAGCATCCTGCAAATGATTGCCGCTACACCGGACTGTCCATTTCAAAACAAATGGATGTGCATTTTAATTGGTTTAAATGTAGATGTTGACCTGATTTTTAATTTTATTTTATTTTAGTTGGTGATTATTTTGATTTAAAATAATTTAATTGATGATTATTTTAATTTAATTATGATTAATGAGTGAATTTGATTTTTATATTTACTTACATAGTTTTAGGTAAACATTGTTACTAACCCTTAAATTGCACTCATTTACTTGAAACTTGAAATAAATGATTAATAATAATAATAAAAAGCAGTATAGGTCTGTATCTACACTTGGGACCAATACATCGCACTCCTTTTTTACAAGCTTTTATTATTATTACAAGCTTTTATATATATATTATTAACTTCACTTTTGTATGTAGGTATGTTTACAAATCTTGCAAGGAAGATTTGAACCACTTCCAATAGACCGATTGAGCTGTAACTTGGTATACCTACGTAACTTGGATGACAATACAATAATATTGTACCATGGAGCTAGTCTGATGATGAAGTTGGAAGGTGACCATAGAAACTTCGGTTCTTGTGGACCGATTGAGCTGAAATGTGGCATGTCTTCGTAACTTCGGTAACAAAACAAAAATATGGTATCATGGAGCTGATTTGACGAAGAGTTGGAAGATGCCCATAGGAACTCCGATTCCTGTGGTCCAATTGAGCTGAAATTTTGTATGTCTTCGTAATTTCGGTACCAATACAAAAATATGGTATCATGGAGCTGATCTGATGAGGAGTTGGAGGATGCCCATAGGAAGTCCGATTCCTGTGTTCCAATTGAGCTAAAATTTTGTATGTCTTCGTAATTTCGGTAACAATACAAAAATATGGTATCATGGAGCTGATCTGATGAGGAGTTGGAAGAAGCCCGTAGGAACTCCGATTCCTGTGGACCAATTGTGCCAAAATTTGGTACGCCTATGTAATTTCGGTGACAATACAATAACAAAGTATCATTGACCTAGTGTCATGAGGAGTTGGAAGGTGCCCATAGGAACACTAGTTCCCATGGACCGATTGAGTTGAATTTCGATATGACTACGTAACTTTGGTGACAATACAATAACAAGGTATCATTGAGCTGGTGTCATGAGGAGTTGCAGGGTAGTCACAGGAACATCAGATCCAGTAGGTCGATTGAGTTGAAATTTGGTGTACTTGCGTAACTTTGTTGACAATACGATAATATGGTACGATGGAGCTGTTCTGATGATAGAGTTGGACGGTATTTATAGGGTCACCACTTCTCGTGGACCGAGTAATCTGAAATTTGATGTACTTACGGAAATTTGATAACAATACAATAATATTATGGTACGATGCAGCTGCTCTGATGATGGAGATGGAATATAGTCATAGGAACACCACTTCGCGTGGACAGTTTGTGCTGAACTAAGGTATACCTAAGTTACTTTGGTAACGTTGTGTAGTTATAGTCCTCGGCCGCGACAAGCTTTCAGTTCGCGTAAGAATATTATACTGGTTATAGATAATATATGTTTATGTATCATACTTCTACTGATGACACTAATTGTATCGAACAGTTAAACTGAACATTTTTGTAGGTTGTTACTTGTAAAGTTTAAGAAACTACGAATTTTATGAATGACTTAGTTTATTTTTTTTAATTTTTTGTGCATAATAAAAGCTTGTTTTTAAAATATTTTTTTTTACCGTTAATTTTTTTTCCTGTCTCCTGATTATTAGTTTTGGTATTTCATGAATGAAGACATTATCCTTCTGGAAAATATGTAATCTGTAAGTTTATTAAATAATCTCTAAAATCAGGGTAAATATCGAATGATAATCTTTTTAGGATTCCGTACAAAAAAAACGGAACCCTTATAGGATCACTCGTGCGTCTCTCTGTCCGTCCGTCTGTCACAGCCAATTTGATCCGAATCTACTGGACCAAATCGGGTGAAATTTGGTAGGATGGTGTAATCCTATGATCCAAACTTAGATATGCAAAGTAAATATATATATATATATTTTAATAAGGGTTTTTTCGGGGGACAATATAATTATAAAATTAAAAATAAAGTTTTGCTATCCTTACTGTGTCATACATCAAATGAAAGGGCTCGTTACGAGGATCTCAATCGTAACATATTTTTTTGTCATATTGTCATATTTTTTTGTTATTATTGTAAAATAAATAGTTTTGGTTTTATTCATGAAAGAAGACGAAAATTGGCCATTCCCCCCACAAAATTTTGAAAAAAATACAAAATATAGTTCATTGCTTGTAGATTACAGAAAAACCAATAAGAATTCTATCAATTGAAATGAAGTGATAAACTCAATATAATACGTTCGCTTACGAAAAATAGTTCACTAAAGCACCGCCGTAGCGCTAGTAGGACTTAACTCGCGTTTTACTGTGAGGATGTCAAATGTGATATTTTGTATTAATTTAAAAAGCAAGGAAAAAATATAAAAAAAAGTAGAAGCAAATTTTCCTGCAGCGAAGCACAAAAGACATCTTCACAAAGAAATAGTAGATTCAAAATTCACATTCAGTAAGAGTCCTTATGGTAAAACATACCACAAATGAACAAAAACATTTGACTTTGGCATTGTACGGAACCCTCTCCACGCGAGTTCAATTCGCACTTGGCCGGTATTTTAAAGATGAAACTCTCGCTCTGAAAATAAAAGTAGTTTTAATAGAAAATTAGGTCGGTAGGTAAAAGGTCCAAAAAGAAAAAAACTAAATTAACACATATATGGGTAGATTTAATTAATAAATAATATAAAATAAAATACATCAATTTTTTTTAACTCAATGGAGTACAATCAAAATATTTTGATAGCGTACTCCATTGCAAAAAGGAAAATAATATAAAATTATTTATAAGTACATAAATTACGTTCGGCTGCCGTTGAGGGTGCAAAAAAAACCGATACAATTTACAGCAATTTACTTTAAAGTGTTTAATTAATGCAATTATTACAATAAGGTTGCTCAAAAATAATACGCGTGACAAAATGTTGGATGTGAGAAACAAGAATGATTCACCGATTCACTAAATTAATATTTTTCACTGTTGTTACACAATTTTCGGTCCCACGATGCCGAATTGCTGAACCAGCTAATGTCAAGGTGCATGTGTGTGTGTTAGTCAGTGTCTCAGGAATTTAGGTTTCCGCAAGTAACGACGTAACACATACTTACTAATAATAATATCATAAGAAATAAATATGTATTTTTGTATGTTTGTAACGAATAAACTCAAAAATGACCGGTCCGGTTTCAAAAATCCTTTCACCATTAGAATGCTCGATTATTTCTGAGTAATAAAGGTTATTTTTATAAATTAAAATTTATGAATCCTGGAGAAAATTCAGTCAATAACAATTATAAGAGGTTTTATTCCAGCCTCGAAACTTTAATTTTACATGAAAAGCTGACTACAAACTACCCTCATTGTAAATGTGATCAAAAAACCTTTTAGGCGACATAATATAATATGTTTCGACAATCATCATCTGCCTACCTTTTCCCAACTATATTGGGGCTTCCAGTCTAACCGGATGCTAAATAAATACTGCTAATATAATAATGCTGAATACCACAGTTTTACATGGAGCGACAGCCTATCGGACCTCCACAACCCAGTTACTGGGTAACACAATACCCATAGGTAAGACTGGTTGTCAGACTTTCTGGCTTTTGACTACCCATAACGACTGCCAAAGATCTACAAAGGACAGCCGACCAACGGCTTTGCGTGCTTTTCGAGGCACATTGTTTCGACAATACGTTTCATAATTTTACATTCTACTAAAAATACCATTATACGTGAAGTGGCTCGATTTGTTTGTTCCCAAGTGTACTTCTTGCGTATAGCGTTAAGTTACAACGACACAATGCGGAACATTACTTCGAGGAACAGCGTCAACCAGCCAGCATTACCGCGTAACATTAAATGTTTACAAGAACTATTAACTACACGGAATTTCAGCCAGGTGTCTGAGACAGTCGGTGATAGCTATTATCAGTTTCAGTGAGAACTCGACGTGGATATCACGGTTTTTGTACAATAATTACTCTTATTTTTATCTACTTTGTAACTTAAAGATGTACATTTGTGTTATGTTCGCTATTCTTCTTTTTGTGGCACACATTGCATCATGCGAATGTAAGTAAATAAATACCTACCTAACACTTATATCATTATGCTTTAGTTGGAAACCGACCATTAACTATTTTGGCTAATAACTATGTTTTGAATTTAGAGTAGACAGATTGCAATTTAAAAAAAAAACAAAAATAAGTAATAAGTGTGTGTGTTTGTATGGAGCTCCCCTTGAAACTTAAACTTCTTTGAACTAAATATTATGTGTTAAAACTCCTCTAAAAATTATAAACTTCCTATGCATCGATTTTGTTTATCAGGATAGAATAATAATGTGTAATAACGACGCAATAATACCAAAAATGTGTTATTGCTGATTTTAACGGGAAAGACAATGTGTTTAAAAACATTTTATTGGTCTCCATAATTTCAATGTTTAGTCACCCATTTTCTATATAGACTACTAGCCAGCTAGCTAGTCCATGGTTAACGAAGAATTGCAAGTCTGGGTGATCAATGCTCACTTTCTCCGTATGAGCAGACTTTGCTCTGCTGTGGGACAATAATAAGCTTGTATTTGTTTTCTTCAGCCACTAAGGAACCACCAAATGATATTCAAACGAAAACTACCCTCAAAAAGCAGATAGTTGAAGCTCCTTCATCCGAGGCGCCATCTAATGTATTAAGCCTAGGATCAATATGGGATAAAACCCCAACATCTCAGATTAGTAATGTAAGTACATAGGTATGTTTAAAACTAGTTGTTCCACTGCGCTCCAAAATAAAATAAGTAGAGTCAGCATATAAGGCAAACCATAAGTTGTTTGTTGCAAAATGTGCTGCTTCGTGTTTGATGGTCATGGCAGAAGCACCACAAAGTGAAAATATATTTTCAAGTTGGCTGATGCTTACTTTACTTTGATGGCCAATGGTTAGACAATGGAAATTTAAGTACAGAAATTTGAAATTGTTGGGGAGAAAGACACCGAACAAATAACTTAGTAGAATTATGGCATCGTAAAAATATTGCTAGATGTGACGTTGTGATTGACGGAATAAACATATTTACGTTACAATATGGTTATCGAGTATCGCTCAACCGCAAGATATTCTGTTTTATACCTATTAAGTATTAGAGGACAAATACAAACTAAAGATTTACATAGGTAGTATACATTTTAATAATTAAGCGTCGAAGTAAAGCGCTTGGTCCGAGACCGTGAAACTTCAACCGTATAGCGGTGACGCTTCACCGTGTCTCTGCTCGACCGATGATGGAATGGGATGAATGAATTAATTTGTGGAATTCCAAAGAACACTCGCCGCAATGTTTCCGATAAAAGACCGGTGTGTTGTAATTCAAAGCTCTGGAACCTAGCCTTAACCAGGGAGTCATTGCCAATTAGCTCTTGGCACGTCTATCAATAACTTCTAAAGCTGATATTTGGCAGATCCATCCCAAAGGTGCGAACAGTACTCCATGCACAATCGAATTTGTGCTTGATACAGGTTGAGCAACTGTTCCGACGTGATGTACTCGCACCTTTGCGAGAACTCCCAGCTTTTTAGATGCTAGATGGACCTTTGATTCGATGTACGACCCAAAGTTGAGATTCGACGTCAAAGTGACGCCAAGAAATTCAAAATGGTCAGTGATCGGGACGGATAGGTACATATTGAAAAGTAGGGACCAAATTTAAAGACCTCTTCTTGGAAGAGAAGACATGCCTAAATCTTGACTGCACTAAACTTGAGCAGATGGGCATCAACCCAATCGGAGCTTGCCTTGAGGTACAAGTTCAAACGCTCGACCACGGACTCTCTGTAAGTCTGGATTTCAACCGCACTGATACGTGCACTGGCTATGTAACTTTCTAAAACCGTAGTACTGTCATCTGCGTACTCAAAGGTACCGGGTTTCAACAGATTGTTGATATGCAGCAAACAAATGGTTGCAGGGAGTACCGAGCCCGAAGAACTCATCGAGCAGCCATCAGCGACTCACAAAAAAGCATTACTACTCGGCTTTTCAGGCAGAATAATAACTTTTTTGTAAGTCCGTTGAAAAATACTTAATAAGAATATTATTAGCATTCATTTCACCATCTATTCCATATTTTCGTAGTCGGCGGAAATTCAATTTACCTCCTTCCGCGCACAGTCCTTCCTCTCTCACTAGGTGCATTATGGTCGGAAGATAATTTGAATAGTTCATCAATTTCCTAGTAAGGTACACTGACCATTTTAAAACCTAGTAAGTCCAGCTACTTACTATGTTTTAAAATGGTCAGTTATTTACTAGGTTTACATAATGGTAAACAAGAAAATCAAGTGTACTTATTATAGGTAATAAGTATTGAGCGATTATTGTCTGTAGGCAGTTTAATTTTAAGGTATTTTTTTTTTAACAAAAAAGACAACCGCCTTTAAAAAGTATAAAATAACTTTCAATTCGCAAGTCGGCGGCTTTGGTTTTGCTTGTTGTTTTGTATTGCCACCGACTTGCAAATTGAAAGTTATTTTATAGGTACTTTTCTAAGGCGGTTGTCTTTTTTGTTAATTTTTTTTTCGCTTTTTAGTGCCCATAGAAATTAATTACGAAACGGCGACACCAAAAAATTCTGTCATCCTCTAATTTTCAACCCTTAGGGGTAGAAAATTTTCTTGAAATTTTTATGGGACCAGATTATAGGTATACGCTATCAATTAAAAAAAGAATTATCGAAACTGAAAAAAGTTACGCGTGGTCAAACATAAAAATAAATAATACAAGGTGTAACGTCAATTACGGAAAATCTGAAAATAGTTTGATTAGAATAACGAGCAGAATCAATTGAACCACTTTTTAATATAGGTCACATTTTTCAAAAAATCTTCATTATACATGTTGCCCTGTCTATTTATTAATAAGTCAAGCCATCACGTGCGCAAACCTGCCAAAATAGGTAAACAAACACAAAAAGTTGTCGTCCAATTTAAATTTTCTCATACGCGTGATAATAATAGTTCTTATTTCAATGCAAATACGAGTCTTGGTAAAACTAAAACAGCACATAAAACCTTTAAAAAAAAATTATGTTTTTTTTCTTTTAGAATTAGGTTAATTGAATTAAAAATCATTTGGGGTGTCTGAGGTTTTGCGTGTTTAACGTTACACCTTGTATAAAAAATAAAAAACTTTTTAAAATGAAAACTACTGGGCTAAATAATGTTAAATTATGGGACCAAATGGCAACTATTCCGCATCAAACTAAACAAGAATCACGTAAATCGATCATAAATCTCAGAGTAATCGATGCATACATTAAAAAAAAAACCAACCAAATTGAGAACCTCCTCCTTTTTGAAGTCGATTAAAAACAGAATTTGATAAAAATGTCCCTTACTGGGTTTTTTAATGGAGCAGCCGTGGGATTTGGAGCGCAGTGGAATACACTTAAAATGGTGGATGGTGACATAAAACATTGAGCGTAGGTTGCCAGCTGTAGAAGATTGTATTGAGGCATTCAGATAAGATTCAGCATTCTTTGTGTGGTGACTGGTGGGTGTATGTGTTGTTGTTGTTTAGTATTGTTGTATTGTTGTTGTTGTTGTGTTGTTGTTGTTAGTGTTGTTGTGTGTTGTTGTTGTTGTTGTTGTTGGTGAGTAATTTGTTAATTAACCGTAAAGTACAATTATTTTTTTCCAGCAACCCGAAGTCTGGGGAGAAAACAAAGAAAGATATAAAATGTTCAGGAAGCCATCGCATTCCTTGACGAAGCTTTCTAAAACACTGTCACTAGGATTTGATCCTTCTTTTAGTAAGGTGAGTTATTTACGGACACGCCGACGCTGCATCGCGTTTTGGGGCATTTCTTGAAAAAAAATTATTTTTGCCTGTTTTCGTGAGTTTTGAAAAAACCCCGGGAATTGTTTTTTTTGCAGCTAGGTTAATTTTACGCACTACTCTCATCAAAATAATGTGAAAGGCACAAAAAAAAACCTTATATTTTAGGAGATATTAAGATTTAAAGAAATTGACATGTTGAGGATAATGACGCATAATGTCGGTGAATGATGATTTTGGTGATTGTAATGACGCTATTATGTTGCACCGAATGACAAACATTACCTATTATTTCAAAATCAGCTTTATTGTAATAAACAAAATAAACATTTTCTCTAAAATATTATAGCTTAATCTTATTATTATTATCATAATCGCTATAATATATTAATTATTATATTAAGTTACACAAAATCGATAAATTTTGAATATAGATATTGACAAAGACTCTTCACAATTACATATTAAATTTAGCAAGTTTTACTTCTCAAACAGATTTTTATTAGAAATCAGCTATATTTATTTTACAAGAAAAATAACTTTTACCATAACATAATTAATCAATACCTTATCTTTTAATTACTATCACAATATCTTATAATTCAGTCTCAAAAAATATTCTTAATGATTGTCTGCCTACATATTATACATATAATAAAATGTCATCGCGCATCTGCGAAGCTATTAAAGTCTTTGAAAAGATAAATGTTCTTCTTTTCAAAGACTTTTTGTATAAGATTTTGTTTTCATTTTTAATAGCGTCGCAAAATACGCGATGACATTTTATTATATGTATATTATGTAGGCAGAAAATTCAATAATAATAAGGGGGTTCGATCAAACCTATTGATTTTCAGATTTTTTAATTTTATATTTCATTTATTTAGATGGGATATAAAAATAAGTGACATTGTTATCAGATAGAATTTTACCACTAATGACGATACTAATAATGACGGATTGTACCAAAACACGTTATAACATGTTAACAAAGCGAGATTTAAAATAAAGATTTTTGCGCAAAGATCAACTCATGAGAGTATTACATAATAGTTCGATTATGAATAACAGTGCATTACACATTATTTAGATAAGTTAGGTGACACAAATGACATTTTTTGTGACAAATTTAGGAGAACTAGTAAATTATGAGCAAAACTAGCACGTCTACTCCCTTCAGCGCAGTGGTCTCGAACGTCAAAAGTCGAAATCGGTAGAGGTGCCCACAAAAATCGGTAGATTCGTATCCAAAATCGGTAGGTATATTCATGGTCACATTTGTAACTTTTATAATTTTGTTCATTATTACGAACATAAGAGGTCAGTACAACACACAACAACTTAAACTTGGTGCATAACTAATAAAGAGCGTTCATCCGTTAGAACCATGCTGGACTCAAAATTAATGATTTCCGACGGACTACAAAACGATAATGTGTTTAATTTGTAGATAAGATATTGACGTCAAATTATTGAGAATTTCATAATCTAGTGCATGGATGAAAAATATGTTCAAATGTTTGTATAGTTTCATCATAAGAACAGTTTTTATTTAAGCTTTTCTTAAACTAGCGCTCGATGTTCTACGCGGATGCTAAATAATAGTAAAACCATAAACGACAAACTTATAACAATATTACTGTTAAAAAAGCAATAACATTTACTAGTGCATCATGCATGGCTGAAAAAAGTCAATATTCCTGTAAGTTTTCATACAAGAAAATTATACTCAAAAGTGCAATTTTTAGGCATTTTTCAAATTATTAAACGTGTTAGTTTGGGATGAAATCAGTGATATTTTATGTTTTTTTAGGCCTAGTAAATGAAAACATTTACGTTGTAAAACATAGTATATATATATATTTTTAATAACTTATACATTTATTTTACTATGAATTATTTAGTACTACTATAATCGGCGCGGAATCGCGCCACCGCAAACCCCGCAACTAAAATGGATGTTAAAAGTGAATAGTTTAACGAAAAGCTGATCATTTCAGGACGAAAAGCGGCTGACAGTAACAAAGACACTGACTGCCGCCGTTCCGCAGTTCTTCACTGAAATTGCATCGTTTCATGGGAAATAATGTCACAAATAATGGCAGGAGCGGAGCTAACAACGATTCACATCACTTGTCTCTTGTCTGCCAATTTTATAGATCCGTTAATGTCACTGGTCACTTTCTCTTTTTTATAAACACAAAATGAGAAACGGTATGAAACGAAGTGTTATTTTAATTTCAAAATATTTAAATTATGCGGGGGTTTCAAAATATGGTAATTATATCAATCCATTCCAGCTATGTTATTCTGTAAGAATTCACTCCAGTTCTCACTTCTGATTCCGCGGTGAAAACTGTTTTAGGTAGTCTGTAACTCGATAAAAACTATGCTTGGACCACGAAGTGACAATATAGGTGAAGCAAACTATTATTTCGTTCCTATTTAAGCGAATACCAAATACTTTTCACTTCAAGTAAGTGAAATTGAAAATGAGATAGGATTCGAATTCGCGAGTGATTTCTTACAGAATTGCACTGCTGGTAATGTATTTTCCACATTGGAAAATATTTTAAGCTCTGTAAATCAATTATTTTTTTCATACAAATTAATGTATGGATATCGCCATGATTATTTAGGATTTATTAGGACCATGAAATTATTCTTTAGTCATATTAGCAGTCATTTTAGAACTAATTTCAAAATTATAACAACTAACTTCATTAATTAATCGTTTTGTAAGTATAAATCTGTGATAAATTCAGTAGATAGTCTTTTTCGCTGTTTTGTTTTTATTGACTTGACATGTGAGAATATGCACTCAACATTGGCTGAGGAATGTGGCAGTGATATCACGGTAAAGACTAAAAGAGACAGAAAGAAACATTTGAGTGTCATCGCCACTTTTGTTTTGCTTTTAAAGGCAAGTGAATCTACCTACTTGGGACTTAAACGATATTCCTCCCAAAATAACTACTTTTCTCAAAGTAGGTAGGGAATACCCATGAGTCATAGACCAAATGAAATGGGTTGCCTGTGCAACCATGTAAAATGGGTAAAAATTCGGAGAACTTACCTGTATTCTCAAAAATCGTAAAAAATTGTTTACATTTCGGTATTTCGGTAGACTAGGTCCCATATCGGTAGAAATACCGAAAAATCGATAGGTTCGAGGCCACTGCTTCAGCGTATCGGGCAGGCCAGGGCTGCCGAAATGCCGAATGGCGAATGTGTCGCGGGAGGGGTGGGAAAGGTGGGATGCATTACTCACTTCATTCGTGTATAAATCGAAAGATTCACTGCTCGCAAACATTGATGACACTAATGACGTTTTTTTTTGTGACAAAGTTATAGGTTGATTAAAAACATAGCTTTTTTTAATGTATTTGATTTATTTTTATTTTATGTTGAAGACTCATTAGTTATTAGTTAAAAATTGTCGTTAAATATTTTTTATTCAGTCGCTTGAATAAATTACGACACCAATACTGTAGCTGATGGTGTTTGGAAACGGAGGTGAATGACGATTTACATGATATTTTGTCAGATTTCTCTGTTTTCGAGGGGTATTATGCATTATCAAATAATGCGATTTCAAGTTCATCCCATGATAACGTTTTATCAAAATGGTCTCAGTGATGAACGGTTTAAAAAAAAAAATATGCCACCGGAAAGTGTTTTTTCGCCAAAACGGAGAAACACCCTTTGGGCGTTTGTGCACTACAAGGAATTTTACTGTCCGGCAGTCCGATTATGGAATTTAACCTAATCTGAATCTACGAGACTCTGTATCGGACCGTAAAAAATCGGACTGGCGGACAGTAAAATTCCTTGTAGTGCACAAACGCCCTAAGGCGACTCTTTGCGTTCGGACGCTGGTCGCCTGTAGTGTTGCTGACCGTTAGTCGACTATCGATAGCTTGCTGATTTGCAATGGTATTGATTACAAAAATGATAAATTTCAATATTCATTCAATTAATCAATCAATCAAAAAAAAAACAAAAAAAACAACAATCAATCAATTCAATCAATTTTTTTTATCTTTATTCTTTTTTAACTGTATCAGTAACATAGGTCGGTAAAAATATAAAAAAAACTATAGTAGTCTAATTGAATGGCCTTCCTTTAATAATAATAATAATAATTTATTTATTGTAAAAAAAAAATTGTACACAACCAATTAACTTAAAAACTAGTGATCAAAATTGAATACAAAACAAAATAGGAGCATCTGCAGCCGAACTAGGTGAAACCTGTATCTCGGCATACAGCGCCAATCCTCTCAGTTTTTTGTTGGTGTCGTAATTTAAGCTAACGAGTACAACATTATTTAGACTAAGGGAAGAACAAAATAAATTAAGCTAAAAACTAAGTGAGTGTGTGGTGTATGTTTGGAGAGGGGTATATGAGTGTTAGGATGTGTTAGTGTATGTAATGATGTATGAAATAATGTGTGTGTGTGGGGGTGTAATGTTTGAGTGAAGTGGTAAAGATATAGATGAAGAGTAATACATATTTTTAAACTTGCACAAAGAATCCTTTACTCTGGTACGATTAATAGTCTTTCTGTGTCATCATAATTTAATTTCAATAAATACTTTTTCACTCTGTCTTTGCAACGAACCCTACTAAGAGGGTAAATATCCAATATAGGGTTAATTTTATTATAGACATGGGGACCCAGAAACACAAAAAATCTTCTAATAAAAGAAGTTTCAGGTTTATGCTCACGAGTACACACTAATTGTTTCCTACGCCTATGTTTAAGGTTGGGGTCATATACTAAGTCTTGATGTTGTTTTAGAATTATAGTTAGTAGGTAGAGCTGTCTAACAGTAAGTACTTCACAGTGTTGGTACAGAGACATAGTGGAAAATAGTCGGGGCTTAAAAGAGCAAACCTTTAGGATTGCGCGTTGCGCGATCTCAATAGGTTTAATTATTGTTTTGGGAGCTCCTCCCCAAGATGTGATGCAGTATGTTATTACTGACCGGCACAAGGCAAAGTAAATTTGTTTTAGTAACCAAGCATCAACGACATGACGCAGCTTTTTAAACACATATATGAGCTTTCTGACTCGAGCGCTGAGTAATTTTATATGGTTTTTAAAGCTGAGATTGCTATCGAAGAGGATTCCTAAGTATTTGATGGAATCAACATGTTCTATTGGTGTACAAGTACAGTGCACATCAAGGGAACATTGATGAGGGACTATGTTGTAGTTGCTCCCAATTTGTGTTGAGTGGCGTATACTGAAGGTCAGGTATTTCGTTTTATCTATGTTTAAAGTTAATAGATGAAGTCTGAGCCATTTGTTGACTATATTAAACCCATTTTGTGCAGCATTAAAGACCTCATCCCAGGTATCGGCAGAGAAGAGGAGAGCTGTATCATCAGCGTATGATATAATATCGCCTTTGGGAATGTTGATACTAGTGAGATCATTAATATAAATGAGAAAAAGTGTGGGGCCTAAAATGCTGCCCTGCGGAATGCCAAATGACACTGGGAGATCAGTGCTTACATGACTCCCTATTCGTACACACTGTGCCCGCCCAGTGAGATAGCTTTCAAAAAGTTGGAGTTGAGTTCCTCTAACTCCGAGTCTTTCCAACTTTGTAATTAAGATGGGAATAGAAATGGTGTCGAATGCTTTTTTCAGGTCTAGAAAAATAGACAAGCATTTACGCCCCTTATCCAGACTAGTACTAACATATTTAGTAAGACTATAAACAGCATCGTCCGTGGATCTATTAGCTCTAAAGCCAAACTGATTATTTGCAAGTAACTTATTTTTATCCAGGTATTTTGTGAGTCTATTATTAATTAACTTTTCCAATAACTTTGAAATTGAAGGTAGTATTGAAATCGGACGATAATTAGACATATCATTTTTATCACCGCCCTTAAAAATTGGTCGAACTTCGGAGCTTTTCAATTGAGAAGGAAACAAACCTGTATGGAGACATTGATTAAAGATGAAAGTAAGAGGGGGAACAAGGAAGTCGGCATGTCTTTTTAAGCATCGATTTGATATATTATCGCGGCCAACCGTGCATTCCGTTTTTAGTCCCACCACAAGGCGAGAGATTTCATCTTCACTTGTATCCTCCATTACAAATGAGTTCAAATGTACACCAGTGTTGTAAGAATCCGTCAGTTGCGGTGAGGCAGCATCCATACGATTGTGTAATTTAGAACAGTTTTCTGCTAAGGTTTTGCCAATGTCAACAAAATACTGGTTTACAGAGTTCAGTGATGTTTCTGGTGTGGAACTAACTTTCAAAAGGTTATCCGGGTGACTAGAAGTTTTATTCATATTAGATATATCTTTAAGAACTTTCCAGAGCTTTTTTGGATCATTTTTTGTTTTTTCGACTTCGGCTATTTCATATTCGCGTTTAACGTTCTTTAAAATATCATTACAAAAATTTCGGTATCGCGTGTATGTTACTATCAGAGTGTCATTATCTGGTGAGGATTTTAGTTCATAGTGAAGCCTGTCTCTATTTCTCATGCATCTTAATAACCCAGGAGTGACCCATGGTTTAATAATCTTTTTACGCCTCGATGTTGCGACTACAATAGTGTTCTTTTTTGTTGCGTCCTGTATCGAGCTTGTTAGATAGTTGAGGGAAAGTTCGGGATCATTAGACTGGTATATTGGAGTTAGATCTATTTTTAATATGTCTTGGGTTAAGGTTTCCTGATTAGTTACGCTGTACGTAGTGTTTCTAAATGTTCGTGGTAAACTAAGACCTAAACAAACGAGCACAGGGTAATGGTCCGTTAAAGTAGTTTGAGGAATCAAAGTATGCGTACGGAAAGAACTTCTTAGTAATATATGGTCAAGACAGGTTCCACTGGCACTACGAGTAATTTCTGTATGGGCAGGTAGTAATCCGTGAGATGCTGTGAGAGTTAAATATTTATCTCCAGTTTGATCAATTTTTGAGTTATTAGTGGGAATATTAATATCACCTATCAACATCAAGTTGTTTGATCGTTCCAATTGCAGAAGTGTTTCATGCAAAGAGTCTAGAAAAGGATCAGCGTTTTTATATGAGGGAGAACGATATATAGAAACAATAGCCATTTTTTTGCCTAGGCGAGCTATCAGACAGTTTCCTTCTTGAAATGATGGTTCCTCAAACACTAACTCAATATGGTCTTTGTAATAAATAATAACTCCGTCATTTTGCTTGAAATTTTTTAAAGTAGAGAACGATTGGTATCCCGGTAGAGGTGGAATAACATTTGATTTTAATAACCAGCATTCCGTGAGGACTATTATATCACAATCTATTTTTAATCTATCTAGTAATAAAATAAGTCCAGGGAGATTGCAATTTACGCTGCGAATGTTTTGCGTGAGTATGGTCAAACGTTTACTAGGCGAAAATGAGATTAATTTGTGACAGTTTTCTAACTCACAGGTAGTAGCTTTGGAGACAGAGCTATTATCAATATCGTTTGTTAAGTTATCTAAGTCACCAAAAATGATTTACTATAGGAAATGGGGCAATGTATAAATAACAACTAATGTAAAAGTTGAGTTTAAAATTCGTTTCAAAAATATGAGTACAGGGAAACTGGCAATTTCTACTCTTCAGAGCATAAAATATTTTAAGGTGTGTGTGTGAATTCATGTTCAGTGTTGATGGACAAGACTTACAGATTAAAGATAAAAAAGTTGAAGCATGCTTAAAATACAGTTTACAAGAATAATATAAGAAAAAAGGTTCCAAAACTAGTCACTCGGTACACTTTAGTTTTTCTATATCGGACTCCGAAGAAATGCGAATTTGTGGATCATTTACCTTTTTTCGAAGATAGACAATACCATTGGCCGTCCAACAAAATTGATAACCATGGCTCCGCTGGAAAGCTCTGGCATGATAAAATAGTTTTTGTGCTCGGTATGTTAGGCCCTCGGCAACATAAACGGGACCTACGGTTCCATTTATTTTAAAATGAGTGGTATTGAGTTTGGCTTCTTTTGCCTTCGATTTATTGAAGTTTTTAACTCCAGTAACGACTTTGTCTTTAGTGAGAACCGTGGTAAAGTCCACAATGATTGGGTGAGAGTTGTCCTTCGATTTAAGTCGATAAATATCTTTTATCTTTGCGCTTTCGATATCAATATTTAGCGATGTCCCCATATTGAGGACTAAGCTGCAAAGGTCTTCCTTTGTCTCTTTATCAGTCTTGGGGATGTTGCGGATTTCTATACCCGTCGAACGAGACTTGCGCTCCAATAGCTCTAACTTTTCTTCTAATAAATGAATCTGTTTCTTGTCATTCATTCGTTCCGCCTCTAGAGTGGCAATACGCCCCAGGAATTCATCGTACTTAGATGACATGACCTCGACACTGTGTTTTAACTCTGAGTTTTGTGCAATAATACTACCAATCTTTTCCATTAAGTCTTCAAATCGGTGTTCCTGCTTGTCAGAAAATGTGCTAAAAGTAGACAAAGTTACTGGAGCAATATCCTCCTCGCCTTCAAATTTCCTCTTTTTACGCTCCGTGACATTTGTTGGTATTTTAGAAAGATCAGGCGCTGATTGGCATTGGTGTAATGTTGCGTCTTGCGCAAGTGTAGGCGCTAAGTTATCCGTTGAAGTTGTAGTTGATGACGGCGGAGGTGTACGATTAATGGGCATGATTTCTTACAAACAGCCACGTAGCTACCAGGAGAGCAGGTATAATGGGAGGCAGAAGACACTTCTTGCAAAAGCTCAAAAATGTAGCAAGGCAAAGCGACCAAAATATCAAAGATTTCCGTTCTTCTTATATGGCGGCTGTATTATATTAATGTTTAGTAACTTATCAATTCGTCAACAATCGAGTTGTTAAGCGCCGCTAAAATACTAGGCGCGCATAAGCAGTAGCAACTAGTGTACGACAGCAAGGGTGGGGCCAGAGACGCGTACCTTCTATTGGCTTCGCCGGTGGGCGGTATGCTCGCTGTACGAAGGAGATGGCAGGATTCCAGCAAAATGGTCACGCGCAGTAGGGTGGAGCTTGTCGTTTAACAGGACTTCGTCGCGTAGCGTAGTTTAGTTCCTCACGTTTATGCACTCCTATTTTTTTATTCGAATTTAACTTATGAATACTAATTTAAAAATTAAAATAAAACTGTGTAGCGTCCACAAACACGTCAGCTCGTGGTCGAGGTCCGGGAGGAAGGGGAATACATCTTCCTTTAATCATTCTTGTAAATGCAAATTGTAAACAATATTCTTTTTAAAAGAGCATGTATGGAGTTTCTTGCCCATTATTCTCCATACGAAACTACCATTTGGAATGGGCAACTAGATTCAAATTTTACAATATGACGTTCAAAAGTGCCTATAATGGTCTAATTGAAATAAATGATTTGACTTTGACTTTGACTTTGACATCGCTGTTTATACATAAGGTAAACTGTCATTATTAAACGTAACGTAAGTCGTCATTAACGTCGTCTCTTTCGTCATTAGTGAAACTGTAAGGAATACATAGGTATTCCCTACTGAACATTGGTACTGGGTGGAAGGGGAGAGATAGGAGCAGCGTGCCGATCTAAACGTGTATCAGAGCAGAGCGCTCGAGCGTTATCGTTAGCAGAGACCTACATTACTTCTAAACAGTTATAAGTATTTTTATTTGCATACTTATAATAATTGTTGTTATATTTGTACAGATAGAGTAATGAGTGTCTTTCTTCGTAATAAATTATACATTAGAAGTTTAATAGCAGTGATTACTTTGAACATAGAGTATTATGCATTGTCACAACGATTGCTTTTTGTGCGTCGGGTACGATTGTGACATATTTTCAGGATACGCTAGTGACATAAATAATATTACACCTTTCTTCTAGCTAACTGGCATAATCGCGCTCGGCCGCTGTGCTGCGTGTCGTGCTGGATTGACCTCGGCATTGCATCTAACAAAATTACAGGCGATCAAATGAAAATTGTCACAATCGTACCGTCTACCCTACCCTACCAATTTGCAATAGGGATTGCAAATTGGCAACCTGTTGATAATCTACATTTTATTATTAATATAATACCTATATAATAATAGTATTACACTCATTCAATAGTATTGCCAAGGAACTATTAGTTAATCTGGTATTGCTCCGTTCTGACCTATCGATAAATATCGATACTACTACTCTCGATAGGTCGATTGATACTGTATATCGATAGTATAGCAACGTTAGTCGGCTGGCGGAGAGGTGAACGGGGGTGTCCCTCACGCTTGCGCTGGGTGCAGTGTTGTCACATCTACCAAATTTTTGGTAGATCTACCTGTTTTAACTCCATTCTACGTTACATTACATTACATAGGTACATTATACATTCAACTTCAGCCTCAAATATACTTATTTATAAAAAGGAAATAATATGTGCAGCAATAAAAGTTTTCTTTGGCACCTGCTGCTTGCATTCACCGGTTGCCCGCGACCTCGCTCGATATCCGATGAAACAAATAATATATAATATTTTAAGCTATCGATGTTGCAATGACAAATGGAACGCTTTAAGTGAGTGACAAGTGACAATTACATTGACAGTGGCAGGTAGCCAACTGACATATTTTGTAAATCAATTATGTATCCTGTGTAAATGCCCATTGATTTTACCGCAGAAAATAAATAAATAATAAAAAAAATGACTGAATTGTATATAATTTTCTTAACGAAAAGTAAGTATGCTTTGCTTGCATTGCATTTGCAGCAATTTTAGTACTTATTGTAATTTAAGACTCCATAATTGTGCTGTTTTAGTAGTTTCTGACAATAGCGAGGAAAATAAATGTGGAGAAGAAGGATAACGGAGTCAAAGGTTAGAATCTCCAGCTCAGAATATTAGGAAACGGTACTATGACCAAAACTATTTGAAAACATGGAAAACGAAAAGGACTATGCAGAATGGCTTCAACAAAGTGCCAAGAGCGATAATTACTGCATACGAGGCGATTCATTTCTAAAAACGAAGAGCCAAGTACAGAACATTAAAACTTTTCTATAAAAATATAATTATAAGCATCACAAATATAGTTAGTTAAATAGTTAGACGTGTATTATTTCGTCTTGGACTAGCTTCCAGATATATAACAAAAGCTCTTAAAATGAAGTGTTCAACATTCCAAAATTTAAAAAAAAAATCCGTTCATGTCTTCGTATTAAGTATACGAAATAATGAATGCTCTCCAAAAGTAAAACGTGAACTGGTTAATGGATGTAACCAATACCGCCTTCGGAGCGATTGATTTAGAATCCATGGTAAAGGTCGTCTTCGTCAAAATCTAGTGCAACACTGACTTCGAGTCGTGTTGCGCAGATCATGCAGTGTTACCAGATTCAAATTATCAACTACCGTGCTGATAGATTAAAAATGTGTTTTAGACCAAAATTACCATGCATTCATTTAAAACAACCGTGCCATTATCGTGTAAAACAAAAGAAAAACGATTATGACTTTTTGTTGCTGTGCCAGGGCTGCCCGCGAAATTGTAATTTTCTTACTTTTTTTGCAATTTGCAGATAAGTATCAGGTTTGTTTATTTATTTATTTATACTTCACGTACAAAGGCGGACTTAATGCCTGAGACATTATTTACCTGTTAACCAAGGTGAAGACATAACATGGCAGGTGCATAGTTATTAATATAATATATATCCATATAAGTATATATACATAAGAAAAGGCGAGATGACACTGCTTAAGTTTATGTAGAAAGTATATCCGCAATTACCGCTTAAATGCATACCGACTAGTGGCCGGCCTGATATCGAGAGGAAACTCGTGGCAGGTTGTATTGTAATAAAAATATTATTCGCGAGAGTAACAAATATGCATATTTTGCAGAATTATAATAATGAAAATCAGCAATCATCTCCAAGTTAGAAAAGCTGGTAAATGTGCCTATTTAATAAAAATATACCGTTTATGATTAAATCATGTCTATATGGTTGCGAAATGATCCTATAATTGCTATTTGTATCACGTACTAGCTGACCCGACAGACGTTGTCTTGTCCCGATCTACCTACTTACCTGCCTATTTACCTACACCTACCCTACACCTACCCTACACCTACCCTACACCTACCCTACACCTACCCTACACCTACCCTACACCTACCCTACACCTACCCTACACCTACCCTACACCTACCCTACACCTACCCTACACCTACCCTACACCTACCCTACACCTACCCTACACCTACCCTACACCTACCCTACACCTACCCTACACCTACCCTACACCTACCCTACACCTACCCTACACCTACCCTACACCTACCCTACACCTACCCTACACCTACCCTACACCTACCCTACACCTACCCTACACCTACCCTACACCTACCCTACACCTACCCTACACCTACCCTACACCTACCCTACACCTACCCTACACCTACCCTACACCTACCCTACACCTACCCTACACCTACCCTACACCTACCCTACACCTACCCTACACCTACCCTACACCTACCCTACACCTACCCTACACCTACCCTACACCTACCCTACACCTACCCTACACCTACCCTACACCTACCCTACACCTACCCTACACCTACCCTACACCTACCCTACACCTACCCTACACCTACCCTACACCTACCCTACACCTACCCTACACCTACCCTACACCTACCCTACACCTACCCTACACCTACCCTACACCTACCCTACACCTACCCTACACCTACCCTACACCTACCCTACACCTACCCTACACCTACCCTACACCTACCCTACACCTACCCTACACCTACCCTACACCTACCCTACACCTACCCTACACCTACCCTACACCTACCCTACACCTACCCTACACCTACCCTACACCTACCCTACACCTACCCTACACCTACCCTACACCTACCCTACACCTACCCTACACCTACCCTACACCTACCCTACACCTACCCTACACCTACCCTACACCTACCCTACACCTACCCTACACCTACCCTACACCTACCCTACACCTACCCTACACCTACCCTACACCTACCCTACACCTACCCTACACCTACCCTACACCTACCCTACACCTACCCTACACCTACCCTACACCTACCCTACACCTACCCTACACCTACCCTACACCTACCCTACACCTACCCTACACCTACCCTACACCTACCCTACACCTACCCTACACCTACCCTACACCTACCCTACACCTACCCTACACCTACCCTACACCTACCCTACACCTACCCTACACCTACCCTACACCTACCCTACACCTACCCTACACCTACCCTACACCTACCCTACACCTACCCTACACCTACCCTACACCTACCCTACACCTACCCTACACCTACCCTACACCTACCCTACACCTACTACTACCTAAGTGCAAAATTGACTCTTTGACGTTAGGAACATACCTACATTGTTTAAACAAAAGTGACTGCTTGTAATTCAATATGAACTATATACAATAGCAATAAAGCTCGTTTTAGTTAGAAAACGTTTGTATGGGAAAAAGAAAAGGGGCTGTTTTTAGGGCTTTTCCGGCAATTATTCGATTTTTTCTCGCCGTAAAAACCATCTTTGAACTTCAACGAACATTTAAAAAAAAGAATTGGCCAAATTGGTCCAGGCGTTGTTGAGTTATGCGCTTACCAACACATTTTGCGATTCATTTTTATATTATAGATATTTTAATGTTTTAGCTGAAAATAACGCGTTTCTTTTCTACTGCCCGTCCGGTCACCCGACCTGACTCCGCTTTACTTTTACGTGTGGGGTCCGGCCAAGGAACTAGTTTATACGAATGTGAAAATAAACAGAAATGAAGAATTGATTGAGATAATTAATTCAGCGTTCGTAATATAAAGGGTTGAGAATAAAAAATGCGTGATTTAATGATAACAAAACAAAAGGTTTATTCGGTATAATTACATAAAGTTAACAAACCACTACAATGTTTTTATATATTTTTTAGGTATTGAGGTTATAGCTTAAGTATTCAATTTTCTTTACGAAAAGAAGATTGAAACTAAACCTCAAAAAAAAAAATTAAAAAAAAAAAATGACGCAATATAATATTTAAACTTAGGTAATATTATTATAATAAAACACTTATATGTTTTTTTTCACATCCTTGCGCCACAAATGGAGTCTTCCCTTTTGACTATATTTAAATGTTTTTTTATCAGAAAATATTGTAGTAGTGGCCCAGTCAGTCTAAATGGGTTTTTAGCTGGTCTTCGGTGAAGTAGGTACACCTTCGGTGTGGAGTGCACGGCGAACGATTAGTTTTAATATAATAGTTAGTAATGACGTGTTGAATAACTCAGCAAAATGTCCCGTTGCTATGAAACCATTGGTTTCATATTCATTCACCATGTATTGTGACGTCGTTGCGCCTCTTTAATAAACGTCGACATGCCGCTGCGCTCCCGACTAGCAAGGCTACCCTCCTCCTCTTATCTCTTAACCCACCGACTCACAGTACCTATTTCTCTAGAACAAAAAAATGAATGCTGTTAGACATCCATAGCAAAATACCTACTAAAACTGATTACGTTGCTAATAATAATTTAGAAACAAAACTTTAATTATTATTATCAATCCAAGCAAATAAACTTGAAGTCTTTTTTTTTGCAACCTCATGATGAATTTATAAAAGTAATATTGAAAAAAAATTTTATAAGATCAAATATAATTGATAATCTTTGCCGACGGGTTGAAATAATAATATTTTCTTCATTTAAATCAGATAAAAGTTATCTGATGATTCAAAACTTGGCCTTTAAATATTCACTATAATATTTCAATCATAACACTGAGGTCTCTGCCTCGAATCTTGCGGGCAGCGGGGCGGCGGCGGCGGCGGCGGCGGCGCGATGGCGGGCGGGGCGGGCAACGCACCGTTCTCGAAACAAGCGGGCCTAGCGGGCAGCAGATCGAGCGGCAATATAGCGGCGTAGTGTTGTGTTCGTGGTTGTGTCGTCGAGTAATTTGTTTTTATTCACGAACGAAATGTTTGAACAACGGCGCCAACATCTTTTTGATTCAAATTTATTTCCTAACGCTAAAAATAAATTGCACAACACTGCAATGCAGACGCGCAGGCGGTTTCCGCTTGACTGGAGTGCACCGCTCGTTGCCCGCCCCCGCGCCGCTCCCGCTCCGCTGTTTTCGAGGGCCGGTCCATTTGATTATACGTATTAATTTGAATTTGAATGTTATTAAGTCCATGATTTGAACAATAACACATAACCAACAACGTTCTATTCGATTCAGGTGAATGAGGTCAATGCATAATTATGTCTACCTTACAGAAATCGAAATAATCTATTTAGTTTTCTGTGGTCTACCTACTAACTTTACTATTCATGTGAACAAAACGAAAGAAACAACAACTAATATATTATCAAACTAATACGAGTAATTATTAAAACTTCAAAAAGACTGCCGCGGGTGAGATTTGAACTCATGGCTCGCCATGACGCGTACTTACTAGAATAAGTTAACCGCTAAGCCACGGTGACCTCTTTTACAATAATTGAAATTATGAACTAGAATCAGTTACAGACAATGTATGCCTATAGTATAGAAATTACTCATTATAAGAAGATCGTAAGTCAAACCGAAGTGTCAGTCTATTGCTTTGTGAGTTTGATCATCGACATATGAACCCCGCTGTATGTATGTTTGTCCGCGATTATCTCCCGTTTGGCTGAACCGATTTTAATGCGGTTTTCAGAAAATTGTTTGTTACATTCTGGAGAAGGTTTAAGTATACAACAAACAGAAATTTATCCAGCGCTTTTTGAAAAAATCAACAATCTCCGAGAAGACATTTTCGTTTCTTCCATCTTTCCATCTTTGGAGGACTTTCAATCTCTGTTTTAACTGTGTTACCGTTACTTTATGGATTTGGGTGATAATGAGGCACTGAAAAGTGGAAAATTATTTAAAGTTATTTATCACTTTTTAGTTTTTTATAAGGCGGTTCTCTTTTTTCAAAACATATTTTTTACATGTTGTATTTTCACTAAAATTTTCTGCTCTTTGTTCACCAATAATAGTCGCTTCAAGATCGTGCCTGTGGGAGCCGTATACTGGGCACTCCGTTGGAAGATGGAGGACCGTCTCCTGCTTGTCGGGGTCGTACATACACGCTGGGTTCTCGTTGCATTTAAAACGAGTCAAATATTCAGACTCACGCAGCGAGCCATGAAGAGAGCTATGCTCGGAGTTTCTTTGCGCCATAGAATCCGGAACGAGGAAATTCACCAAAGAACTAAAGTCACCGACATAGCTCTCAGAATATGCAAGTTCAAGTAGCAATGGGCAGGCCACATCGCTCGAAGAACCCATAACCGAGGGGGAAGAAAGGTTCTCGAGTGGCGACTACGAAGGGGAAGACGCAGCGTTGGTAGGCCTCCCACCAGATGGATCGACGACATTGTCAAGATCGCGGGTAACCGGTGGAAGCGGCAGTTTGCCGCTCGTTGTGGCGTTCCATGGGGAGGCCTATGTTCAACAGTGGACTTCTTTCGGCTTTTGATAATGATAATGATAGAGCAGGTATAGTTACAAGGTGCGCACCCCGTAACAACCTAGGTATAGGTACGAACTAAGAACCGCCGGGTCACTGCTCGGCTGTGCCCCTGGGCCCTGACTATCTTGACGGCAAAGTAATAACGTAAGTAATTGTTTTGTCAACAGGATTACTTCGAACCCTTTGAAAGGCGACCGCGCCCGGTGACACTAGTTGCATTTCGGAAGAAAGGATATGTGTTACGCCATTCTGTTAATGTAGGTAACTAGCAATAAATAATACCTAGTGATTGATTTATGTACTGATTATAATAGGAAGGTATTCCATACTGGTTCCTTAAAATAACCTATAGATAGGCTCAATATCGAATCAGTCGTAAACTGTCACGAGCTGTAGGTAAGTAACTACTTTGATATTATATCGAAAATAGAAATACACAATGGTTATATTCATTACCTAAGTCATTGATTGACTGCCGGGCCAAAAATGTTAAAGGTAAAACCTATAATACTTACCTAGCGTCAGACACGCGGTGTCCGCGTTTACCAATCGTTTTTACCAGGAGTGTTATGAAGATTCTAATGACGTTAGTGCGTAGCACGCCGCGCGCCGGCACGCTATTTCGAAAAAGTTTACGAGTGGTTCGCCAGTTCGAAAACTCATTGTTTCGAAAACCGCTACTTATATCGAATGACATTGTCGCGAACACGCTGATTCGAAAAATTGTGTGAATGCCTACGCTGGCCTAGTACAAAAGTCGTGGTATCGAAATCCACTGTTGCGAATAGCATATGAATTTGTCTGGGGATCGAACTCGCGACCCAGCGATTACCAAGAACTACCTACACTACGATGATAAAATTGACACTGAGCTAGTTGTCTATACCACTATACCCTGTTCACAATAAGATTAGACATAAACACAAACCTTTTTTACAGTCCCTTCAACCGATTTTAAATTCTATTCCTTAGGCTTAAGGATGACATTAGAGGCAAAAAAAGTGGTTACCGTACAACTGTTTACTGCAGTTGCCATTTGTCATGCTACCAACGCAATAGAAGTCAAAATCGGTTGAACGGACTGTAAAAAAGGTTTGAGTAAATGTCTAATCTTATTGTGAACAGGGTTTAAGTATAAATGATTAATAAATTAGTATCTACTTATTATGATTTAGCTATGTCCCTAGCATGCCAGTTTTGATATGCTAATAATAATACAAATACTACAGTACCTATTTATTATAATTCAATCACAACAATAACACCAAATTAATGAAGGTTGACTTGAATTTATTTTTAATTTATGATACTATTATGAACTATACCCTCCAAGTTTATTAGTCTTTTTTATTCCTATTTAATATCCTATCTTTAATTCAGGTCGTACCGGTGTGTGATAACATTCAAAATGAGTAATCATCGTTCTTTACAACAATTTCTTGTTTGAAAAGCAAACAAGAGAATTTTGGCTAATATCACACTGACGCCGCCGACAGCAAAATAAAAGTAAAGAAAATGCTATCACAGCGATTTTATATAAGAAAAACAATGTGCACTATTGAATGTATAAGAGATGTAGCCTTTAATACTATATTGAGTTAAATCTACCATTTTGTCATCAATATGACAGTGTTGTTACTTTTGGTAATGAGTACCTAGATACCACCTATCATTTTGATTTGTTGATTACATAAAGAAATTAAAAAGTTAACTTAATATTTACTTCTCATTACTCTTGTTTCTCATCATCATTACTCTGCCTCAGTGGAACCGCAGCCTTATCGGGGCTGCGAGTTCGATCACAGATATAGATAGACCTAGATAACGCAAGAGCTACTACTTCGCGTGCCTAGTTTCGTACCTAGCTTATGTATAAAAATCGTAAGTAAAAAAATAAAGTAAACGTTTACTTCCATCGGTAAGTCATTTTGTGATTAATATTATGCGTAATTAATTTAAAAAACAATTATTTTTAATCTAATATCCTCAGTAATACCTGCACGCGTAGCATGACCACGCTATTTCTACGGAAGAATAGACATGACATACCTACCGACAGCAAGAATAGACAAGTCAGTACAGTTTGTCTATTCTTGCTGTCAGTATATTTATTCTTCCGTAGACATAACGTGGTCATGCTACGCGTGCTGGTAATACCAAAGTTAAGAAAAAAAAACATTGTGACGACATAAAAGTCATAGTAGTCAAAAAATGGCACGCTTGGTTTTCATACAGATCGTGATACTTGCGTTATCTAGGGTCTATTTATATCTGTGAGTTCGATCCCCAGACAAATTCAGTTTGGAATAATGCGATTTGCAACAGCGGATTCCGATACCAAGACTTTCGTACTAGTAGCGTACCTGATGGCGCCCCCCTTGCTTGCCCCTAATATAGCAGTTGTACGTGCACTTGCAAGTGTAGAACTGGGAAGATCTCGACAACTTCTCGTCATCATCAACCACAAAATTAAATATTAGTCAACAACAACAGACAATAAAACAAAATTAAATCACCCACCATTCATTAATGAGATCAATAAGCATAATCAACTTTAGAAATTGTACTTTAACGTTATCTAATATGTTTACTAATTAATGTAACACTGCTTATTAAATGAAAACTCTTTAGGTTCAGCCTACAGGCTCCTAATAATAACATAATTAATAACTATTGAAATTAATAATTAATAACTAGTATTAGACTAGACTAGTATTAGTCTAAGATACAGTATGCACTATGATTCAATCTTGGGCAGCACTTGGTCCAACGTCCATACAAAAATGGTCAATCTCCTTTTATTTAAATCGCTGATGATCGTCTGTGCTAGATATCATTTTAAATTGACAGCAAGGCTAGATCAGAAAGCTTATCTTCTGCAGGAGTCTTAAGTTATTATGTTTACTAATTAATGTAACAGTGCTTATTAAATACAAACTCTTTAGGTTCAGCCTACAGACTTCTAATAATAACGTAATTAATAATAAACTATTGAAATGGAGAACAATTTTCATTTAAATCGATGCTGACGACAAAAAAAAATTATGACCGCATACGGCAAGGCAAGATTCAAAGGAATATAACTTGGCAAGGCTAGATCAGAAAGCTTATATAACAAGAGTCGACCTAACTCAGGTACCTTTTAATCGGCTTAAGCTTGCTAAAACTGCGTTCACCTTTGGCCACCGTAACCAAGTATGCTATAATGAAATTTGACTGAGGCGCCCCCTAAGACTTGACGCCTGGAGCGGCCGCTCCGTTCGCCCTAGAACTAGGTGTACCCGGTAGCAGTTGGTGAAACCTAGGTGAATCCTACTTATCTTCGGTTTCAACTAGGTGTATCCTACTTATCTTCGGTTTGAACTAGGTGTATCCTACTTATCTTCTGTTAGAACTAGGTTTAGCCTTCGTCACCGCGGCTAGGCGGGTGCTAGCGGGTGTATCCTATTTATCATCGGCCAAAACTAGGTTTCCAGTGCAGTTAAGCATTTTGGTTTTGTTTTGAGATTCTTATCTTGCGTTTCACAATTGATTCGATTATATTTGAAAAAATAAAACACAGGGATGTTGAACCGATCTTCTCTTCAGAATAAAAGAACTTCTTAAGCTCAAAGTTATAAAATTGTAACATAAAAAAATAAAGTGTAACTTCTTAACTATGAAAAAATTAACAGTGGCAACTCCAACTGTACGGAGCGCTAGCTAATTATAGCATATTTATCAAACACTTGAATGAAAATGAAATTAATTATAGTTCTGTTATGTAACTACTCTTTGTACTCTTCTCTCATATTTTTATGTTAAAACCGTTAAGACAACATTTTGACTCAGTTTTAATTATAAAAAAAAAATAATCAACAAACTCTTCATCTGATAGTATGTTGCAAGAATGTCTATCACTTTTTTGAACAAGATAAATTTGAATGACATTTAGAGCTACAAAAAGACACCCCCTGCTTTACAGAAGTACTTTCTTTTACCACAGTTAGTTTTGTAATGGCATATTTTGTATCCTTGTCCTACAATTGTAGACTGGGCATTAGCTATTTGCCGTAATGTTTTTTTTTGGGTGAAACAATATCCTAGAAAATAAATCAGTAATAGTGCCAAACTGCTTACCCAATCTATAAAATTCAACATCAATACATTCAAGTACAACCATTAAAACATTGGGAAAATCGCCTCTACCTCTATTAACGTCAGGAATTTTAACCCGAACTGTGTCACCTATTTTGCATGGTGGAAACTTTCTATTAGACAGTGCTGAAGATCTTAGGCCCACTTTTACGACACAACCAAACATAGCCTGGTAAGGTGACCTTTTCATTCCGTGATAACGGCTCTATTTTTCATAAGTTGAACAAATCTAAGTCTTCTGACCACTTTTACACAAGTAGGTACACAATTTCATTAGGTACGCAATTTCATTTCGATACATAATACTTGTAGGTATTATTCAACACAATTATAAATCTTGTTTCAGCCTGACATGGCTTGTCTGGGGTAAGATATAATACGGAATAAACGGGGGTAATACGAAATCGAAACAATTGGGAAACGAAGTTTAACCACCGGTGTGCGGTTGCACCTTGTTCTAGCCGCTATGAAGAACGCTAAACCTAGTTCTAACCGAAGATAAGTAGGATACACCTAGGTTTAACCAACTGCTACCGGCTATACCTGGTTTTAGCCGTAACAAATATATCTATATATAGGTATATAGTATATAATCTGAATCTTGAAAACGGCTCCAACAATTTTCATGAAATTTTGTACGCAGGGTTTCGGGGGCGATAAATCGATCCAACTAGGTTTTATTTAAAAAAAAAAACACGATTTACCAAAAGAATAAATATGTACCGAGCAAAGCTCGGTCGCCCAGGTACTATATCTTTAATTGTGGAATAAAATGTATGTAAAACAGTTTAATTGCATAATTAATATTTTTAAAAATGAAAAAAATATTCTGTTGCATAATAACCATGTTTCTGCATCAGAAAATTCATCGTGCTTTCTAGGTAGGTACCTAAGTACTCAATCAAACCACATTTTTCTTATTCTGCAGTTGGTTGAGGGCAATGCGGTCGCAGAACAACAATCACCGTTCAACGAAGTTAGCAGTTTCTGGCAAAATAATCCTTGGGAAGCATAGCAAGCGAAGAAAACAAGTTGACTCTAGTTATTTTATTACTAGCAAATTCCAACAAATTACAAAATTCAACACGCCCACCCGTGCCATGGAAGTTAATGATGATAAGTTTTTAGGTTTTAAACCCAAGGAAATCAGGAATAAGACCTATCATAAACTGCATTTCCTATTTTACCCCGATTGATTTTAAAAGTACTTGTACTCGTTGGGCAGGTTTCTTTTACTTACTTGTAAGATTATATTTAAACCAATTTTTGAATTGCTCGATGCAAGCAGTACAATGTTCCCGTTAAAATTTATTACTTACTCTTTTTCAACCAATTAGGGGTTTAAAAAATTAACAAAATAATTAAAATGTTATTTATTCCTTCAGATTGTTTGATACAAACTTAAAGCATTTTGGAGAGGAAGGTTGTGAAAAACCTATTAATACAATACGCTTAAATTCTTGCCAATTATCAAGTGTATTAACTCCAAGAATACGATTTATGTAACCGACATTCCCGCTTTTCACTGCCGACTGCCGGGGTGTGTGGTTTTGTTAAAAACTCGCACGACTCGTAGAAGGCTGTGATTGACTCGCTTGGCTCAATGGAACGCGTTCTCCTCTGTGGAGACGAACACGTTACGCCGAGGTTAAAGCGGATCGTCGAGGGAATCTCTGTCTTCAGTGAGCTCTGTCAAACGCGACCACTCTCGCACGAATCGATCAATGTACTGCTGAGTAATCAGTCAGTCAGATTTAATGACAGTGTGTCCACTGTCATTAAATATACTCTGCGCACGATTATTGAGTTCCCAAGCCAACGACGTGCTGCGCGCTATTACAGCGCCATTGACACCAGCGACATATGCACTAAAATACTCTAAGTAATTGTAATAAATTAGTGCCGGTAGATGGTAAACTTCCAAAGTATTAAGCGATCTTGTCAGAATATAAAGGCTCTCCCACACAGGCGCGTTATTATCGCAGCAGAGTGTAACTTTGTAGCCGTCCTAGTACAAAATGTGCTAAAAACAAATAACGCAACCGATATTATTGGCAGATGATAACGCATCTGTGGGGGAGAGCCTTAATTTGTTTCTTAAGTAGGTAGGTATATGGTCTTTGCAAGTGAGCCCCTCTGATTGAAATGAAAGACGTTTCGTGTCAAAATAACCACAACTGCTTATAGGTACCTACTGCTCTCCGAAATTCAATTTTATATCTTAATTGGTTTGGTCTATGCAAGAGTTTTATGTACCTAAGGACAAGTTCTTTTTGGTATGATTTTAAATCGAAAGTTACCTTAAATCTGACTTAAATATAGGAGCTACAAAATTCTACAGAAAGAAAACATTACTCGCGTCAAAATTTTTACCTAGGAGGTAGACAGCTAGACTACGTAATTTAAAATAATCTATCCTGACTACGTCTCATTTCAATCGACTTTCCAGTTTTATAATTGTATGTCTCTTAGGTTCTTGTATTGTACATTTCTAACCTATATATTGTATAAAATACAAGTAGGCATTTTATAACAGAATAAATAATAAACATTTTTTTATGTGCAATGTTACAATCATTTCATTTACAAGTTCACTTGCAAAATCGAAATACTTAGGTAATGCTGTAACTAGAACTATAACGTATTTTTTATTGTAACGAATTCTATTAGCATGAAATGTTGAAAGAGGTAGTGAAAACGGATAAATTTTATTTTTGGACAAGTCAAGAAATGTAATATGATTTTATGTACGAAGGTGTTAAATTTGGTAGGGGTTTTGGGTGTAGCAAGTTTCAGCCTAGGTTTTGTTGAAGCGAACGATGAATACGATGACACTCTGCAACAAGCCTTATTTTTAGTTCAGTTACTTAAGTCAGGTAAGACTAAACTATTAAATATACGTAGTAGCCTTAATCAAACATAATTTCATTTGCTCGTATAATATCGTTAATTAAAAATCGTTAATCGTTAATTAAAAATAATATCGTTGTAAATGTTGTTAATTTTATCTTGAAAGACTTTGCACAAATTTTGCGGTCACAACCCAAGGACGATGTTACGGCAAACTCTACTGAATATGAAAATAGCACATGTTCGCTACCTTCAGACGACTTCAATTCAACAATGGCAATAAATGAAATAGAAGTAACAGGTCAGTATTTTGTTATTTAGGGATACGTTAATCTGTGTTAGTAGGTAGGTAGGTGCCTTGCTTTCACTTACCTACCACCCCGCAACATTCAAACAATTCCATAAATAATTTCAAAAAAGTGCTACAGTTGATAGCTTCTTTCCATATTAGTCTAAATTATTTTCCTACAGCGAGTGGTTTGTCTTACACGAATGTGGTTTCGACGCCATCTACGACGCCAGCTACGCCGCCATCTTCGACACTTGATCCGCCACCTTCGTCACCAGATACGCCACCTACTCTTCCGATGGTCGTGACGCCTCCCTGGGCGCCTATGATGACGCAATACGCGAACTGGCCTCCTATGATGGGCTATCCTCCACCTCCCGCACCAGACCCTCAGAACTTTCCGGATGAAAATAATAGATTCCCGTACCGTAAGATAGTTATCCTATAGAATAAGTGGTCAGGTACTTACTTATGCAGTGCTTAGGTATAGGTATCTCCTGCCGCCGCCGGTGTTATTCTCGCGTTACCACTGATCGAAACCGAACAAGCTATTCATTAACTTTTGTAAGTAGATATCTACGCAACTATATTCTGACTTATATTAAGTTCTTAATACAGAATTAACAACTTACACTTGGTTTTAAAGCCAGTTTTTGTAATAATAACTTAATTTTTGTCAGAATAAAGTTCAAAATACAATACTGACTTTAAGCTTGAGTTTAAGCTTGGACTAAGGTAAAAACTGTTCTCTAAAAAGATGTTGCCTATCTCGAACATGAGTGGACGGCGACAGTCAACTACTTACTATTTGACGTTGGTGTGCCACCTGAGAGGGAATAGTAATTTAGGATCTATTCTTGTTCATTATACCGACCTAATTTAACTCTATGGTTGCTGGTGTAAGCAAGTTAACAATACTTACTTAAAAAATATATTTTAGGATTCAACCGTCGACGAATGAGGCCTGATTATTACTATTTTGGTAAGTTGATAATAAATTATAGGTTTTTTATATTATGCTTAACGTATCTTAGTAGGACCATGGGGTCTCGGACCTTCGGAAGGCGTACGAAGAGCCAAAGCCAACTCGCAAAGCCCACTTAAAACTTGACTAAATGAGATGAGACAATGGTACCGATTCCCTTGTTCACAAACTAAATTAAAATTAGGCATTTGGCATCTCTTACTACCAGGCAGCTAAAGAAAAGGACGGCGACAGACAAGGACTAAGTTAGAGACGTCAAATTAGTTTTTCTCTTGAACTTCGAAGTGTTTTTAATCAATACGTTTACGTTAATATAATTGTATGAACATTTTAGATCAACTTAAATTGACAGCTCTTATTATTGTATGTCTCTTTCTTGTTTTATTGGAGAGAAAGAGATATAAATAGCCTAAAATTAATTTAGTTCGTGCACAACAAAATTGGCACCACTATCAACAACCGACCGACTAAATTGGTTGATTGGTAGAAAATGCCTAAGGCATAGTGAGCCTTTGTATTTTCGTGCATGAAGTATAAATAAATATAAACAACAATTATCTACAATATATAAGTGCATCCAAGGACAACCCGCTGTTTGTGCTGTAGGAATTAGAAACAAAGGATATTGAATAAAAGGGTTAATAAAGTAGACTATGACCCCTTCCTAACTAATATACATATTAGGTAGGTATACACCGACACGGAAAAAATTAGAAGGGGTGACAATAGAGGAGCCCCCAACACGGCCGCTAGCACATAGTGACGTAGCGATTAGGGGACAACATCATAGTTAGGTATAATTTATGATACTGACGAGTCGAGAGGTCGACCTATATCTTACGGCTATCAGGACAATCCCCATAGTACGGTCAAGATTCGTAACAGCATCTTACGGAACAATATATATCTTCCGGGTGATCAGGTCCACGGAATCGGTACTGCAACAAGGTGCCCTGCGGCGTTAATGTTATTATTAAATATTACCAGCTATGCCTATGGCTTCGCTCACGTGATTGTGTATTCTTTTGACATTAAACAACATTGAGAATTAAAAATCATGGCCATACTCAGACCAATAAACTTTCGTTATTGGTCTGAGGGGCTATAGGCACAAAGTACGTGTGTATCAGAATGGCTGGTTGCCTGTGGCTTTGGTCTATGAGAGTTGATTAGAAAATTGCTACATAATTGCTTATATTTGCTACATTTAATAAATAATTGCTACATACTATATATATTTAAACCAATATACCTCTAAATCCCTCCCTCTAAACAATAAAGGCAAATAGTTGCAGTGTGTCTTCAGTACTGTACTGTTTTATCAGGCACTTTTCCTTGGGATAATTAAAATAATTGCTACATCCTTTATTTAACATATGTTTGAAGATACAACTAAATGAGATAAATGAAGCAAATATGTAGCAATTATTGACGCAATACATTTCGGGAAACTCTGCATGCTTGGCTTTAAACTAGGAGGCGACCAGCCAACCAAACGTCAAGATGGCTGTACAAAAAAAAAGTTATTTCTAAATATATATAGTATGTAGCAATTATTTATTAAATGTAGCAAATATAAGCAATTATGAAGCAATTTTCTAATCAACTCTCATAGACCAAAGCCACAAGCAACCAGCCATTCTGATACACACCAAAGTACGTAAGGCTGCGTCGCGCCCGAGCAGAGAGACCGTTCAGAACAAACCGCCATTTTTACCACGCACACATCAATGTGTGCGTGGTAAAAATGGCGGTTTGTTCTAAGCGGCATTATGTTAAAAGGCATTCTCAAGCAGTTTCAAGCAGACTTCAGACTCGACTGTCACGTGTTGTCTAAATGAATAAACGACAGACATTGAAATTTCACATATAACAAGAAAATTTTGTTATAAACAATTGCAAAGAGTTCCAACCTACAGAGTCAATACAGCAGCAGCCCTAGTGAGTCTGGCAAGTTTAGATATATTTTGTGGTACCTATAGGTATTAAGTCATTAGTTACTAGGTAGGTACACAGACAGAGCACACAAAAGGTCGCGGGCACATCGAATAAGTATCTTAGTTCTAGGCCAGCTTTTGTTATTACAGAATTCTATTTTTTTAGACAATTTTCGAAGACTAAATAACCCTCCTGATGATCTTCGTAACGCCCCAGGTAAGCCGCGTGCAAGTAAAACGAATTCTGCGAAATAACACCATAATTATTAAGTATTTGGCACTTACAAATATTTCTGTCTAGGTAAGTACTAACGGTAATTCATTATTATCAATGAATGATGATAAGATAATACTTAGATACATAATGATTTAGCTGAAAAATAAAACCTGGTAGTTTAAAATTGTCTGGTATTATAATTATTGCTTATTAGTCAATTTCCATTTCCGAGAACATCAAATCCTCCGGGTCATGAGAACCTCTTTAAACAAATATGGAGTACAGCCCTTAGTAAGATTCAATACCTATGTATTGTTATAATCAGCAAAGGGGATGCCCAGTTGCCGATCATAGATAGGTATGTAGGTATACCCTGAAGAAGGTGTAGTTGTGACCTTTTGGGGTAGTCCTAGTTTCGTTCGTGAACATCAGAATGACTGCCCAAACTCCCCACATATTATTAATAATTGGTATCCTAAAATAATTCAATTTATTCATTTGATAACAACATTTAAAAGAATTAAAAAAACTTGAGAGGTGTCAAGGGACACCCGGATAGAACGAAGTTCCTTTCGATTAATTAGTGAAGGAATTCTAATGATTTTTTTTTAAAGTTATATTATTATATAATTTAACTTGACCTACATAGACTAAAGACTAAAAAAAAACCCCTGACCCCCCCTAACCTAACTAAATATATGGTATATTATCATCGATCACTAATAAAAGAACTAGATACACAATCAGCGACAAATAGTGGCCTCACCAAATGAGCACCCAATTGAACATTTGGGTGCACTTTTAATCTAGTCGCATTCGAACGCCCAGACTGTTTACATGTCTCAGTGCTCGTTGAAAAATTGTAAAAATCACACATCTAGGACGCTAAAAAGGATGAACTTTCATATTTTCGGTGGGTACTAATATTATCAATATATTGTTGATGTCATTTCCTCTTTTTAGTTTATATTAATGATCTTCCCCGTTTATTTAAAAACCAACCACAAAATTAAATGGTGTTATTTGCCGATGACACTTCTTTAATTTTTAAGATAAATAGACGCGCTAATAATCTCGACAATGTAAATAACGCCTTACTTCAGGTCCAAAATTGGTTCACAGCTAATAACTTAGTATTAAATGGAAAAAAAACTAAATGCATCAGATTTGCTTTACCAAATGTCAAAAGTAGTAATTGCGATATAACTAGTATTGAATAAAGAGAAACTAGAATTCGTTGATGAAACTGTTTTTTCTGGGAATCACGCTCGACTCAAGGCTACAATGGGGTCCTCATTTAACATCTCTTGCAGGACGGCTAAGTTCGGCGGCATATGCTGTCAGAAAGATCCGTCACTTTACTGATGTGGATACCGCGAGACTGGTCTATTTTAGTTATTTTCATAGTATTATGTCTTACGGTATTTTACTTTGGGGGCGTGCTGCAAACATAGAGTCTATTTTTATTCTGCAGAAAAGAGCAATCACAGCCATTTACAATCTACGTATGCGCGATTCTCTAAGGGATCAATACATATATGAAAACATTATGTACGCAAAAAAAAATCTGCATCTTTTTGGTAAAAGAAGTGACAGACATAACTATAGTACTTACTAGAAATAAGGACCAACTAGTTCAACCAGGATTCAGGCTGGCTAAAGTAGATTCGTCTTTCATGGGGTTCTGTCTAAAGTGTTACAATAAAATACTTCCCCACATTGTTCAACTTAATGAGACAAAATTTAAGTCCTATATTAAACGCACACTAAGCAGCCGAGCATATTACAAATTGGATGATTACATCACTGATAAAAATGCTTGGCTGGATGCTGATCTAGCTCCACAGCCATAAGGGTTCATAGATTTATTGATTAGCATTGGTGACTATTTTTGGAGCTGCTGAAGATCTAAAACTACATTATCTTTGCATTGTATAAACTCAAACTATTAGTATTATATAATTTTGCATAGCACATACATGTGAGCACTATGTACTTTATAGCTACCATTTACGAGATATGTCTTTCATCAAACCTTTTAATCTTATTTTTGTTTACTTAGTGAATGTAATAAAATCCAAAATGTCAGATTAATTAGGTGTTTTTTAGCTTTTCTCGAGATTCAGTGAGATGTGGAGAATGAATGGACATGAGTTCTTGCACGTCAAAGATCCGAAAAATAAGAAAGAAGAAAAAAAAAATCGTTTCCTTCTTGGAAACGAAAAATAAGTTATTCGTCAAACAATATGTTATCATGTTTTATCATAAGTTAAAGAGTAAATAATTATGACTGTTTATATTAATTTCATTAATAAATAAATGTCGTGCCCTATCCGAAAACATATTAACATTTAGGTAAATTATAATCATTACACATAATATACCTCATAGAATAAAACAGAATAAAAATGCTATAATGTACTATTCTGTCATCTGTGTATTACATTAAGTTTATAAAACAGATCATTAATAGTACAGTGTAAAATAAAATATTGGACAGTTCGACTCCACACTCATTTCTTGTTCTAGCGGCGAGCCCCGGACATAAAATTTAATTGTTTTTTTTTGACACTTTGTAAATCTGACTTTAAAACATGCGTGTTGTTTTGATGCATGTTGACGGTCGCAAAAAATGTTCCTATTTGTAAATAGCTTTGTGAATACAACTTTAAGTATGGCAGTTAAGGTTTAATTTACATTAATGGAGATTTACTTTTATTAGAATTACCTGAACACAATCGGAGTCAGTTTGTAGTGAACTTTTGTATGGGATTGTGTATCTAGTTCTTTATTAGTGATCGATGTATATTATGTAATGAAGGGTTCACACTTTCACAGGGCATCAAAAACTCTTCCGCATCGCTCAAAAAGATGAATTAAAAAAATGGGCAGTCATTCTGACGTCAGGATGACTGCCCACATTTAGAATCTCCAAGTAAGGGCTCGAAACATTCAATAATTTAGTACCCATTTGATTTGATACCTAAACATATATTTTTTCTTGATTTTTGGGGCAAAGAACAAACTGCCCAATATGATCATATTGGCTAGTCACATCGACTAGGCAAAATGATCATTTTGGGCAGTCATTCTGATGTTCACCTTTTGTTGTACGCAGTGACAAAATAACTATAAAAAAACCTTTTATTGCAATCAATAGTTATTAAAAAATAGATAATTTGTTTAATTCTGTCTTATTACTTACATTAACTTTCAATACACTTGCTCGTAAAGTTGCTCTTATTGCACCGTATTAGGTTCATTGTTCATAACGCTGCACGCGTATGAAACACGCGTGCATTTTATTTTTTACGTTATAAATAATTGTGTTTTATACATATTAGGCTATTTGGGGGCTTTGTCAATCTCCTCTGCTTGCTAACTTTACTACCGGGGCGAGCACGGCGACCAAATAAAGATATCAGCGCGTCATTTTTTTTAGTTATTTGCCTTGAAATTTTTGGCTAAATTAGTTATTTAGAAAATAGTTATTTATTCATTTTTTTAAAAAGAAGAAAAATCAAGTACCTATGATGGAAAACATCGTATGAAACTTGTTTACACACTGGACTCCATTAAGTCCTCGCCTTCGGCTCAAATTGCCATCTTTCCTCGAGTAAACGACAAACTTAGATAACTTTTAATATTATTATGTAACTAGTTTTTATTAATTATCACTTTGGCTGTAACACATACCTATACTTATATAGGGTGACTGGTAATTAGTGTACGATACTTAAACACGTGATTGTGTTCATGATAACAAACAACTTTCCCGAAGAAAAAATGTTTTTTGTACTGGTTCACTTTTATCACAATAACACAACAGCCTTATGAAATTCAAGCGCGCGCACGCCTGTGAACTAAAGTGAACCAGTACAAAAACATTTTTTCTTCGGGAAAGTTGTTTGTTATCATGAACACAATCACGTGTTTAAGTATCGTACACTAATTACCAGTCACCCTATATATACATGGAAATTTAATACATAGGTACGTGGAAGTTTACGTACGATTTATAAAACCAAAATAGACATACTTAACAGCGACATTGTCTCTACAGTCGAGCCTACTATAAACAAAAGTTACCATTAGGTACTGAGGTAGGTACTTACTATACCTAGTATCAGGTACCCCTGATACATACCTACCTATTCCTTGCTTTTCCTAAGTTACGGTTTGAGATAAACTTATGTTTAGGCAATTCTTTTGTAGGTAGGTACAGGTATTGCCAATTAATAAGAATAACTAGCTAGGTTATAGTAAAACAAATACTAATAATTGTGACGAGTTGCGATGACATGTGGTTTCAGCTACCTCACAAGTGCAAACCACAACTAATATATCATCAGCAACGAGCCAAGCGACAACTTTACACGTGGAAGACACAACGGCCACATCAACATCTTTATCAACAACAATAGCACGGCCGTCTTCGTCAGTCCTGCCAACAACTGAGCACCCTATCATGCGGACTATTAATTCTACCGAACAGTCCATCTTACCGACAGCCAATTCTGTCAATCAGGCCATTCTACCGACAACCGATTCTACCAATCAATCCATCCTATCGACAGCCGCTTCTGCCAACCAATCCATCCTACCGACAGCCAATTTTGCCAATCAGGTCATTCTACCGACAGCCAATTCTGCCAATCAATCCATCCTACCTGCAGCCGATTCTGCCAATCAATCCATCCTACCTGCAGCCGATTCTGCCAATCAATCCATCCTACCTGCAGCCGATTCTGCCAATCAATCCATCCTACCGACAGCCGATTTTGCCAATCAGGTCATTCTACCGACAGCCGATTTTGCCGATCAGGTCATTCTACCGACAGCCAATTCTGCCAATCAATCCATCCTACCTGCAGCCGATTCTGCTAATCAATCCATCTTACCGACAGCCGATTCTGCCAATCAGCTCATTCTACCGACAGCCGATTCTGCCAATCAATCCATCCTACCTGCAGCCGATTCTGCCAATCAATCTATCCTACCGCCATCGACAGCCGATTCTGTCAAACAGTCCATTGTACTGACATTGACTGGCGATTCTGCCAAACAGTTTATCTTACCGACGGCACACTCTGCTAAACTGACTTTCATAACGACAGCCAGTAAATCTATTCAATCAAAAGCCAAATCTACCAAATTGACGGCAAAAAAACCATTCAAACCCCGAAAAAGAAGTAGACATAGAAAGCGATTACCTGTATCTAAAGGTGATACGGTATCAGTAATGTCTAATCGCAAGAAGAAGCCTCACAATATTAGCCGTCACCACTTGCGCCAACTCACAACCACAACCGAAAAACACACTAAAGGTGTCGAAATGTTTCAAGTGGCTTCAGAATTGGAAGAAGAGTTAAACGCCACTAACACAGATACTTCAAAAAATTTTGCGAGTCATCAAGATAACAAGCATGAACCTTTACAGCAGGAACATAAAAAGATAACAGCTACAACCATGAAAGTCTTTTTACGGGGCAGTTCCAGAATGCCAATACCACTTCCTGAAAATAACAGCTTTTGTCATTTTTACCCTGGAAATGCCCTGTGTAGTGCAAACTAGTAAATTATAACAAAGAAGGAACTTTTATTCTGGATCTGTTATGCAAGTAATACCTATCTAGTTATACGATAAATCGAATAAATAAAACCAGGTTAAGTTAATGGGTTTATTTTATTTTATACCTACTTATTAAAACAATTAACATTATAAAACCAGACTGCAAAAAAACAACTTAAAGGTTCAGACAATAATATTATAACTTCCAAAATATCTGATACAGTATAGGTATTTTTTATTATTTTCAATTTCAACACACAAGCAATAACGGACCGCTTTTGGTTCAAATGCGGCTACCAGTGAATGAACCCAAATACGATTAGGGGTCATCCATAAAGTACGTCACACAAATTTCATGATTTTTGTTACCCCTTCCCCAGTCCACAGTTGGTCACATTTGTGAGACCGCCCCCTCCTTAGTGTGACGTCACATATTTTGCAGTTTTACATCTAGAAATTCTTAAATTAAAACAGTAGTTCCGAAATTAGTTTTATTTCCATTTAATTTTTTTTTTTTGCATTATCAACATCAAATCAAACATTTGAAAAAATTAACAAAACAATAAACTATTAATTTTATTATACCAATGGAAGTTACAAACTCAATCATCTTGAGTCCATGGTCTTTGAACCCATTCCTCCAAATATATTTTTAACCGGGGTTATTTGGGTTGTCAATGACAAGAAATTCAATGTGTCACATCTTAAAGCAGCATCGTCATCATCCAAACAAAAAAAATATTTTCGAATCTTTGCGATGGGAACAACTTCTTGTTGCCTCTTGTGTGATTGCTTGTGTTGGTTAGTGGCCTTGTATGATGCAAAATATAGACCACATATGCCACACGATCGGTTAAACAAGGATATCGGAGATCCAAAGATAGCTGAAGTAACAGTGGAGTAAATTTACCTTCAGAGTTATCTTTTTTTGTGATCACATACCCTTTAGAAGTATGTTTAACTAAAAACCACTCTCGTAATAGTCGGCAAAAGCTAGATCGTCAGACACCACAACACGGGACAACTTCACATTTGACTAATTTAAATAAATAATGTGATTCACGCACATGATTTGCGTACCAAGTTACATCATTTTTTAATACCAAATCCTGTTCAATAATATTAATAAATGTATTATTATTCACATTTATTATTTTTTTTACATAATATAATATATTTTTAAATATTAGTAAAAACAAGAATATATTATTATTATTAATAACCAGTCTAGTATCTGTCGGCACAATACTAGTTGTGGCGACAGATACTAGACTGGATAACGAACAGGCTTCCAGGCTTTCCAGTAGTTCTTTTCGTAGTAGTACAGAATGTGTCAGTTTGTGACTGGCGTGTGACGCTAGTAGAGCGAGTGTGAATTTGCCAACAATTTAAACGTTATGCCCATACAGATAGAGTTGTTAATATTTTTAAGTTTTTCGTTAATAGTTCAAATTTGGCATTTTAACACTTACATACTTATTTGATTTAGAAATGTGACGTAACGAAACTTAGGACCCCTCCCACCCCTTGTCACACAATGTCACACTTCGTCGACCCCTCCCTCCCCCTTAACGTGTGACGTACTTTATGGATGGCCCCTTATGTCAGCAGTAAGTTTTTAAGGAGTTGATTAAAACCCTAATAAAATAAAAATCGATCAGAAAAGCATGAATGAAACAAAAAAATAGTCGTGTCTGACAGCGTGTTGCGACAATATAAATAAATCTAAGTTTAAAATAGACAATTTACTGCATTCAATCTAAATATAGGTGCGATGATATATCCATGTTATAGCTGTGGTCGCATGTCGCCATATATTATCTAACAAGTTGGCCCAACAAGGTTTTTTTTGTTTCGGAACTTGTAGGTAGGTAGGTAATACGTTTATTAGGTAATCTAAGTTTTATTAATTTTTTTTCTACTAAAAACGGACTATCTGCGCATCATCCCGAGGTGCGCTGCGCGTTAGAAATCAATAATGAAAAAAAATTGTTAACACTTAAATATAAAGCCGACACACATAAAAGCGTTGCGATGCGGCGTGCACGCCGCCGTACCTACACAAATTGTCATACTACCGTAGCGTGAGATAACCATTTTTCCTACGATCGTAAACGTTGCTGGACGTATGTGCACGTCCATAACAGACACAAAGCAGCGTGTATTTTCTTGGTACAGATTATTTGCAATACAACATGTTTTGTAACGGACGAACATTAATTGGATAGCCCGCCCCGCGTGTTTCTAATAAGAAATTAAAACTTACTTTAAAATCGAGCGGTTACATACCGCTCAATTTTAAAGTGCACTTCTATTATCGGTAATTCAATTTGATAATATACTCGATGAGACGTGGAGTTGCGGGCCCGTCATCAAAATCAGAAATTCAATACTAATGAACGGAGTTCACGTCAGAACTGTGTGGCATCGAAGTGATTCAAAAGTATGTGTGTCACACACATGTTTTTGAATCACTTCGATGCCACACAGTTCTGACGCGAACTCCGCGCGCGTTCTGTATTGAATTTCTGATTTTGATCATCTACTTTTGCTGTTGACTGTACTACTACACCAGTGCATAAAAAAGGTCCCCAGTCGTCGTAGCGTCCATTTCAAACCCAAATGTGCGCAGGTTCGTTGCAAATGGCGGTCCCACACAACGTTCGTCACACATCGGCGTTCCCACAAAACCGTCAATCGACGAGAAGTACCTAATGAACACACTGTAAGTGCACGTAGCGTGAACGCCGCATGAAAAATGTTGCATTTCATATTGTCGTGCAAATAATCTGCATAATGAGCTTCTATGTTCTATGTTAGAGGGGTTTGGTTTCCGCACTTAGTCCTTTAAATATGGACCATTGTACGTAAGCCATGGCGGCCGTTACTCCAACCAGCCCACCTACCTCCAGAAGCAGAGGAGCCTAATGAGCTTTATAGTGTGCACATTTTATTTCTGTTGTGTAAGGGTCAATTCACAAAGCAGTCGGCAATGCGAGTTTTGCTGACAAATCATTTTCAACTTTCTGGGAAAGAGTAAATACTGGTAAAATTAAGGATGACTCGCACGTTGTCACTTATATGCGGCGGTCAACGGCTCGCGGAGCCGCGAGCTACTGCTGGGTGCATACTAATCTGCGATACTACATACGCCTTTAGTTATAGAGATAAATTTGAAAATGGTTTGTAAGCCATACTGTCGACCTCTGCGCTGCCATCCCGGTGTGAATTGACCATTCTGCATACACAAGCTGACAGCGTGTGTATACTCATCCACATCATCACTCATCTACCCGCTAGCGTTATATCAAACAGCTGCATGGACAATGGCTAAGTTCAGGTTACTTAAAGGTCAATTCATACTAGAGCAGAGTTGAAGCGCATCGGAGCGTCAAAATACGACGGCGACCTTGAGCGACCAGAGAATCGTATGCGCTGCGTCCAAAACTCTCAAAGTTTAGTCGAAATCAAATAAAAGATAGTATTCTTTAACTTAAAAAAAGCTATATACTAAAAGATAGATAACAAAATTGTCTGTAAGATAGTAAAAGTTTCGTTTAAATATTCCTGGTAGATTTTGTGTGATTAATGTGATTATCAATGTTTTGTCCGCGTCAGACAACTTCACAATTTAATTGGTGTCTGTACCGATAGTGTGGACGGAATTTGTTACGCGTAAAGTTACGATCATTTATCCGTCTCATACTCCCATACAAAATTTCAATCAAAAAGTACGCCTGAACATTATACGTACCTATTGCCAGGCACGTCTGTTTCGGAGTTGATCGTGCGAAGGGTCCTTCCCGTAGTCAAACTATTTTGTCCAACGTAGCTAGTATGAATCAACCCTAAGGGCCTCTTGCAAGTCTGTTGGCCGGGGGGAGGTACACATTCGTCAGATTTCTGTTTCGTCAGAATAAATTATAGGATGTTTTTTTACTATAAAGAAACCCAAAAATTCCTCTTTGGACAGAAAAAACTTAGATTAATTTAGGTCGACGTCTGGGCCCCTAGGTTCGGTTTGGGTGTGCATCTGGATTGAGGGCCCATTTTTTTAACTCTTGCGAAACGAAAAAAGACTTACAGGGAAATTAGTTAAAAATAGTAAAAACTTAAAACAAGGGCCATGAATTTCTTAAACGTGAATTAAAACTGTTATGGTTAGGTATATAACTTGGGCCCTCAATCCAGACGCGTGCACTAAGTGGCATAGCATAAATCTCAGTAAGTGCTATCTCTGGGTTAATAATTTTTATTTAAGAATTTAGTTAAGAATTTCTTAAATATTTTAAGAAATTCCCAAATCTGTAATTATGACATTACAGATTTATGGCGGTATATTTAGGGCCCTCAATCTGTTATTGTCAGTACTGAGGAATCTGCAAAACATGAATATATCTGAAGAAATACATAAATACGACTTTAATAAATTTTACTTAGATACCTATGTGAATTAGTTAAAGAGAAATAATGACACAAAAGTATATATTTTTAAGAAGTAAATGAAAGTCGAACACGGTTGAACTAAGGGCCCAATGTTTTCAGCTTTATTTAGTAGGCTCAACCGGGTACGTATTTGAATATCGAAGATTAAAATACCTACGCTTAAAATACCAATGTTCAAAACATCGAAAATTTAAATATCGATTATATCAAAATGTCGAAAATTGTTATACCTAAGCTTAAAACGTCGAAGATTGAAATGCCGAGTGATTAAAATTTAGAATGATTCAAAATATCGAATGACATTATGCCTAAGTTCAAAATATCAACATTTCATACATCTAAATTCATAATATCTACGTTAAAAATACCTACTAGTTGAAATACCGAAAAAAAATTATATAGGCAGTATGAGTGTATTCATAAATGTAGGTAGATGTGAAATTGTCACACCCTGCAAACCCGTTGCTATTAAGTAGTCATTAGTCTGTTTACTGCGTAAATGTAACGTACAGTCTATAGAATATTATAGATTTATTATGTCGGAACGCATGCAGCATGCAAGCAAGCAAGCATGCATTATGCAAGCGAGCATGCAAGCGAACATGCAACATGCAGCAGGCATGGTTTCTGTCACGGCTACGGCGTTGCGGGGCTCCGGCGGTACCACGCGAGCTTATCGTCGCAGATGGTATTCGTTAAAACCACCTGCTCCTCAGCTCGCTGGCCGCCTCGCCCCTCCACGCCTACGCGAATTTAAATTACACTCTAGGAGTAGGGCAGACAAGACTACGTGGAGTCGGTTTTGCAGCGATACGTTTCTGTCACTAACTTTAGTAGCACAACATATTGACTTTCAAGAAAATATTTTAATTTAAAGACCTAAATAATACCTTCACGATTGACCTATGCTTGTACACTAGACACTGATTTTCATGGATAAAATAGGTCGAAATTGTTCCAAATCGATCGATATTTAGGACGTTCGATAGTTTGTACTTCGATATTTAGGACATTCGATAATCTGTATTTCGATATTTGGATCTTTCGATGTAACTTTTGTAGATATTTAGATTTTAGATATATTGGACGTAGGATATTTAACCATTCGATACCATAAACTTTCGTTATTTTAATTTTCGGTTTTATGGTCGTTCGATATTTCCATTTTCGATGTTATGAACATCGATATTTTAACAGTAGGTATTTTAATCTTCGATATTCAAATACGTACCCGCTCAACCTCATAGATTAACGCAAATTAGAATAAGATTTATAACTATTTCTTAGTTAAATTGTAACATATCCTCCGTTCTCCTAAATATCATACTTTAAGAGAAAATTAATTTTCGACTTTTTCTAGGATCAATTTTGTAGGGTGACGTTATGTTCATAGTAAGTATCTGTACATTATGTAAAGCGCAGTCGAATAGTCATAATATTTGCAGCTAAAAGTACTATACACCTATACTCCATTTATTAGCAAAGCATTAGAAAAAAAGAGGCTCATAGTAGCAGAAATGCAAAATATTTTATTTCAAAGATAAGTTAATATAATTTTAAAAATATTATTTTAACATAATTTCGATAAATATGTTCAGGACGATTCGCAGTCGATTTAAATATATATTTTTTTCTTTATTTTTCAAAATTTGGATCTGCCAAACAGTATGTCAGAATGTGTAAAAAAAATAGGTTGTTCCTCTACTATTGTAAAATCTAAGCATTAAATCATCATAACAGACCATACGGCCGTTCACAAAATCATGCGCCTTCTTGTATATACATACTCAATAACACCTAATATTTTAAATCATTTTCCTTTTAAACTGATTGTTTCAGGTAATTCCTTTAATTAAACTAACGTTATCTGTCCCATTCAAATCAAATGAGATCAAATTAGAAAGCTCGTTATTTGAATTTCCTTAAGGTACTTACTTTACTTATATGTATAACATACTAGGTACTAGTCGGTTAGTTCGCCTTTCATTTTATGCAAACACTATTAGAGCTAAATAAATGTTCTTTTTTATTTGATTTAGGCAGCTAGACCCATCATCACGTAATTAAAAATGACACAAATGACAAAAATTAAGAAAACAAAATTATAAATAGTACCTAGGTAGGTATATAATACTTTTAGCTGCAAATATTACATGACTTTCCGACTGGGTTTTACAAAATGTACAGATACTTACATGCACATTATGGGCATCCTACAAAATTTTCTCCTAAAAAAAGTCGAAAACCAATTTTCTCATAAAGTATGATATTTAGGAGAACGGACGATATGTTAAAATTTAATTTGCGTTAATCTATGAGGTTGAGTCTAGTCAATAAAGCTGAGCTCTCAGTTCAGACGTTTTAGTCAAATTCAACTTTGATTTACTTCTTAACAATTAACTTTTGTGTCTAATTCACATACATATGTATCTAAATAAAATATATTAAAGTCGTATTTATGTATTTCTTCAGATAAATTCATGTTTTGCAGATTCCTCAGTGCAGACAATAATGAATTGAGGCAATGAGGCCTTTGTTCGATTAAGGACAGATGCTGTTTAGGACAGATGAGGTTTACGACAGATTCGCTTTAATTCGGATTTTGTACAGGCAAGAGAAAATACGTTTTAGCCAACGTCATACGCGTAGGTAACTAAATTAACCACTTTAGTTATACGTCCCACGGATATGCCACATGGAAGGAAAGTACCTTGAATATTGTAGATGGAACATTTTACTGAAAGAAGACTTTATTTGAATTTAAAAAATCAATTGAAACTGCATTCATAGATATTTAAATAATTACATGGTTGAACCAGGAATCGAATCTCGTTACACGAGAAAAATAATGGGTGTGTAATATATGGCATAATAACAGATAGCATAATATCACAACGTTCACATGATATAATTTTCAGATGCTATAAAAACAAATAACCTAATTTCATGTGATCGAATGTTCTATTTCTTATAATCTTCTTTTGTTTTAATAACATTTAGTATAACGTTCATTTCATATAATTTTCAATTTGTATAATGCTCTTTTTATATAACGATAAGTTGACCTAATTTGCTTTTGACCTAATTTTGATATTAAGTAAATTTCAGTCTAAATTCTGTAATGAATAAGCAAATATCAGGAAACATACTGTTATAACCGTATATAAAAATGTACGATGTTTTATAGCTAACAGTTGAAGCAAGCATGCAGCATGCAAGCAAGCAAGCATGCATCATGCAAGCAAGCAAGCATGCATCATACAAGCAAGCAAGCATGCAAGCAAGCATGCATCATGCAAACGAGCATGCAACATGCAGCAGGCATGGTTTCTGCCACGGCTCCGGCGTTGCGGAGCTCCGGCGGTCCCACGCGATCTTATCGTCGCAGATGGTATTCACGCTCACCACCGCCGCTTCGGCTTACTGGCCGGCTTCGCCGGCCAGCCTCAGCCGCGGCGGCGGGCGTTAAAACCACCTGCTCCTCAGCTCGCGGACCGCCTCGCCCCTCCGCGCCTATGCGTATTTAAATTACACTCTAAGGGTAGGGCAGACAAGACTACATAGTTTCGGTTTCGCAACGATTCGTTTCTGTTATTAACTTTAGTAGCACAACATATTGACTTTTAGATAATATTTTTGTTATTGTCTATTTATATACATTTTCGTTGAAATAAATTCCATGGCAAAATACACTGATCAAAAATATTCGTTAAAACATAATTTGATAAGTGTGTTAAACAAAAAAGATGTGGTTAAAATTCATTGGATTGTGTTTCTGTGAAATATGTTTCATTCAAGTAAATAGTTTTTGTAACAATAATAGCCAAAATAAAAATACAAGAACCAAATATTATAATTATGAAACATTTTCTCGAAAACGAAATTCTATGAAATTTATGTCTGCGAAACAAGGGGACACCGTTATAACCTCATCTAACCCATACGATTCCCCAACAATAGAAGGAATCTGGTTAATGGTCACTGTTCTAACCTAACCAAACCCAAATTATTCAATAACTAAATTATGCAGTTAAGCTAAACGTTACGTATAGATTTCAAATATTATAGTAACTGATTAATTTATTATACTATATGAATATTAGTTCAAATGTGCATTATAGAGAATATTCATTATACCATATAAAATTAGGTAAAATTAAATTATATCAATAATTATTATATCATTTGATCGTAATATTAAAAAAAAAGTATGTTAAATGAAATTAGATCATATGATCTTTAGAGATTTTGTTATTATTTCAAACGTTAGACACCCAAAAATAATCACCTGTAGCTTTATCATACGGATCGAAAGGCTTCAGCAAAAGGATTATTTTTTGCTTTAGCAAACACCATATATTCTGTATAGACACATAGGTGTCTATACAGTATTCTATCTTCATACAAACGGTCGGAACGCGAGTCGTACCTACACTTTTTAAGTTAGTAGGGAAATTTGCAGTATCGAATGCGCCTCAGTGGCGAATATATGGTGTTGTTTTTGGTTGCTTGAATTCGTCAATAACGCACCCAGAGATAAAATTTTTTAAATTGCCTGGGAACTCCGAAAGACTATATGTTCCTGAAACTTAATAGACTATAAAAAAATGACTTCCAGAATGTCAAATTTCCCCAATTGAATATGAACCTTACGCTTTTGTAATAAAATTGAAAATCTATCAAAGAAATTTGACAGATTGTTGCTCCAGCTTGTGCTGGACTCTGTATCTACCTATTTAGTAAGATTTACATTATTATTTACTTTTTAAGTAAGATTTTGTAGTCGGTAGTTAGAGGTTTTGTCAGCTGTGTTTTGCATTTTGGTTAATTATGAAGTAGGTGTTGAAGTTTGTAAGGATTGCAGAATAAAGGGAAATATTTTTTTTTGATACGCCTTGAATGGCTGCGACTTATGCGCAAATATCTTCCAGTCTCAAAATAAGGGTGGTTTTTTTATTAAACTTCTAATCAAAAACATAACATGCATTTTTATTGAACACTTCCCATTTCATTTATCTATCTCATTTTTTTTAAATAAATTAAAAATATTATATAGGTACCTATATTTACAATCACAAAACTAAAAGGAGAATAAACCACTACACACACTAGGAAGAAATTAAAACACTGTACGCGGGACTACCCTATCGCACGTTAAGGTACTGCGCGCATGTAGGTAATTAATTCAAGGACAGGGCCGAGTCACAATACTGTTAGATATCTTTACTATGACTTTGGTTAGTAGTTGCAAAGTATTCCATTCATAGATAATTAAGTAGTCAAAACAGGAAAAATAATTCTCTAATTCCTGTTGGGCTAAATTAATTTGAACCCAGTTTGTCATAAGTTTTGAAGAAAAAAAAAGATGTTTTATACAAAGCACGAAAAGATTACCTTAATTTAGACAACACATCTGTTAAACATCTATGTACTTAAAATAATTAAAAATTAAGTAGGTACACACGGCTACACATCAAGCTATATTCCGTACAATGCGAGGTCAGCTTATACTGGAAATGTATAGCTTGATGTGTAGCCGTGTGTACCTCAGTCTTGTTGAGGACTTTTTTTTATACGACGAAGGATTGGACGACAAGATACCTATTGATATTTGGCACGCCTTTTAGACCAGCCTTTGAGAATGGTAAAAAGTGACAAAAAAGTTATAGGTAGGTAGTAGAATGAAACCCATTGGAAAAAGAAGAGAATATATAACAAAAATGAAAGGAATAGTAGATTGTATGAAAAGGAAGCAAAATAATATTTTTACGACGAGGGCGTTATTTTGAATCCAGAGCGAGGCGAAAGATTGTAGAATAGAATCCCGATCATAAGGAGGAGAGAAAGGGAGTTCTATGAGAAAATAAATAAGAATGAATGAGTTTTTTAGACAATTATTTTAAAAAGCACTGTAAATTATCGCGCGCTGTCGTTTGCCGATCAATTTCAAGCTTGTTTCGAGCTTATTTCGTGAGTATTTTTTTTTTCTGATGCACACATACAGACCATAGTATTGTACTAGTGTGTCTATGCTGCCTAGCCGTTTTAGCAATCGTTTAGATTTTGAGTTGCGCTAAATCAAATACGCGCCCTTATCATCGATGTCAGTTGTAGTGTCTGACTTGCTAATGTCCGATTATGAAGTTTCGTGAAATTGGCCCTAAACATTAGACTTCAAAAAAAATAATTGGATTTGAATTTTGTACTCAATTGTATGTCTTAAAGCGAATCTGTCCTAAACAACAGCTATCGTAAAACTAATCTGTTCCGGTTTGATATAGTCTTCCGATGCAACCAATGTTACTATGTTGATTTATTGTGAGAATGCTGGTATCCATAACACACATAAAAAAAGTTAAATCTTTCTTTGGATACCAGAATTCATACAAAGACTGCATAAAAAACGAATGGTTACAAAACTGTAATACGCTATTAGGTATCCTTCAGGACTACAATGTTGAATACGCAAAATACGCGCCGAGTCGTGGAGTTGCGGACACCAGCCCGTCATACTACTACTACCGTAGTACTATTAAGAGCGCCCTTCCCCATCGAACGAACTTCAACGCGAGCGTGATTGAAAAAATGTATGTTTCAACCAACGCAAAGCTCGAAAACAAACGAGTGAGTGAGAACGCGATAACATCACAGGAAAATTGGCGTGCGGTAATTTCACAAAACTTGTACCGGGACATACGTGTTTTTAAAAAAGCCTTACAAGTTTTTGGTAAAAATCTTTGTAATTTAAAATCTCCATTACATGTGCAAGGTTTCTATGAAGCTGTTTTTTTTTACTTTTTCAATGTATGAGTGCATTATGAACGGCCAAAGTTCAGATAAAATTGTGCAAAAAAGCAGATTTTCGGACGTGTTTACTGAATTTGTTTCACAAAAAAGTTTATTTTTGGCTACATAAAAACCTAGATTTAAACCACAAGATACCTGTGTGTTAAAAATATTTGGAAAATAATTGGTCATAACGCCGTAATCGCGTACGAGCGTTTGTATGGAAAATATGAAGGGATGGGCGCTCTTAAGTATTCTGTGCTACTACTACTACTTGCAAAATGTTGAATGTGCAAAATGTTGAATTTGCAAAATGTTGAATCCCAAAATGTTGAATTTGCGCAAAGTTGAATTTTCTGGACCCACAATGTTGAATTCCTAAAATATCAAATCGTATCAAATTATGAATCACTAGCTACTGCTCGTGACTTCGTTCCCCGTGATTTTTTCCCTCGCGAGCTTACGCAAGGATAACTCGCTGAGTTACGCTATAGTACATGGATGTAAAACAACTTGGAAACTGAAGAGATTTGTGTATAGACCAAGGAGTTTTCCCAGATTTAATGAAGTATGTACAGTAAAGTTATACCACTTTTCAAATCCGGCGAATGCAAGGACACGAATAATTATAGACCTGTTTCGGTTTTGCCGGTTTTCAGCAAAGTGTTTGAAAAAGTAATGCTTAATCAAATGCTCAGTCATTTTAATTGCAATAACATCCTACATGGTCAACAGTATGGGTTCACCAGAGGGCGTTGCACTACTGATGCCGGTATCACTTTGATTAAGCATATCTTTAACGCATGGGAGGAGTCACAGGATGCCATTGGCATTTTCTGTGACCTCTCTAAAGCATTTGATTGCGTAAATCACGAAACACTGCTTTTGAAGCTTGAGCATTACGGACTCGGTAAACTAGCGCTCAGATTAGTAAGACCGTATTTAGATGATAGGCTGCAGCAAGTTCAAATAAACGGTGTAAATTCATCGGGCTTGAAAGTAAAAATGGGAGTACCACAGGGCTCAATATTGAGTCCGTTCCTATTTCTAGTTTATATTCATGATTTACCGCATTCTCTGAGAAATCAACCTCAAATGGTGTTATTTGCTGATGATACTTCATTGATTTTTAAAGTAAATAGACGGCACAGCACTATGACGACGTAAATGACGCCATGATTAAACTTCATAATTGGTTTACTGCAAATAAGTTTGTGTTAAATGAGAAGAAAACCAAATGCATAAGATTCGCTTTACCTAATGTTAAAAGTAGTGAATGTTCGTCGAAAAGACAGTTTTCCAAGGGATTACGAGACGCTCTTGACTCAAAGCTGCAGTGGGGTCCTCACTTAACATCTCTTGCAGGGCGGCTAAGTTCGGCCGCTTACGCTGTCAGAAAAATCAGGCAATAGGGGATATTACTGCAATGTTTTGGCACCAGAATGCAGCACCAGCATAGTCCGTAAACAGTTTATCGACGAGTCGTTCAAAGCGTGAAATTCATGTGCGTGTGGTGTGAGGGCCACTTTGTTAAAACTCTTTGAAAATGTGCTTAAGATTTAGTGAACATTCCCAAAGAATTGTGACAGTTAGAATCAGATTTTGTGAAAGTCAAATAAGCGAGTTATGGACTGTAAAGTTGGGCCCTCAGTTCTCACATAGAGGATTGAGGGCCCACCTGTACCAGATGAACTACGAACAGTACAGAAAAAGTCTGTATGCCAAAATCTAAGCTAATACCAAACAAAATTTGTGGAAACAAGATATTATCGCACGACACTGTCCTACTTTGTATATCTTCGGTCAAAATGGGCCCTCAATTTTCATACACGTAAAAGTTTATTACGCAAATAAAATGAAACTATTAATTATTCGATTCGTGACGAAAACTTCATGTTTTTGCGTTTTGCCCAGAGCAATATCGTAATTATGTGAGCAGATTATTTAAAGACAATTTACAATTTTAGAAAGATTGTGATTTGATTGAAGTCTTGATTTAGATAGCTACAGAGTAAAAGTATAATTTTTAATTATGGTTTTTTAAAGCGAAGTCAATTATTTCATATCGTTTTATGAAAATAGACATCAGAGTTAAATAGTATATACAGTCATAAAGACAGCTACAGAGCCAAAATTACGAAAATATTACTATTACGTATTAAAAAATAATGTTGAAAAAGTAGAAAATCGGTTCACTTTGATAATTTTTTTTCACCAGTATTTGAATAAAAACATAACTGATATATTTATTTTATGAAAGTAAATGTTATGCTTATTATACAGAATATTTTTCAGTCCGTTATACGAGCTCATTTATTTTAGACAATTATTTTAAATTTCACTGTAAAACATCGCGCGCTGTCGTTTGCCGATCAATTTCAATGATTCGTGCTTATTTCGTGCATTTTTTTTTCTGATGCACCCGATCAATTTCAATGATTCGTGCTTATTTCGTGCATTTTTTTTTTCTGATACACCTAAACAGACCATTGTATTGTACTAGTGCGTGTCAATGCTGCTACGCCGTTCTAGCAATCGTTTAGATTTTGAGTTGCGCTAAATCGAATACGCGCCCTTAACTTACAGCTACTGTTTGAAATCCTTTAAGCTACTAAATAAATTGTGAAAATTTGTGATAGCAAGAATAGGTCACCACTTCTCGTTGTTTGAAAGTTATGACCTTGACAAAATTCGGGCCCTCAGTCCTCCATTTCTTTTGGTTTTCGTTTTATTACGATTAACGAATGAAAGATAAGAGAAATACAAAATTGACTCTTTTTGTGTAAAAAATTGTGCAACAAATTGGTGTTATTTTTACTAATAAGAATTGTGAAAAAACTACAAATCTTAATAGATACATACCGAAATAGACTATATTTTTGATTGAGTACGTGGGTAGGGTGATGATAATTTATTTTATAAGCATTTTATATAGGTAGGTACTTTGTTAGTGACGATTCTGAGTGATGTTTTAGTTCCTTCTGCTCTTGCAAAGTAATAATACCTCACAAGCTATTACTGCAGCAACTATTGTAGGGGACACTGAGGACACTTGATCCCTGAGCCATAACTACAAAACTACAATATTTTTTTAAATTCGATACATGCAATAGGTACGGATCATTACTGTCATTGTCAATAACCAAATGTCATTTTGAAAATTAAATATCTACAACTTCAGAGCAGTGGCTTGGTTTTGTTTACAGCGTGTTGACATTTATTTTTTTTATCACGAGTTCGATCTTCCAACCAATATTGATCACGGAAATTTTAATCAACAACATAATAAGTAGAATTTTCTTTTCCCAACAGTAACTCATAATCATGCCAAAAGGATGCAAACCATCTGTTCCTTTAGAAGAACAAATATCACTATTTAGAAAATATATCGCTGACCTGCAGGAGATAGACATTAAATATAACAATCTTTGTTGTAATGCCAATAATGTTGTCAATACAAACCCTTTGTCAGACAGCACATCAACTGCTGAATCCGGTGAATTTTTAAAGGCTCTGTTGAGGAGTCGGCCAATGATGCTGCATGACATTGATGCACATGAATAGCAAAAAATTAAACCCATTCGCACCATTAAGAATCGTAATAATTCAAACCACTACAGTTCTTATTTGACTTTGCCTAAATTCAAATGGTCGACTATGCTTAAAGAAAATACTTGGTTGCATTCGAAATTACCACCAATATAAATATTTATATATATTTTTATTTATTCGGTTTATAGATGTTGTTTTTTAACTATACACCTGCCATGTTATCTCTTCACCATACTCGGTTGACTGAGAATGCCTAAGGCATTAAGTATAAATAAATAAAAGAAATTGTGGTCATCCTAGTTCCTAATTCAGTGAATAAAAATAAAATTCGATTTTCTCATACCTACAACAGAGACTTTTAATATCTTTCTGATATCCAAATTTTTGCACAATTTTTTACACAAAAAAAGTCAATTTTGTATTTGTCTCATCTTTCATACGTCAAGCGTAATAAAACGAAAACCAAAAGAAATGAGGGCCCGAATTTTGTCAAGGTCATAATTTTCTAACAACAAGAAATGGTGACCTATTCTTGCTATCACAAATTTTCACAATTTTTTCACTTTTACGTGTATGAGAATTGAGGGCCCATTTTGACCGAAGATATACAAAGTAGGACAGTGGTATTTATCTTATTTCCACAAATTTTGTTTAGTATTAACTTACATTTTGGCATACAGACTTTTTCTGTACTGTTCATAGTTCATCCGGTACAGGTGGGCCCTCAATCCTCTAAGTGAGAACTGAGGGCTCAACTTTACAGTACATAACACTGTCACAATTCTTTGGGAATATTCACTAAATCCTAAGCATACTTTCAAAGAGTTTTAACAAAGTGGCCCTCACACCACACGCACATTGAAATTCTGCCTTTAATCGAGTTCAAAATTGGGAAGTGTGTTATATTATACAATAATGTATCAGTGCTGTGTATTTCGATGAAGAAATGTAGGGAATTATTAATTTCCAAAAGAAGAAAATGTTCGAAAACTTTGGGAAGCAGCTAAAATGTCCAGGTTTCTGCAAATTCAACATTTTGCGAATTCAACATTGTAGTCCTGAAGGGCTATTATTGTATACGCATGGTGTTGTTTGCAAGTATTTGACTATTCAATTATTTTTTGTTCAATAAATAAATAAATCTGAACGTAGCCAATGTAGCTCACAATAAGCAGTGACCTAGTGTGTGTGTGACCTTGGCGTGTTGTGCGATATTGAAATTAAAAACATAATCAAATTTCACCAGTTTTATTACGTTAAGAAACCTAATTTTGACAACTTTCTGTTACTATGTTTAAAATAGCAATCTTATACTATATTGAATTTTCGTATTCTTTTAAATTCAGTTCCCAAAAAACATGCACAAAGATAATTATCATATTCATTTACTATATTGAGGTAGTTATTAGTTTCAGAACTTATACCAATTATAAAATGGTTCTAAAAATAACAGTAAAATTTAAAGAAAATGCGGTGAACTATGTATGTCTTGCAAGAATAGTGAAAATAAAAACAATATATCAATGAATATTGGACCTTGATACATTCAATTGAGAAGCAACAACAACAGCTTCTCTATATCTAAACAAAAATAACGCATACTGTGGGTCCCGCCTCATGAGATCGCGTATGTACGCCCGTTATTTTATAATTAATATATTTATCACATGGCGGGCGGGACGAGACGCGACGACACAAAACGAGTCTGGCCGGGCGGTAACGCCACCGGCCCGGTGCGACGTGCTTCTACACCCGCCCGGCCGCCACGCGACCACGCTACACACTGATATTATACATGCTCCAGCAAGGTACATAAATACATACGACATACATAAACACTATTACTATAGACTCGGTAAACTTCAATAGCATACACTGGAGGGGATTGTAACATACGAACAGACTGAGTGCTCAATTTCCCCACTAAATAAAATTAACAAGTAATTGAATAAAATAAAAAAATGTGCGCTCGCGGTTTTCATCATTAAAAATAAAAATGTTTTTATAATAATTATTCGCCATAATAATTATTCTGTAGATATTTTCATACATATTAGATAAATCCAAAATTACAATCATGCACATTAAAGTGAAAGCGATCCTTTCACACGTAAATACATAAAATAGTGGTTACACACACGAGAAAGAATTATAATGTAATGTAAATAACAGTAGAACCATCAAACAAGAATGATAATAGCGACAATGACAATATGTAAGTAATGGGCGCGAGGGCGCGGCGGCAGGGGTGTAGTTCAGTCTCGTGGCCGTGCGCCGCCCGCGCCTTCATCAACTTAAACTACTTCGCAACGATACAATAATAATCAACTAAAACTATTTCTGCATCCTAACATTACAAATCATAATGTACCCTCTCTTGCTTACATTTGGAAGGAATAAACAACATGCCTATATGTACACTCTTCCTGTCGCAGTGAAAGTAACCGTTTATTATATTCCATTCTGATTGCCGATGCAAGCGGAATCTGGCTGTCTGTGTGTCGATCAATAGTCGGTCAACTAGCTTCAGCTGTAGTAGACCGATATTGAACACATAATACAAGCCGATTTCTCTTTTCCAAAAAATATTGTTTATTCTACTAACGAGTGGAAATGTTACACCAATATGAATTCTAACATTAATTCAAGACATTCAATTATCGATTATGCATACAATTTTCTTTTAGCGAAACAATAATTAGCTTGCATACATCTACACATTTATTTTTTCACTCGTACCGTATAAGTATTAACATTGAATACGAAATTATATTATAATTTAGTAATTTTCTAAAATACTCAATTGCAGGTGGTCGGTCTTTCAGCAATAGGTGTTATTTTGTGAAATATGGAATGTAAAATTATTTGCCGATATCATAGGACTCATGTCAGCATCCTGACAATATCATAGGTATACGCTAATAAACGCATAAACCATTATACTTCTCCTACCATCAAACATTCATATTTAGTTTAATAATAAATTTTAGAGCTTTTTCCAGTTAACTCAATATGTATTGTAAAATGTATAGTTATTGGTACTTTATACACTACTTCGTGGCTTACCAGTTTTAAGTGATACAGCTATTGTGGAGAGTAACAAAGTTAGCGACAAGTGCGTTGAATCGCACGATATTCTAATCACTTCATTTTGTAAAACTTTCATATTGGCCCAATCATGTGTTCGCATTGCGTTGCGTTTGTACACACCGCCACAGCCATGGCGTGTCAGTAAGTGGACTCTCACTGCTCTCTGATCATAGGCAGTTTAGACGTTTATTCTTCCTGATATGTTTGTAAAAATGAAGTCCGTTTTCTAAAATCAATGGCTTCGTGTGTGTTCTCTAAAGAAAAGCACACATTACTATCCGTAGCGTGTAAAGGAACTCACGTACATAAACTACTACATGTGAATACTATTCTCGTACAACATAAAAATACCGTTATTTAGATTTTGTCACATTAAAATTAAGCCGTTATAAGTTTACGATTAGCATACTTTTTTGTAAATATTATTATTATGTATTTGTGTAATATAGCAACGATATATGTTTCAAGAATTAACAGTAACTAATTTAAGTGAGACTTAATTATAGTATGTAACATGACAGTATATATTTTTATAGGTTAAAATCGTAGACTCGTGAAACTATTATTGAAGTATGTAAATCCTAAAATTATAACGGCGACATATATTTAAAGTGGTATCTTAGTTTATCGTTGAATATTAAGCACCTACAGCACGTTGTTTTCCGACTGACTTTAAGGAGGTATTTGCCAAATGTGAGATTATTTTTAATAATATGTGGAAGCAATACAAAATTGCAAAAATAAAACATTATGTACTGTCACAAAAAGTAAAATACTTATAGGGGGATCTCCAGAAAATTTAAATACACCACAAGGAATTTATTAATTTTACTTATAGAAAAAAAAAAGAACAAATAAATTAAAAATAAATTATTACAATAAACAAAGGCCGCACCAATTTGCAAAGATAACGTTGTATTACAAGCATAATAAAAATGATCTATCGGCGCAGATCCATGTTATTTGTACGAAGAGGAATTATGGCTCGACATGATATCTTCCGATAGTAAACTGACAATAATGTATACAATCTCTTTTCCGAGCTTGTAGTTCTGACCTGATAGTTGTCAGCGACAGGTTCTTTAACGACTCTTAGAGAAAACCTTTCTCAAATATGTATCGAGCAGGGAAGCAAACATAACACATAACGCACATCGCATGAAAGGAAATAACTTACGGCTAGGCGTCGAGATATGTAACGTCATTGTGTACAATAATCGCCAGCTGAGTGGTGGAGGAATTCGAGATTGTAATCTATCGGAAGATCTTAACATGTTATTCTGGAAAGTCCAAGGTTGAGATGAAAGTGGAACCGTATAAAACGCATATATTTAGTTCGATGCGAACTATAAGCAGTCAAAACGTAGCGCGTAGCGTCTTAAGAACTTTTACTTGTCGAGGAGTTATTAGGTAATTTCTCATATATAACAAAGTAAGCATGCATGTTGTACCCTTTACATTCAGCACTAACACACTTGTGCAACTGAGAATATTACGCCATTTAACCGTAATGAATTGAAAATTATTTTGATGCATTTGGGACACGGAATTGACGTGACCAGATGTTAAGAGACAAGTGTTGAAGTATCGGGACATCAATCGGTGAGGCGCGCGCGCAGGCGGGCCGTACACGCGACAACCGTGCACAGCCGCGCCATCGCCACCGCCTCACAACTTACAATTTATAATTTTATTATAATCTAACCTAAAAAATGAGAAAATGGAAATAAGAATGTAAAACATTCTTAGTAACATTTTTGCCAAAACTTCCATATATTATCACATTATACATATAAATATCTAAGCTTTTCATTAATTTTGATATTATTCACTTAATCTTAATCTCTCATAGTTTAAATTATCTCACTTGGCACAATGATAACGCAAATCGTACAATTGAATAATAAAACAAATCACGATAGAACTGAACAATACGACCGACGCGACATTTACATTCGCACCATTAAACGCTACGGTATCGTTCAATGTCGAAACTTTTGTATTACATTTTCAATACAAGAAAACATTATAAAGCTAACAAAGACAAAATTACAAAGAAAACGATCAACAAATGTTACTTACAAATTAAAACTCATAAGTTTACTCCTTACTCTCCAACAATTACTATTTTATCAAAAATATTTGTCCATCATAATTAGGTAGATTTTCGTCTCCATATCGTTGATAGGAGCATTGCGCAGACGCTTGGCTCGGGGCGCAGGTGCCCGGCCGCGGCGCGCTTTGTCAAGTCAAGGCTCGTCACAACGTCTGGCCGATTCGACACACGATCGGCGTTCACTCTTTGGATTAGTTACTTATCACCCAACACACATCAGTTCAATAGAAACCATTGTACGACACATTCTCAGCAGCATGCATGCAGAAACTTCGTGTATCGTTTAAAGAAATATTCTTACAGTATATTTTGCAAAGCCGTTTGTCCAATGAGCCTCCTCGTTAAAGCAACGTCGTGTAATTTCCGTTCCTAGTAGTTGTATCCCACACACCCTTCAAAAAATTACATAACAGTATGGTGTAGTAATTTTAACAGATTAAACTATTACTTTATAACAAAAACATATTTTGCACTTCTTGTTCGTAAATAGAAACGGAGTGATACTATAGAAACTGCTATTAACATTTGTAAACAGTATACAGAACATAATCATTAACTATTGCAATCTATGACAACTCTTTACATTGTAGCAGAATAACATGGTATGAAAACAACATAACAATCACGTTATTATTAAAAAATAGTGTATATGAATAATATTATATATAATTATGTATTATATATATTCAAATATTAATCATCAACATAGATAATTCCCGGGATAAAATATGGATTCATCAATAGATTTAATTACAATTTACTACAATAATAGAATTATGACAACAACATTTGGACACAGATTGTCAACTCGACAGCCTGCCTGCGCAATATTCGGGCGAAGCGTTACGACACAGTCTACCTTTTGTGCAACGCAAGTGTGCAAGTGAAGCTAGTCTAGTGATTGTGTGCGTCAATACGACGTCACTGGCATGTGGATACGATACGTGTCTGCGCCGCGCCCGCTCGCGGCTAGGCTGGCGAGCCGACGGGTGTTGCGAGGGATCAGGGGTGAAGAGGTGCTTGAGGGCGCGCGGGGAGCTTGGAGATGCGGAGGCAGTTTACTGCTGCACGGGTGGCGGCGGCTGCGCGGCGCGGCGGCGGCCCGGCGCGCTCGCCTGCGCAACCATTGCACGAATGCGTCGCTGCGCCGACTGATAACATACACAAGCAAGTGTTAAGCGTACAACTACAAAATATATATATTTTGGTTACATTCGCACAAGGCACGTATTACAAATTTAAAACATTGGATTAGGCTGCCGGTTAAATATACTTCAAATACAACCTATTCCAGTGTTAATATAATTTAGCATTGCATTTTTTCACGTAAGCATTTCGTAATAAAAATAATCGCTTTGGCTTGCATACTTTAAATACACCCCAATATTGTTTGCCGAAAGTAATGATTACGGTTATCATAGAAACGAGCAAACAAATTTAAACAAACAACAAATTCAACAAAAAATATATTCAGTTTACAAAACATTAGTAATTAGTATTTGAAGAGTGAACGCGCTAATCTCGGGAACTACTGGTCCGACTTTGTAAATTCATTGCTTTTATGAAAGCTACGTTATCCGACAGTGCTAATGCAATCTTATTATATTAAACAATTGGGATCAGTTAGAAGAATTTACATGGACGTAGTCGCGGGGAAAAGCTCGTAATTGGTAAAACTTGTCTGTAAAATGAACTTTGGAACAATAAAAATAACAAGAAGTCTATTATTTTCTATTACTACTGATACTACTGGCTAATTTTGTAACTTTAGTTATTATTCTAGCATGTGATTTAGGTGTATACGAACCACAAACAACAAAACTTACCACTACCAAATATAAAACACAAATAAAACACAAAATTACTTAAAATACTAAGAAGAAATATTACGAAAGTAACGTACGTGTGTAACACGTACGTTATTTTTTTATTTATTTTTTTATATTTGGTAGTGGTAAGTTTTGTTGTTTGTGGTTCGTATATACCTAAATCACATGCTAGAATAATAACTAAAGTTACAAAATTAGCCAGTAGTATCAGAAGTAATAGTACTTTTTTCAGTTTTCTTATACATAGTGAATCAAGATTGGAACTGGACTCATCAAATGTGTTGCAAAAAAAAGTCCACTATACAGTAACAATAAACTTACAATAACTTTTTTAAATGGATTAATACTTTTAACTGAATAAAAAAAAAAAAATGTTTTGTAGTGATTCTTCTTAGGGGACGAATCACCTACAATTCCGCAAAAAAAATGAAGCTAAAAACGTTTATCTTAAGGCTTTTAACTGAAGCCTGTCAAAAAGTTTTGATTGTAACATATACACATCACCAACCATTATGACAAACATGAAAAATAAAATTATCATTATATTTTTTTCAAATTAACATTATCAGAGGAAATTCAGGGTGATTCTATCATAATTCATTAGATGTAACTGAATATTTATATTTGATAGAATTACTATTAATTACTATTACTATTAATTTCTACTATTAATTACGAAACTTCAATAACGAAACACCAAGAACGTCAAATGCAGGTGTTATTTTTAATTTGTAGACTAATGTTAAATAAACTCTTATATTCATCACTTGTAACATGGTGCAATATTATGAGACGTTAGTTCTGTACAATACATACACATGTAGTTACATAGTCCAATAACAATTAAAAGGCGTAGCATAGAAATTAAAGATGTTTCATATAGAATATTTTTTATTTTCTTATACATTCGCCGTATTGATTCTAATATTGATTATGTACGTTGATACTGTGTGAACTCACCTATGGTTTAGCATCAAAGGCATAAAATAACTTGGCATGGCCATGGTGGGTGGTGCCATTTCATTGGCTCACACTGAGGATTGTATCCTTAAACAGGCAGTGTCTCGGTAATGTTTCATCCCGCTTCAGGCGATGGCTACAAAACGTAAATATCTTATTATGCCACAGTGTGTCGAGTAATTAAAATAAAAAATATACTAACTTTTGCAACGCGTTTCGCCAGCTATTAGTAAAATTATATACTTATCTTATTGACATTTTGAAGGAAAGTCGCGTCACCACATTGTCTTCTTAAAAATGATATACGCTAAGTAATTCAATTTGGACTCGTAACTACATGTATACATCTTATACCGTTTTAGCACCCTTATCAAAATACAATTACCGTTCAATATATTTCGCAGTAGCAATTTATTTCCTATTAAATACGCAATACAATATACGCTAAAAACCATAATTATCCTAAACATGGATAAATAAACAAACAGACAACCATCCACATCTAATATTAGTTAAATGCTAAAATGCTGCAGTTTTTATTGTTTCTTAATTAAAGATCTATTAAATCATTTTACGAGTGGTCAGTGCATTTCCGAATGCCAGAATGCGCCGATATCAAATAACTGATGCATGTTTTGTGCTTGTATGTTGATTTATTATGTCAAGCCAACCCATTGGGCATACTTATATGCAATAGAAGTTTATACATAGTAATATATTCAATATCTGACGCGCCTAGCACTGTCTCTGTATAAAAAGATGTGAGTTGACACATGTTTTAAAAAATAAATGTCCGCATAAAGGAGCGGTGGTACCTGTCCCTGATACAGGGGTGGATGCAGCTTTAAGTTAGCGCCTCTCCTCGTATTTTTTGACATGTGTGTATATGTATTATTTTAATTTATATTGACATTATGTAGTTCCAATGTCTGTTGTTAATTATTTTAATGTACTTGTGATTTATTTCCTATATGTAATGTATGGCCTATGTCTGATATAAATAAATAATAATAATAATAAAGGCGCAACTAGGTTACGGTCGATTGATTATGTTCAGATCGTACTTTCATCGACTTATCACAGATTGTGTTTCAGGCTAAATTAGGTTAGGTAGGGTAAACGTCGATCGACCGCAATCCAGATGCACCTTTAACTTCACTAGTTAGTATGCTGCAACGATCAAACATAGTAAAGATGACGTGGACACTGGACAAAGTCCACTAGGCTGATATAGAATTGTGCAGGTCAAATGTTATATTTACACACATTGACTAGCAAGCTGGAAATGACTGAATGGTGTCAGAAGTCTCATTAATACATGATCATAGACCTAAATATAATTATATTTTTTGTAGTATGCAGCATTTCAACATTATTACAAAAAAAAATTGGTCAGTTATCGAAACAACAACTGCACGATAGAACGCACGATAGGACGCAACTATTTTTATGTATTCATACCTGAACGCTGTAAAAGGGTCCGACGATGTGCACTGTAGTGTCGTGATCCTGCGCCTGCCCACCGCCCTGCTGCTGCTGCGGCTGTTCGGGCAGCTTGATCAGAGAGCCGGTGACGCGCTGCAGTTCTCGCACATTCTGACCTCCCTTGCCAATGATGCGGCCGACCTGCGATGAGGCAACCACGATCTCTACCGTCAGCCGCACGTCATCCGAACCAGACATAAATCCTTCTTCTCGCATCTTCTCGAAGATGAGATATTGAGCCTGAAAACATCATGTAATAATAATGAAAACACTATCCAGCAGCATGTTAAAAACATAATGCACTATTAGCATCAATATGTACTCCGCACATACCTTCCACTGAGCCTCAGGGCTGCCGACTATGGTGACCTTACGCTCCTGTTGAGGATTGCTTTGGTTCTCGCCTTGTTTATCTTGCTCCAATGGAGCGATCTTCACAGAAGCGTTGCTGAATCGAATAATGTTGCGAATGTGCAAACCCTTGGTGCCAATAATCGCGCCCACAGCATTATTTGGGATGTATAAGTATGTAGTTTCCTACACAAAAAGAATTTTGTTAGTTAAAATTATTGAAATATGAAATTGATGCAACTAAATCACTGCCCCGGCAGCCAAAGTTTAGTAGATGCGCATAGTTCAAGAGTTAAAGGACAAAGGCTTCGCCACCCGAAAGTGAACTTTGCAACATTATGTAAGGTGAATGATCTCTTTTATCTGTAAATATTCCAACGCGGATACAGATGGTGTCAGAAATAGATTTCCCTTTCCCTGGAACTGTTAAAACATGGTCGCACCAATCATTTACATATTTAGTACCTGTGAGTCACCGGCTCCCTGTTGCGCGCCGCCCTGGCCCGGCAGAGGGGCGTATATAGGCGGCGGAAACGGCGGGGGAGCGCCGCAGAATCCACGTCCAGTGGACATCATAGCCATAGGATGCAGGCCCGGGAACATTATGCTTTGCGGTGCCAGCATCTATAACACCAACATAATACATATTATAACATATTATATGCTTTCAGTGATTCAATAATTGTCATACGACAGTGTTTACCTGCAAATCACTTTCATAGCTCTGGCGTAATTTGGCTGAAATTTGTGACTCAGCTTTAGCCATATTTTCAATGGTGCCTTTGACAGTAATGATCCGCTCCAAGTTGAAGCTGTTAATATCATTGATGGAGGAGACGGTAATCTTTGTATCGGTTTCTTGCATGATCCTCTTGATTGTATTACCGCCTTTACCAATTATACGGCCGATTAGATTGTTGTGGGCCAAAATTTTAAGGCAGATTTCCCTAGAAACAGTAATGAAGTAACGTCAGTTATACTTGTACATAAACAATCTTACAACTAATGACTTATTTCATTTAAAAGACAACGCTGTAAAGATTTTACCCTTTGTTGGTGTTGTTGGCCTCCTGTTGCATGACTTCTAATATTCTCTTGCATGCATTAGTGCAGTTCTCGGGATTGCCATATATGGTGATGGCTTTCTCGAGTGAGCCAACGTTGTCTTTGCGGTGGACATCGACGCGAGCGCGACTTTGCTGTGTGATGAGACGGATGGTGCTCCCCTGACGGCCGATTATAGCACCGACCATGTCACTCTGGACGAGCAGCCGCAGCGGGAAGTCGGTGGGTCGCGAGCCGCCGCCGGTGGCACCGCCGCCGCCGCGGCCGCCGCCAGGGCGTCCGCGTCTACCGCCGCGAGTGTTTTGCTCCGCCGCTTCCACCTTCATCCGACTTCCTTCCAGTTCGCACCCGTTTAGCCCGTTGATCGCTCTGTAACAAGTTGCAGAGCTCGTAAAATATAAATAACGCTTAACAGCGAGCAAAACCAGGAACAGCAAACCATGCGTATTCTAAATATAGGAAAAGCAGAGTTATCTGTGAAATTTAGTAAAATACCACAACAAGAAGAAGTGAAGTGAAGAAAAGAGTGTATAATAATGACGTATAGGTAATGATTTACTCGTGAAGCTTGTGATTGATGCACTCGATTAAACCTCTAAACGCAATAAACCACACCACACTGAGGTATTTGGTGTTTTATTGTAAGTATTGCCTGATACGTTAATTGTGGTGAGATTAGATAGGATTGGCAAAATAAAATGTATTATTATTATTAGACAGTTACAAATCCACAAATGTGATTGACACGATATAACTTATACATTATACCTTCTATACAACCTGGAAAGCAATAAAGCAAAATAGTAAAGCCAAACGTAACACAACAATAATTCATCATGCGAACGTCGAAATACAGAGACACGAAGAGGAAAGCTCGAACCGAAGCAGACGGTGCGGACAATGCAGCACAGTTCAGAGAAAACCCTCAAACAGACTAAAATACTCACTGCTGCGCCTGCTCCGGAGTCTCAAACGTGATGAAAACCGCCTGGGTGTTGGCATCGCGCGAGTTCGCTTTGTCGCAATGTTGTACGTTGCCATACTGTGATAGCAGCGGCTCGATGTTGTCGAAGCGAACATGCAGGGGTAGCCCACTGATGAGTACTTTTGATGACCGGCTGCGAGAAGCGGACATAACCACTTGTATACAACAATTTGCAATTAACTCCTTATCATGGACTAGGTACTAGTACCTCCAATACATCACTTAATATTAGTCAATCTTTTGATTACAACTTTATTCTCAAAAGTGCGCGAAGGAAATTATTGAAAGGAAATTATTGGGTATGTAATAAAGTATGATATGAGTCAGATACCTACATACGTAATTAAATATAAAATTTTGTCAAAATATTATCTATACAATATGTATAACAACATGATTATGTTTTGTTGTAAGACCCTTGCACATGCATAGCCCAAATAGATAAAGATATTAAAGTTAGAAACCTGGATTTTGGAGAGCAGCTGCATTTTTAAACACACTAAGAAGGTATTTGGTGAAAATGAACCTCGTTAGGTAAAATCTTATTCCTTGGAATAATAACATAGTATGTACTAACCGAAAGAAATAAGCAATTCGATTCACTTGAAACGTGAAAACAAAAATTGGGTGATTTTTGTTTAGACTAAAATCAATCCTTCCTTATCTAGCTAGGTAAAAATATATATCAGCAGTTCTAGTCCTTTACTTCCTTCCTCGGTGAACACCTAGGTGAAGTGAGCTGTCATCCGATTGTAGTGCTTTGTAAATCCGTAGCGTCGTAACAGATCACAGCTCACTTAACCTAGGTGTTCACCGAAGGAGATTGTAACAGAATAGACATACAGAAAGGCAAATATTGGAAACACTCTAATCTTCGCAACTTCGGGTACCATTCTGAAAAAGCTTTCGCTAATAGGAAGCTGTATTATCTCCGACTGCTATAGGCTATGTACAATGTCTTATGGTATACTTGACATCCACGCGGATGAAACTCCCTGTCGGGGTGAAAAGGAAGTATAAGTCAGTTTGCAATTGTATAGAAGAGATCTTATTCCTTCGGTTTAGAATACTTAAACTTGGCACACATACTTAAATATCTAGATAAATATAGTAAAGACTGTTGGTAAGCATTAATTATCCATACCTATCATTTAAAGGTTGGATGGTGAAGAAGGCGAAAATACACAATGTACGCGAATAAAGTGCTAGTAAATAATATGAAAAACGGCTTATTAGTTTATCGCTTCTTTTTATTTCTACACTGGTCAGCAAATAAACCGGGCCACCCGCTACCTTTGAACTCATTTTCTCAAAAAGAATAAAACTTACAACCATCATAGTTATTTATACTTGAAAGTGCGATTCATGCTGATTAAAACACTACAGCATTAAACAAACACAATGCTAACGATTCGCTCTGTTTGGACTAGACTTCGCGATTACCATTCTTTTTTTCTACAATGACTGACAGTCGGACATTTCTTGTCGTTTTTTGAATTTTTGTCCATTGGCTGGTCAGACGCCTGTATATTTTAGATACTTTTTCGGTCGCCTCGCTCGCTCGCCTTCGCGCTTTAATGGTCACAGTTCTAACCTATCCCCAAATGATTCGCCAACAATAGAGGGGATCTGGCGTTATTGGCCACTGTTTCAACCTAACCTATCCGTTTCGGAGTGCTATAAATCGGGGTGTTAACCATAATGATGATTTTCGATTAAATAAACGTTATATCCAATATCTTTATACGAAACTAGCTGACCCGACAGACGTTGTCCTGTCCCGATCGACCTAATGGGGGATGAAAAAGGGGTGAAAAAAGGGGATGAAAAATAGATGTTGGCCTATTCTCAGACCTACCCAATATGCACAAAAAATTTAATCAGAATCGGTCAAGCCGTTTCGGAGCAGTACGGGAACGAAAACTGCGACACGAGAATTTTATATACGAAATAAGCTTTAGACTATTTAAATTTTATGTAAAAAAATTAAATCAGCAATTTGTATATCTCACGTTTATTATATCATGTGAACGTTATTGCAATGAAAATATACCAAATAACTTTATATGATATGTGAGACGCACCCCCACTGTATATCGTCGCCCTGGAGAACGTTACTCTCAGTGTTGCATCGAGGAAACTGTTGCTTTTGGAGGACGATCTGTAATGGTCTGCGGCGGCAAGTCCGCACATACAGCGTTAATTTTCATCGAACCGACACACACGTGGTCGCACACGTGGATTTACTTCTGATCGCTACATTACTGAAATGTGGTACCTTACGCCCTTACGCAGGATATATCGGCCAGGATATACAGTTGATGCATGACTAATAATGCACCTCATATGGTGACCCAGTATCTACGCGACGTCGGCATTCGTACGACTATTCGTATTGACTGACCAGCTCGAAGCCCGGACTTGAATCCGATAGAACACTTATGGGATGAGCTGTAACGTCGGGTTCGACCACGAGTACTTGCTCCAACAAGGCTTCCGGAGCTGCGAATCACAACTGAAGAGGAGTGAAATGCCCTCAAGATTTCATCGTCAGGCTCGTGGGGTCTATGAATTCGAGGATGCTGACAGAGCAAGGTAACAAACAGAACAAAGCCACCGACTTCCGAAACTAAAGTCATGTGTGTTCTGTGCTTAAGTTATTTATCACTTTTTAGTTTTTTTTTTAAGGCGGTTCTCTTTACTCTAAAAAGTTTTTTGTTCTATTGAAAGATATGCGAAGCTGTCGCGATCTCGTCGCCATTCGATTTCAGGTAAGGAATTTAGAGGATTCAGGCGACTGGGTCGCGTGATTCACCGAAATAGTGCAATTTGCTACTTTCTCAAAACGTCTCTTTCGCAGAACGTTTCGTGATATTCTCTAAAATTATAATATTAGGAGGTAAACATTAAAGTCTCATCATAAAAACAGACTTTAATTAACCTTGTCTATGTGACTAAATTTTAAACTCGTTTTGTAATAAGACGGTTTGTTTTATATTACACTGCGGGCGCGCGCTTTCAATGTCATGAGAACCTGGCCTAATTTCAATTTCTAACCCAAACCAAAGTAAGTAGTACAAAAATCTGAAATTACCAAATGTCAACTTTATTAGACGACCACTTATAAAATAGCCCAATTGTATGCATTGGATAACATTGCGATAGTCGGATATCATTGGCTACAAAATGGCGGAGCTTCGGAGATGTCATCACCCGCGCCCTCGCCACTACGCCCGCGGCACGCGGCGCAGCGCGCAGCGGCCCGACGCCGTCGGACGCCCCGCGCGACCTACCTCTCCCCCGGTTCTCCCCACTACTCGCACGCCATTCACAACTTCGTTCCATTGCACTCGCTCGATGCATGACCCCTCGTAGTGAATGTACCTACCCTACCTACTTACTACCTCACTCTACACACATTATAAATGTGTGTGGAGATATATACCTAGATAGATAACACAAAGCGACTGCAGGCAGGATACAACCAACAATCGAATCGTATGTTTTACATCGTTTTCGTTCAGTAGGTAGTGTAGGCACCTATCTACAATTTGTACCTACGTACCAGCTTACGCTCTGTATTGTGTAGTAGGTACCTATATTATAGATTTATGTAATTAGTTATCTGATGTCACAGTATTACAATAATGTGCTGATGTTCTTCGTACCTACATGATTATAATAAGAATTATGAATTGAAGTAATATGTTCTCTAATTAAATAACATACATACCTACATCAGATATAATTTACGTAGATAACACTAACAAGTTAAGAATGTGTTACTTACACAAAGTAAAATTAAATAGGTAGGTACCTACCTACCATAACGTTTATTAGTCAAAAAGAAGGTCTAATAATAATTGTGACAATCTGTAGGACACTAACCATAGTTTGTAAATAAAATAATCGTATTTTAATAAAAATAGAAGGTTTGTTAGTGTAGGTACTTGGTCCAAGATTTGATTCAGACATATTTCTTTTTTAAGATGTTTCTACCTCTGGAGCCCTGACCAGCCTAGAATGTTTAATGTATATTTAATTTTAGTACCAATTTATTAAAAATGTAAAACGATCCACCTAGTAGGTAACATTTAAATAATTTTACCAATTGGCCCGTGCGCGTCATTTCCTAGTTTTCTAAGGTCATTCAACTCTCGTGAATCAATAATCTCGTTCAGCGCAACGAGTGGTTATTTGTAGCTATCAAGAAGGAACGTGAAAATATAGGTATATTTTGATTCGAAGTTGTACCTATACTAAGTATAAAGATAATTTACACAAAAAAGTAATTGACTATTATCATATTTATAACGAATGGGACCATTCAGGAATACACTACTACACGAGGGTCACGTGTACAGGAATCGCGTCTCTAGGGGAGTATTAAAGTTATCAATTAATGAATATTGTGCTCTAACATCACGCATTCATGTATAGCTCCAGTTTGAGCTGACCCTTAGCAAACCACAATATAGATTTTGATGTACATTATACCTACATGAAGATTTGTGAATTTATTCCTGACGATTTATGTGTAGGTATAATACACACATACACATTAGTAGGTACATTATTATTCAATTTAATCATAGCACGAAAATATCGATGTCTGTGTGCTGTCTTCATTGTCATAAAATCGACTACCTATTTGTATCACAAAATCGACTACTTACGTATTCGTATAAACTAAGTTTTATTAATAAACAACTATAACACCACACTATTACACTCAATCAATATTACGTCACTCCATAACAGGGTCAATAAACTTATAACAAGAGTGCACGGAGCTACTGTTATTTATTATTAATAAACTTTATTGAACATCATCTACAACAACAGATAAGTAGGTATACATCATTAATTTATTTTATAGTATCTAGTATCGACCTAGGTATTATAATACAAGATGGCGGGTTAAATTCGATGTCTTCCCAAAAAGGGAATTAGAAAGGGAACTAGAGCTAATTTGTAAAAATTATATAAAAAATTATATATGTATTTGGGATTCATAGTTCAGAAAAAGCCATTTTTTTTTCTAGCTACGCGGGGACTTGTGTAACAAAAAGTAGATCGTACAGGTTACTTTGGTTAGGTATTGAATTTATTCCTTCTCAACATCGTGACGGGCATCGGTCATTATCGAGCACATAGATATGTAAATAGACGAACAGTTGGCTATGACGATAATTTGGCTAAACTTATGATGCAAAAATTACCCTCTTTATTTACATACACTTATTTACCCAGTTTATGATTTAATAACATTGTATTTGTATTTCCTTTCTCAACAAAAGAGATTAGCATAAATGTATAATTTTTATTTCCGATGATCTCATATCATATGGACACTTTCTCGTAAATTATGCTGTATAAGTAAATGGTAAGTCTAATCGTAGTTTGTATAAATCAATACAAAACAGGTAGTAAACCTATAAAAATATTGTGACAATTTGTTAACATTTTTTTGAGATTATATACTTAGTCAGTAGACTCGTAGAGTAAGTTTTTGTTGAGATTTACCTCGTAGCCATTTTTGCAATGATTATGTCTGAATTGAGTGACCCCCACATTTTGGTGAGAGTGTCAATTTTTTTACTTTGGGCTATGATTTTTGACTAACTTTGATTAAAATGTATAATCAGATTTTGTCATGAAATAAAAAAGATCACTCAATCCAAATGCACATGATGAATTTACGTGATTACAATTTGTTGGCCCTATTTTAAACAATATTTACATAAAAAGCCAAGATACAAAATAAATATTCTCTTTTTCCAGGACGCTGATGGCGAAATTAAATACCAAGATGGCTCGATGTAAATTTACAATGAATTTACCAAGGGTGTCCATTAACATAGTTTTCGAGGGCGCTGATGCCAGATTGAAATAATTAACACGTATTTTGTAGTATTACTAGTGTGCGGTTAATACTGTTGTAAGCCGCTCACCTATGTGACTTTAGGATGTTTACCGTATTGTGTGGCCTTGAGCTATTGAGCGACATTTGTTGCATAATGCATTCACGATAATATGGAATGTTGACAGACTCAGCATCTTTTGTCGCTGACAGTACCTACATAATGTTAGTCCAAAATGTGTAAGCTGGCTCCACGGACTAGAAAAAAAAAGGACTCCGCGCCACGCAAATCGAAAGTGAAGCACCTAAAGTACCTAAAGTACATACGCCGGACCGATGCACACAAGATCGGTACGGTAGGTAGGTACTTTCGATATGCGTGGCGCGGAATCCTTTTTTTTTCTAGTCCGAGACTATGACATAAAATATGTGTACGTGAGGCATGTTTGTACTAACGATCCGGCTTACTTAGGGTGCTTCACTTTCGAAATGCGTGGCGCGGAGTCCTTTTTTTTTACTAATCCGTGGCTGGCTGAATTTCCAAGTATTTCTTTTAGCTAGTGTGTAGGACTTACTAAGCACATACCTATTTAATTTGGTTGTGCCGCCGTGTTCACTACAACCCTGGACCATTTATCAATACCTAGGTATGTTTGTTGCGAAATGTTGTAATTTAATATTAGTAGGTAGACAAGTAAGTAGTTACCTCCAGAGAGAAGAAAGAAAGAAAGAACTTAGGTTATTCTTAGTAGTTTTGTGGTCGTCAATAGTTTTGGGTTGGTACAGACGGGAAGATACCCGATGAATGAAGCCCGTCACACACGTAGCTATAATATATATTAATATACTAAGCTATATATTATATTATAATAGCTAGCCACCACACACGGTAACTGATAAACTAATAGACACGGTACCAACATATTTTCGTCCTTATTAAGTCTGCCGTCGTTGATTGCTGCACATTTTTGTATATTAATATGCCTTGCTATATTTGCTGTCCACATATTTTAGTGACGTAATAAAGATATATTATAGCTACGTCTGTGACGGGCTTAAAGATAAATGGTTTGATGTAAAAAAAAACAATATCAAACTCAAAAACCAAACCAAAATAAAACTCTTCTGTCTTTTTGCAGTCGGGTAGTTAAAAACAATATAACTACCCGACTGCAAAAAGACAAAAGAGTTTGATTTTGGTGGCAAGTGGCAGCAAAATTAGTTCAATCTCAGATTTATGTCTCGCCATGACATGACACCAACTGCATCAGACTGCTAGAAGAAAAGCAATCTTGATTGACCTCATATAACAGTCATAATAGGTAACTATTTCATTTTTATTAGTTCGTTCGTTCAAGTTCCTTCCATACAGTAAAAAAAAAATCGTCCTTTTGGATTCCGCTCCGCCGAAGTACCCGAAATCAGGTAAGAATCGGGTGCTGTATCGGCAAATATGTTTATTAAATTCTAATGGTCTTTTTAATGGTTATTATGCCAATAAAGCCAATCAATGTAAAAAGTTAGTTCATTATTAGCAGAGAACTATCTACCTACTCTATACATTGCTATTAACACATGAATAGGTATTTCCTATTTATCCCTTGAACTGTTGACGGTTAAAAACCGCGCGAGCGCTTGTCTGTGGGGCCTTTCGGGTGGCCGCGAGCGTTTTCGGCGCGTCATACTAAAACGACGATATCTCCGAAATTACGATAGTTAGCTCGCTACCACTTATGTCATTGGAATCGTTATTAAATTTGCTAACAGGATATGTATGGTTTAGTATAGTTCTACCTTGTAATGTATTAGTAATTGTGATGTATGTTCAGTGTGAGGGACTTTTTCCCCGTTTCTTGTGTAACAGACATTATAAAAAAATAGTAATCCTTTTATTCAACAAACTTTTCGTTTTATCTCCACAAATACACATTAGTTCACATAAATAAAACAAAAGAACAGACCTCTCCATACATTTTTTTCATCTCACAAGCAAAACAAACCATGACGTCATTTACGAGTGCCCGCATTCGAAACAAAAGAATGGGCTTGTTTACACATCAATTCTAACAACGCTACACGCCTGTTGGCTTGGGTTACATTTTATTAATAATGTTTGGTTCACATACTTGACACAGACAGAGTTTCAGTTGATAAAAATGTATAGTTTAATAGTATTGGCTTTCCAAAGTAACCACTTGAAAACTAGCGCAAAAAACACCTACTCACACTTTGGATCACTGTTTAAATTCTGTTGCCTCAATTTGAAATCTTATTTAATATTCTACACGTTGAAGATATTTACAAAACGGTAGGCAAATAAAAAATGCATGCTGGAAGCAAAAACATTACACAAATCAACAATCAAAACGAACAATTTTACTAAAAAATTACCAGCACGAAAACACAGATCACAGAAAATATAGATACGGCAATTATGGACACATGTAAATAATAAAAAATTACATTGAAATCAAAAATATATTATTATTTGAAGTCTTTTAGAGTGTATAAAAAGTATAAAGAGTGTAAAAAAAAATATAAAAAAAAATAATAATAATAAAAAAAAAAATTAAAAATTTAAAAAAAAAAAAATTGGTCGGTATTTCTTGACGGACACACACACACGAACACACACCTACAAAATTTTCGGTTTCAACACTTTCAACATTTAAAATCACGAATAAAAAATAAAGTCAACAAAAAGTATTCAACGGATGCCCTATCCATTAGTTCTAACGATCTGTGAAATCGTGTGATGTCATGACCTTGAATGCGCATTCCGGCTCTCTGATTGGCTAGCGCGGATTCGACGATTCTGGTAGTTTTGCGTAATTTTGATGTTCAAATTGACCACAAGAAAACTATTATAATATTCAAATTAAACGCCTAATATCTATAGTACGACACATAAAAACACACGTAATAAAGTCAGATTGCTTCTAAAACAATCCTATAAACTACAAATACCTCGAAATGAATCAGCGTCTCTGCAACGGTTTTTCATGTTTATTGAAACGACTATTTCGGGCCGAAATCGTCTGTTTCTCCAATCCAAAATGGTTCAAACACAACCAGGCACGTTTTTATTACACGAAACACATAAAACACACACAATTCACTCACTTTTAGATACTTAAAAGCACAAACAGAACAAAGCAGCGACCTGTCGGTGCGCAGTAGAATGATCAACTGGGGGGATCGAAAATTGGTCGCTTCAAAGTGCTGCTGTGACATTTAGCCTATGTTATACTTGTATCTCATTTATCCCCCTAGACTCTGTGCAAGTTTGAGCGAGTTAGCAAATACGTAGAATATTTAATGTCACTTACAAGCCCCTTAGGAATGTTGCCAACGAAATGGTAGATTCACCACTTAGGGCCAAAAATTGACATTGTCGGTCGGGGAGAATCACACTTCAAGGGTTATTAAACAAAACATGTGAAAAGTTGTTATCAATAAACCATGGCATAGTGCATACTGGCAGCTGGCAGCGATGCCGGCCGGTGGCGGCGAGCGGCGCGTTCGGTATCAGTGATTCATGAAAGCGGTGCGACCGACGACGGGCCGCACCGGCGCGGCCGGCAGCTCTGCGCGCCGCCATTTTCTTTACGCACCACGTGTTCATATGCATCCAACTTATTGATGCATAGCCTCTAGATTGTATGTACTACATTTCAGAAATCGATGTGAGCTAATAAGCTTGCTAACAGATGAGATCTTAGTTATTATGTAAACAGTGCATTGCAAGTACTTTTATAATTACTTTACTATTGTCAAACTGCAACCGTCCTACACCCCGCTTTAACGATCTTTTAGGAATGTGGGCGTATTCTTGTGGATACGAGCCTACTAAACTAGTCATACCTGCGGTATTTCGCCATTCTGTAAGCCATAGGCAAGTTGAGAAACTTAACACAGCACGCCTGATGTGGACGCACACCGACGCTTTCAATTTCACCACTTCAACAGAAATGTCCACCACGATTCCAATTGAAATATAAGAAACATCAAGCGTATTTATAACAATCTCAAATACAGGCAATTGGTAGCTTATTAAATGTATAAAACGACCGGAAGGAGTGATGAACCTAGCCCATTCGTACACGAGCTGTGGCGCAACTGCGAGTGTTGCCGTGTGACTGAAGAACGAGTGAACCGAGTTGAGCAGCGGCTGTGTAGCGGACGCGACGCGGGTTCAGAACGGACTTGCAATGCAAAACGACTGAATGCCGCGCCCGCCTACCCCTCCCGTCCCACATACTGATAATTTAAACAACAATCCATGCCATTCACTAATCCATATCATAATAAGTCTGGTTTACTTTCCAAAAATAGTAGGTAAATAATTTTAATTACTTGATTGACAAACTATGAACTTAAAATAGGTAGTAGTTTTTTAACAGACTTTTTAAAATAGGAAGATCTGAATTCGATCCGCTATGTAACATAACTACAATCTGATTTATGAAATGGCAAAAAATAATAGCTAACCATTTGTTGGTTCACGTCGTGAACTATTAACATTCCAACTATGACTAATTTCACTGACGACGTGGTGGCACATCTACTCGCATGGAAATCGATTTCTATAGCTCTATTCCGCTTTCTGCTAATAATAACTGGCTCAGCTATGGCTATGAGTTTTTGTGTAAAAGATATGACTTTTTTAATAAGTCCGGGAATTGAAATTTGGACCAATGATGACAACCGATTTCGATTTCAAACTGCATTTTTTTCTTTTACTCCTTGATTTATGAGTGGAGAGTTTACTAGCACCATACATATAAGACTAGCACTGTACTGTATCTACAATACGGTCAACGTAACTTGGCGCGTCTGAAGTTAGGCGCGTATTCGATTCGTGACGAAAACTTCATGTTTTTGAGTTTTGCCCAGAGCAATATCGTAATTATGTGAGCAGATTATTTAAAGATAATTTACAGTTTTAGAAAGAATTAAGTCTTGATTTAGACAGCTACAGAGTAAAAGTATAATTTTTAATATTATGGTTTTTTAAAGCGAAGACAATTCTTTCATATCGTTTTACGAAAATAGAAGTCAGAGTTAACTTTCAGGACGAATACAATCATTACAATGTGCCAAAATATTTTGTGTGCCAACAGTATATACAGTCATAAAGACCGCTACAGAGCAAAAATCACAAAAATATTACTATTATGTATTAAAAAACAATGTTGTAAAAGTAGAAAATCGGTTCACTTTGACAATTTTTATCACCAGTATTTGAATAAAAATATAACTGATATATTTATTTTATGAAAGTAAATGTTATGCTTAATCTACACTAATATTGTAAAGAGGAAAGATTTGATTGTTTTTTTGTTTGTTTGCATTGAATAGACTCCGAAACTACTTGACCGATTTGAAAAATTCTTTCACTGTTGGGAAGCTACACTATCTCCGGTGAACATAGGCTATATTAAATTATCAAAAAAGTTAGGGATCCATAGTAGAACTCCAATAATGTAACCCAAGGTGTGAAAAAATAACCAAAAAACTTTCTTAAATCGCGTGCGCTGCGAAAACTATTGATTATAGAACAAAATAATGTACTACGTCTTTGCAGAACATATAATTATCTACAAAAAATATCGCGATAGCTTATATTTATAGTTATGTCACAATAAGTGTTTTTTAGAAAATCGGTTCACTTTGACAATTTTTTTCACCAGTATTTGAATAAAAATATAACTGATATATTTATTTTATGAAAGTAAAAGTTATGCTTAATCTAGACTAATATTGTAAAGAGGAAAGATTTGATTGTTTTTTTGTTTGTTTGCATTGAATAGACTCCGAAACTACTTGACCGATTTGAAAAATTCTTTCACTGTTGGGAAGCTACACTATCTCCGGTGAACATAGGCTATATTAAATTATCAAAAAAGTTAGGGATCCATAGTAAAACTCCAATAATGTAACCCAAGGTGTGAAAAAATAACCAAAAAACTTTCTTAAATCGCGTGCGCTACGAAAACTATTGATTATAGAACAAAATAATGTACTACGTCTTTGCAGAACATATAATTATCTACAAAAAATATCGCGATAGCTTATATCTAACTATTATAGTTATGTCACAATAAGTGTTTTTTTCATTTTAAAAAATATATATAAATGCCACCGCTATAAAAGCTCTTTTATTTATACTTTGGAATTAATCCTTATCAAAATAAATGACTTCATATTTAAGTCTGCTTCAATACCATTATATGACAAGTTCCCTGACATCGAGAATTTGCACGAAAAGGACTTTCATTGGTTGGCATACAAATCGATAGACACCGTGACTAATATTGAAGACGCAGTCCATTATCCCCAGGAGTTTTTAAATTCGTTAACCCTTCTGGACTATCACCACATGAATTGACTTTAAAAATTGTAATTCCAATTATGCTTTTGAGGAATTTAAGCCCTCCAAGCATGTGCAACGGGACGAGGCTGCTTATTAAGGAATCGAAGGACAATTGAATTGTAGCAACCATTATCACTGGCCCAGCAGCTGGTCAACTAGCTCATACACCGAGGATTCCGATGATCCCAAGTGATCTGCCAATCCCATTTAAAAAGCTTCAATTTCCGGTGAAAACATCTTTCGCCCTAACTATCAACAAGTCCCAAGGTCAAACTTTCGAATTAGTAGGGATTGACCCATGAAAAGAATGTTTTACTCGTGGCCAACTGTATGTTGGTCTATCGCGGGCAGCGACCCGCGATAGACCAACATACAGTTGGCAATGACAGTTGGTCCTGCCACAAAATAAATTAACATCAAATATCGTTTTCCGAGAAGCTCTCGACTCGATAAATTGATTTTCAGGAGCAGAGACAGTAAAGTATATAGTAAAGGCATTTTTACAAAAATTAAAACAAAATTAAAAAAAAATAATAAACAATAATACAAAAATATAATTTCATATTAATAATTTTCTTCATTTTAATCGTTTTTAATGACCCCACGCAAAAACGAGTATATATGGGAGATTGGGTGTGTGTACGTACGTATGTAAAAAAATTATAACTTTTGAAATGTTTGTTTAATACCCGTTCGAAGCCGGATTTCAATGATTCGTGCTTATTTCGTGCGTATTAATTTTTCTGATGCACACAAACAGACCATTGTATTGTACTAGTGTGTCTATGCTGCTACGCCATTCTAGCAATCATTTAGATTTTGAGTTGCGCTAAATCGAATACGCGCCCTTAACACAAAATATAAAAGTTACAGAAAGACCGCCCCCGCCATCCTCGAAAATAATTACCTAATCTTGCCAGACTCACTAGGGCTGCTCTGCTAGTGTATTGACTCGGTAGTTTTATTTGTGACAAAATGGAATTTTATTGACACTGGTTGAAACTCTGTAAGTTGTCTATGATTTAACAAAATTTTCCTGTTTGTAATGAAATGTCAATTACATAATTTCAAAACGTAATGTCAATGTGTGCGTGCGAAAAATGGCTATTAAAAACTTTTGGTATTTTTAAAACAATATTTTGGTGTCCCCTTGTTTCGCAGACAGAAATTTCATAGAATTTCGTTTCCCAGAAAATGTTTCTTATAATATTTGGTTCTCGTATTTTTATTTCGACTATTATTGTTTCAAAGGCTAGTTACTTCAATGAAAAATATTTCACAGAAACACAATTCAATGAATTTTTAATCACATTTTTTTGTTTAACAAACTTATTTTGACGAGTTTGTTACTTTAGTAGAATTATTCTTTAACGAATATTGTTTGTTGTATTAATGACAGAAACGAATCGCTGCGAAACCGACTCCACGTAGTAGCCCTACCCCTAGAGTGTAATTTAAATCTGCACAGGCGTGGAGGGGCGAGGCGGTTCGCGAGCTGAGGAGCAGGTGAGGGAGTGAGCGTGAATACCATCTGCGACGATAAGCTTGCGTGGGACCGCCAGAGCCCCGCAACGCCGAAGCCGTGACAGAAACTATGCCTGCTGCATATTGCATGCTCGCTTGCATGATGCATACTTGTTTGCACGCTGCATGCTTGTACGCTACATGCTTGCTTGCATGCTGCATACTTGCTTGCACGCTGCATGCTTGCTTGCATGCTGCATGGTTGCTTGCACGCACGCGCATTAGGTTTGGTTAGAACTGAAACTGTCATTCTTGGGAATAAGTTTTATATTAAATAAAAAATATAAGGATAAAGAATATTTGATTTGTTATTCTATGATAATTATGATTATTCTAACAATAAACTTTATGTGAAACAAAAATCAATGATTTAAAAATCTTGACAGTAAGTATTCTGCGTTTTGATTATTCTATGAAACGAAATTATGAGAAAAAAATTATGTGAAACGAAATTCTATAAAACTATTAGCTATGAAACAACGTACAACCCAATATTTTTGTTTTAATGAGTCTGATACTGTGATAATGAATTTTACTAGGCCTGGCGTCGGGGATGAAGTAGGTAACGTAAAAAGGGCGCTGGCGTGCAAAAGGTTAACAATGGAAATAAAAAACAAACAACAAGCCAACAATTTTTTTAGCAGGTAGCCTATTTAATTACCTACCCATTATTCAGTTGCCGGGAGGTTTTGACCTCTTAATCAAATCTTAATAATTTTAGACCTTCTGGATTGAGTTTGTTACATAAAATACTAGATAGCATGCCATTTTTTTATTACGTCGGGAAATTTTATGTTTTTATAATTAAACAATTATTCACTGAATGGACATCAGCTGGTCTATTCAGTAACAATATTACTAGTTGAATTTAAGTGAAGGAAACAGGTTTCTCATCCCACCAGCTATGATTTTCAGTATCAATTTTAATCAGTTATCAGAATCGATAGCACAGCAAATTGACAAAGCATTATGACCATAATGAATAGATTGGTATTTTAATTATTTACGCTAATTTTATCGATATCCTTCCTTATCCTTACATAGTATAAAAAAAATAAAGTTTAAAAACTAAAACCCGACCACAACAAAAAGTGATCTAAAAAGTACGAAACAAGAAAATATTTCACACAGAAATCAAGACATAGGTACAAAATGGTCAAGGTAAAGCCGTGGTTGCATGCTTGTGTCCCATATGGGTGCGGTGAACATGAATTATAATGGCATGCAACCACGGCTTTACCTTGACCATTTTGTACCTATGTCTTGATTTCTGTGTGAAATATTTTCTTGTTTCGTACTTTTTAGATCACTTTTTGTTGTGGTCGGGTTTTAGTTTTTAAACTTTATTTTTTTATTTAAACCATTTTGGAGTTTAAATACCAGTAGTAGTTTTTTTTTAATCATTTGTGACAAGTCACAGCTAAGTATTATATATTTAAAAGGTACTAGTGAACCCCTTTCCAATGATATATGCGTATCTTAATTTTTTTTATCTTTCCTTTTTTTAAATAATTTGTGATAAGTCACAACTAAATATTATATATTTGAAAGGTACTAGTGAACCCCTTTCCAATGATACCAAACACGGTATGCTTGTCTTCATAAAAAAAAAATATCCTGGTTTTTTTGTCCGCCAGAGGGCGCTACATTAGATTCGGTGACACGTCATATAGCCTATAACCAGCGGACGATCAAGACGCTTCTAACGATACCTCATTTGTTCAGTTTTGATAAGTAGTTTAGGAGCTATGAGCGAACAGATGAACATACGTATATACATACATACATACATACATAGCCTGTCAAAATCATAACCTTGTTTTTTTTGGATCAGTCCTTTTTTTCAATTGGGTATGGCCTTATTTACCTACTAACTGATGCTCGCGACTTTGTCCCTTTAAATCGAGTACTGCGCAAGTCAAATCAAGTCTGTGTCAAGTCTCATCTTTCGTGGCACGCACTATAGCAAAAAATATTTAATACGTGATTGTCGGTTATCAGCGGGATTTAAATTTTAAAGCCCGGTTTCCACCGCGAAAGAGTAATGAGCCGAAAATGGCTAAGCGGAGCGGACTTCGTTTTCATGAAATAGGTTTGCATTTCCACCAAGGAAGAGTTTAGTCGTCCGGTTCCTACCGCAAAAGAGAAATGATGAAGTGAGCTCATTTTTACTCTTTTTGCCCACTGAGTCATTTCCGCTCGACTCTTTGTTGGTGGAAACACATGTACTATGCAGTTTACTCTTGCGAGTTAAACGGAGTCCTTAATGGGTCCGCTCCGCTCGCGGTGGAAACCACGCTTTAGCGCGGGACCTAATTTTTTTCCTATTTTAGTAGCTACGGCCACAAAAACGTACCAAAAAATACCGTGCTACCAAAAATCGCATAGTAGTCAAAGTCAAAGCATTTATTACAATTAAACCACTTTTGAATTGTCGAAGCTAGTTGTGCTTGTTCCAAAACGTAGGTACTAGGTAGGTCTCTATGGAGAGGAACGAGCAAGAAACTCCACGGACACACGCAAATTTAAGGCGCAATTAGATTATCTGAGGGGCCAATTATTCCACTACCTTCGATAAGTTGGGTATGGCTTGGGAAAAGGGTTCAGCATTCAAACTCAAAATTATCTACACTAATGTTATAAAAAGGAAAGATTTGTATTTTTGTATGTTTGTAACGAATAAACCAAAAAACAACTGCTCCGATTTCAAAAATTCTTTCACCAATCGAAAGCTACAATAAATCCATAAATAACATAGTCTATAATGCATTACTAAAAAAATAGAGGCCAGGAGGAAACTGACGTATATTTCGACTAAAAGTCGAAATATACGTCATTTTCCTCCTGGATTCTATTCAGTAAGTTGACAGTTGAAGGGGTATACCAGAAATTGACGCAAAAAGGAAGTGAGGTGGTGTGAGAATGAACGAAATTGAATGAATTTAAATAATGTACTTATACGCAAACATTGTTTGAAATTTAATTACTTTTCTTAAAAAACGATATACAAAAAAAAAACAAAGAATCTATACACACACACACATCACACCCATCTATATCTTTACACTATTTAAATAACAAAAGTTAAAAAAAAAATATTAAACTAAATTATTGTTTTGTTTCTATTAGAAGAAAAAGAAAGCAAATTACTTTTATTAACATTATTAATTGTTCGTATATTCCACATCTTACATACGAAGAACATTTAAATAAAATATATAATTTAAATAATACCAGCCTATAATTGTCGCACTGTAGAGCTAAGGCCTCTTCTCATACAGATACCATACCTTACGAGCATAATAAATTGATCACCACGTGCGCTCAAGGCGGATTGGCGATTTCAGACTTATATCAATTATTATAAGTCCAGGTTTCCTCACGATGGTTTCCTTCACCGATGTCAATGATGTCCAAGATAAACTCGGAAAGTACTTAAGAATTGCAAAAGTCACATTGGTACTTGCCTCGTTTCAAACCCACCTCATGCATGAGAGCCGGGCGCCTTAACCATTAGGCCATCACGACACAGTTTTATCTAAATTAAACCATTTTTATCATTCGTTCTTTGCGCAAAATCATTCACTATCCCAACACTAATAGTTTTAGTATGGTATCATTTATTATTTTTTAAACTGTCAAGTTACTGAATAGAATAGGGTATTACACCCATTTTTAAAAAGTGTCTCGAATGAAATTCTGTAGTGCTAATATGCCACCAAAAAAAACACAAAATTTTTAAGTGCCTTAAAAATGCATATAAATTTTTTTTTTTTAAATTTCGCGCGTAGTTTGACCAAAACGCCTCTTACTGGACGCCATTTTGCTCAACGTAAATGACGTCAGTTCGTTTTGTATCAAATGAGCTCATATTAAATATGATAATTGTATATAATTTAAAAATAATTAAAAGCATATTTTGTAATAAGTGTAATAATGAAAAAATTACGTTGGGTACGAAAATAATAAAAGTACAAAGCCTATATTACGCCAATCGGTTGATTGACAGTTGACAATTTTTTGTTTACACAGCCGTATGACGTAATAACATGGCCGCTACTATTTCACGGTGTTTCATAACAGATTAAAAAAACTGAAATCATTGAATTTAAAAATTTGTCTTGTTATTTTATGAACTAAAACTTACATTTTCCGACTGCTTTATGCCTAAACTGTCTCAATAACATATTAAATATGTTATTGAGACAGTTTAGGCATAATTAGAAAAAATCTATAAATTTTATAGATTTTTTCTCGTATAGAGTAAAATACCCTATTAAAAGTAGAACGTTAGATGATGAGACTTTTGTTTTGATATCAGCACCACCACCATAGCCACTTATATAGTGCAGTAATAATTTATTAATAATATTAATAATTTATATATCAATTCAGCTACATAATATAAAAAAATACAACAATAAATTCAGCTATGACAGTTGGTAGGTAAGTATAATTTGAAGAGCGCAGCGCGGCTACGGCACGTGCGGTGGAAAGGGTTGAACCACCTGCCGGCAGGTGCTAAGTCCGCCACAACAACTGCGCTGTGATGCACATATTATATACACGGCATACTATTTTAAGCTTTAGGCTGATGAAAAACTATCTGCAAAGCGATCATTTCGTACACACGAGATTTGGTCGGAGTCGGTGGCTTTGTTCTGTTTGTTGTTTTGTATTGCCACCGACTTCCGAAACTAAATCATGTATTTTGTGCTAAAGTTATTTTTCACTTTTTAGGTTTTGAAGTTATTTTTTTTCAATCCATTAAGAAACGGCAACACAGTTAAAACAGAGATTGAAATGAACTAGGTAGGTACTCAAAAGATTGAAGAAACTAAAACGTCGTAGGTATATCTATGCAAATTTTCTGTGTTTGTCAATTTTTTAAAAAGTGGTGAATAATTTTCGATAATTTTGGAGGACCACCACCGGGAGGATAGGGTATACCTGAGGTATACCCTATCGATCTAGATCTACCTTAGATCGATTTATTGCCCCCGAAACCCCCTGCATACTAATTTCACAAAATCGTTGGAGCCGTTTCCGAGATTCAGATTATATATATACAAGAATTGCTCATTTAAAGGTATTAGATATACTTATAATATAGAAACTACTGGTCAGATTTCAAACATTCTTTTACTATTAGAATGCTACATTATCCCTAGGCCTTAGGCTATAACTATATTTTATCGGACACATGTCTGAAGACTTGCCCATACCAAATTTTATTACTTTACTACTTAAGTTTATACCGTTAATATATTTTAAATTTACTTAAAATTTAATAAAAATGACGCAGTAATTTAGACGCAGTAACGTTACTTACTTATATCCGAATACTTTGGAAATAAAAAACTTGCAAAATCAATTCGGTAATATTATTTTACCACCGACAAAACCACCGCAATTATTAACATGCGACAAATAAAAAGAAGTATTGTCACAAAAAGGCACAACTTCAGTGTTGTCTTTTATGAAAAAGAATAATAATGATACCAGTAGAAATACCAAATACAAATACTTATTTATTATTTGTTAGTATATCTAATAGTTTATTAAGTTTCATTAATTAGTCTGGAACCAAATGCATATTCTGTCCTGTTGTTGGGCGTTGATAGCTGCGCCACAGTTTTTACTTTTGTAGCTATCATCGTTTCTATTGTAAACATTGAGTAATTCTGATTTGTTCCAAATAAACGTTTTGCATTTTCATTTAATTTTGCTGAAAAATAACGTTTCAACCAATGTTTCAACTTGAAATTACTTAACTATGACTCTGCTCTCCCTAATAATTTGGCCACCGATGGTATTTTTTAGCGATGTAACGATACCGATACCGATACCGATATATCGGCCGATATAATCGGCAGGCCGATATATCGGCATCGCCGATTTAAAAGATAAATACCCAAAATTGAAAATGCTTGCACAAAAATATTTATCTTACCCAATGAGCTCAGTTGCCTCAGAACGTCTTTTTTCAACTGCAGGCCTCATACAAAATGATTTGCGCAACAGATTATCTGCTAGTAATTTGAATAAACTTTGTTTCCTTAACAAAAATCTTCCTAAAGTGAACTTTGATTATTAATATTGATTTACTTTTGATTTGATTCCTTGATAAATGTTACCCAAATAAATGTTGATATGATATTTTACCTTTTTTTTCATTATTTTTAATTTCCATTTTTGCCACACTTTACAGAATGGAGTGTCTATTTATTCTATGTAACATAAGTAAGTTTTATGCATATAAAGTACACCATTCTTTATTTACTGGGTGTATTTACTACTAAGCCATCGATATCGGTATCGGTATCGGTATCGCCGATTATATTCCTCGATAATCGGTATCGGTATCGTATCGGCAAATTCATGTATCGTTACATCCCTAGTATTTTTAATGTGCTCGTCAAGAGTCAAGACCTTTCTGATATCAAACATGTCATGGTGATGGTTCATCTTTAAGTTCAGAAAGGAGTTGTTTCAAAATGTATGGAGCCTGGGCCTAGTCCTTGTACACCATACTTAAAAATAGGAAAACACATTTTAAATAGTTCTCAACTGTCCAATTACTTTAAAATGGCTTTGTGAGCAGGTAAAACACAAGAAATTGCACTTGCAATTGCAACACACAACAAAAAAGCAGTCATGGCGGTAAGCTGTCATTTTGATTGATTAATGACGTTTGACATTTGTATTTCGTCGATTTGTGAATAGCCAGTTAAACAGATGGAAAAAAACGGTGTTAAATTCAACAAACGAAAACGAGGTTGTTAAAAAGAGCTCCAAAAACTAGAAACAAAACGAGATTACGAGACGAAAGTGACAGAAGTGACACTGTTGTGACACTGACAGCTGACAGTTTTCTTTCTATGATCGATCTATGGTTTATAGAGTAGCTAAATCTGAGTGACGCCATGTTGAAAATCCATTAAAATAATGAATTATTATCAATTTACTACCACAACAGAATACATTTACATTATCTGTATTTTTCACGGATTCTACGGAATTTTCTCTTTTTTTTGAAGTGGTGTACATAGACTGGGCCCAACATGAAACATGTCCTTTTCGAGAGAATTTACAGCCAATGTCACTCGGACCGTTATTACGAATCGATTGATACTGTAAAGCAGGGGTGGGCAAACAGTCGATTGCGGTCGACCGGTCGATCGCAAGCGGTTTTAGGGACGATCGCGCGCATGACTTACAACAATGTACCTAAAGTTTACAAAGTCCTGTCACTATTTAAAATAAGTGCGCCAAAGAAAACTAAACCTTATCGTTTCAACGACGAATGAGAAGAAGAAAGGTCCGTTATTACGAATCGATTGATACTGTAAAGCAGGGGTGGGCAAACAGTCGATTGCGGTCGACCGGTCGATCGCAAGCGGTTTTAGGGACGATCGCGCGCATGACTTACAAGAATGTACCTAAAGTTTACAAAGTCCTGTCACTATTTAAAATAAGTGCGCCAAAGAAAACTAAACCTTATCGTTTCAACGACGAATGAGAAGAAGAAAGGTACATCGTATTCACGTATAATATCTAATTATTGTAATTAAATAAAATATTGTTATCAATTATTTTAAAAGAGTAGTATGGAGTTTTTTGCTCATTCTTTTCCATTCGAAACTTCCTTTTGGAAGGGGCAACTAAATTATTTTTTACTTTTATTACGTTCAAAAGTGCCCATTATTGGTCTATTAAATGATTTAACTTTGATCAACTTAGAGGTGCAAGGAGAAGATAAAACCATTATTGACACAATAAACTCATTGAAACGTAAATTGCAGTTTCTGATTAATCCATTGAAAAATAAGGATTTGAAAAAATTTACAGCTTTAGATGCACGAGCAAGCTATGTGTCAAATATTATAATAAATTCGAAACAGAAGTAGAAAATATTCTCAGCGAGTATGAAGACGACGACGTTTTTCTGAATTACGAAAATTGATAAACGTTGCTACTTTTATAGTTTATCCGTTTTCTTAAGAGGATGTTGAAATAACTGCTTCTGAAATATCGAATACCTTTGACATGCCTTCACTTGAAAACAGGAATGTTGCAAATCATTTCAGACAGACCTCAAAGCCAAAAGTGTGCGTGATTTAAATTTCATATCAAATATGGTGCATTATTTACAACACGGGAAGGAAATTCACGTCCCTGCTGGTTCTTTGGCAAACAATGTATGGACGCCGACGACTATGTATGTGCCCATTTAATGAAAATATGACGTTTACGAGCTTTTCTAACTTGGAGAGTTAAGTTGAAGACTTTAATTATTATAATTCTGTAAATGCATATTCTTTACTCCCGTGAATATTTTATTTATTACAATACAACCAATACTGACCTGCAAAATAAATTTCGCAGGTTGTTCTGGCCCATCCCTCGTAAGTCAAAATACGCGTCAAAATAGGCTTACTGATCTTTCTTCGTGCTTACGTTTGGCACTTAATAAATTAGAAATTAAAAACTACAAATGAGCGGAAATCAGGCATAACCATTCATCGACCTCTAAATAATATTTACGTAGCTACTGCTAGGTACTTACATTACAATAAATGCCTCTATTTATTTTTGGACCGAACTTTACGGGCTTACCGGGTAGAGCTAAATAGTAGAAATCGTCACGTAACGAAATGCGTGTGTATGTGTGCGTGTATCGAGCCTACTACAAACAAATGAGCACGCATGTAGGTATACATATATTATGTAGGTATTTATTATTATTTTTATATATTATATTTTATTTATTTTTGTTTTTTGTACAGACACGTACGTAAAGAAACAATGCTTGCTGCATGTTGCATGCCTGCTTGTATATTGCATGCTGCATGCTTGTATATTGCATGCTGCATGCTTGTTTGCATGTTGTGTGCCTGTTTGCACGCTGCATGCCTGCTTGCATGCTTGAAGCAAGCATCCTTGTTTGCATGCTTCTTACTGGGACCACCTAAAACCACTTTTGTTCATAATAAACTGTTTCATTAAGTGCTATTACATATGAAACAGACATTCATCATCATCATTCAAACAGTGTTCATTTAAAATGGTACAATGAATGTTCGGAAACATACTTCGAACAAAATGTTGTTTCGGCTAAGTGTAACTTCACTTCGGTAAGAAGGAAACGTCGGGGTAATCAAAAAAATCGAATTGATAGTAGGTCAACACTGATACAGTGGCAGACGTGACTTAGATGAAGTAACAAAAAACGAAACGATAATAGTTGAAAACTTTGTAATGAAATTAGGTCAAATATTTTTTGAACTTATTGATGCAATTTAGAAACGTTTATAGTTTCGTACAAAAAAAAAAGTGTCATAAATGCATTTGATCTGTGATCAAATGATTTATTACAGCAAACAATCTTTAGACAATAAACAGTTACTCAAAATCGAAACGGCTAGGTTAGAACTGTGGACCTCACAACACGACCAGATTTCCTCTTTAGCAAAGCAAGCAAGCACGTATGGTAGATTATGGTGAATAAATGTTATGGAAAACGCCATTATTGAAAATGAAAAATATTGCAAATAAATTTATGGATAATTATTAAGGCACTTGATCGATTATGATCAATAAAATTAGAGAAAATGATTTCATGTAATTTCACGATTATGGCAACTGAAGCTTCTAATGAAGTTATGGCAAATACGAGTATGGTATACAAAATTATTGCGTTTTACTTTAGAGCAAACATTAGTAAAAACCAAGTTAAAACCCGTTCTTAGTTACAACGCGTTTTATCTATACCCTGTACACAATAAGATTAGACATTTACTAAAACCTTTTTTACAGTCCGTTCAACCGATTTTGACTTCTATTGCGTTGATAGCATGACAAATTGCAACTGCAGTAAACAGTTGTATTGTAACCACTTTTTTGCCTCTAAAAAAAAGTTTGTGTTTATGTCTAATCTTATTGTGAACAGGGTATAGTTAACTTTTTTTATACTTTTTAACTTAGTAACGTTTTTACTAATAGAGCAAGAGCCCACGACGGCCAGACCTTCCTTATTTTATAAAAGCTGAAAGTTTTCCTGTATATCCCCTATACAGGTAAGAACGACCAGCGACTTATAGAGTTTGGGTTGTGGTTACTTGGGCAGGTAACAGTTAGTAAAGGTACCTATATAAAATAGTACCTTAAATTCGTTAAAGTTCAATATTTTTATATTTTCTTCGGGATAACTTTAGAAATCTCGTCATCCATTGCCGGACACATATGTCAAATGCTACCCCCTGCCAGACCACCCCTAAACTTTAATAAATTAAAATTATACTTTCGTTATAGTATAAAAGCTAAATTTTATATATGTTACTTGGGGACCTATAAAAAAATGTTACTAGCCGGAAATGTAAATAGCCGGACAGTTTTAATGGTTTTTACATGTTGCCAGACACATTAAAAGTCCGCTGTAGGTGCGCGCGCGAATGCTTAGTCGATTGCGATCTTTTAAGATATCCAATAAAAAAATGGTTTTATTACGTTCATAGCCATGTTATATAAAGTAAAAAAAAATTTTTACTATTATAAGATAAAAAAAGTATCATTACATGTAAAAAAATACTTAATCCGTTTTTATAAGTTTCATCATTGTTGTCGATTTCATTTTCTAATAATTATGACAGTTTCTTCCTATTGCATACAATGAAAAATACATATTCCAAAAAAATTTGGAAATATATATTTAAAAAAAAAGTTTACTCTATTTCAAGCATCGAAAAATGATGTGATCTTTGATCAATACTTCACTCCATCGATCAAAGATTACGAGCATTCCCAACGTTTAGAATCCGCACAATTGGAGTACTTTACAACTGGGCCTGAACAAATTAAGATTATTTACGCATTATGTTAACCAAATAAAATAAAAAATAAATGACGTATCCCTCAAATTGGCCATTATTTGCAACTAACTGCAATATTTTGGGTTTTGTCAGCAAAAACCATTATAATTTAGCTAAAAAAAAAAAATAGTCACACTTTGGCTAAGACAAGTTGGGTTTAAATGGTTGTAAATAGTCTATACTAGCTCCGCTTTACGGCTTTGCATCGATCTACCAAACATCCTGTACATATGTTACAGTCAAAACTCTTAACCAGTCAAAACTACTTTTGACTGACTTCAGTCAAAACCCTTAATAAGATAAAATGCGTTTGCGTTACAAAAACAAAAATACGGAACGTTATGAGTATCACTACAAAACAAAAGTTTTAAAAGGGTCACATAATAAAAACCTACCAACCTAATGGTTTTTTCTAAGTAATAAGGATAAATTGAAACCCAGAAGTTCAAAAATAATCGACTGATTTTTTTAGTCAAAAGTTATTTTGACTGGTTAAGAGTTTTGACTGGTTAAGAGTTTTGACTGGTTAAGAGTTTTGACTGGTTAAGAGTTTTGACTGGTTAAGAGTTTTGACTGTAGTATTGCTCGTTTAAAGGTAGGTATTCGATTCGTATCTTTTAAGTGGCTCATAGGCAGGCGCGGCCTACGGTGGCCATGGCAGCCAGTTGTATTTGCTTGCAGCGAGTCTTCAAACACGTGCAGCCAGGACGCGGCCCCTGTAACTCCTGCAAGCGAGATCGACTGGCCACGACCGCATGCCCCGCCCCCTCCGCCACAGCGTATCATGTGTGCAAGTGCGCGGCTTGGAGATGGCGGCGGCCAAAGCACACGAATAATAACCGAGCAGAAGGAAATCTTCCTAACAGCAGCGTTCAAAATTATTACCTACTTCTTCCACAATTACTCAATATTATAAATGCGAAAGTAACTCATGTTAATTTATGCAGAGTTTAGTGCTTTACGTTCGGATCTAAAAGTAAGAATCCAAGGAAGCCTACAGTTTATTCTGCAATCAGGCCGAAAAAAATGTACGTATGAATCCGCGTCAGTTCTGGCAGCATGTTTCTAGCCTCAGATCAAAGGGTGGCTTCGAACCCATTGTTGTACACAATGGGGAAACTAGTTCTGGTGTTAGAGCGGCTGAAGCATTTGCTCGCTACTTTGCTAGCGGTTATCGCCCAGAACGCTCCGTAAACATAAACCTACTGATCCACACTGACTGGTTTGGACGTCGGTAGGAAAGTCGATGCCCTCTATTTCGACTTTCAGAAAGCGTTCGACATAATCGATAACGATATACTCTTGTCCAAGTTGATAAAGGCCATGGGATTCTGATCAAATTATCTTAATTTCTTCTCTGACTACCTACGGGATCGCAAACACCTCGTCAGACATGGCTACTTCGAGTCCAAGCCCTATAACAGTCGCTCTGGCATGAGTCAGGGATCCGTGTTGGGGCCGCTTTTGTTCCTCATCATGGTCAACGACCTCGTCATCAAGGTTAAGTTTGCAAAATGGAGGATTGCAAACTCCTGTAAAGGGATATTGACGCTATCTAGGAGTAGAGCATTCTAACTAAGCTGTACCACAGTAAAGATATCTATACAGTATTCTATCTTCATACAAACGGTCGGAACGCGAGTCGTACCTACACTTTTTAAGTTAGTAGGGAAATTAGTATACCGACAGTCTCGAATGCGCCTCAGTGGCGAATATATTGTTGTTTTTGGTTGCTTGAATTCGTCAATAACGCACCCAGAGATAACATTTTTTAAATTACCTGGGAACTCCGAAAGACTACATGTTCTTGAAACTTAATAGACTATAAAAAAATTACTTCCAGACTATAGGTACCTACTTACTAGACTATTAAAAAAATGATATACCTAAATACCTACTATAGTACGTAATTTGTTTTTTCTACCGAGTAAAGTAGGTACTTGGATTAATAAACAAATAAGTGGATAGGGTGAAAAAGCGACCTACCTACGCTCGCGTTAAAACGAACTGGTAAGTACCTACCTAGGTAGTTTCTTAGGCTAGGCTATCTACCTACCTACTTATGTACTAGCTACTTACATATATTATTGAATTAAACAAAATATCATTATAAAATGATTATGAGAGTAAATGATAGGTAGACGCCAGCACATCAGGCCATTCAAAATTGTCAAATTTCCCCAATTGAATAATTATGAACCTTACGCTTTTGTAATAAAATTGAAAATCTATCAAAGAAATTTGACAGATTGTTGCTCCAGCTTGTGCTGGATTCTGTATCTACCTATTTAGTAAGATTTACATTATTATTTACTTTTTAAGTAAGATTTTGTAGTCGGTAGTTAGAGGTTTTGTCAGCTGTTTTGCATTTTGGTTAAGTAAGAAGTAGGTGTTGAAGTTTGTAAGGATTGCAGAATAAAGGGATTTTTTTTGAGACCCCTTGAAAGGCTGCGACTGAGGCGCAAATATCTTTCAGTCTCAATAAACTTCTAATCAAATACATAACATGCATTTTTATTAAACACTTCCCATTTCTTCCCACTTCCTATTTCATTTTTTTTAATTAAATGAAAAATATTATATACCTATATTTACAATCACAAAACTAAAAGGAAAATAAAACACTACAAATTTATAATCACAAAACTAGAAAGAAAATAAAACACACACTAGGAAGAAATTAAAACACTGTACGCGGGACAACCCTATCGCACGTTAAGGTACTGCGCGCATGTAGGTAATTATTTCAAGGACAGGGCCGAGTCACAATACTGTATAGATATCGTTACTGTGGCTGTACTTTAACACAAATACTGTGTTAGTGCTACGTCATTGACATTCGGTCGAGGATTACGACCAATTCATTTTGACTACACCTAAGGTGGAGAAAAAATAACTCGAGTCACCAAAGTAAAGGATCTGGGAGTGACCTTCGACCGCTGTCTGACTTTCAGAGGTCACATTTCCAACCTTGCGAAAGAATCTTTCAAGCGCTTAGGATTTGTTTTGCGGAATGCTCGCGACTTTCACAACCCTCATGTTTTTAAGTTATTTATTTATTTATTTCCTGCCATACAATTATCTTTACAGGTTTAACACCTAATGCGATAATGTAGACAACAAACTACCACTACATAGTTACAAACTAATAATTTTGATCATGTAGGTACTTATTGCTACTACAAACTACAAACACCAGCGCCACCCATAAAATAATAAAATAAAAATATTTTAATCAAATCATAATTTAGTATTAGTTATGTTATATGTTTTCGTTCATAATTTGCTAAGTTTCTCGTAATTTATTATTTATTTTTATGGTATATTGAATTCTAAACCTAAACCCTATATAATTTTTAGAAAACTATAAGAAAAAAAATCTTATGGAAAAAACTTATCGCTACCTCATTTTAGATATTACCTTTCTCGTAATTAAACACTTACTTCTGTAATACTGAGCATTAAAAATGTAGTAGGATTTGTAAACTCAAAAATTACTGATCCGTTTTCAAAAATTCTTTCACCAATCGAAAGCTAATCATCATCACAATATCGCTAAAAAAAAAATGAGGGATCCTTGAGAAAATTCACGCGAACGAAGTCGCGGGGAAAGTGCTAGTATAAAATAAAACTAAACGGCCGCGTTGGCACACCATAACTTTGACCGCTTACTCAGCTCACAGCTGGCTCAAACCGGTTTGTACACACGGCTACACATCAAGCTATACATTTCCAGTTAATGCTGATCTGACATTGTATAGGATTTCCGTACAATGCGAGGTCAGCTTATACTGGAAATGTATAGCTTGATGTGTAGCCGTGTGTACGTTGTACCCAAGCGAGCGCCGGTGCACAGACCCCGCGCGCCTTGTCGGTGACAGGTCACGCACACAGCTGTGCGTGTAGTAGTAGTGCTCTTGCGCACGGCGCGGCGGCGGCGCGCGGCGTAAGTATGAAGCTTTCATTCTGCTCGGTTTTTTGTTCATGTGGCCAAAGTGCGGTCACTTGCGAATTTTCAACAACAGGCCGCTTGTATGGCCTTGAAAAATTGCGCCAAATGCAGGAATTTCGCAAAACTAATAAGTTATTATTATTATTTCTATTCCTAAAAGTAATTTGTGATGGGAATGATAATATAGGTACCTTTTTTTCTCATCTTCTGAAAGGGCTAGTAAGAGTAATAACTTCGTTACGGTTAGCAGTATTGGCTAACGTCCGATTGTAAAACATCACTAAACCTCAGCTAAAGGTGTTTCAGGCCGCTACTGTGGCCGCGGTGTTGGTCTCAGACTTTCACGCGGACGAAGTCGGGGCCAAAAGCAAGTCCCAGATAACGTCACTATCATTTAGTCAGAATAATCCCAGTGAAGAAATTCCAGCTTAAATTTTGCGTAGCTCTATCAGTACACATCGCAATACGTACGTAGCTATTGTTGCAGCGGCAGAATCACGGTACGCGGTAATCAGCCACCGCAGGCTGCGTCTGTCTGTGAGCCATGTAAATGTCAATTTTAAGCATGTGTTAAATTTAAGTGATCCCGAAATTAAGTTTCGCTCAATCGCTACTCAGTACGGTGGTCCAGCCCGTAGGTCAAAGCCGTCTAATAACTCATTGGTGAATATTGACAATTCATAAAGCACGAAGTCATCACTAACGGCTAAACCCAATTACCTGCCTACACTGAATAGTAAATCACTACTGATGGAAGACAACGTTTCTATCTATGCTTGAAAGATGTCTCACAATCATCAATAACGGTTATCTATGTGACGGAAACAATAGTCTGTTTAAAGTATTAAATGACTGGTTTTAGTTATAGTTTACTTAAATTATAAAACTCTACTGCATTTTGCTAAACAAAGCGGTAACGCTTGTGAGTAGGAATTAAAAGTACCTGATTGACAGTTTTTTTTTTTAATAATGAATACTAATAATAATTAATATACAAGGAGTAACGGAATTAACGCAAGACCTCACACACCCCCATTAGAATATTAATTTATAAGACTAAAATAACATCTGTAATTTAATTTAGTTAACCACATTTTTATTATTTTTATAATAGTTATCCTGACTAAAAATGTCAAAGGTTTTTAACACACTACTCGATCACTACACACACTAATAGCACAATGAATACTAATAATAATTAATATACAAGGAGTAACGGAATTAACGCAAGACCTCACACACCCCCATTAGAATATTAATTTATAAGACTAAAATAACATCTGTAATTTAATTTAGTTAACCACATTTTTATTATTTTTATAATAGTTATCCTGACTAAAAATGTCAAAGGTTTTTAACACACTACTCGATCACTACACACACTAATAGCACACCGCACACTCGTGTACCCACCAGACACCCAGCTGGTTAGCTGGCTGGTAGGCATCTCTCGTGCTCTCGTCAGTCCAGATAATGTTTCGTTGCGAGTTCTCCAACAACCATCTGCTAAACTCCAAACGTGGCACAAGTAGTCGTTCGGCGTTAGCTCCTGACAACGTGGTAAATTTAACGTGTGTTCACCATCTGCGCGTAACAACAGTCGAACAATAGCGCTGCTTCTCTTGCGCTGCTCTGCTCTGCTCTGCTGAACCCAAAGGTGTTCGTCAAAATAATTGAGTAGGTACGTTCGCTTGTAAGCGAGTTGTGCGTACATTCGCCCCTCGTATCTATTGCCGTGTTTGGACGAAAGGTACCGAAGTCCCTCAGAACGTTGAGTTGCACTTAACATGGTTCTGGCGCTCACTTTGGTACCATATCTTTCGATGAACTCTTGACACTCGACATTATCGTCGCAACGAGCCAATGTCCTCACCATCTCCGTGTACTGAATATTGGTGTACTGGAATGCCATTGTGCACGTAAACAAGTAAATGTGTGAAATAAAAGTAATATTGAAATATTAATAAGGTCTTTCATTTCTTGTGAAAAGTCAGAATGACAGGAGGCAGTAACGACGCATGCGTATGTTTAAAATGCTTGTCGTTGGTCGTTAAAGAGGTTGCGTTCTAATTCTATCAACAACTAATCCATTGAAAATTGTTATTCCAAGGCATGTTTATGTATGTACAAATTCGGTTCTGCATTTAAATAAAACGTATTACTTTGAATTAAGGATTAACCTTACTTAAATTAACGTTTTTATTCAACGCCCACTGCACATAGGATAGCTTTGATGGAATTGCAAATTCGATCGTGCATTTTAAATAGGCTTCATTCCTTTGAGCTAAGGCATAAAGTTCCTTAAATTAATTTTTTTATTATTTTGTGATGAAGGTGATCCTAATTTCAGTTAATTAAAATATTTTTTCATGAAAAATTAACATATATAAATAATGACGAAATCGGTTCAGAAGCCGATTCTGAGCAAACTACTCTCAGGTCTTGCGCTTAATCTGTTACAAAGTGTTTAATTATTTCGTTGAGTAAATAACTTGCTGTTGATTTATTGAAATGGAATCTATATGAAGTTAATTTACTTATATTATGATCGATACGGTTTTTATTGTTTGTTATTGGTTCTATATGATTGGACCTCAAAAGCACTTTCCTAGTGGGATAACTCTGGTAGTACATATTTCAAAATCCGTACTTTAAACTTGAGTCGCGCATGTTTTATGAGATTATAAAGTGTATTTTAAAAGCAAACCATATATCCCTACAATTCGACGGATAATCAGACAGAGTCAATGCTAAAAACCTATAAGAAGCAGGGATGAAAGATATCGGGAAAGTTATTCGTTTCACTATAATCTAGCAAAGGAGTTGTTTCAAAATGTATGGAGCCTGGGCCCAGTCCTTGTACACCATATTTAATAATAGGGAAACACATTTGAAATAGTTCTCAGTTGTCCAATTACTTTAAAATAGTATTGTGAGCAGGTAAAATACAAGAAATTGGAACACACAACAAAAAAAACAGTCGTGGTGGTGAAGCTATAATTTTGATTGATTAATGACGTTTGACATTTATAATTCTGATTTTCTGCGTCGATTTGTGGATAGCCAGGTAAACAGATGGCAGATGACAGTTCTCTTTCTTTCCATGATCAAAACTGAATGACGTCATAATGAAAATCCATAAAAATTATTGTTAAATTATCAATTTACTACCACAACAGTATACATTTAAATGAATTATCTGTATTTTTCCCGGATTCTACGGATTTTACTCTGTTTTTGGTGTACATAGACTGGGCATGTTTCATGTGGGACTGACATGTTTCGTATTGGATGAAACATGTCCTTTTAAACAGGTATCACCTAATGTTTTATTGTTTATATTATTACACGTTAATGTTTAGTATTATCATAAATATATTAATCAAAGTTATCTTAAGACAATTAAATTTGTTTTAACTTATCTTTGAAATAAAAAAAAATTGTATTCCTGCTTCTACGAGCCTCTCTCTTCTTTCTCTAAAAATGAAGAATGAATGAATGAATGTGTTTTTATTTTATGTTAAATATCAGAATATTTTGTCATTATGAATTAAATTGTGTACCAAATATATATATATATATATATATATATATATATATATATAATATAATAGTTGGCTGGAACAACCATGTCGCAGAGGCTCATAGGGGGGATTCGTTTTTTATTTTGTAATAATTTTAAACCTTGTTGTTATTTGTGTGTTTCGTCCTGTGCGGGCTAATAAATGCTTTTTCTTTCTTTCTTTCTTTCTACGCAGAAATTTGTACTATGGACGTGGTATGGCAGACCTTCAAATGGGCCACTTTATGACGAAATGCGTGAGGCTAGAAAAGTCTTAATGCGATGTCTTATTCTTAATGCGGCGCTCGATGTTGTGCCCGGCATGGAAATAAGGGTAAAATTTAAGTCAAGGTTGAAGTGGTGCCAAGATCATAGGGACCAAGTTAAAATGGACATTCTAGCCTCACTCACACCACGCTAAAAATGATTTTCGTAGTTTCTGGAAACACACGAATAAATTGAAAACTAGGCCGGGAATCGGTGAGCCTGAGGATATTGCAAATCTTTTTAAGGAAGCCTTTTTTGTGAAATCTCCTCTCGGCGCTCGATGTTGTGCCCGGCATGGAAATAAGGGTAAAATTTAAGTCGGAAATTGTTCGGACTATTAGACGTATGTCAGGAGGGAAGTCTCCCGGTCATGACGGGCTTAGCATCGAGCACCTCCGATATGCTGGCCCTCACTTGCCCAGGGTGCTTGTGATGTTGTATGCCTTTTGTATGAGTCATAGTTACCTGCCCGGTGAAATGATGCGAACAGTGGTAGTGCAAATTACAAAAAACAAAACTGGTAACCTCGCCGACAGCGGTACCTATAGGCCCATTTCATTAGCTACCGTTATTTCGAAGGTATTTGACAGCATGCTTAATGCGCAACTAAGTTGTTGTACGTATTCATGATAACCAGTTCGGATTCAGAGCTGGGTTGTGTCTTAAGCATGCTGTGACGTACTATGCGCGACACGGAACGCCTATTTATGCTTGGTTCCTGGACCTGTCAAGGGCATTTGATCTGGTTTCCTATGATGTCTTGTGGAGTAAGTTAGAGCGAATAAATTTACCCAAGTTTTGGTATGGAACACATACGATGTAGAAGTACGTAAAGTAGTATGTAGTATGTAGAAGTAGCAAGTACGAAGTACGATGGGCTGGGGCGTATTCTCGTCCTTACGGGTTGGAGTGTGAGGTGAGGCAAGGTGGATTAAGCTCACCAGTACTTTTTAACCTTTATGTGAACGAGTTGATTGGCGAGCTCAGTAGTACCAGGCTCGGATGTTACAAAGACGGTACCTGCGTCAATAATATTAGTTACGCGGACGACATGGTACTGCTGAGCTGAGCGCGTCAGTCTGTGGCTTGAGGAAGTTGGTTGCTCAGTGTGAGGCGTATGCTGAAGTACATGGATTGGCATACAACGTTAGGAAGTCTGAGGTCATGGTCTTTAAGGCTGAGGGTAGAAGTCCTGATACAGTTCCGCCTGTATTGCTTTGTGGTACGCCTTTGCAAAGAGTCTACAGGTTTAAGTACCTTGGTCATATATTGACTCCTAGCCTCAAAGACGATGATGACATTGAACGGGAGCGGAGGGCGTTGTCGGTTAGAGCGAACATGCTGACTCGCAGGTTTGCGCGTTGCTCACTTCCTGTTAAAATCACGATCTTTCGAGCCTTCGTGCAGCCTGTGGGCTAGATATACGCTAGATATACGATATAAGGTCGTACAACGCTCTCCGCGTTCAGTATAACAACGCGTTTAGTGTGCTGGTGGGGGGGCTGCCACGTTACTGTAGTGCATCAGGGATGTTCGCAGATGCGCATGTGGGTTGCTTTTACGCAACAATGCGTAAAAGGTGCGCTTACCTGGTGCGCAGGGTGTGGGGCAGCTCCAACAGTGTTTTAAGCATGGTTGTGAGTTGCCTGGAATGTCTGTACGTGAGTCACTGTTGTGCCGTCTCTCATGGGACGTCGTAGCAGTGACCAATTGTTGTTAATTCTTGTTTTGTTTTTGTTTAGTGTCTGTTCTTACTAACATAGTCATAAGTTTTACTAACATTATTGTTGAGTCTTGGTTACTCGAATAAAGAAAAATTCTATACTATTCTATAATATTTTAACTAAACTTTTATTATGTTTACTAATATATTTTACATCTATAATTATATATAAAAGCGAAAGGTCATTCACTCACTCATCACTAAATATCGAAAACCGCTTGCCAATTTGGCAGGGAGATAGTACATAGTTAGTAAACGTCCGCTAAGAACGGATATTGCGACAGGGCCGGATTAAGAAAGTCTAATGGGTCTCGCAAGTTTGTATGAAAGTCCTTCATTTTTTGCGCTACAAACTTGAAATTCGGCAGAGAGGTAGTTAATAAGTAGTAGACGTTTACTTAGAACGGATTTTGCGACAGGGTCGGATTAAGGAAGTCTAATGGTTCTCGCAACTTTGTATGACAGTCCTTGATTTCTTGTGGTACCAACTTGAGATTTGGCAGGGATATATATTATAATAGTTAGTAACCTAGACGTTCGGTAAGAAAGAATTTTGTGACAGCCTGCACCTTAGGCTCTCGCAAGTTTATTTGAAATCCTTGGCTTTTTGTACCTGAAAATTGGTAGATACATAGAATATAGTTAAGGGATGTCAGGTAGGAACAGATTTTATGATAGGGTCGGTTTAAGGGAAAATAATCGTTTAATCGTTAGGCAACAGAGGGATATTGACCATACACCTACTGATATACCATAACACCTACTGCGATCGCCAACATGCATCGGCCAAGCATGGCGATTACGGCTGAACCCCCCTTGGGGGAGACCTATGCCCAGCAGTGGGCGTCTAAAGGTTGACATTATGATGATGATGATGAATCGTTTTCGCAACCATGTGTTCAAATTCAAACAATATATTTTTAGTAGTTTCATAAGTTAAAGCTCGAATATTTGTTTTGTATTTTCCCCTGGGTACCTCTCCGTGACGCTTTTCCGTGGCAAAACGTATCATAAAGTACCTACGTTGAACCTGGTATTCACATTTACCAAATACTAAATTCCAGACAATATTTTATAAATGTCTGATTATCCCACATTCACCATAGTTTTCTGTAAAACTATAGATTGAGTTTTCGAAGGCCCCTATTTAAAATCTTTATTATTACCACTCTAACATAATCAGAAATCCCATATTTTTTAATAAATAATGATGTTTTTATATGCTGCAGCCTGAAAATAAAACTAAATGTGGTGTATAGTGAGGTTCTACAAACACAACAATATATATTTTTTTTTTTTATTTGTTTAGTGTAAAAAATTAGTGTGATAGGCATTTTCTGTTGACTTAAATATAAAAATAGTTTGCGTTAAACAGCATTATAAGACTTCATATCTTCATAAACGCGGACGAAGTCGCGGGCAACAGCTAGTATTCTATATATTCAAACAATGTTGTGTGAAACGAGGAATCGTGAATCCATGACGTAAATAATTTGACATCTGCTTAGCTGATTATATATGCCTTCAAATCGTTTGCACTTATTGTGTATCCCACTTTAATTTAAGAGATGCTTAAATTTACAGAGCTCTTCAACCGCAGTGCTATTCTTTTACAATCTCCCTCGGTGAACACCTAGGTGAAGTGAGTTGTCATCCGTCCCGATGATAGGGATTGACAAAGCAGACGGACGGATGACACCTCAATTCACCTAGGTGTTCGCCGAGGGAGATTGTAACAGAATAGACAATGTATTTGAGTGACTTTTCACTATTGGGTCATAAATAACTCTAGTATAGATAATAGGGATGGGCGTTTTGATTGCACTGGATGCTTGAGCGAGGCGAGCAGCCGCTCGTTTGAACAATGCAACGTCACGTCACGTCGCGCGTTGTCGTCGTCGTATCGTACTGCATATCGTCACGTAGGGCTTCTAATCCCGGAATATCGAAATCTCGGTATTGCGGGATCCCGCATCAATCCAATCCCGCGTGGTGCGGGATTAAGGGCGCGGATTGCGGGATTAAGGGCGCGGGGTCCGTGGAATCTGCGGGACTAGAAAGAAGCATGCACACAACCTCTCAGAGGTGCAGTGTACGAAGCGAGCGAGTGTCATTTGTCTATCAGTTTCAAAGTAAATATTCTTAACTAGCTTTTGCTCGCGACTTCGTCCGCGTAAATGTCGGTTATCATGGAAGTCGTGAATTAAAAAGTAGCCTTTGTCCTTCCCTGGGGGTTCAAGCTATCTTCATACCAAATTTCACCAAAATCGGTTCAAACGTTTCATCGTGAAAGCGTAACAGACAGAGTTACTTTCGCATTTATAATATTAATTATAGGTTAGTATGGAAAGTATGGATAAATAAAGTTTAAAATTACCTAAATCTTTAAAAGGAATACCGCCGACTAGTGTTGAAACTGAAAGGGCCTTTTCTGCTGCTGGCTATAGGTATTACGTCTAAAATATGCAGATTGGCAGATGAGACTTTAGATTTATCTCAAGATTTATGTTAAGTACCTACCTATGTTCCTTTCGCAAACCTTTTCAATTGAATGCTGACAAAATGAATAAACTAAATAATTGAAGTCTAAATAATAACTTCTGTTAGTATTCAGTAGAAAATGTTTTTGGTTAATATTTTTAATTTTGTAGTTAAATATTTTGTAGTTGATAGATTTTTTTGTTTTTCGGTATTTGTTTCTGTTTTCTGTTATGAATAAACGGTGTATTTTCTATTTGCCGCAAATACCGGAATCCCGCCGGATTGAAAATTCCTAGTCCCACAAATACCAAGATTGAATACAGGCTGCGGGATTGGAAGCCCTACCTACTCTATGGGGCTTTTATATTTAGTTCAGCTTTATCAGATTTGTACTGTAGGTACTCAGTTACTTGTGGCATCCTTTATTTATAAGTATCAAATCTGAGAAGTCACTCCAGTATGATGTATACGGTAAACCAAAGCAAAGATTAATATAACAGCAACAAAGATTTTTCATTATTTATTACAACAATAATGAAATACCTACGAGGCTAATTTTACGAAGCTAGTAAGCAAGTAGGTATTCTGGCTTCGTGCAATACGTTGTGTATTGCAGCCTGTAGCTTCATTCATTCATTTCAAAGACTGAATGCAGTTCAAGATGACTTGACTCAACTTGATAAAAACTTACTTGTCTCAACACATTTTTTTGGCTACCGAAGATTCGGACTGTGTCCGAAACGATATTTTTTACGATACTTAAACCTTCAATAAGTACATAAACCATTTTTTTTCCAGCATGTACTACCTACAAGGTATAACTGTATTGTGTAATAGACTCAGACCAATAAAACAATCAATTAACATTTTACTTACAAATCATCAAAATAGGAAATAATACGTCGATCCACTGTTTTTCAATACTAGTTTAGATATATCTTGATTTTACATCCGTTGCGAAGTAATAATGTGTAGTAATAATGTGCCCAACAAAAATATTACAGACTTTTGTCACAAAATAATAAATCATTTCGCGCAATTTTAAAAATTCTTTGTTATTAATGAAATAAGAGGGAAATCGATTACATTTTTTTTTTTTTAAGTAAGTAATTTACGTCTGTAGTACTAACCTTTGGTCCTGATGATCCTCTGGTTCATATTGATCATGGTCCTCTTGTGACAAACTAAGCTCGCTAAACTGTTGTTCCACAGAACTAGACATTTTCACTTGTATATTGGTATATTTGATTCACGATAATATTAAGGTTATAAAATACTGATTATTAAGATTGGAATGTTTTTTTATTTGTTTCACCTATCACTAAATTCTTTGATGTTTTGTAGCGTGATTATTAATGATCAAAATTATTAATTTGTATGTAAGCCGGCCGGCGCGCACACGTGGTTGCTTTGAGCTGTTTATTTTCGTATTACATAATAAGTATGATGTAGCAAAGCTCCGTACAGAACGACACCGAGCACAAGCGGCGTCGGCGGAGTAGCGACGGACGGTGGCGTCACCGAGCGAGCGGCGGAATCGCTCGGGCGGGAATGCGGTGCGGTGGAGAAGGGATGGGCGCGAATGGCACGTGTGCGCCGTGCGTACGGTTCGTCGGCTATCGAGATCACTACTCAACTGAGCAGTGTGACCATCTTATAAATGGCGAATCTGCCACAGACTGGGCAAAAAATCTGCCAAAATCTGCCACACTTGGCGCCAAAAATGCCTAAAATATGCCTTCATGGAAACGGAACAAAAATACACAACGAATTCAATGAAATTTCTTTAATCAACAAAAATATTTAACAATTTTCTTATGCATTATTATACCTATACACTACTTCCTCTCCGTATCCGCCTTTGCCACCAAATTTTCGTCATTTTCGGTGTTACATTGATTTTGATGATGTCTTTTTGATCATGTTTTTAGTTGGTTTAAAGGAGACACAGCCTCCGTGTTCCTTAATCCCCTCTTAAAGCTGACACATGTTGATTTAGGAAGCTATTCCTTATTTTTGATTTGTTAAATTCACCTGAGAGAAGATTCTTTCGTACGAAGCGTTGAATATCGGCAAACATGCAGACGCTTTCGCGAAATTTGAAATGTTTGGATATTTTCTAGCCCCATTCGCGGCTATAATTTTGCAAGCTTTACAAAATGCAACGTCCTGGTCATCCTAAGCCCTCGATTCGACCAAGAAGAAAGCAAGGGATTTTGCTCCCACTAAGGTCGACAAGAACGAATTTTCTCTTCATAATTAATTATTCATTACACAGAACCGAAAACGATACACATCAAAAGAGAATGAAGTCAAATCAAAAGTTGATTGGAAACCAAATCAATAAAGAAGATATAAATATGAACACTATTTCAGTTAGATTACAGTTCATAACCATATGGCGCACTTGTTTAAAAACAGAACATGCGGGAAATTCCAGTGTAATTTAGCCATGAAACAGAAGCTGCCAGTTCGATAAAATCATTTGTAATCTAATGATATATAAAACCTCATCTAATAACTTTAAGAAAAGATGAATTCATTGAAAATTCATATTAGGTATTATGAATTTTCTTGAATTCTTTAAATCTGCCGAAATCTGCCAGTTTTGTAAATCGTCAGCATGATCTGCCACAAACAAAATTTAGGAGCGAAATCTGCCAAAATGGCAGAAATCTGCCACAAATGGTCACACTGCAACTGAGCTGCCTAACTGATGTGACGTGCGTGACTGAACGAAACGAACGACGCAGACTCTACTCGATTCTTCGCACAACATTTTCTGCGGATTTTGTTTGAGAATGCGCGCGCTGGGCGTGGCTGAACCGGGGCCCGCGGGGAGAGAACGCCACACCTTAGTGAAGCGCAAGTATCGATCTTAAAGTTATATCGAGTTTAGCAACGGCCAGTGTTGCTAAGGATTTCATAAATTTTACTTTCCTCTTACATATACTTTTTCTCGGTAATTATCTATATAATATTTTCGTGTCGTCAAACAATTATAAAATAACTTGTGCGGTCGGGGGACCCCCATAAAAAACGAAGTTCTGTACAAAAAATAAATTTTAGTGGTTATTTTCCCGAAGCGAATTAAAATTGTGGAAAACTAGCGACCCCCGAACCAATAGTGATACAGTGCAAACGGCTGCCTGCGTGAGGTCCTGTGTTAACGAAACACAATACTTACTTACCTACCTAAAAGTTATTTCAGTATTCCCTTTACACTTTTACGGGTTTAGGACCGTTATAAAAGGAGTTGATGCATATTTTATTAATTAATTGAAAAATAAAAAAAACATTTTTATTTTGATAGTACTACTGAGGGCAAATCATTCTGCCGCGGGAAATGGACCATTTAGAAGGATGATATATATATATATATATATATACACGAACAGGCGAGTGTTGCGCACTAGCCTGCTCATGTGCTCATTTGTTTGTAGTAGGCCCGACACGCACACATACACACATTCGTTACGTGGGTTTCTACTAATTCGCACTACCCGCGTTAAGGAACTTCGTTCCAAAACTTCGTTCCATAACTTTGTTCCAATAAAAAATTCTCACAATTTGAGACCTTAGTCTCAGGTCCTGAGGTATCGTGTGGGCCCTTGGCTCACACCACTGCTGTGTACACCTTTTTGAAAATTTAGTTTTAGAGGTTTTAGAGGTTTTTGCGCATTTGAATTATTTAACCACCTTACTAATATCAATTAAATAACATTGCGGTAACAGATACCGAAACACGAACGTCTTTTCTGGAACTTGCATTAAGCTTCTTGTTAGATCCACGACGCTGCACGCCTATCGAGACGTGAAACGTATGCCGTAGATGTCATTAGCATCTCTAAAAAACGGTTATCAGTTTACAGCAGTTTTATTTAAGCTTTAAAATTATATTGAGGCCAATATTTCGATTCCAGGCTCATTAAATAGTAGCGTTAGGATTGGCATTCCACAGACGAGTGTAACACTTCCTCTTCTATCATAATTCCTGCGTTATACTGCAATTAAAGATATCTTGTCCCACGGTTCTGCACCTCACTACGTGTCTTAACAAGACACACAAACCAATAGTGTTTAGAGCCAAATCAGACTAGCTACGCTCTTAATATTGGCGATTTTGCAATTGCTCCGATGTTGCATGCCGTTCAACATTCTGCGTTCGATTGATCAACCTAGTGTATGACGGTGTGACTCGATCGCTTAGATCAAGTCGCCGCATCGAATTCCCAAAAAGCGACGCGTTTGCCACGACTGGCGAATGTATTTGTGAGGATGCCAGCATGCAGGAGCGGTATGTAGCTTCCGAAACTCTTTTCGGAGTCTCTACTAATACCCAGTTTTATGTTACGCCTAAATATCGTCCCAACATCCCTAAACAACATCCTTTAACATCCCTTTTGCCGTAAGTGGGTGCTTAGGTATATCCTCACCTAACTTAACCTGCTAAAGCAGCCGGTCTGTAAACAGGAACCTGTTGTTTGTTTACTCATTTGTTTCAATAAAATTGATTCAAAATATTTGTCGCAATCAGTGACAAATATTTTGAACGAATGATTTTTTTAGAAATATGAATCACGTAGCGCTTTAACAGTGTAATGTGTAATTCACACTTGAGCGATGAGTTAGCACTAGCACTCTCTGCTACAACACTGCCGCTCGCAGCGAAGCACTACTGCGCGCCGGAAAGACATTAATTGGTATTTTGGTTTGGATCGAGCTAGGAGGTTCATTTTAACGATTCTATCTAACAGGTTTTAACACTTACAGGTATCTGTACCGCGGCCAGGTCGTACATTAAATCAAGCCGGGTACCTATAAGCTCACGTGTTAGCTTTTAAGTGACACTAATAAGACGAGGGCAGGGGGTGGTTTTAAAAGGATATTTTCTAAATTTATACATTTCTAATTAATTTGATTATAACTAATATCGACAAAATGGAACTGATGGTCAATCACTAAGAGCGATAACAGGTTCGTGAAGTATATTTGTTACTGGGTCCGTGTGACGGCGCCCCGCGCCCATGCGTTTTCCACAGCGCTCGGCCGGGGCCCGCGGAGGGCGGTCGCCCGACACCGCCTACTTCGTCTGGTACAGGCGTCGCCCGCCTCGTGTCCCGCTTCACCTTAAAATTACAAGTAGACGAGACGTAGCTTCAAGGAGAAAACGCCCTTCAAATAGCTTATCCTGCCCTTACACTGGGTAAAAGTTACAAAGATACTAACAACAGTAGGCTGGGCCCCGAGTCCCAAACGGATACTGATGTTCCACTACGCGAATCAAATCAACAAACGTTCAGTAGCTCTATTAGTAGGTTAATACAATAAAAGCAACGCCCGCTCTGTCCAAATAATTATTTTAAAAAATTAAAGGAAAAGTATTGTTGAATTATTTCCAACGTATCGACCGATTTTTTTTTAAGTGGGACGTCGCATACTCGATGCGTGCGTACGAGCGACGAGAACGAGCCCACTAAGCACAACACAACGAGCTCAATCCAGAACGCTTGCACTAAACCGACGCTATACCCACCTACCTCTACATACCTACCTACATAATATATTATACGTCATTGTATGAATCATTATCTTACTTACAGACGTAGTACCTACCAATAAACGCCTTAACGGAGTGACGCGGGGCGATTCATTTTATTAAGGAATTTCCATCGCTCCCGAGGCATAGTAAAATTCTGAAAAATTAGGGAGATAGGTATTTAACAGTTGGTTATTAATCTTCTTCATGTTATGGTACCTTTCTGTAGGTGGTGCTTTCAGTAAATCTCTCCCTCGGTAAATTTAGCTGTTGCAGTTTGATTGAAGTGAGCTGTCAATCCCTAGCATCGGTGGGATGAAGAGATTGTTAGGTACTACTATTAGGGCGTCGCTACCTAAGGGTGGTGGTACAGGGAGGAGCGGAGCTTTAATAATAAAGTTAAAAATCGATTAAAGAAATGTGACAGATTGTAGTAGCTTGATGTGCTGGCGTCTGTACAATAAAAATCATAAAGCGACTGCTTCTCAAGAAGGGCTCTCAAAAAGTCCAGTACCTACCTACATAATATAGTCCTAATACAATGATCACAACACTGTTCTTGTTGAATTTTGAGTCTAGCTTATGGGTGTTTACATCCGGCTCAGGATACAGCAGCGCAAGCACCTCGTTTCGCCGAGGGACGCCATGCCGCTCCGGTGAGGTCACCCATAGCATTGTAAAGAGAGTGAGGCAATCAATCGCCAACACCTACTTATCTGTTAAAGATCATCATAAATCTGGGTTTCATACACCTACGGAGCGATGAAAATTCCTTACAGACCCAGTTACCTAAGTAGTAGGTACCTACATACCTAATAAAATTAATGATCATGGCGGTTTTTCAGGAAAGAACCTATGTACAAATCTTAAAATAAAAAGAATAATTAATATTAGGTACCTACTACCGAAAAAGACCCCCTTGCCCTAGTTTCATTCAACCTCTAAGCACGTTGCTGAAGGATTCGGGTGTGGACCTATCGGTTGAGAAGAGGAGGTCAGGTCATCTCACCTCCTTTACATGGATGATCTGAAACTCTTTGCCCCCAACAATTTGCGACTGATGGAGCTACTGAAAGTAACAGAAACTTTCAGTAAGGATGCAATTTGGTGTAGACAAATGTGCAGTCATGCAATGTGAAGCGAGGGGAGCTAATGGAATCAGTGGCAGTGTGACCAGATTTAAATTAGTCATTATGCTAGCAGCTCCACTAAAATCTGCTAAACTCTGTTGAAAATGCTAAAATTCTGCAAAATCGAATTAAGTCAAATTTGTACGAAATTGTCTAAAATAAAACACTTTTGACTGATTACACTTGCAACACAGTGCAACTTCTGAAAGATGTATATTACTAAATTAAATGTATGTACCGACTTTATTTATACAGAAACGGAAAAAATATTTTGTACGAAATAATAACAAGCTATGGTAACACTGTCCTATTGGTTTGCGGTTTCGAAAATTTATAAAAAAAATCATAATCTAATAAACACGATGGTATTTTGGATACTATACTTTGTACATAACAATAATATGGATTAGGTAAATTCACTCACCGATGACTGTCCAGAATATCCAGTAATACATTGTGTTTCGCTGGGCTTACATAAAAAAAAAAGAAAACAGAAAGACGTGAAACTGATTTCATATTACATGCTTTACGAAAAGCAGCATTGCAGTCATCCCTGGCTCTCGATGACCAGGACAAAAATCTCTTACTCAGAACGATACTTCTGGGGCTGTAGACCAAATCCCTTTTCTCTTAGCGTTAACGCCAAAGGAAAAAATCAAATTGTATGCAGTTGACATATTTGCATAACGTGACATCTGGTAACCAAACGTCAAATCCATACAATTTAATATTTCCGTTAGCGTTAACGCTATCAGAAAGGGATTTTGTCTACAGGCCTTGGTCATATTTTCTTTTAATTATTACTGCACTTGCACATACAACACGGTTGGACAAATTTACGACTACTAACCACTACGCTTCCCATCAGGTGAGATAGTGATCAAACGTATGCCTAACAATAAAAAGGAAAATGCAGTCACACATGAGCGGGAGTTTCCCTAATATAGGTTGAGTACTAAAAGGAGAGTACAACAAAGTAAATCAGACAAATTAAAAACTGCCAACTTTTTCTAATCTGCGACATAATATGCTAAGCCTTAAATTGGGGGTCAAATTCTGCTAAAATTGCAGAATTCTGCTAAATCTGGTCACCCTGTCAGTGGGAATCCAAGTCTCCGATTCCATAAACCATAGATCCTTCTCCTCAACCGAAACCTGAAACAATCGTTGAGGTAGCGTACCTTTGGCCGCCCCGCGAAGTTTCTTTTTACCCCGACTGCAAGGAAAGGGTTATGTTTTTTACCCCGACTGCAAGGAAAGGGTTATGTTTTTTACCCCGACTGCAAGGAAAGGGTTATGTTTTTCGCGCCGGTAAAATAAAATAAAATATTCTTTATTACCTGATAATCTTCTAACTACTGAACGGACATATTTCGTTAGGGTATCGTTAGATTCGTCTCATTAGTCCAAGTGTTCTTAGATAGGTGACGAAAAAATAAATAAACGTGGCAGCTGGAAAATGCCATTGCTTGAAGTTTAAAAAAAAGATTTTTGACTAAACATAATATGGGTATCAAATTCAAGGGCTTATTTTAAGGATTCTAAAAATGTACATCATCACAGTAATAATAAAAAAAATAAAAATCACGTAATAAAACTATTTTTTCTTCGATATCTGCAATGGTATCAAAATAAAGAGCTAATTTTAAGGATTCCAAAAAGGTATTACAATGCCTTAGTAATATAATAATAATACAAAAAAACCAGCCAGGTGCGTGCTGGGCTACGCGCAATGTAGGGTTCCGTCGTTGCCATACTTACCCATGCAGTTCATGTTCGGTCCCATATTTTTTTATATTTTTTAATTGTCGCGCTATAGCAAAGACCACCGATGCGATTGTCGCTTTTGACGTCATTGAAAAATAAATAATAGTAATACATAGGCATTCAAAACTGAAAAGTATCAAATAAAAAAATAAATTAGAAAAATAAAAAACCCGACTGCGTAAAGAGTGAACTTTAAATAATTAAAAACTGAAAAGAAATAAACAAGTCCGGTAACCAGTCGGGACCCAGTATAGGGAAGATTTCAGCCGGTCTAGATTTTAATGGGTCCCTAATGATCAAATCGCTATTGGCGCGGTTTTTATTATTTCAATGGTATAGTTATTCAACAGTACTAAACATAATTCTAGACTACCGGACTTGTTTATTTCTTTTCAGTTTTTACTTATTTAAAGTTCACTCTTTACGCAGTCGGGTTTTTTATTTTTCTAATTTATTTTTTTTGGTCTAAAAACTTAACTACCGCGTTTTTGTTTTCGCGCGTCTCAGTACCTTCTTCCTGCAATAGCAATAGTGGTCCAGACGCGTGAGGTGAGTAATTGTGCCCCTGGAGTCCGCTGGACTTCATGTATTTGTGTGAATGGGTTGTTATATTATCAATTTTTAATGATATTTTTGTGTTTTAAACTACGAAATGGCTTCACACAGTTGGTTGCAATCTACTTTAACCAAACGCTGAGTCGGTAGTACTAGACTGGCTCAGATGTGATGATGAGGAGTCCCCCTACTCACAGATGAACAAAATGCTCAATATGAGAAGTTGTATACTGTAATATAAGCCCCAGCCGCCTGAAAAGAAAGACAGTACAGTATACTTTTGCCAAAGCTGTGTGAGGCCGGTATGTTTGGAAAGTAGAAAGAAAATCTTGGTACAAAAAGTGTTCAGTGTGCAGCTAAAGATAGGGAGTAAAAAGTGCTGCACGTTTTTCTTTTTTGTATAACCGAGTGCTATTTTTTATATACTTAGTTTTTAAAAGTTGAGTATATTTTAGACTTATTATTGAAGGAAATAGTTTAAAATAATTAATATTGCATTTAATTTACATGTCAGTAACTGGCATTGATTTTCGTTTTCTTATTTTTTGTCTATTAGATTTTTCAATTATATATATTATATATTAAGGCTGATAGACCGCGAGGAACACTGAGAGTGAAGCCAAAAAAGCAAATACAAATTCAAAAGCGAATACCTACAACAACGCACGCCGCACGCCGCATCGATCGTTAAAAAAAAAACAAATAAAAATAAAAACACAAATTTAAAAGCGAATACAATCACGAGATTACAAATTACAAGAACGGTCAGCAACAACAAAAGTCGAATAATATTGATACTAAATATTCTCGTTTTGCTCTCTCTCTCTCTCTTACGTTTTAAAAATCGAGAAGTGTTAATCGACTGACCGTACCTATCAAGGTAGCTATTCATAATTTTTAAGAAATCAAATCCAGAACTATTAAGATACTAGTAAGAATCGGCTAAAAAAAGCAAACTGTAAAAACAAGATCACTTTTCAAGCAGTCAGAGATGCAGTTTATGGCAGTTAGGTATTTAAATTCAGTCTCTGATTTCATGCTACCATGCCACCAAGTGCATCAGCAGAAACCATTTGTATGCAAGTTTCAAGTTACTTTTAAATTGTCAATTCTTTAAAATAAGAAGTAGATTATCGAATGAATGATGAATTTGTTTTTTTTTTGTCTAGCTAGTTCATTATTATTTATGAGTAATACCATGAACTCGCTAGGAGAGTTACATTCCGCAGATTATCAACATTTTAACGTCGTCAACACAATAGGATACTTACTTATAATAATATGAACCTAAAACAGTATGTCTATTCTGTTTCAATCTCCCTCGGTGAACACCTAGGTGAAGTGACCTGTCATTCGTCCCGATGCTAGGGATTGACAAAGCGGACGGACGGATGACAGCTCACTTCACCTAGGTGTTCACCGAAGGAGATTGTAACAGAATAGCTCTACAGAATGAAAGTATCACAAATCTAGCTAGATGACAGATAAATTACGGTTTCATTAAGAGATAATATGGTTCCACGTAAAATTTTTAAGTAGGTAGGTTGATGTGGGCGTTGTTGATCACTGTACATTATGAACATTTAATAAATATAAAAGTATTTCGTCAAATATGATACGATTATAGTCATCGCTTTTCGATATCACCCGATTAGTGATGTTTGATATTTTGCCTTACTACAAAGGAAATATTTTTTGCGTAGTTAAACAGTTTTTGAGTTTATCCAATACAAATAAACATACAAAAATAAATCTTTTCTGGTAGGTACTTATTGCCAAATTAAAATTATTTTATTTAAAAAATACCTGTTATTGTTAAATCATTAAAAACGAGAAGCATATTAATTGTGTATTTCTAGAAGTTGAAACCATAATTATTCATAGAACTAGAACACAGCGTTAAATATTCAGGGCGAAACTGAACAAATAAACACTGTATAAAAGATTGACAACCACTGCCAAAATTACGAAACAAATTAACCTTGCATATTTTAAGTAAAAAAAAAAACACTGAGCTATCGTCAGGCACTTTTTACTTCCCATACAAACGATACAGGGACTGAGACGGCCACAAAATAAAAAAAAACAAACCAAATATAATTTTTAACCTCACATATTATGAGAGTTTAGTATTATTATTAGTATTATTATTTTTTTAGTATTATTAGAGCCCGGTGAGTTCACTGGTACATATACCAGTGAACTCACCGGGCGAGTTAATTCAATTTATATTGTAGTGCCGGCGACTCACTTGGCGAGTCTAACGTAAAATGTATGCGGCATCCGCGAAGACATGAAAATCGTAGTGGCATTGAACGTATTAACATTACATTACTTACGTGAGATGTTTAGATCTATAAAAAAGAAAGACCACGAAGGCACAGTATAAAGATATGACGAAGGGGATCGAAGCGGGGTCGCCATCCCCTCTGTTGTTATTTTTTTTTATTACCATTGAGCCCGGTTAAATATGATAATAGTGTATTTTTTCGTGTAACAACCCATTTTTGGTTTGACTGTAGTTGCCATTTTTGACTATTCCCCGTAAGTTTAGTTTACTTATTTTTTTTTTTCAGTTGTTAGTTGTCAGTTTTTTGTTTTTTAGTTATTATTCAGTTATTTAACAAAAAATTGACTCCAGCCAATATAATAAATGTCTTTCTTACGTTCTACGTCCATTTTCGCCGTAGCTACATGATAACTTCGTAACGCAAAACAAAAGATGCAAAATAATAAAAAGATTTATGAAAACTACTTTTTTTGTAGCTTTTTTTGGTAGCTCTTCAGCAGCCGGCTTGTCATAGAAGGCAGGTACACTTTTGTTTGATTAATTTCGCGCACGGTTTTCAGGGTTTATAAGTGTTATAGATGGAGGCGTTATTGTGACTGCTGACGATGCGTGCAGCCTTTTTTTTTTTTTTTTTTTTTTTAACGTGGGGAAATCCTCATGGCCATTCCCCCGTCTGGGTTAGACGGGAGGGTGTGCCGGACTCCTACCGGCTAAAACCACCACGGTGTTCCTCGACTAGCCTACTGAGTAGGTAGAAGTGAGCGACTTGAACTTACAACGTAAATTACAACGTTTTATAACATGTTATGTTATCTATACTAATATTATAAAGCTGAAGAGTTTGTTTGTTTGGTTTAACGCGCTAATCTCAGGATCTACTGATTCGAATTGAAAAATTCTTTTTGTATTGGATAGTCCATTTATCGAGGAAGGCTATAGGCCCATGCGAAGCCGGGTCGGGTTGCTAGTATAATATGTACGCACCTTTACATTAGGTTTCGATTTGTCGAAACTACTTAAAGGTTGTATTAGATATGCACCTATGTATTCTCTAACAAAAACACTTTGAACAAGGTCAACTTTAGTAAGTCTTGTATAATATAAAGGCCTGCTGCATAACGCCGTTGACCTTGACCACACAAATGCGCGACGCGCTAGCGCCATTTAGAAGTCAATTTTATTTGTTTTTCTTTGTCCTTACCTGATGAAGTGATGAAAAATCTATACTAATTGAATAAAGCTGAAGAGTTTGTTTGTTTGAACGTGCTAATCTACGAAACTACTGGTCCGATTCTAGTTCTATTGCCAATTGAAAGCTACGTTATCACTGACTGCTATATTATATCTATACTAATCTATACTAATATTATAAAGAGGAAAGATTTGTAATTTGTATGTAACGAATAAACTCAAAAACTACCTACTGGTCCGATTTCAAAAATTCTTTCACCAATCGAAAGCTACATTATCTCTGAGTAACATAGGCTATATTGCATTATCAAAAAATTAGGGATCCTTGAGAAATTTCACGCCGACGAAGTCGCGAGCAAAATGCTAGTTATTAATAAAAAATTAGGGACCCGTAAGAAAAACCACGTGAACGAAGTCGTTATGAAAGTGCTAGAAGCATAATAATAATATTATTTTTTCAGGATTTATTGCAATTACAAAAAATAGAAATAATTTTTTTTTGGACGGTTTAATGTGCAAATTTATTATCTCTAATTTTTCATTCTTAATCGGAATTTGCCACGGGTCCGTTCACACAGACCGGCTCGGAGAGGAGAGCAAATTTTTTATTACGTTTAAAACAAAGTTTTGAATCATTGTAGGTAACAAGGTTTATTTTTACAAGTCACTTCTTTTCAACAGACTTCAAAAAAAGAAGTTCTCAATTCGACTGTGTTTTTTTTGTTACGCGATTTCTCCGGCAAATGTCATCGATTTTGAAAATTCGTGTACAAGAACACGAATTTTCGAAATCGATGACATTTAGTATGCCTCAGGATTGGTCTTATACCTATAAATTATATCGAAACTGATTCAGCGCTTTTTGAATAAACCAATAAGAACCAAAAACTATCCATAGACAACGTATTAGTTTAAATTTTTGGAGCACTTCCAATATTTGTTTTAACTGTGTTGCAGTTTATTAATAGCTTTAGATGACAAGACGTTACCTACTAAAAAGGGGATTAAAAAAAAGCTCCGTGCTAAAGATTTTTGTATCACTTTTTTAGTTTTTGATTTTAGTATTGAGAATGCTTGAGAGCAAACACCTAACGCGCTTCGTGTGAAATAATAAGAAGAGCCGACCGGCTGCCTCTGATGACGAACACTTCCGTGCTCGCACGGCGGAATTGCTCCGTTTGCATGATCTTTCATTTTTATTTCTCTCCGCTTGCGTTTTCGTTTGTTTTGTTCTGCTTCAAATAATCTTGCTAATCAATATATTTCTTCATCGGAGCTATCTAAATCCAAGCGCCGGCTGATGATCTCTAAGCCGGTCTGTATGAACGGACCCTGACAGACCTGTCGACGGCGCTATGACGACGGCCACTTTTAAGTAAACAGTTGATTACGGGGTCGACGTCCTCATGTTGCACGCACGTATTTACCTCCAACAAGTAATTACCTACATTAACAAATAAAGGAAAAATTAATAGCGATGCATCAAAAATTCATAACGAAAAACCTAATGCGACGAGCACAAAAATAATATACAAATTTTAATAATTTCCAGAATTTAACATTTTCCAATTTTTAACAGACTGTATGATTAGCACCTCAATAATTTTATTAAAAAAAAATGGAATGTTTACTTTAAATGAGTACCTACTTACTTAAATGAAAAACCAATTTTTATTAATCACAACACTTCGTCAACGTAGATTTCGTACTTCTCTTACAAACTATACAGGCCTTTCCTTAGGCCTCATTCGAAGGGTAGTTAAAAAAATCTACTTAATTAACCGCATTTACACAATCGTGTTCTCCATTCGCTTCGACACTCGACGAACATTTGACGAAACATTCGTATTCGAGTGCCGTTGCGAACTACTGTGTTCACACATTCGCGGGGTGAATTATTTCGACATTCGCACACGAACATGGAGGACGTGAATATAATGGCGGAATGCGCGCTACATTTATTGAGTTTATATAATAATTCAGGTTTTCTGCGTAAAAAAAGTATTTTTATGATTGCGATATTTTAGGTTCCAAATGAGCTCTTCCTTTTGACAAAGTTCTAGGAATCCTAAAATTCGCACTTCACTCTGTGTGCATTGTGTCTACAGGTCCTGTGGGGTCGGGCGCTAGCTGTCAAGGTCAACTGAATGCAGGCGAATGAGTAAACAGCGAGTTCGTGTTCGCCATTCGTGCCCTTTGATTCGCGTCCGAAGAACCGCTCCCAACGCGAGCGCGCGAATAGCGAGCGCACTGTTTACCTATGAGTGTTCGTTATTCGACTCGTCATTTGCATCGCGATAATATATCATATAAGGAAGCCTAATGCAAAATTTCACGTTTCTAGTTCCAGTAGTTTCCGTATTTCACCCCTTAGGGAATATCCAAAATTGTCATGTTTCTAACTTTAAAAATATCAGATTTCTCATACACATATTCATCCCCTATTTTACCCCCTAAGATAAAATTTTCAATAAAACTGATCCTCATTTCTTTTAAAGCCTAACCAAAAATCAAAATACCAAGGGGTGGAATTGCCAAAAAAAAAAAAAAGCTGGAAGAGATTTTTTTTAACCAAATAGCGAACTACAAAATGGATTTTCATACAAATTTTCATCCCCAATTTTACACCCTTAGAGATTGAAGTTAAAAAAAACGAATCTTGGTGCTCGCCTAAATAACAAAAGCATCATAAAAAATGTGTAAAATTTGACGTTCCTAGTACCAGTAATTTCGGCAGTGCATGCCGCTGATACGTCAGTCAGTTAGGTTCTCCTTTTATATACCTACTAGCTGTTGCCCGCGACTTCGTCCGCGTGGTTATGAAGATATGGAGTTTAATGATGTTGAACGCAAACTATTTTTGTATTTCAGTCAACAGAAAATGCCTATTTTAAGGTAAAAAAATAGATGCTGTTATTTTCGTAAAATCTACAACCTAACATTAATAGTTTCATTTTCAGGCCGCAGTTTATTTCAATTCATTATATATTTAAAGAGATGGCATTTGTGATTATGATACAGTGGTCTTCTTCGTTTCGAATCGATGGTTGTGTTTTTTTTTGTGTGAGACGCATATCCGTGGTAAGGCTGCTTGTCCTCTAAGGTGTAGGTGACGGGTCACTTTGGGCACTGTAGTAAGTGGGCCATTGTCTGGTCAGGAGCACCGCGCTCACACTCACTCACTCATCAGTGGGATCTATAATCCCCCATTTTGATAGGTTTCATACAAACTTTCATAACACAACTTTCATACAAACTTAAGAGAGCCATTAGACCTGCTTAATCCGGCCCTGTCACAAAATCCGTTGTTAGCGGACGTCTACTAAATATTAACTATTTCCCTGTCAAATATGAAGTCTATAACACAACAATGAAGGACTTTCATACGAACTTGCAAGAGCCATGAGACCTTCTTAATTCGGACCTGTCTCAAATCTTTTCTTAGCGGACGTCTATTAACTATAAATTACCTCCCTAGCAAATTGCAAGTTTGTAGCACCAAAAATCAAGGACTTTCAAACAAAGTTGCGAGAACCATTAGACTTTCTTAATCCTGCCCTGTCGTTAAATCCATTATTAGCGGACGTCTACTACTTATTAACTACCTCTCTGCCGATTTTCAAGTTTGTAGCGAAAAATATGAAGGACTTTCATACAAACTTGCGAGAGCCATTAGACCTCCTTAATCGGGCTCTTTCGCAAAATCCGTTGTTAGTGGACATCTACTAAATATTAACTATCTCCCTGCCAAATATCAAGGTTGTAGCACAAAAAATCAAGGACTTTCATACAAAGTAGCGAGAACCGTTAGACTTCCTTAATCCGGCCCTGTCGCAAAATCCGTTGTTAGCGGACGTCTACTACATTAACTACCTCTCTGCCGAATTTCAAGTTTGTAGCACAAAAAATGAGTGACTTTCATACAAACTTGCGAGAGCCATTAGACCTCCTTAATGCGGCCCTGTCCCAAGAGTGTTCGTAGCGAACGTCGTCTATTAACTATAAATTACCTCCCTAGCAAATTGCAAGTTTATAGCACAAAAAATCAAGGACTTTCATTCGAAGTTGCGAGAACCATTAGACGTCCTTAATCCGGCCCTGTCGCAAAATCTTTCTTAGCGGACGTCTACTACTTATTAACTACCTCTCTGCCGAATTTCAAGTGTGTAGCGCAAAAAATGAAGGACTTTCATACAAACTTGCGAGAGCCATTAGACCTCCTTAATCCGCCCTGTCGCAAAATCTGTTCTCAGCGGACGTTTACTGCTTATTAACTACCTCTGCCGAATTTCAAGTTCGTAGCGCAAAAAATGAAGGACTTTTATACAAACTTCCGGGACCCATTAGACGTCTTTAATCCGGCCCTGTCGCAAAATCCGTTCTTAGCGGACGTTACTAACTATGTACTACCTCCCTACCAAATTTCATCTTAATATGTCAAGCGGTTTTCGATATTTCGTGATGAGTGAGTAAATGACCTTTCGCTTTTATATTTATAGATGTATATAGAGCACTTCCCGCGACTTCGTTTGCGTAGATTTGTTAGAATTGAAGAAAATTTATTTTTCTTTAGGTTGGCGCATTCGTGTCTAATTTCAATTTGATTAACAAAAGAAATATTTTCTTTTTGTCATTCGTTTAAAAGTTCAATTTTCTTCATGTTTCTAGTTCCAGAATTTTACCCCAAATTCAAGTACTTAAACACTACTGGAACCGTAAAGCGTAAGTTGTACATGATTGTTCCCAACATAAAAATTACGAATTTCCCGTACAAACTTTTATTCCCTATTTTACCACATAAAAAAATTTCACCCCCCAATTTGAAAAAATGACGGAGTAACGCTCTCCTAGTTCTAGTTGTTTCGGCTGTGCACTGATACATCATTCAGTCAGGTTTTCCTTTTATGTACAAATATAGAAGAAGATATTAATACATTTCACAATCCAAGTAAATATATTTTTAACATTCAAATTTTTTGCCCATGCTAACCCTCCGCTAAGCTAATATTTTATCAGACTGTAAAAAAAGTTACCGGTATAGTGTATCGGTGTAGTGAATGGGCATCTAACGCTCTCCGATCTCCGATTCTAACGTCGAAGGCCGCGGCAGCTGGCACCGAGCGAGTATCGTTGATGGCGTCGCGTCGTCGGTTTGGTTTGGGGAGACAACCCCTCATGTCCAAAATACATATTATCACAACATACTCTCGATGTTTCCATTGTGTTGGGACTACACCAGCTGCTTAAGCCGCGAGCATTAATTTGACCTTCAAAATGCACAATAGTAACATACTTGTTGCATAAAATACGTCCGCAATTTCATCTCAGAGACAACTAATATCAAATATAGGTAAATTAGAGGCATTTTTGACAGATTAGAGAGCGAACGTTCCTAAAAGTTAGTAGAATTTTAGAATTGTAGATTTGGGAACAGTATTTATCGCTATAGTCATAATTATTTAAACCTGAAATTACTGGCATCAGTGCAGTGGCATCAAAATAATTTGTAAATAAAGCATAGGTATTACTAGGCAGCTTTTTACACGAATCATTTCGAGGTATCTCGGGGTGCTAATAATAAACCAGCCAGATGGGTACGATTCTAGGGTTAAGTATTGTATTGACTCACATAATAATAATTATACAATAGTGTATTTGGTTGGACTTCAAACGTTCCGCTTATGTCGAGCACGATGATCGCTGTTATCACTTATCTACAGCGGTTACAACCCTTGCACGAGTTGCACACGTTATGCAAGAATCAGCGAACCGGGCCAATGGCACGCCGGCCACACCCCTCGCCCCTAACACTGCATATGATGCACCTACCCCGCCTCTTTGAGTTTCATTACTAGTTACTTACTACAAATATCATAATATTATTATTCATTAATCAATTAACTTATTGGACTTACTGGTGATTTTACACGTCATATTTGTAGAATTTGCGTTCTAATGTGGAATAATAGAGCTGATGGTGGTTTATGTTAATATTGAACTAACATTATAGTCTACAATACAGTTTTACAACGAACTAATATGTACGGAACCCTTAGTGCGCAAGTACTACTCGTACTTTGCCGGTTGTGCCTGTATGCCAAAACCGTCCACTTAATAATTATGGTAGGTACCATAATTATTAAGTAATTAAGTAATTATTAATAGTCAAGCCAAAACTACCATAGGTAGGTACCTATGGTAGTTTTGGCTTGACTTCTTTCTGCTTTCGCATAAAGCTTCAGAAGTAGGTAGGTATTGTTTTAATGCCACCAAAAATAGGAAATTAATTATTTTCCTGCGGAAATCGGTATCTTTTTACCGAAATAGTCTTTAAAATAAAATGAATGATCAGGACGGTCTTTTTTTTTCAGGGATTACAGAGCTGAGAAATATATTATTTTGTTGATATAAATACCTACCTGTGCCTATATGCCAACCGTATAACGGCCGACCCCAATAACCTTTTATTTATCCCTTTAATGATAACAGATTTCTATGATCTTCTACTTACTCCCAGAGTTTTATAATAAATGTGTAAATTTTAACTAAATCTAGTCATTTAATACTTTAAACATACAGAAATTGTCATAAAAATCACGTTGTTGAATAGTGATGTTGGTTGGTTGTAACGAAACGCACCGGAGGGCCACCCACCCCTATCTATTGTTTCTTTACGTCAGAGTGGAGTCTCCTAGTATCGGCTCCCTCCTAATATCGGCCTTTTCGAGAAAATGGAACATAACTATAAAAATAGGCTTAAAATCATAATAGTTTTTATGCAAAAAGCGACTCTATATGCATACGCATAACCTCCCATATTTTGGTGCGGGTGCCTCAACTTTTGAATGTTCAGTTGGCAATAAAGCACGCGCAGGTGTGGACGTGCGCCGTTTGGTGGCATAGCCGAGTCAAATCCCTGAGTCGACGCATTGCGTTGGTAAGTATTTGAATGGTATTAAACATACCTATGGTATTTTATTATATTCGTTCTTGAAGAAAGTACCGTTCAGATAGTATGTTTTTACATTTATTTGACTTTTTTTTATGAAATAATCGCGGGGTCGAGATTAGGGATCTGAATTATTGATAAATCTCAATATCGGCCGGGTGGCCGATATTGGGGAAATGCATGAAAACGTTAAACAATATGTTTAGCTATTTTATATGTTAGCAGTAGCATTAATAAGGTTAAAAATGAAACAACAGCTCAGTTTGATCACAAGATCCTAGCGTCGGCCGCCTAAAAACGATTTTTATCAGCTACGGCCGATATAAAGGGAATTGATGCGTAATAACGAACACCTTAGTATTGGGTACCTACCTACTTTCCTATTACCCTCGAACTTTACAATAAACAGGGACGTGGTACAAAATGAACAACTAGCTACCTACCAAGTAAAAAAAGAATTGAAGGGAATAAAGCGGAGAGAGAAAGAAAAAAACTGAAAAAGAGAAAAAAAGAAATAAACCAGCCAAAGAAAACAAAAGCAGTAAAGAAGAGATTGTTAAAGGACAGTAATCGCGAAACTGACCTCACTGATTTACCTTCTCCAGACATAAGTTTGGAAAAGGAGAAAATTCTTTGTGTTGGCTGTAAAGAAGAACTAATTAGTGATGTCGAAGAAGATGAAGACAAAAATGTTGGATGCAACATACGCCTCAAATGGTTCCACTTAAAGTGTACAGTTCATCGTGGGCAAAATTAAATTGATGTGGCTAAAGAAGATTTTACTTGCTATCACTGTTTAGTGCATTTAAATTGAAGATCCTTTAAGTAAAGTTAAGTTTTCTGTTGACTTTATTTGGTAATTATTTTTATTTATAATAATTTGTTTTTGGAGTTCCTTTCTTTATTTGTCTTAAGAATGTTGAATCATTGCATGATTTAAGAATTAAAATAATTTCTGTTATTATAAACTAAAGATCACAATGATTCAACATTCTTAAGAAAATTTAAATAAAGAAAAGAACTCCAAAAACAAACTATCTATATAATAAAAATGAATCGTTGTTCGTTAGTCTCGTTATAACTCGAGAATGGCTGGACCGATTTGGCAAATTTTGGTCTTGATATATTTGTGAAAGTCCAGGGAAGGTTTAAGCGGTAAGAAAATTGACAGAACAACGTCTGTCGGGTCAGCTAGTCATAAATAAAAATAATTACCAAATAAAGTCGACAGAAAACTTAACTGTATAATAACAGAAATTATTTTAATTTTCAAGACTGACTTGTAAAGAAAAGACTAATTAATGAGAGCTAAGAGTTAAAAAAAGTGATTTATACCTGAGTTGAAACATAAAACATTATCATTTTTTACTTTAGTAGTTTTATTGACCTAATTTCACCTTAGAAAAGGTATGCCGATATTAGGGTCACAGGCGGCGGATTTTAGGTTGTTATAGGTCGCATACTCGGAAAAAAACATCTATATTATCAAAAATAACAAAGGATTCGTAATTTTGCGAATGTAGTAATGGAGTTTCAGTATCCCTCTACCCAAAAAAGGCATTGAAAGAAAGCAAAAACTATTAACGTAAAAATTGAGGCCGAGGCAAATAAATAATTTGGTAAATATTTTTTTTGACGACAATTCAGCGCTATTGTAAACCATGGAAATTACACCAATGACGAATAATCACAAAATTTTGCCGCCATCTATAAGCCACCCTTTATACAGAGGGAACTAGGACAGGTACAAATTTAAACTAAACGGATTTTGCAAGTCAATAGGTTATAAATGCCTTTATTTATTGTGTATGTATTTTTTTTTTCGTGAAAATCGGTGGAAAATTTTTGGAAAATTTGGTGGCAATATAGTTGCCGCTGCCTGTAAAAGACTGAAAAATAAAAAAAACTTGAGAGGTGTCAAGGGACACCCGGATGGAACGAAGTTCCTTTCGATTAATTAGTGAAGGAATTGTAATAATTTTTATTTTTTTTAAGTTATAATAATATTTTTTTTATTATTAACAAATACAATGTAATTAAAAGACAATTTAATTAAACGTGCCCGTTTATGTATCGAGCGAAATGGACTCCATATTGAGCAGTTGCTTCGATACAGGGAAGTGTAAATTTTATACCTACTAGGTAAGTTTTTTAATTAAGCCAAAGTTGATTAAAACTGTGTTTGTGAATAGCTCTAATTTATTTAAATAGGTTACCTATAGCACCTATAGGTACCTACGCCTGCCTGCCTTTCTTTTTCTAGCAAAAGAGTACCTACTCACTTACCTACTTACAACTACAAATAATTCGCCAATGATAAAAGTAAGTACCACTACCTACCTAGGTACCCACCTAAGCTCCCACTGGCTTAATTTAAACCAAAACATTTTAATCAAATCAAACAAAATATTATCGTCGCTAGTAAAACCTAGAGAAAAGTACTCTGTGACCTAGAGCGATAAGGTGCAGTGGTTACCTACTGACGACCGCGACCGATAGAAAGCTCATGATTACCAAACCCAAACTTTCAATAGGTACCTAGGGTAAATACGCCAAACGTCGGCCACCCCCCAATCTTCGGCCGTCTGCACATTTTTAACTTGCATTCATTTACAAGGTAATTAAGTGGCAATTTTGCCACTCGAATTGCATCCTTAGTTCATATTCTATACGTACGAACCGTTACTATTCGATTTCGTCACTCGTTCTTTGCACACTGAGCGTCCGTAGCGATGCCGACGTTGAAGTGTCAAATTCGTAGTAAAAGTAGCTTACTTGCTGTGAATACCCACGCTTCGGGGATTGGTATTACAACGATAAGACATTCTTTTTTATTGTTTTGAGCTTTATTATCAATAATAAGTTAGTTTTATTATATTTTGAGATGGTTTTTTTTAAAGTTTTGCGTATTGGTTTAAGGGAAAAATAGGGGGCCGCCATTAGAATACCAGTTTCAGTTTAAAACCGGATTCTCGGCCGGGGCCGACTTAAAGTAAATGTAGTCTGTTTTATAAACTGAAATACTATCAATTCCTTTGGCATAATAGGAGAATTTGCAAAGCTTATCTGGTAAATAAACCTATTTTACGTTTAATCGCCAAATACCGGCCGGGGTGATATTAGTTAAATTTCGAGAAATAAGGTTCACAAAACAGAGGCCGACTTTAGAAATATTAAAAATCGTAATGTCGGCCAGCCTCGAATTCGAGCGCCACTATACAGGCTGATTACTTTTGTATTTTTCACTGATTGTGCAAGTAGTCATTTTTAATATATTTATCAAATTTATTTTCTCAAAATATAATATGTATTGTTATAATTTATAAATAAACTTATGAAGAGGTTAAGTTTTGGTGTAGAGTTGATATTAATTATAAAATTGAGTTAAATTAATCACAAAGTATTACAATATTGAAAACATGTTTATGATAGCTAAATATGGCTTGGGATATAAATATAAATTGCTTTTCGGAACTTGCTACCTATTAAACCCATGTTTACTAGCTTAAAAAATCTTTAAATGATTTTTATTAACCTGCTTGTAAGTAAGCTTGTTTTTACTTAATACTTTTAATTTGAAGTACTACAATGACAGAGCAGGGACATGCAGGGCCTTCACGGAAAGAAGGAAAATTATGCACTTACAATCACATTAAAATAAAATAAGCTCTTGAGGCAATAAGAAATGGAATAAATCATATTATTAATATATTTTTCATTGTCATATTTTAAAACACCCTATACCCGGCCGACATTTGGGGAAAACGCGACCGACAATGGGCCGTAAACGGCCGACTTTAGGGTTTTTTCTTTCTCGATGCATTTAAACCTTAATACTTTTTGCTTTTAGTAGAAAAGACAATCCTATGCCTAAAAACATAAAATAGATTTATCAACCTATCTAAAACCGCAACACAAAGTATCCTTCGTTAAAAACTGACGGAACCAGAGCGATCCAAAGTTAGAAAATCGGTAAGGGGGCCGACGTTTAGCGTATTTACCCTACTAAACAAAACATAGAAGTAGGTACAGTAACTACCTACCTAACCTACGTATTCTATGGCTTAATTATCGACTTAAAATTTACCCTCGTTTTCATAATCCACACAGTCTCACAGTGAAAGGTGGACTTATCTCGTAGGTAGGTTAGGTCGTGGTCATTGAGGTAGGTACCGCCACTATTTGAGCGAATAAGTTTAGGTACTAAACATATCGCCGTAGGTACCTAGTTCAAAGAGTTCGCCGCGCTGCCTTTAAATACATAAACATATTCTACGAAAAGCGAATTCGGACTTTATTTTGTAAACGTAAACGGTTAAAAATTGAAATAATTTTACCAAACTAGGTATGATAAAATTATTCTGAGAAACGTATAGGCTGGTGCCCGACCGGACAATAGGAGCTATGTGCAACCGAGTTTCACGGTTAATGTGTAAAAATAAGGTTTTAATTCGCTCCAATATTTTCATAGAAAAGCCGCCATTCAACTAATAATGAACTCTATTTGACAGTTCCAACGATTCAATTTTTCTGTTCGAATTGTCTGCGTTTGTGAAGTACCTATAGCAAAAAGTGTCGTGACAACTTTTCGTAAGAATTTTTTCTGTCTAGCCCCCTTTCACAACGCGCGATAATGAACTTCGTTCCAATAAGGTTTATTCATACATAATGCAACTTTTTAGTTATTTTCATGGTAAATATCAAAACATGGTACTACACAAAGTGGAACCTTGCATTTGGAGCATTTCTATGTCATCATCACACAATATTTTCGGCATTTTCACCTGCAGTAAATTCTGAAATATTATTATCTACACGGGCAGTGGCAGATATATTGCCACCAGTTAAATACAAAATGTAACAAAATAGTAAACGTAATTTTACAAAATACTACTCGATCGTACAAGTAACTGTATACGTAATTATTGAAATAAATGCAAACTCACAAGATTTTAGAGATTGAGCTAGATTTGTTACACGTTACACAAAATGACTGGTTTTTACCCTTCAAAGTTTGAAAAGTGTCAATCGAATTTGACAATTCCCACACAACAAAAAATATACGTTGACGGGACATCTCAAGCTTGCCGCCAGTAAGTAAAAAATAAATACCCAAAATACAAAAACTTAGCAAAAAAAAAAATCTAATATTGGTGGCAATATAGTGGCCACTGCCTTAAAAAGGGTTAAGATTTCGATCTCATTTTCGGCATCTGCCGCCCTCGTAATAGTATTATTTGAAATCGTATTCGAATAATACGATTTATTTCTGGCATAACCGTTCGGGGCTTGGGCGCTGACGACGCGGCCGGCGACGTGAGTATTCGACGACGCACCGTGAGTGGCGCGGAAGTCGGGAGTTGACGTAAGTAGATAAGGAGCATAGGGCAATGTCCCCTGTGCGCTTTCTGTTAACGTCTCTCGATTCGGAAACAAGCGGCGCTCATTGCCAAGCCAATGGAATGTGCAGAGTGAGTAGTTTGTTACAACGATGCACTTTCGGGTCACTATATGGTCAGAGTAAGAGACTAGGGTATAATGATGGACCTCACATGATCGAAGAAATTCCTACCAAAATAAAGACGTCCATAGGTACATTCTACACAAAGTTTCAACGCACCTAGTCGGACAGCATGCGCCATGCCTCCGGTCCTTCCGCACGATGCGTAGATAAAATAATTGTGTTTCTATAGTTTGATCAAAGTCGTGGCACAGACCTGGTCGAACTATAGAAACCCATAGGCCGCATAGCGTAATTGTGTAAGTACAAAAATCCTAGTCAATTCTACTTACTACTTATTAATTATTTATTTGCTGTCTTAGCTGTTAAATCTACGTACGATATACTTTACTTACTAGATACAGCAAACGCGAGTCAATGAACGCGAGAAGGAAATGAACGTCTAGACTACGTACATACTTCAATTAATTGAAAGATCACTTATCGTAACGTCATACTATTATGAAACCTGAAGGAAGCTGTACACAAGAGGTACACAGGACCTAGTACAATGTGTGTTGGAAGGACATCGGACTGGGTCCCCTGGTTAAAATATTCTGCTGTTTGCACTTTGATGATGATAATGGTGATGATTTAGTACGTAACAGAACCAGTTACAACCATAATCGCCAATTCGCAACGATTGCGGACACCTGATACGGCGGGCGTTGCGTCGCCGCGTCGTCGGCGCGCCCGCATACGACCCAAGTTGTGACTACCGCGACAGGCGCCCCGTTGTTATACCATATCGTACATCATCATTGTTACGTGTACTTTCCTCCCCAATTAAGTAGCTTCAGCATGATTCATAATTTGAGAAGATCAGAAGATCTATCGACTCGTGTTACCCAGTAACTGAGTTGTAGAGTTCAGACAGGTAGTCGCTCCATGTAAAACACTGGTGTTCAACTGCATTCATTTAGACCGGAATTCGACCCTAACATAGTTGGGAATAGGCTAGGCCAGAGGTCGGCAACCTTCGGCTCGCGAGCCGCCTGGCTCTTTCGATGTCAAATTGCGGCTCATATACCATAAGCATCTTAGTACCATAAGCAAAAATCAGGCAATCGAGCATATGAACCTAATTTCATATACTGCACCTGCTACAAAAATTATACTGTATGAAACCACATTCGGATTTCATTTCGGCTCCCGGGATAGATTATGAAGTAACGGTTTTCACAATCAAACGGTGTCGTAAGCAAAGCAAATATTATAATATAATCCATACTTAATATTATACATGCGAAAGTACTTAACTCTTTGTTACACTTTCACGATAAAACGGCTGAACCGATTTTGATGAAATTTGGTATGAAAATAGGTTGAACCCAGGGGAAGGATATAGGCTACTTTTTAATCCGCAACTTCGTCTGCACCCGCGATACAGATGAAGTCGCTTTGAAAACATTAAGTGCCTCTTTAAAATCTTAAAAATTTTGAGAATTGTATTGAATTGGCCCTTCCGTTTCAAAAGGTTGCCGACCCCTGGGTTAGGCATATGATGATGAACGATGGGATACTGGAACTTCTCCTGTGTATTTCAAACTTTGATTAACTGACAGAGAGAGACAAAGAGAGAGAGAGAGAGAGAGAGAGAGAGAGAGAGAGAGAGAGAGCGAGAGAGAGAGAGAGAGTGTGATGGCTGCGCTTCTGAGATTAAAACCATAAATATGGTGATATTAGTTGACACCTTGGCACAGGCGTCACATGAGTAGGGACCAAAGACCTACTTATGCAAGTTAAGTAGATAACTCGTAACTAGGGCATGCAATTATCCGCTCATTTTGGTATTCGGATAATTCGGATATAAAGAAATATACCGCTTTTTCAATACTTCGATTTCAGAGCTAGAAAAAACTTATTTAGTGTCGTTTTTTAAGTCGATCAGTGTTTTCATTATTCCACCTTTCATTCGATGAAACCTTGTTATTATGTACGCGAGGCTACTCCAGCGAGTTTAAGAGTCCAAAATGATTTGAAAGTTCTTGTTATTATTGACTACGTGAGTGATTATAAGATCCGTTCTAGTAGGTGAATAATTGAAGCGGTGAATGCTTTGCGAATCTCGCATCCCCGGTCACAGGCAGAGGTGGAACACCGTGGTGGTTTTAACCGGTAAGAGTCCGGCATGCTCCTCCATCGCCCACGATGGAGGAAGTCCATGAGGATGATCACCGCGCAACATAAGTGAATACTTGAAGTACTTAACAATTTGTCTGACTTTGTGAATTAAATCCTTGTAGACGTCCGTACAAATTTCACTCAGAGCCGCAACTAATGGCGGACGAAGTGTCTACAACATGGCGGCAGGGTGCAGTTCAATGGCAACATTGAACTAAACCCCGCCATTTGCGTAAACTGCCCGAAGTATTCAAAAATAAAGTTTTATGTTCAAATAAGTAAAAATAAAATGAACCAAAATATATCCGTTTTATTCGTATTATCTGGATAGTATGCCCTACTCGTAACTAGCTTGTAAAATATATAAGCTAGGTAGACGTAACAACCTATACATAAGCATGCAGGTTACTAAAGTTCCAAAGCTATTTTAATCTGTTAACGAACTTGGGACATCCTATGGCAACAGGTTTTAGGGTATTTAATACTACAATAGCGACCATGTGCCGAGTTTCTGAAACCAACAACACCACGAGAACAATATTATTATTACTTACATCGTCATTCCGGATTATCTCAAGGTCATAAGAAGACCTTGAATTTGTTTGAGTAAATAGGTAGGTGAGTCTTTACTTTGAATGCTCCCAGAGCTGTTCGATTATTAAAATTTTGAAATTTAGCAATTCTTGGCTTATTTACGTTGCAATATTTAATATAGAATCAAGGTTTTGGTTAAAATGACAAAGAGATAAAATGACAAATCGGACAAATCATGTATAGATTGTAATAGAGGTAAGGTAGGTATATTATATCAATATAAAGCAGCTACTCGTTCGGTTGATTCATTTGTTGCGCAGGTTCACGCGTCGAACACGTGCCGCATGAAGGCCGCCTCTTACCCCCTTCCCACCCCTTATAGCGGGCAACTTTCTGAAAGAGAAGTAAAACTTTCTCGGCGATGCATCTTGTAAACTCGTTGAACCCTTTGTAAGTGAATTATGAGAACTGCATAATGCATAATAACTTACAGCTTTTTTGTTGTTCAATGCACGCGTCATACACGAGTCAGGTCGACAGTGACACAGAACCAGGTAGGTAGGTATTGGAATCCGAATTTATTAGAACACAAATTATATAGTGTGCAGCTAATTATTATACATCTACTTATTTAGTTATTTATTAAAAAACACATACACCACGTAATACGTTCATTTAATACGTTCAAGGTGTTTTTCAGCAATGGCTTTCGTTTAACATTTTTTATTACTATAAAGTGTCAGTGCCAGTGTCAGTTGCCAGTTTACACGACTAATCAAATGTCAAGCGAAGTGACAAGCTGTTTTAAAGCATACAGACCGTTGCAACTTAACTGGCACCCTAATGTTCCCATGCAAATCGACTGCCCTTGCAAAGGGTACTCAAGTCTCTTCAAGTGCGCTTATTTTTATTTCCTTCTTTCAAAAAAAGTCCATCGTAATCCGAAAGGGCAAAATTGCAACAATTTTAACCGAAAGCTTGGAGTGGGGGGATCTGGGATACTGGGTGAAGGGTCAATTTAGAATGCTTTTACGGTTTTCGACGAAATACCTATTGCTTATTGCAAACATCAAATAACTAGTAGAGTACTGTGGATACTGTTTTACCATCATATAAAACAAGGAACCATTTCCTGTAAATTTTCAAGTGACCTATGCCTACATAGAATTAGTGGTCTCATCAAAAAACAAGGATAGTTCCAAGATACATTTTTTACACAATCATCATTAGGTATTATGTAGATACTTTAGTTTGTACTTTCTTTCTTTGTAATAAATTGTATTGAGAAGAATCCATTCGTTCATGAGCTAGGTAGTATGGATTTGCGACCAGAGTTGAATAGATTTCGGCTGAAAGAAAAAACTCAAAATCAATTCAACCATTTTCATGTCCGTAAGGATTGAGGAGCCACTTTTCGTATCTTAATGAAATTAATATACTTATTTAGTGGTAAGTTTAAAAATTTAGTATGATCCCAAGCAGCAAAATTATCCTATAGTGCAGATGTTATAGGCCTCCAACACTTATAATATTCTCTTAACGGTTCTAGTATTGGCTGCCACGCTTATAATAGCAAGCATGGAGTGAGTAGGGCCTTATAGTATAACTAATCTTATACATTAGCTTATAACTACTTATAGGTCCAAATTAAGGATGCATTATAAGCTTGGGTGACCTATAAAAGTATCGCGAGGGTGTAAATGCACTCAAGAGTAAATAAACTGGTAAGCTATACTTATAACTGCTAACAAGAAGCATTATAGAACTACTATAAGTAAAGTACGCCAATAAAAGTGATAAACAGAACTAAATATACTGGAAACTATTTGTATTTATTACTTGGTTATATAAGGGTTTATAAATTCACTTTTCAGAACAATTATAAGTAAAACGGAGCGGTTTTATAGTGGTATAATCCAATATTATTATAATCTTAACAAGATTATAAAGGTTTAATATAATTTACTTAGTATCCAAAACTATATCCGTGGTGTCCTGTACAAGAATACATTGGTCTTGCATAGTCTCGGTACGGACATTTTGATTTTGTTGTGTCGTATTCGTTGCCGACGTGGTATTCTATTTACTTTTCTTTAAAAAATGGGTCTATATAAATGGAAACGGCTAAAAAGAAGTGGTTATTACAAACGAAAGGTTCAGATAAAACGTCGGGTACTATCTTTGTATATGGCGAAGAACGAATCGTAGAAATAGGAAGGTTCCGTACAAAATAGTTGCCTACTGTGAAAAGATAAACGGGCATTTTGTTCGGACCCACTAGCGATCACTAACGAAACGAGTTCCCACTTCCGATTGTTAAAGACCATGAATACTAACTACCCAATGAGATGAGTGGCATTCCTCAAAACGATGGGATTTTTTATCTAACAAGAATTAATATAAATAGAACGAATTTTCGTATATCCACATCCTTTTAAATATATAAAACGCTTAAAAAAATGCACAATGATCTTCCTGAAAATGGTCACCTATCTACATTAATTTTAGATTGTTAAGTAGGATAACCAGAAATGAAACACTTTATTTTCACATTTTATCCAATATAATCGTAACATCGTCTTAAAACCTTGCTGGTGCATTTATTTCTTCCTGATGTCTTGCCCACGATAGTCTGTGATGTCTTGACCACATGCGCGCAGTTTCCAACAGTACGGCGGTCATGTATACAGGAACATGAATAGTTTTGAATACTTTGTCTTCCATTTAGAGTGGGATCAATCAAAATATATGTCGTCGTGTGGAGAAGTGTCGTGGCCGTCTTGCAAGACTTTTTGAAACTTTATAGTTACATGCACGACATTTGTGAGACAACAAGAAATTTTCACGAAGAGTTTCATTCCAAGGCCACCTTAAGGTTTTAAAAGCTCGAAAATCCCTTTTGGTCGTAAGGAGATCGACGTCCAGAAATATTACATTTTCAATGCTGACCTAACCTAAACAAAAAACATTAAAATAAGACATAGGTACCTAATAGCAATATAAAATAACAGTTCAGTTACAGAAATATTTACGGAACTCTAATTACAGACAATATGGCGAAGCAATGGTTCTCTTATTTACTATTTTAAATCAAAGTACGCCTATAGCGGTTTGTTAATGTATTTGGGAAAACCAACTTTGTCAAGATGGCGACTTTTTGTTGTATGTCTTACTGAAACCAACATTATTTTAAAATTCAACTTAATGAAAACGCTAATTTCAAGGGGCGCGTAAAAATTTTGATAAAAAACTTATTATACTTCACAGAAAATATACGTGCGCCATGCAGATTCAAACATATTATACATCTTGACTTATTGTTAACACTCTACTCATAATTAATATTCTAGATAATATTTATAATAAGAAATGGATGAATAACTTACCTTTGTCACTATTAATTTTTACAAATGTGAGCAGCAACATCCACCAATTCACAACACTTTGTATGATCTTGTAAGAGGTTTGTTATTGTCGTGTTTGGTTCCATTAAGCGCTGATAGTTAGCTTTGCGGGAGCAAATAGTTTTACATAGTCCAACTATAAGGTCGTTATTGGGCAAAGCGGTGTTCACCAAGTCTACTAAAGATACCTATTTAATCAGGCAAAATACGCCTATAAATTGGGCCCTTTTCCGTGGTTATAATTGCTTACTATTCCGTTATAATCCTAATAAAATGTTGGTTCCAGAACCATTACTAGACTACATTTTGCTGCTTGGGATCGATCCTCGATTTTGTAGTATAATACTTCAAAATTATATATAAACGCACAAAAAGCGCACCCACGCTTCGAGGAATACCCCCCACGTCAGAACTAGGAACATCATGGATTAATATTTATCATAATTTGGTATGATTTTGTAGCATTTGAGAGTAGTTAGTAGACAAAATTTGAGCTCGGTAGTATTCAAATTAAATAAGTTACCATACACTATAATTATGTGGCTCCTCAGATCATACAAACGACTCGTCATTTTTCAAAAAAGCTGTATCTACTGTCGGTTATTTATTACAAAGTATATTAGATTTGTAGGATTTGTAGGATTTTTTTTGGAACGTTTGGCACATTTTAACTGGCTCCTCAATTAGTCTTGCCTCTAATTTACTTATACTTATGAGCACATACGTGGACGGCCAGATCTTTTTCTGTCACAAACAGAGGAGGTCTCATTGTACCTATCAATAGCCCGGTACACAAACATTTGACTAATACTAAGCGTATGGAGAGTTTTAAAAATTGCATTTGGCTCCATACCAACTTTGTGTAATGCAATCAATCACACAGCGATTCGGTTCTCTTCCTCACCCCACTCCATTTTAATATCGCGAAATATTATACAGAGGCCAGCACATCAAGCTACTACAATCTGTCAAATTTCTTTGATAGATTTTCAACTTTATAACAAAAGCATAAGGTTCATATTTAATTGGGAAAATTTGACAGGTATGGCTTGATGTGCTGGCGTCTGTACAATGTATTGGCGCCAAAATTAGAAAACTCAATGAACAATCGTATAAAAATTACAGATTCCAAATTCAAATGTAATATCTTTCTTATTTTTAATTGTAACAGTATTTATGGCCAGACTAAGTATAGTGATGATCATATAATATATCATCATCACTACATACATACATGCTACTACATACATATATTATATGATAATAATATGATGTATGTAGTGGTACAGTAGCAGTAGCCGTTTAGTGGTAACACATTCTTTCAAAAGGTGTTAAAAGTTGCTTTTATATGCATCAAGAGCGCAGGGAGGCATTCTGTAATATGCTGTTGTATTATTAATCTATAATAGAAGTGTGAGGCTTTTGAATAGCGCCTCGAACGCTATATATAGTAAATTATAAGGCTACTGTATAGCAAATAGTTGTATCAGAAATCATATGAAATGAATTATACAGCTACTAGCGGGCCCGGCAGACGTTTGTAAATCTAAACCATTCTCGAATCCACTGTAACACACACAAAACATTTCATCAAAATCTGTACAGCCGTTTAGGAAGAGTTCACTTTCATACACACGCACAAAAGATTTTTATATATAAGATGTTGGCTAAAGAATAGTGTTATAGCACCTAGCGAATAAGAGTATTCTGTTGAAAGGATTTCCTAGTTTTAATTAAAAAACGTTGTTTTTTTTTTTTTCTGAATGGCATCTCGCAGTTCAACCTGAGGGTTGGTTACTGCTTAACCGGACAATCCTGTGGCCTTAAAAGTGACTTTTAGGGCCTCCAGCCAGGGCAAAAACTTATAAACTAAGTGACTACGCTAAGGGCACCCCCTGT